>CM028135.1:278742500-279475000 GCA_016271365.2 Neoceratodus forsteri
GGAGAGGGAAGTAAGGTGCCTGCCTGGTGCCATAGCTTGAAGAGACAGGAAGCAAATCCTCAGGATTGCAGAAGCAGCATCACAGGAGAGGGAACTAGATATCATTGTCCACCTCGGGACAAATGACCTAGCTAGGCATGAGATCAGTGCAGTGCAGATGAATTTGTGGAGTTGAGGAGGGGCCTCAGACAGGTAGCAAGCACGGTAACCTTCTCAGAGGTGCTGCCAGTCTATAGCAGAGGTGAGGCTAGGGTACTGCACACCATGCAGTTTAATGAATAGTTGCAAAACTGGTGCAGAGCACAGGGCTTTGGCTTCATTGGAGACTGGGGATCCACCTGGAGAAAAGAAGGTCTATACTGGCATGATGGTCTGCATCTGTTCAGGAAGGGAAACAAGTTCCTAGGTGACAGGTTTAAAGGCTTCCTTGGCAGGCTTTTAAACTAGCCAAGGAGGGAGGTGCTGATAGGAAACAGGAAAGTTCAAGCCTCCCCCCACAAAACATGGCAGGTAGTAGGGTAAACACTGAGGTACAGAGCTTGACAGAGGGCAGGACAGGGTAAATGGAAAAATAGACAAGGGCAATAAGAGCAGGGATGGGGTAAAAGGATAAAGCCAACATTAAATGGAGGGCAATGAGTACCAATGCCCGTAGTCTGGAAAACAAGCTTCCGAGCTAGTAGCCCTGATGGAAGAGGAACACTTGGATATTGTGGCAGTCACAGAAACATGGTACACAGAGAACCATGACTGGGATGTTAACATACCAGGGTACACAATCTACAGAAGGGACAGGGAGGGTAAAAGAGGAGGTGTGGTAGCTCTCTACATAAGGGAAGGGATCAAAGCTACAGAACTAAAAAGTAAAGGGGGAGGACAAGAGGCACTCTGGGCCACCTTGGAGACAGGGAATGGCATCACAATCTGCACAGGGGTTGTACACAGACCCCCATCTCAAGGGGAGGAAATGGACAAGAAAATGATAGAGGGCATTCTCAAAATGACTGAAAAAGGGGAGATACTGTTGATGGTGGACCTGAATATGCCAGATGTTAACTGGATGACATGGACTGCAGCCACATCCAAGAGCAGGGTCATTCTTGATGCTCTACAGGGGGCATGCCTTAGACAGCTAGTGGTGGAACCCACTCAGAAGGGAGCAATATTAGACCTGGCACTCTCAAATGGAGAGAGGATCACAAATTTAGAAGTCAGTAGACATCTGGGAACAAGTGACCACTGCACAGTGTGCTTCACAATAAACACAACCATGGAGACAAGCCATACAAAGACAAGGATACTGGACTTTAGAAGGGCTGACTTTGGCATAATGGGTGAATACCTGATGAATGCATTAGCAAAAGGCCAGAAAGGAGGGGTGGAAGAACAATGGAGAAAAATCAAAACTGCCATCATGTAGACAAGAAGCCTTTGTGTGAAACAAATAAAGAAAACAAAGCAGAATAAAAAAAACACTGTGGTTCTCAAAAGAGGTATCAAGGAAGGTTAAGGAGAAAAAGACTGCATTCAAAAACTATAAGGAATCACAGAAGGAGCATGACAGGGAACTGTATCAATTACAACAGAAAGAAGTGGGGAAGGCAGTCAGAAAATCAAATGCCCAAACCAAGGAAAAGATAGCTAACTCAGTTAAGAAGGGGGATAAAACCTTTTATAGGTACATTAGGGAGAATAGAAAGGTTAAGGGAGGGATAGTGAAGATTAATAAAGGAGAGGGAAGGTGGGCAGAGGGAGACAGTGAAAAGGCAGAGATACTGAATGAATATATTTGCTCAGTATTCACAAAAGAAGAAGAAGAGAAGTAACTTAAACCAAACAATAGAAGCACTCTGGGTAGTGGGGTTGACGCCAGTCCATTTACAGAATAAAGAGTCCTGAAAGAACTCCTAAAACTCAAGGTGGACAAAGCAATGGGGCCTGATGGGATTCACCCTAGAATCCTAAAAGAACTAAGGGAGGACCAAGTGACACCAGTGACCACACTTTTTAACAAATCATGGGAGGATAGGGTGGTACCTGAGGACTGGAGGAGGGCAGATGTGATTCCCCTTCACAAAAGTGGGAGCAAGGCAGAAGCAGGAAACTAAAGACCTGTTAGTTTGACCTCAGTGGTGGGGAAAATGATGGAATCACTTCTGAAAGAGAGAATTGTTCAGTACCTAGAGGCCAGCGGGGCATTGGACCCAAAGCAGCATGGATTCACAGCAGGAAGTTTATGTCAGATGAATCTAATCAATTTCTTTGACTGGGTGACCAAAGTAATAGACCAGGGAGGAGCTGTGGATATGGCCTATCTAGACTTTAGCAAGGCATTTGACACAGTCCTGCACAAAAGATTAATAATCAAGTTAGCCAGCCTGGGAGTGGTCCCAGGGTGGTAGCCTGTGTAGCAAACTGGCTGCACAACAGGACACAGAAGGTAATAGTGAATGGAACACATTCTGAAGAAAGGAGGGTTACTAGTGGAGTACCTCAGGGCTCAGTACTGGGTCCAGTCCTATTTAATGTCTTTATAGGTGACACTGCAGAGGGTCTGGAAGGAAAGGTATGCCTCTTTGCAGATGACACAGAGATCTGTAACAGAGTTGCTACACAAGGGGGGTAGAAAGGATGAGAAGGGACTTGGCAAGGTTGGAGTAATGGTCAGACATATGGCAACTTAGATTCAATGCAAAGAAGTGTAAAGCAATGCACCTGAGAAATAAAAATCCAGGAGAAGAGTACACAATAAGAGGGGAGGTACTACCAACAACAATAATGTAAAGGGATCTGGGTGTAGTCATATCAGATGACCTAAAGGTGGGTAAGCAATGTGAGAAGTCAGTAAGGAGAGCCAGGGGGATACTGGGATGCATAGGGAGGGGCATCACAAGTAGATAAAGGGAAGTGGTTATCCCTCTGTACAGACAGTTGTGCGACCCCATCTGGAGTACTGTGTGCAGTTTTGGAGACCTCATCTACACAATGACATAGACATGATGGAAGCAGTCCAGAGGACGGCAACTAAAATGGTGCAGGGTCTACATCAGAAACCATATGAAGAGAGACTGAGAGAGCTTAATATGTATACCCTTGATGAAAGGATGGACAGGGGGGACATGATAGAAACTTTTAAGTACCTCAAGGGAATCATCAAAGTCCAGGAGGGTAGCATCTTTCAGAAAAAGAGATGTGTAAGAACAAGGGGGCACAATTTAAAGTTAGAGGGAGGACGGCTCAGGGGTAATGTGAGGAAATTCTTTTTCATGGAGAGAGTGGTGGACGCATGGAACCACCTTCCTGGAGAGGTTGTGGGGTCTAAAACAGTGGGGGAATTCAAACATGCATGGGACAGACATAAGGCAATTATAGTGGGGGGTTGCAGGAAGTAGGCTGTTGGTTAACTAGAATCTGCAGCTTATCCAATAGGTAGGGAAATGGATAGACTGGGTGGGCCAAGTGGTCCTTATCTGCTGTCAAAGTCTATGTTTCTATGTTTCTACCATTCGGGGCCTGTATCTCGAAAACTTTTAGAGATACGAACTTTTCGTCAAAAGAATGCTTAGTCCCCTGCTGGGGGCTAAGTACAAAACTAGCCTGGAAAGTCATAAATAATATGAGATTAAAAAAAATTTTCTACATCGTACAGTTACTGAGATATAAGAAATTTAGTATTTCAGGTGCTCATTTTCTGCTCCGAGGGCCATTATTATGCATACATTTTTTGTATTCACTGTGCTTCTGAATGCACCTTTTTGGGAAACAAAAGGGTGTGTGTTTGCAGTACTGTTACCATTAGTGTTTCCGCTTGCATTACCATTACTGTTTGCATTAGCATTTCCATTTATGTCACTGTGTGCGTTACCCTTTGTGTTTGCGTTTGCGTTACTGTTACCCTTTGTATTTCCATTACCATTTTTGTTTGCATTTACTTTTGTGTCACCATGTGCATTACTATTTGCATTTGTGTACGCGCTTGCATTTGCATTTCTGTTTGAATTACTGTTTTCTTTGGCATCATCTTTGGTGTTACTATAAATGTTTGCATTTTCAGTTGCGTTACCATTACCATTTGCGTGTCCATTACCGTTTGCATTTCCATTGGCTTTAGTGTTTGCATTTTCAGTAGCGTCTCCATTGTCGAGTGCATTACTGTTTCCTTCTGCATCACCGCTGCCATTACTGTTTGTGTTTTTGTTTGCGTTTCTGTTACCGTTCTGCATTTTCGTAACCGTTTGTGTTTCTGTTGCTGTTAGTATTTGCGTTATCATTTCTGATTGATTTACATTTGCGCTTCCATTTCTCTTACCCGTTTGTGTTATCGTTTCCATTTGCGTCACTGTGTGCATTACCATTTGCACTTGCATTTGTGTTACCATTAGTATTACTATTTTCTTTTACCGCACTGTTTCCATCACCGTTTGCGTTAATGTTACCGTTTGTGTTTTTCTGTCTGCACAGTGCAGTGCAAAACATTATGTTTTTGCTATTTTCTGCACTGTCTTCCATGTCACATAGCGCAGTCAATATGTGGTTGATTGATCTGAAACTTGCAACGTAGAAAAGAGCTTTGCTCCAGGAGCATGCCAGTTTTTGTTTGGTGAATAAATGGTGTTCCTTTCCAGAGTTATTGCCATTTGCAGTTACAGATTTTTCAGCCGCTAGGTCCACCATTTTAGCTCATTTTCTGCCGCAATTTCTGCCATTTTGTGGTGGAAGACTTCTTAAAAGTGCAGAAACATAAAAATTGAATATCTCTGGAATGATTCGGTCTTATCACATGAAATTTGGAGGGCATTGAGTGGATGTCTGGCGGATATGAATAA
Source organism: Neoceratodus forsteri (assembly GCA_016271365.2). Taxonomy (NCBI): domain Eukaryota; kingdom Metazoa; phylum Chordata; order Ceratodontiformes; family Ceratodontidae; genus Neoceratodus; species Neoceratodus forsteri. The sequence continues at coordinate 278,747,327 of CM028135.1, forward strand.
TGCGGTTTACATGTTGGAAAAATAATTTGCTGTTGAGATACTGCATAACACAGTTAACATTTTGTGCATAGCATTCTGCATGGTGCTACTAGTTTGAAATTTATAGCGTAGGTAGCCCTAGTGGTGCAGAGGTGCCTTGCAGTGGTTTGGTGTGTAAATCATTAATAGGTGCGGAAGTGTGCCACTCAGATGAATGAAAATTCAATAACTTCTGAAACGATTTGCCTGGCATTTAGAATGTACAAAGATTTATAATACATCTTTGACTGTGACACTTTTCAGGTCGCTGGTACTTATGGTTGCTAAATTGTGTTTGTTACATTGTTTGCTCGTGGCACTGTGTGACCATTGAAGGGATGTACACACAATTCTGGACACACTGTGTGCTAGGGTATATGTCTTCTTTTAACAATTTTTGGTTCCATCGGATATATGGTTCTTGTGTAGTGTAGTGAAGTGGCAAATATTTTCTTTTCAGCTCTCCTGCACAGTTATCCCAGCGTGATGCTGCGCAACTGTTTCAGATTCAGATAACATTTGTTATACATGTTGTGGTATGGTACATGTCTTCATTTACCAATTTTCATTTCAGTCACTCATACAGTTTTTGCGCAGCAAAGTGACAAAAATTCACATGGTGGGACCGCGGGGCCAGAAGGGCCCCGCTCCCATCACCACATTCCATTCACTGTTTATAGTGCACATTCTCAAAAAGAAGGAAATTCGTGGAAAAAAACTCTGTTTAATGCATCAATTAGGGTTGTTCCACAGTGACAAAAGCAAGGAAATTAGGTGTTAGGGTTGCCACACCTTGCACCCCACGCACACCACACCCCCACCAACAGGCATTGAGGTCTACATTGGGATCGTCGGTCCTAACTCTCACCCCATTCTCCTATACTGCATCACCTCTGCTTATTTACACATGGAATAGGGTGAGAGTTAGGCCCAATGACCTGAACGCACACCCCCGATGCCTGCTGGTGGGTAGGTGGGCGTGGGGTGCAAGGGGTGGCAACCCAATACCAAATTTCCTCGCTGTGGAACAACCCTAACTGGTGCATTAAATGGAGTTTTTTGCCATGAATATATATATATATGTATATAGTTAGATACAGTAGATAGATAGATAGACACATATATATTTATAAAGTGTATAAGAAACTACTGTATAAATGCAATGTTCTGATTGTATGAAACATATCACATGACCATGGGTATATCAGAACGTGACTGCACACCTGCACTTTTACACCCCTTCCAAAACAATTTTGCCATTTTATAAGATAGATGACCCACTCTAGGGTGTGTGGTCGTGCTCTGCACATCTTGGGTGGTTGATGCCCACCAAGGCATACGTATATCAGAGCGTGATCGCACACCTTAGAGTGGGTTATCTATTACATATATATATATATATATATATATATATATATATATATATATATATACATACACACACACACACACACACATATGTGTGTGTACATGTATGTGTGTATATATATATATATATATATATATATATATATATTATAGTGGCATGGTAGTGCCACTATAGTTAGGGTTGAGTAGCCATTTTAAGGTTAAAGGGTCAAAGTTTGCACCTTAATAACTTTTCCGCCATTCATTGGATTTGCCTAAAAGTTGGTATGCATGATTGGGTATGGTAACTCTTGGGATCTGCCAAGTTTTATACTTTTCAGATATATGGCTGCAGAGTTATTAAGCGCTAACAAAATGTGCCTTTATGCTTTTTTGCGAATTCTTTGCTCTCGCCTACAGGTCACACGGTTTGGGCGACCAGTCCAAAAACTTCAGGAAACATGCGGCCGGAGTGCCCAATGTGCCTTTTCAAGATTTCATGAAAAAATATTAAACAGTTCAAAAGTTATTCAAAAAACAAGTTCCCATTATAAGTCAATGGGAAAAGTTAAAAAGTTCAAAAGTGTCTCAAATGCAGTTTTTACTTTCACAAATGGCCCTTTTACTGTCGCAAATCTGTCATTTTGTTTTCAGTTGGTCATCAGAAAAATGCTTGGCATTTAAATTTGGGACCTTCTAGCAACCTAATTCTTTTTGTATTCACCTAGTCAGACCCTGAGGATGCTAGGCATGTCTTTATTTTGGGGTAAAACACCCCAGAAATATGTTTTTGAGATGTCTGGAAAAAGTACTTTCTGGTGACTACATTTACTGACACTGTCATAATTTAGCTTTCACAAAGTTCGATAGTACTTTTCCAGGCTGTGGCAAAATGGCAGCAATTCTTTACCACCCTGCTGCAAAAGAGCGGTTTGGTCATTTGGGCTGAAATTTAGAGGGAATGCAGCCAAAATCTCACAGATGTGCCTTTCAGTGTTTTGGTGAACAAATATTGCAGGGCAGCAAAGTTAATGCACTCCAAATTTATACTTTTCCCATAGGATAACATTACGGCATCCGTCGCATTACAGGAATCCTTTGCCGCCCTGCTGCAAAATAATGGTTTGGTCTTTCAGGCTGAAATTTGGAGGGAAGAAAGACAACATTCCAACAGATGTGCCTTTTAGTGGTTTGGTGAAAAAATATTACAGGGAAACAAAGTTATGGCACTCTGAACTTCTCTTTTTTTCGCATAGGATAACATTACGGCAATCGCCACGCCTTTCAGGGCCTGTATCTCAGAAACGGTGTGAGATACAGAATTTTCATTCAGAAAAATCCTTAGCCCCCTACTGGAACTTAAATTGTGGGCTTTTAGTGACACTATAATTTATTTGCTGTCTTTACTTAGAATTGTTTTTGGGCTGTTGACAATTTAAAACATAGTGGTGGTGTATTTCTTTGCTGTCTTTAATTGCTGCAAATTTTCACACACCCCCTCCCTCCCCCAACTCTTAATTATATGCCCTGTTAAATCTGATTGACAGGAGCTAAACACAGGGGATAGTAAGGGGTTTGGAGTAGGAGGGGCATTAGGGGGAAGAAGCCCACCCTCATAGTGCTGTTGGGTCAGCGTGGTCCATTGGGGGGCCCCTGTCCTTTTGGCAAGCACTATTCAGTTAGCATGGAGCAAACCCAGTTAGTGATGCACTAACCATTTGAATATAGGGGCTAGGACTGCACACTGTCACATGTACATCGCTGTACGTGTTAAATGTAACCTTTAGCACATTGTAAGACCTGTCCTGCTATTGAAGTATGCTGACTTCGCCAATGAAGTGGCTCATATACACTAGTTTTGCAAAGTGCACTATACCCCAAATTTATTGGAGTCAGTTCACAATGTCTTCACAAATGGTGACATTCATGACTTTGCCACATTTATGCCAGTGAAATAAAAATGTGTAGCATCTCTGCTTATAAGGAAATTTAAGGTTGAAGGGGACAGGAAATCTGTGCTACTTGGCAGCAGTTGGCAAGTTTCCTAGTAAGAGAAATGATAAACCTGCATTCAAATGAACCATATTTTTCTGTACCTTAATAAACACTGATGTGAAACAACATTCTGAACAGTTCTATTCCTGGAACCAGTAATTTGTAGTATTTACTATGTCACAGTTTGAGTACAGAATTCTAAACATGAACTAGTGTCCTATCAGAACCCTGCTTAGAGTTCTTTCTTCAAACTGTGACATAGTTAAAACTCCAGATCGCTGGTTCCGTGAAGAGAACTGCAACATAATGTTGCCCATCAAAACAAAACAATGCAAAATACAATTTTTCATATCACTTTTTATTCAGGTAGAATTGCATATGGATCATTTAGGCTTATGGATATCATTTCTGTAAACTGGAACATTATAAACAGCTACCAATTAGAAATCATGTCTTATCCCCTTTAAGAATCTGCTTGTATGGTAGCTCTGATTTGCTCATGGTAAAAAACAATGTGTTTTCAAGTAAGATCTTCTGTCTGTCTGACTGCCATTAAATATTCCTAGAAGTTGTATTCATTTTGGGAAATCTTCCTTCAGGTTTATGGTTGAATAATTTTCACTTTGATGATTTTTTTACCACTTGTGCTCTCCCCCTCTTCCACTTTCTGGCTCTTCACCCCTCTCCCCTCTTCTCCTTCCTCCTCTTTACCTCACACCACCCTGGGGTTTGATTCTCATGTCACTCCCCAGGAGACCTTACTCAACCTTTCCTCCCTCAGTCCTTCCAAATCTAGTCCAAATGGCTTGGACCCTAAACTTCTCCATCTGTCCGTTCATGTCTTTGTCTCCCTACTTACTCATCTCTTAAATCTCTACTTCATGATTTGCACTGTCCCTCAGTCTTAGAAGATTGCTGTGGTTCTCCCCCTCCACAAAGGAGTGATCACTCCACTCCTGGCAACTTCTGCCCTATCTTCCTGTTCCCTTTTCTTGCAAAACTGCAGGAGAAACTACTCTATTCATTGATTGCAGACTTCCTGCAATCCTCCAACTTCCTTTCCCTCTTCCAATCTGACTTTAGAAAGGATCATTCTACCATCTCCTCCCTACTCAGAGTCACTGACTCCATCCTCTCAGAGATGGCTCAAGGGAAAATCACAGTGGCCATTTTCATTGATCTGACTAAAGCCTTTAATTTGGTGTCCCATTCACTCCTTTAGGATTAGCTGAGCTCTTCAGTGCCTCAGACCTGCTGTTGACTAGTTCTGTTTCTACCTCTCAAGATGTCAACAGTTGGTACAGGTAGGAGGTACCATCTCCCCACCCCTCCCTATCCATACCGGGGTCCCACAGGGCTCCATTCTGGGTCCATTTCTCTTCTCTATCTTCCTAAATAGCCTTCTCTCTATGTGTGCCAACTTGAATATTTACAATTATGCAGATGACACAGTTCTCTACACCACCAGTCTCTAGAATGCATCTCTGGAAGTCATGCTTCATCAAGACTTTCACAATGTTCTGTGTTGTTTCCAGTCCAACCAACTTTGGTCCAACACACACACAAAAAAAACCTGTGTCTATGACCTTTGGCACCAATTAGAAGTTGATCTGACTCACCCCCCTCCACGTTTTTTCTACATTGGATGGCACACTGCTTGAAGAAGACCCAGCTTTTAAGCACCTTATGTGTATGGTTAGATAGCAGGTTTGACTTCTTGGCCCAAACTCATGCCAGCCAGGGCTGTCAGAAATAAATACAGCTGGTATGGCAATGGCAGTACAACTTTTTGTGGAAAAACAAGACAACACAATTGGGGTCTATTTTACTACAATGAAATCCTTAGAGATTTAAAGCAAACAGGTCAAGGTGGATGAGTAATCAGCCAGATAAATGAAATGTGTTCTGCTTGTTGTTTAAATCAGAAGAACATGTCACTGAAGTATACTTTTAGCATCCTTATATATTAGTGTATAATGAAAATGAATGGTGTGTATCACTGCCACAGATGAGTAATATGATAGTTTTAGTGGAGTTCACATCATGTTACTTCTCTTACTTAGTCTGACTTTGCAACTTAACTGAGGATGTAACTGTTGAGTGTTAGTCAATAATCAGAACAGGTATGTGTGTGTGCATGTGTTTGATTTGCTCATTCTGGTGTCTCTTTGTTCTTTATACATAATGACAGTGAGTCATTCACTTTTTAATGGGACTTTCTGAAGTTGGGACCATAAAAAGCTTGCTGGCAGATGCTGTTTCCTAAATGTTCCTGTTACATGATAAGCCAGGTGACATAAGTGTGGGACATTGTGGAAGGGCTAGAGATAACATGTAGATCCTGAAGTTGTTAAATCAATGCTGTTTGGTTTTCAAGCATACTTGATAAAAGGTTATAAATCCAAAGATGTAGCTGGACTTGATCCATATCACAAAAGACTTCAGGAAATGAAGATCTATGTATCTATCTGTAATAAAAGTTACACGTTGTTGGACCCCTCTCCCCCATCATTTAATGATCATTGACATAGAAAGGGAAATGAAAATGCAGTGGAGGGACTTTCCTACTTGAAGTCTTACCATGACAAGCATGTGCTGGTATTATTCTTTATTTTACATAACACAGTACATGGTATATAAAAACTAAACAATTAAGAAGAGCCACTAAAAGGACTTTGTGTTACTTTGGACTGCTGTTGAAAATTACAACAGCAAATACAATCCAGGTATCATTTCACAAATTTGAAAACTAAAGGGCACACCACAGAGTTCCAAACTTCCTATCCAAATCGATAGTGGTTAAGAATAGAACTGGGAACCAAGCAGTGCAACAACTAATGGGCCCCAGATATTAGCAGAGCAGAAACTGGGTGCCCTTTTATTTTGTGGTTAATGAAATGAGAATCCTGAGTAAATGGAATAATACTGAAGTAACTCATCAATAAAAGCCCCAAAACTCACCACAGTCTAGGGCAAGCCAGAGTTTCACACACCCTTGACTACAGGGGGGAAAGATGCTTTTTTTCCTGGAGTCAGGGGTAAGAACAATATAACAAAAGTGTGTTTTATCTTCAGTAAGAGCCCCAAAACTCACCAAAGAGCATCTAAACCCCTAGAGATTCAGTGAGCCTAGTGTCCCCAGATCTCCAGCCTTCATGTGTCGGATGTCCTGGTTATGGCCTTACCACTTTCAGAATGCTTCCTACAGGCCTGATGCCATCCATGCTAAACTCTGACCCGAACTCAGTACCCTGAATGACAGTAAAGACTGCCTTTCTCCCCTGGTTCATCAGGAGCTGGTCACCAAAATGGCTCTCCCAGTTATTGACGATGCAGATATGGTTTATGGCGTCACCCCCTCCACCTCCCTTGCCAGACAGAACACTCTCTGCAATGCCTTCTTCCACTTTACTACCAACTCACCCTCTCATACTCATCACTGCTACCTTTACTCCTCCCTATCCATCCTCCCTCTTCCCTCATGTCACGATTCCCACTGTACTTTCCTTATCTCTAAATACTGGTTTGGGTCCATCCCCTCATACCTATCCCTTCTCCTCTCCCCACTCCCTGCTCCTCTGACTCCCTGCACTCAAGGGACCCATGTACATTCTCCCTACCCCACCAACACTCCTCAGCTGGGAAATCTGCTTACTCATACTGCCTCTGGAGTCAGGTACCATCCACCATACATCATTCTCCCACCCTTCTCTCCATTAGGTGCCAGTTAACCCTTAGGCTGCCGGAAAATTTAGAACGCATAGGTTTTTAGGACAAGATATCTTGTCAGCGGCAGCTTAAGGGTTAAAAGTCCTCCTCCCCAGCTTCTGTCAACCTTCTTCCTGAATGCATTCTTACCCTTGGCTTGCTTTTCACCACCCCTTCTCTCTCCCTCCACACTAACCGCTTCATTCTGACAACCTACTTGAAGTTTATCAACCTGTTTTCATTCCTACTTTCATCAACAGCTCAACCTCTCTTTACTCTGGCATTTGTCCCCCATATGCAAGGTTTTGCCATTTTGTCTGTATCGCATTCAACTTTCATTCTTTATGTCATCCTCACTTTAACCATATAACCAGACTGGCTGAATTTTGTTTGTAATTATCCTTTTTCCCTTCTCTTTTTTCACAGGTCACACCTGGAAACGAGCCTTGGCTCAGTATACTTCTACTGGTTATGAATTTTAAATAAATAAATTATGGTTCTCACACTTTGCAAATAACTTGCAGTGTGCGCTTCATATATTGTAAGTGTCATGATACCTTATGCTAAACTTAAAGATTGCTGTATGTTGATTGTCATTTTACTGTCAGTTGCGACTCTCATATTTGATATTTGTAATGTATTTACAAACTGCACAATTCATTTTTGTATGATTTATTGTGCTGTGTTTTAATTTAAATTTTGTCACTGATATTCATTTTTATCATTATTTTATTTCTGTACTTTCATTTTCCAGAACTTCTTCATAAATTAGCACTTAAGCTCAAAGGACATTTACTGATACAACATACACTATACTTACAAATACTTGTGCTCATATGTGTAATAAGTGTAATTCTCATCTTATAAACTCCTGAACAATGATGTGGGTGCTGAATATGGAACATGCAGACAAAGTTGTGCATTCTTCATGCTACCTTTCAGGAATGTAATTGCCTCAATATTGTCTGCATACGACAACATGATTGTTGCTTAGTAATGATTTTCCAGTCATACCAAACCATACTCAGAAGATATTAGGTGAAGGAGTGATTAGATATAAAATGCCACATTTTGCTATCGAGTGCAATCCCAAAAGCTATGTTAAAATGTGACAAATGAAGATGAAGTAAACCCAGTCATTTTCTGGCCATCATGAAGCTTGTTTCACCAGAGGGGATGTAATGGATGATTGTAGAAGACAAAGCAATAAGTCATGGATGAATGTATTGACACAAACCTCATTATCAGATATCAAGAATCCTGATGAAAGCTTGCCAGGTGTGAGTCATTCAGCTGCTTGCCTAACTTATGCATATATTAACTTCATCCTGTTTCAAATATAGTGTTAAAACTAAATGGTTATAAAAACTAATGAAATGTCAAAAAAGGGATACCCATATACAGTGTGTAATTTTATCAAACAGACTATATAATGCATTTTGCTTAGTTATTTACTGTAACATCATATAAATGATTCATTCTTGTAAAGATATTTGTATACATTTTAAATAGGTCACATGATGATCATGCACATCATTTACTGCAATAATCTGAAAAAGTCATTCTGATGGTGCCTAAGCTATGAACCTACCCATAATATGTTTGGTTCCAATACAACTTCTCTAATATATAATTTTGCATCTACCACATCTCATCAAGTGCACAGATAGGTGTCCTACAGAGTCTGACAGCAACTCAAAAGGTTATACCAAAACATACTATTGGTTTCTAAACATACCTACTACAGCAGAGATTATTTAAACTTTTTTTTAATGAAAAACATTTCCTTTCTCAATTTGTATAATTCACAGGAATTGCCTTTAACTACAGTTATATTGTTATTTAAAACAAGAGCCTTTTTACAACTGTGGGCAAAGCCCAGCAGGCGTTTTGCATTCAGAAAAGGGCTGATGTAATTTTTGCTACCAAACAACATGATAGAGTGTTAAAAAATGATTCCTCTGCTGAAGTCTCTTTACTACGCTGCCTGCGTATGTATAGGAAGCTGTAGAACACTATGTTTCCTCTGGCTTGAGGAGTTAACTGAGCCCACAGAAAGTTAACTCATTATCTTCTGGCAGTCATTCTGCATCAGATTATCAATGGATAGCACAGACATCATAGAAAGCTATTGGAAGTAGAATGGGTTAAACATTTCCTGGAGCTTTCTGCATAACAAATAAGCTCTGTTATTCCCTAAACCTCTATGAACACCTCATTAAGCCATTTGACACCACCATCCTAAGAGCAGTCATTCTGCGACTTTGCTGGACATTCCATAGCAAGAGTCCCAGTGTTGCCTGTTTCCAAATAATACACCAACTTCATTTTCTCAGGCAGGCAGTTCTGGGCTACTGTTTATATTCTACTGAATGTTCTTAACCTGCAATTTGTGACTATAGGTGTTTACAACTGAATGATAGTAACCACATTTGCTTCACTTCCAAATAGGTAGACATGCGTGTATCTCATTTTTCTTTGACTTAGGTTACACATAGAATCTGATCAGTTCATAACATGCTGTATTGTGATTAAATGAACTGATAAAGGGGGCCTTTGGTTTCTTTCACAAATTCATTTTTCCTGATCATGGATATACTAAAACAAAAATTTCTCAACAAAATGTTTAAAAATAAGGAGTCTAGCCATAATTTAGTTGATGTGGTGTAAAGATATGCTCCCTAGAAAATTACCTGGGGGTGGGAGCCTACCACAAACAGAATGGGACTTCATGGATGGGGGAGCTCATGGCAGCAGAAGAGGCATGATGGCATTAAAAGCTTAATGGTGTGGATGTAGAGTCACCAATATTTCAGCAAGACTTTGAAAGAGGATTATATGTGACTTGGGGGTGGGGGAGTTAGTCTTGGTATTTTCAGCATAGTGTTTTTCTGAAACTTCAACCTTCAATGGATTAGACTGATCCATCTGTAAGGTATGTCACTACACCACATGCAGCGGGGTATGAGTAAAAACCAGATCACCAGACCTGGACCAGAACTGTAAAATCTGGACTGGAGAGCTTATGCAAATATTGCTGATCCATTCACTCCAGGTGATCTGGTCTGGTTTTTACCTATCTGGCCTGGTCCTAACATTTCCATTTTCAATCATGTCAAGGAAGAGTTGAAAAACAGACTTCCAGGAGCAGACCAGATACATAACAGCTGGACTAAACAGTGCAACCAGAGTGACTGGACCAGCAGTATTTGTGCAAGTTGCACCCAGTATGGCCAGTTTGGATTTTTATAGAACTGCTGTGGTTCAGGTTTGTCAGTCCAGTTTTTAATCAATCAATCTTTATTTTATACTGAAAGATATGTGAACAAAAATGCCCATTTACACAAATGTCCAATTTAGCATAAAAAAAGAACAGAACACCAGGCCAAACAATTACATAGTAAAACACAGTATAAACAGGTCTTACATAAGCAGGTCTAATACAGAGATCTTGAGGGATATACAGAAGAAAGTGGAAGCAAATAAATAAAGTGACATATTTACAGCATGGGATATAGTTGGAAGTACAGGTCAGGAACATGAATAGTTGAGTGATGCATCGAAAAGAAGAAGTGCAAGTCCTGCAGCACCCAGATCCTGCATGCTGATGAGCATTCCCACTTCATGATTCTGTCACCAGCAGCCAGGTCAATAAGTAGCTCCCCAGTCCCACCGAGGCACACGTCAGTCACAGCCAGTAAACTGGACTCCAGCTCCACTGTTGTCTGCATGACTCAGGCTGATATGTTGGACATTAGCTCTTCTGACATCTGCACTACCACAGCTGATAAGTCACTCCCCAGTTCCTCTGGGGACCACAGAGCTGGGGCTCTCCTGTCAGGGTTGCAGTATACCCCCGATGTCGAGTTGAGCCAGCAGCTGGGCAAGCAACAGTCTTTTGAAGGTTCCTTACTTCCACTGACACAACCAGACCCTCTGGACTTGCCTGAAGATCAAGAGCCAGAGGTGGGCACTAATATGGAGGTTTACCCTCCTTTGCCAGGTCAGTCTCATCCTGATTCACTCAGTGGGCTTATTGCTAATCCCTCTGGGGACCTTCTGTTGGGATCTCCTCAACCCAAGCCCCCTTGGACAACCAGATTCCACCATCTTGAACTCCAGCTCCCCAGACAATGGTGGGTCTTCCTTTAAATTCTGCTCACACCCTGACATCAAGTGACCCTTCACCATGTGACCCTTCCCTGGGTCAGGATATATCTGGCACTCTGGCTATTCCTCAACTGCTGGATAGCCTTCCATCAGGCCCCCAGGCAATACAGAGCCCATGCCTGATCCTTTTGGACCTCCTTCTGGGCCTTCAGCTCTGCCTCTGGCTTGACTTATGGGCAATGTTCCAGGCTGTCCACCCCCACAATACCCAATGTATAATCTTCACCGGGGTATCCATCACCGGGTCATCAACCCCATTATGTATCCGGGTATCAGACTCCGGGCTATGTCTAATCAAGGGTATGCTCCTTCTGGCTTTCCCTGCTCCTATCAGGCTCATGGATATCCTCAATATCAGATGCCAGGCTATCCATTCTATGAGCTTCCTCCTCAATCACCTCCTTCTCAGCCACAGTCTCTGCCTCCACAGCAGCTACAGGCTGATATGCAGGCAGTGTTTCAGACCCTAATTCAGGAGGACAGGACTCAACTAGCCTAGGAGCTTGACCATTGGAAACCAGTGGTGGCCTCTACTCCTGCCTCCTTTCTGACCCCTAGTTAAGCCTCTCCTGTGGATTCCCACCTTTCAGGAGAAGGCTCCTCTAGACACCAGGTCAGGAATAAAACCTAGGACACTCCTCTAAAAAGGGTTCAGACCCTCAGCAAGCACTCTTTGGACTCTGACTTGTCCTCCAGCTCTGGTACACATACACCTATAGAGCCTCAGCCTAAAGAGTCCCTGATGTCCCCTCTGGAGGACCCTTCCTTTGCAAAACTCCATATAGCTATACAAAATGCCTGTGGCTGAGGTATCCAGGAACAGGATCCAAAGTGGAAAAGGCTAGCAGAGACTCTAGACATGATTGATACAGCTCCTATGCCCGTACTGCCTTGGACTGGGTCCTGTGAAGACCTGACGTCAACTGTCTAGCAATATCCTTCCTCCATTCCAGCTGTTTCAAAAAAGGCAGACAGAGTGTATCACCACCCAGATGGGGTCACACACCTTACTGGCCATCCTAATGCAGACTCGGTTGTTATCACGGCTGCCCATGACCGGTCCTCTAAATGTAACAATTGAGTATGTCTCCTCCTGATAAGAAGCCTAAGCAGCAGGACAGTTTCGTCACAAGATCCATTCCTCCTCCACTTGCACCCTCAGGTCCCTTAATTATATGGCTCATTTGGTTTCCTATCAGAAATCTTCCCTGGCCTCACTTGAGTCAAAGATGGAAGCTACCCAGGACCAGGAGCTTAAGGCCGAGATTGCCAAGACAGTGAGAATGGCTAATATATTTTGTCTTCATGCCCTTTGGGCCACTTATTACACAGTAGACTCAATTGCTCACACCACAGCCACTGCTGTCTGCATTAAGCGACCTTCATGGCTCAGGATTGCTGGCCTGGCACAAGACATCCAGATCTCCATCATGGATACCCCTTTCAGGGGATCCATATTATTTTGAAGTGATGATAAGGAAGGATATTGTCACTGAATTGCAGGACCGAGGTAAATCCATCCACGACGTCATGTTACAAAGGGGGTTACAAAGGAAAATAGCCTTTTCTTTGGCAACAGAGATGCCAGACCAAAGAGGCCCCTGCCAAAACTCCTGGCCAAATGCTGGTATCCAGTATCAGGAACCCCAACTCCCTCTGCCAAGTCCCAAAAGCGCCCCTGGAGGAGCTGTCAACTCCCTCCCCTCAGCCTCCTGACTTGTGATGGACCCCCCCGCCTCCTTCAGATCCTCTAAGGGAACCAGTGGGGGGGGAGATTGAACCTCCATCTTCCAGGGTAGCGGGATATAACCATGGACTCTTGGGTCCTTCGGTTAATAGCAAGAGGTCACACCATAGAGTGCTAGACAAGTCTCCAGACAACTCCCAGGCCTCTCCCATTATTCTACAAGGCACTGTCTCTGATAGGGGATGAGATCCAGGCTCTTCTGCAAAAGTCAGCCATAGAGCCCGTGGCTCTGGCACAGATAGGAAGAGGGTTCTACTTCCATTTCTTCCTAGTGCCCAAAAAGATGGGCGACCTAAGACCCAACTTGGACCTTAGCATGCTCAATCTGTATGTCCAGTACAAGAGGTTCTGCATGCTCACCATCCAGGGACTTCTACCCCTGCTCCACAAGATCCATTGGCTTTGTGCACTGGATATGCAGGACGCTTACCTGTACTTCTCTGTCTTCCAGGCCCACCGCCACTTTCTTCAGTTTGCCTTCCAGGGGGAACATTACCAGTTCAAGGATCTGTCTTTTGGCCTAGCCTCAACACCTTGTTGGTTTTTTTTGTAATTTCTATTTTATTCTCCTTACAAGCCTGGGCATCTCTCAGAGGTGCTCACATGGCTATCCACCTCTAATCTCTGCCTAAAACTCCTCTCTTTCAGCACTCATCCAACTGGACTTTCCAGCCCCCCAGATCACCCCCCCGGGGGAGGTCCCACCAACTCCTACCTGGTGGCCTTTCTGAAATTAGAGGGTCCTTCCAGTAGTGGGGCTCAGCCAGCTGTCGGGGAGGAAGCCCATCATTGGGAATAGGGGAGGATGACTCCAGAGCCCTCATCACCTCCCAGACCTGTGAGGGGTTTTCTTCTTGGTGTTTCCTCTCTTGGAGCTTGGATGTGCAATGATGTCTGTAGCATGTAAGTGCCAATGTCTGCTGCAGCTCTGCCCCTGATTTCTCAGCACTGCCTTGTCCTTTGCCACCCACAGCTACTGCCAGATGCCACCCAAGAGTGGCGCATTCCCCAGATCCCTCCCCAGGCAGGGACAGCAGTCTCCGGATGCTCATTCCCTTCCCTCCTCTGCCGACCCCAAACAACCCGAGTCGTCAGCATGGTTTGAGATGTGGCATCCAGCACCTCAACCCTCAATGCCACTGGGCCTACCAAGCACCTCAGGTTTTTACCAAGTGTCTAGCAGTGGTGGCTGCAGCCTTATGCCACAGAGGGATCTAATTGTGCCTGTATCTGGATGATTTACTTCTATCAGCCCCATCACAGAGCAGTCTGAGGGAGTCACTCTCCTTCACCCTGGACCTCTTTTCTAGCCTTGTAATAACAGTCAACTATCCCAAGTCTCACCTCTCCTCTACCAACAACTACAATTCATTTGGGGTGGTGCTGGATATGATCCAGGGCAGGGTCTTCCTCCCATCAGACAGAGCAAAGACCCTACAGGAACAGGTCAGATTAGTGGCCAACTCATGCTGGACCACAGTCCTGTCAATCGTCTGTCTTCTCAGGCTGATGGCAGCTGCAATCCCTACTGTTCCTCTAACCAGACTGCATATGAGGGTGACCCAATGGACTCTTTGTGTCCAATGGGATCAGAGGCTGGACAACCTGGACTACAGGGTCCTAGTGCCTAGGTACATGAAGAAGGAACTTCTTTGGTGGCAGGAGTTGTCCAATCTCTCCACAGGGGTTCTCCTTTCAACCCCCTGTTCCTACCATGACCCTTACAGTGGATGCTTTGTGTCAAGGCTGGGGAGCACACCTAGGAGACCATCAGACCCAGGGAACATGGTCTCAGCTGGAAGCATCTCTACACATCAATGTGTTAAAAAAGGGGACAGTACTGTATGCCCTCCAGGCCTTACAGCCTCTTCTATGTCCAGGGACACTCCTAATTCAGACCGACAATATGTCTGTGATCTGGTATCTGAACAAACAGGGAGGCACTCACTAATACCCTCAATGCCAAGAGGTGATACGAGTGTGATACTGAGCAGTCCAGCATGATCTCCACCTGACTGCTGTCCATGTTAAAATTTAAATGTGATTTTACTGCTTTAGAATTCCCACTTTCCCTTGGGAATATTGTATTTTTTGTTATATGCCATTTTAAATTGTTTGCCTACTCTGACCCCTGCTTTATTCCCTGTTCTTCATAATTCTCCCTGCTTCTCTCATAGCTTTCTTGCTTCCATCTGTCTACCACCTTGCCTCCCTTGGTGCCAGGATCAATTCTGTTTGTACTTGCTTATCCCTGGCCACCATCCCCCCCTCCACTTTCTCCAGTTAATCTCTTCAATCTGCCATCTCCGGCACTATCCACATGCCCCCGATTTAGTCTCTGCATCATTCCTCCTTTGTCTTCACCTCCCTAGGACTAACCCTCTCTCTGATTCCCCTCTCATAGATCCAGCCCTTGATTGGGCCTGCCATGTCCGCTGCTGGTGCTGCCATGGCTCTACAAGCATGCTGCCCTAACCACCTCTCCAGGACCCTGAGTAGAATCCACAAAGTTGGGTGAGACTACAGCCCAGGCTGGGGAAGCTGTGAGCAGCTGTGATTGGTTACTCACTCATCGATTTCACTACTGATTGGACTCCCATTATAGCCTCTGCTCCTGATTGGCCCTCATTCTTTCTTTACCTTTCTGTGCTTTTCTGGGCTTCAAATCTCATTCAGTTTAATTGCAAACTGCTGAAAATTTGCCCCCACTCCCCCACCCCCCCTACCTTTATTAAATAGATCTAAGCTCCACCCACCTGTTCTCTGACCTTCCCTGTCTCTACCCCTTAGGGACCCTTTCTAGGTTTCCCTTTCTTTTTTTTCTTTCTCCTACTACTCTACCTACTCTCCCTCTCCAGCCCTCTACCTCCCCCCGTGTTGATCCACTGATTTCTGTCACACCTCCCACTCTTCTCCCCACTATCAGTGCCCCAGCTCTGCTACTTTCACACCTACCACCTGATCATGTATACCTTCTCCAATATGTTGATATATCTCTCTATTCTCACCTCTCTGCTTCACCTCTCTTACCTTTCTGGAGTCTTCTACCCCTCTCCCCCCACCTACCAGCTAGACATCTCATATCACCACCTAGGCACACTTCAATATGAGCAATGCCCTCCCCTGGGGCCCCCTTCAGCTTCTAGTTGACTGCTCCCAGGTTCCCACAGGTTTTGGCCTTGGTCCCACCTATCTCCTCTCTCATACATGACATCGCTCTGGGATAAACGCCAGCAACTCCGTATGTATTCCTGCAAGCAATGAGCACATAATCTATCATTCAAGAACTCCATTTGTGCATCCTAAAGCTCCTGCTCCAGCTCCTGCTGATGTTGCTGATGTTGGGAAATGTACATCCAAACCCAGGACCAAGCACTACTAGCTGTGCCTGCCATGTAAAACCCTCTGGGGGCTCAATCCTCGTAACCAATAACATCTTCAGCCTGATCCCTAAGCTTGATGCTGTACGTATCTTTGCAAACCAACACAACTCTGATATCCTTACAATTGTCGAAACCTGGCTAACACACAAAATTCTGAACCTGGCAATTGAATGACCAGAGTACAATGTACACAGGCTGGATTGGGTGTCCAAAAGAGGGGGGGATGTGCAATTTATATCAAAGACTATCTCATGGGATGCCCTATCGCTACCCCTCCCTGACTGTGCTGCACGGAATCTCTGGATTAAAATACTTCTAGGGACACACAACAAAGGTTTCACTGTTGTCTTTGTTTACATCCCTCTGAAAAACCAAGGAAATAGCCTTAATACCATCCTGGACTTTATCAGAACCCAATCTACAGGTACAGAGACAATCATCCTAGGTGACTTTACTATAAACTGGCATGCATCTGATGCAGGTGTTTATAGGGATGCTATCATCAGCAGACATTTCACAAATGGTTGTCTCCACCACAAGAAAAAAACACAAAACAGGCACTAGTACCTTGCTGGACTGGGTTCTTGCCAGCCATCCTTCTCGTATCTCTAACACCTCTGTCCTCCCTGACTCACTTAGTGGCCATTCTCCTGTCATCTGTGAATGGTCAAAAAATGTTGTAAGCCCCATCCTAAAGTCATCACAAGCAGAGTCCTCCCCCATGGTCAGCTGAGTCACCTTAAATCATGCCTCAGTCTGCATGATTGGTCTTCCATTTACAAATCTATGGATGTTGACTCAGCCCTCAACTACTTTGTCTCCTCCTTCAATGTGGCCTGTAATTCCTACGTCCCACACAAAAAGTGAAAAGTCAAGGCACTCTGCAACCCTTGGCTTACTGGTGAGCTTCTAACACAGCTAAAATCAAGGAACCACCTTTGGGCACTGGCAAGGGCCTTTGGTGTTCAATCTGACATACAGAACTGCAAACATGTCCTCAACAACTGCACAAAATCCAATCGACTAAAGAAAAGCACATACTATAGAGAAGCTCTCTCTAACACCTGGGGAAACAGGAGAGAGTTTTAGAAGAACATCAAAAAAGTCACGGGGAAGCAGCCCAAATCCTCCCCAGTGATGCTAAATGTTTATGGGTCTATCACTTTTGAACCTCTGGACATTGCTAACACCTTCAATGATGCATTCGCTGACCTAAGTAGTTTTCTCCCCTTCGATTTTTTTCATAGATTCTGACTCCCCTACTCCCTTTAGCTCTCCCACACATTCTAAACCCCTACCTTTCTATTTCAAAACAGTCAAGATGCATGAAGCCTACAAATACATCACCAAAGCAATCTCCAAGTCAAGAACTAGTGGGACTCGCTGAATCTCAAACCGCTATCTCTCACCCTTGATGAGGTCCTAGCTCCATTAACATGAATTTTCAACCTCTGCCTTAGTCTCAGCCAGTTCCATGACCTATGGAAAGCTGCCACAATTACACCAGTCCATAAAAGCAGGGATAAGGCCATCCGCTGGAACTATCGACCGATCTCTATACTACCTCTTCTCTCCAAGGCCCTTGAATGCATAGTGGCTGACCAACTTACGGACTACCTGGATAAATACAATATTATGTGTGCACAACAATATGGGTTCAGAAAAGTCCATAACACCTAATCTGCCTTACTGGAATTTACTGACGTACTACACAGCACCTTGGATAATGGTCATCTAGCTTGGCTGTCTTTGTCGATTTGACTAAGGCATTTGATACTGTCCACTATTGCCTGCTGATTGAACAGCTCCGGTCTATTGGGCTCTCTCCTGACACTACAGCTTGGTTCAATAGTTACTTGGAAAATCAGTCACAAAGAGTAAACATCATGGGTGTTCACTCTGATGCTAGACCAGTCCACTCTGGAGTCTCCCAGTGGCCTATACTGGGCCCTCTACTTTTCAGTCTTTTCCTGAACACCCTCCAATAATCCTGCCTTGAACAACTCATCCTCTATGCTGACGATGCAGTAATCTTCTCCTCCCACAAGGACCCAGAACCTTTAAAATACAATCTTCAGCGAGGCTTCGCCTCAGTGGAAAACTGATTTAGTAAGCATAACCTGGTCCTAAATTATAAAAAAACCAAGGCAGTGCTCTTCAACAGCCCTCAAAACAAGTATAAGCTACATACCCTCATGATCTCAACTTGCCTTGGAAACACCCTTGAGCGGGTGCAGTCATTTAAATACCTTGGGATATCTCTGGACCCAAATTTATCCTATGGTGCCCACATTGACTGTGTTGCCAAAGCTGCAAATATGCATTTAGGCTTACTCTACCAGCACAGACAACATCTGATATCAGAAGTCTTGAAGGCCACTGTCCAAAGCTCCGTGGTCTCCATCACTGACTATGGCCTGATCATCTATGGCTCTGCTTCAGCTACTTCCCTCAGACGAATATCGATATCCCTCAACAAGGCCTGTCAGCTGATCTCTGAAGCCCACCATCTGACACATATGTGTGACCTTTATGCACAAACTGGATGACTTCAACTCCCCAACCGCATTAAGTACCTAACCTGCACTATGGCAAAGAAAGTAACCATGAGCCTCACCCCTCCTGGAGTCCAAGCCTTACTGCAACCATGCCTGAATCCTCAAAACACCAGGGGATCCAGAACTCAGCTCCTAATGGTTCCCCCCTGTTGCACCACCCAGGGCCAAAGATCTTTTGCTCATAGGGGGCCTAGCTGGCTGAATGGTCTCAGTCCTGACTTCTCCTCTGCTCCCAAGCTTGGCTTATTCAAATCCAAGCTCCACCTTCATCTCACTGCCTCTAGCTCCTGTGATTGCTACATGTAATCAGTCCTACCTACAATTAACCAAGCCTGTCCATGCTCCTCCTTCCTGGCACTTATTATCCTATCTTCCCTTGTCTCCCACTTCCCTCCCCCCTCCTTGCCATATCTCCTCCTCCCCTTCCCTCTGCTAGCACTCCCCCTGTTATGTTGACAATGCCACTGGATGCTCCTACCACTGTTTTGTTGACAGTACCTCTGGCTGCCCCTACCTCCCCTTTTGTGCCCCCTCCCCTTGTGTCCTTTTTTCCCACCTCTACTTGTCAGTCCTGTATTTTACCCTAGTCTTTTTCTATGTTTTCTCACTCAAGTACAGCTTATTCCAACTACAGCATTATCTTACTTCCATTCTTAACATTTTATGTCATTATTTTCTGTATTGTACTGTATCTGATGTGGAACCTTTGTAAAAGAGCCTTGGTTCAAAGGTATTTGTAATCCTAGACATAAATAAATAAATAAATAAATGTGTCAGGCATCAGCAACATCCTGGCAGACAGTCTCAGCCACACCACTGTCAGGACTCATGAGTGGGAGCTAAATCAAGAGGTGGTTGAAAGCTTATTCAACCTTTGGGGTCAGACAGAGACCTCTTCATCTGCCCATCCAACGTAAAATGACCCACTTTTTGCTCAGTCATTCCCAAGTGTGGTGTTTTCTGGTGAGACATGTTGTCTTTTGCTGGACAGGGAAGTTATTGTTTGCCTTTCATCCCTTCCCAGTGCTTCAAAGGGTTCTCCTGAAGCTACAGGTGGAAGGGGCTCACGTGATTCTAATAGCCCCTCTTTGGCCTCATCAGATTTGATTCCCTCTGCTTCAACAGCTATAAATGGAACTCCCAGTACCTCTGCCTTTCCTCCATGATCTTCTGACTCAGGAGCAGGGCATACTGGTGCATCTGGGCCTCAAATCCCTCCACCTGCATGTGTGGCACCTGTGGACATACTGTATGTGGAATAACTCTCATTGTTATTATTTTTTTATAAAAATTGTCAACTGTGCAGATGCATTTGTGAAAAATGAATTATAATAGTGAGACTTTTTGAAATGTTATTCGACTTACCATACTCATGCTTGTCTACTCACTTATTCAGTCTCCTACTTGTTTCTGTCCTTGTACTAACTAATTCCTGTTGCTTCATATCAAGGGGTTGTTGATTTTCATATTGTATGTGCCTGTGGTGGAGCAACAATAAAAGATAATCTGTGCAATATTTATTTATTTTAGTTTGATATTAATACCTTTGAGGTCAAGGACTCATTTTCAAAGGTCCCATGTCAGTGTTGAACAAACATTGTAAAAATGCAAGGTTTATAGAGAAAAAAAAAGAAAAACATTGAAGCATATACACAGGGAGTAATAGTAATGTCTGAACTTATACACATCAAATTAGTACACATTAACAGATAGAATGATTAGATAAGAGGGGGTTGGGGGGTCAGCCAGAGGTGGCATTGTCAGAGGTGGGAGAAAGATGGAGCTTTCAACCAAGTGAGGCTATTGTCAGGTATTTGAGGGTAGGGGAGTAGGTTAGGAAAAAGTGGTATATAGCAGAACAATGTGGGGGGGGGTAGGTAAATGGAAAACTGGGGATGAGGTGCTTTCACATTAGCCCAGGCAGGTACAATTCATTTTAGAGCCAAGGAGAGATTTGAGCCCAGCTTTGAAGGTACTAATCTTGGTCGTATCAGTGAGGTCAGCAGGTAGTTCATTGTACCATTTCAGTCCTTGATACAGGATGGAGTTCTGGGCAAGTTTCGTCCTTTTGAAAAGAATCACCATCTTGTCAGTGACTGCACTATGGGTGGATTTCATTGGGACAGCCAGCTTAAAGTGTCCACCAAGTATGGGGATGTCAGTCCAAGTAGTACTTTCTTTAGAAGAAGGCAGGTTTAGTATTGCCCTCTAAGATGGAGTGGGAGCCACCCTGTTTCAGTGTACAGCGAGCAGGTGTGGGTGTTGCGAGTAGCCCCCAAAGTGAGATGACAGACCTTATTGAGGAGTGTGTTGATCCTGTTAAGAGCAGTTTTTGTGCCCGTCCCATATATAGGCAACCCATACTTAATGGTAGACAGTATTAAGCTACTGGTGGCTAGTTTGAGTGCATCCAGTGTCATGGAATGTCTGTGATGATAAAGTACACCAAGTTTTATATTTTCAGTCTTGATAACAGAGTCAAGGTGGTTTAAGAAGGTGAGCATGTCATCAAAGGTAATGCCAAGATATTTGAAGTTAGATACTTGGTCTAGGATCTCAGCCTTTTGGTTATGAATACGCAGGGGCTGATATTTATTTTTGCTTTGGGAGGTGGTGAAGAGCATACTCTTTAATTTTTTGATGTTTAATAGTAGCTTGTTTTCTGTAAATCAAGATTCAAGTTTATGGAAGCTGCTTTAGAAGTCAGTTGTGATGGATTGTTGGACTTTGCCAGTGACTTGAGATCACTGCATCATCAACATAGAGAACTGTGCTTGCTGAGCAAGCCATTGAGGCAGAGTTGATGAAAAGGCTAAAGAGTAGAGGACCGAGGATTGACCCCTGTGGAACTCTGACCTGCACCTCCTTAGTTGCTGATAGGGTATCACCAATTTTGACTTGTGATTTGTTAAAGAGGTAGCTGCCAAACCATGGTACCATATCTGAGGATAGACTTGTAGATAGAAGGCAACTTAGGAGGAGGTTGAGATTAACAGAGTCGACAGCCTTCATGAGGTCAATGAGGACTGAACCAACTGCCTGACCACTATCTAAGGTGTTATATAGTTGGGATGAATAATCAACTAGAGTGGTGAGTGTGGCGTGCTTTTTATGGAAGCCGTGCAGTTGTGGGCAGAGTAGGTTATGGTTATCAAGATATTCAATAAGCTGTTCCGAGATCATTCTTTTGAGTACTTTCAAAAGGGGAGGAAGGATGGATGTAAGTCTGTAGTTGGATGCTTGGGTTTTATTCCCCGCTTTAAAGACAGGTGTTACGTTAGCTCACTTCCATGCATTTGGAAATACTCCTGATTTTAGAGAAGTATTAAACACCATGGTAAGAGGAACCAGCAAGCTCATGAAAGAGTAGACCAATCAGCTTCATGTTAAGCAGATCCGCCCCATCCTGGTCTTGCCAAGAACCCTTTTAATATGCTTGATGGTTTCAGCTTTGGTGACACATCTAAAGTAAAATGGTAGTACATCTTTCCTTGGGGGACCTTGAGGGGCAGTTGGGCATTGCTGAACATGCATATCTTTGAAATAGTCACCAGGAAGTATACTTGAGAGGTCAGTGAATGTGTTGTTGAGCTCATTGGCAATTTTGATGGGTTCCTGTAGGGGCCCCTTCGCAGTCAATAGTAGATCTAGGGGTTTTGGGGGCTTTGCCCATTAAGGATTTAAGACAGCACCAAAAGTCTCTTCCAGAACCCCAGGTTTTGGTCAGCAGATCCTTATACTAGGAGGCTTTAGCCTGTCAGATGAGTCTGGTGCAGGCGTTTCTAGCTGCCTTGTAGGTATTAAATGCAGTAGGTGTACCAACTGCTTTTGCTATATGCCAAAGATTGTCTCTGTTCTTCATAAGTCCAGTAAGGGAGTTGGATAGCCAGGGATTGGAGGTTCACTTAATTGTTTTCATTTCGTATGGTGCAAAAATATCCCAAGCATGGTTGAAAACCATTATGAAGTAGTTAAGTGCCTCATTACCTTCTATATCCCAAGCCAGTTGGGACCAATCCTCTTCTGTCACGTACAGATTGAAATGTTCAAGTAGTCCAGGCCTCAGGCAGCGGTTTTTGCACACCTTGGGTGAACTCTTTGGGAAATTGTTAGACCAGGTACACTTCCTAGGGGAGTGGTCGCTGAGGCTGTCAGGCAGGACAGTGACATCAGCTATATGCTCAGGGTGTGTTGTCAGGAGCCAGTCTATGACAGAGCTGCTCCTTGTTTTGTAGTTAAGCCAGTTGTCAGCAGTGACCCTCTGTTTTAGGAAAAGCCTAGTAATTATATCCTTGGCTTTTGTTTCTTTCTGTGAGTGCCAGTTTATGTTGAAGTCACCTACAGTGATCTTCTCCCAGTGGTTGCCTAGTTGCTCTTGGCTTGCTATGACATGGTTTAGCCCAGCAGGTTGGTGTCCTGGAGGTATGTATATTGTAGAGACCAGCTGGACTTTATATTGTGTCCCTATGTTTAACTTGAGGTTCAGAATTCGGGTCTCTTTTGTATTAGGACCGTTATCAAAGGCCTGCACCTTTATTCCAGACCTGACATACACTAGGCACCCACCCCTGCATTTAGCAATCCTATCTTGTCAGAACAAGTTGTAGCCGTCAAGGGAGATAGATATATCCAGTGTCTTGGGAGAAATCCAGGTTTCAGTGAATGCTATAATGTCTGGGCTGATCACCTGCACCCATGCCTGGAATTGTGCAAACTTGGCAAGGAGACAGTTAATATTTAATGATACTATAGTAAGTTGACCTTTAAACTTAGTCATTTTAGAGTAAGGGGGTCCAGGGTTTGGGTGAATATTCCCTGATAGTAGCAGAAATAGCAGGACTAAAGAGCAGAGAAAATGACAAAGTACATGTAAAGTTGATTTAAAATGAAAATGCTGATGGTTAATTACATGCAGAGGAAATGATGAACTGTTGAGAACCAGGGTCAAATAATACATTAAAATTCCTAAAATGTGATAAACTGTGGCCTGGTCATATGCAAGGTGTGAAATAATTTTGTCTGTATCTTTCCTTTATTATTTGAAGTCCTCAGAGACAAGTACAATTCCTTTAGGAACAGGTCAGACAAAAATGTTGATTCAGTTACAGAATGTGTTGAAATTTCTGAAAGATGATAAACTGCAGCCTGGGTATATGCATGATGTAAAATCTTTTTGTATCTTTCCTTTGTTCTTTAAAGTCCACAAGCACAGCTGCTTTAGGAGTGGTCAGATGAAAATGTTGATTCAGTTGCAGGACCCAGCATCACCACGTTTGTCAGACTAGTTGCAATACATATGTTTCCTTGGGATAGCTTCCAAAAAATTGATTTAAAATTAAAAAGCTGATACCTGGTGATGATGTTTTGCAGAAATTCAGTCCAGGAGACTTTCACAGATGTTGTGTGCAAGAATGGCATACGTGTTCCAAGCAGAAAAACATGTAAATTAACAAAAACTAACCTACAGACACAGACAAGCACACATAGCCACCCACACAGCCCCATGAGGAGGAGCCAATATCCTCAATAACACACCTACCCCAGTTTACTTTTACCTAATGCCCATTTTTAGGCCTTGTACAGTAAGATCTTCCTTCAAGAAAACAACTTGTAATGAAACGTGTAACATTTACACTGACATTTAGGTATAAGCACTTTTATATTATACTAATTATGTGTGCATGAACTGAATAGCAATCTAAAAAAATCAATTAAAACATCAAATAGCTTCAACAACAGGTTTCAACATTGTGTTTATCTTCCACCTTGTCACAAAGTTGTCTCAGCAGTGTTTGCAATTAAGGTATAGTACCTTCATGTATATGATGACCTGGTTCTGTTGACGTGATTGCTATAACAGTGCATAGAATAAAATGTGAAACATATACGTAACAGTAATATAGGTGGCATTATTTTTATATCTGCCCTTTCTCAATGTACTGAACTTTGATTCAGTTAGTATATTTAACATCAGTTCACGTTTATGTTTAAGCCCTTGAAACACTCTTTATCTAGTTAACATATTTACAGTTGTAGTAGCTCTGCCAAAGCTTGTTTCTACATGGTTGGGCTGGCACAGGCTTTCCCACATCCTAAGGAACAATTATCATATTTACTTCCTCATAATTGCCCCTAACCCCATTCAGGCCTTTGACATGGGGTGTAATTGCAAATTTGAACTGTCTATACACCCCTTTTGATCCTGGGTTGAGCAAGTTCCTCTCTGTAGCACTTCTGAAGGTGCGGGGGGAGGGAGCAGACAAAGGACATTGTGTTTTAAACAATGCAATAATAGTACAACAATGCTACCATTCAGAGTTGCTTACTCTAACATTTTATCTGAAACCTGCATAGTTATAATAACATACAACACATTAACATAATGGACCCAATTTTTGAATGGGGTTAGATCGACGCAATGGACTTGCATTAGAGAGTGTGATGCAAGTGGTGAGTTATATTAAACAATGGCTCAACTGTGATTTTGGAAGGATGGCAATTGCAAATCATTGATGGCAGAAAAGTTAGACCAGCTCCACCCTGGTCTAACTTTGCGCCATGTGGGGACCCCATTTTATGTGGCTTGCACTAAAGCTTTGGTGCAAGCTGCTCTAAGCTGCAGAAATGGATGCAACTGAGCCAACCCTAGTAAAATCAGGTTGCATTGCATCAAAGGTGTTTGGCACAGGTGCACCAAACACTGCAGTTGTCTCAGGGCTTGACACAAGCCCTGCATCAACCTTCTAAAATCAGGCCCAATGTAGTTAATTAACGTAAAAGTTTACATTAGGTCCAACATGCCCCCTTCAAAAGCAGGTACGAATGAGTACAGTCTGTAAGCATGTACTGCAGGAGAAAGAGAACCCATAGATTCACCACTATCACAGTCAGAACACTCCACAACTGCAGGTCAGTAAGTATCAAATATTTTTTTTATTGAAGTGCAATAAATCCATGCAGGTAAACTTCAGCAGTACCAGTTTTATGCATTTCTCCTTCACAAGGAATTATTCTTTTAAGAGCTATTCCACCACATGCCTAATTCTCTTTGAATACGTGTTCCTTAATGATACAGTGTCACATTTTTTTCTACACAAATCACAATATACTGTACTGTAAACAGTGGTGCTGTTGTTCTCACTAAATGAACCCAGTTAACAGACAAATGTGCAAAGAGGTAAAAAGATGAAAATGCAGTATCCAAGAAGTCTGTTTCCTTCTTCACCTCAGCAAGTGATTCTCATAATGTGTAGATCCTTCCAAGTTTCTTCATCTCCAAGTGTACTAGCTTGCATTTCATTACAGTACATTGAATCTGAAACTCCTGGAGTCTGACCAGTTTGTCAGTTTGTTTAGGTCCTTCTCCAGTTTGTTTCAGTCCTCAAGCTAGTCCACTACCTTTGCCCATTTTTGTAAGATCACTGAACTTAAGCAGCCTGCTAGAGACACCAGCTTCCAGCTTCAGCACCAGCTCCTTAGGGTCATGTCTGAGTACTTTTCTCCATTCAGAGTAGTACCATTCCACCACTGCTCTCTGCTTCCTGCCCTAAGCTACTTAATAAACTACCTTGTGTATGCCTTGTGTATAATCACACTGGTTTACTATACCCAGAAGCTAGTCATGTTGCACAGTGTCAAAGGCCTTGCTAAAGTCCCAACTTACTATGTTTATGGCCTTGCGCCTGTCCTCCTTCTTGATCACACCCTCAAAGAAGTTGATTAGATTTGTTAACATGATTGCCCCCCACCACCAAAAAAACATTCTGACAGTGTGAAGATTTTTGGCTTCAGTCAAGTGGTCCATTATTCTCTCCTTGATAACTGCTTTAAAAACCTTGCTCAGTACTGGAGTCAAGTTGACTGGTCTGTAGTTGCCATAGTAGACCTTGATCCCCTCTTGAGGATGGTAACCACATTAACCTTCATCTAATCCTCTGACACTACACTTGTCTGGATGTCTGCAGGCTGCATCATGGTTACTCCTGATACCATGGCCTACCCGATGAGCTCCTTCCCTTCCCAGTGGCCCCATGCTGCTCACCAATGCATTGTATTCAATCAGGATCTCAACTAATCTCAACTATCACTGCTGGCTCTCTCACTGATTCTTCTACCTGTTCCCATGTGTCCAAACATCCCATATTCTCCTTTATCATTCTCCTTCCATTTACTGTTTGTACATAAAGAAGGCAGTGGTGCTGTCTACAGCTCCTACTACTATCCTGGATTTCATTTCCTACTTGGTTTTCATAAATCTAGGCTTGTGGTTCCTCGTGATAGCTCTCTACTCCTCTCTTTTCTGAAGGTAACCCGTCTTTTCCCAGCAGTCACAAACTTTCATTTTGTTCAGGATCAGTTATTTTATATTTCTGATGAGATATGGGGCCACTTTTCCACCCCTTTCCTCTTATTGCTTACAGGTATGCAGGTCATTGCATCTGCTTTGAGTACTTTGTTCAACATATTTAACATGTTTTCTGCATTATCAATCTCATGTAGCTGTTCAGTACCCTTGGACACCAAGTCCATATTCTTGGCAAAGTTCACCTTTATGAAGTTTTGTGTCCTGGTGGCTGATATCTGGCTAGTTGTCCCTGTTACCAGAGATGTTTATCTGCTTGAGGTCACTGTCACCTCCTAGCTCTTTGACATTCACACTGGAAATGACCCCACCGCTGTGAACAAGAATAAGGGGGATGTCACACCAAGTCCCTGTTCAACAGTTTGTTTGCTGCTCTAGGTAGCAGAACTTGATGGTGGAGAGGAGCTCTGTCTCAACCCTTCCATTTGCCTTTTGAGATACCTGTCTATACTCACATTATTGATGATTCTGTAGAAGAACTACTTATTTGATTTGGCAGTTATACAGTAATTTCTCACCCAGCTGTGCACCATGCTTAACTGAACAATTGTGGGGCCTCTGGCACAACCTCAAAGTGACTCCTTTACCTTCTTTTTCCCATAGCATGGTCAGACTAACTCTGTGATATTGTTTGCCCCATGATGCCTTCTTTGTCCTCCAGTGACTTTCTTCTTTGCAAAGAGAGACACTCATTTACCTATCAGATCTATCCCTTTGGAAAAGTCAATACCCCTCTATTTTGTGTCCAGTCATGTTTCCTTCAACCAAATATCTGTGACTGCCACTATGTCATGGCCTTAAAAGTGCATTAGGCTTCAAGTTTGCAAATTGTATTGAGTGCAATCATCATATTGGCCCACATGCAAGTGATGGTTGCTTGCCCTATATGCTTCCTCTCCCCAAGGGTTTCCAGTTGTTCAGTGTTCATAAAATCATCAAGGGGTGCAGTAACTGATGTGAGCTATCATGCTACCAAATGTGAGCCTGTTTCATTCCAGTTTCTTTATCTTCCAGTCACTAATGCTGCACTAATCAGATCCTATGGGCAACCACTTAACATTAACCTTACCATTACTGTTGCATACAACATGTCCCTATGGCTTACCACCAATGGCAGTGCCCATGAATCAGTGTTACTTCTGAAAGTCTTGTCAGTGAGGTTGGCAGCTAGGAAGATGGGGCATAATAATGTCCAAGCTTCATTCTGCTGTGCTAGAGCTTTTCAGATTATTTTCTCCTCTAACTTAAGATGAAACTCTCTGTTCGATGTATATGCACACAGATGCGTGCTGCTGTGTGAAGCATATCTTGTATCCTTCATACTCTCTAACTGGCAGTAGGCCCTACTATGTCACCCTGGTGGCAGGCAAGAAGGTGCTCTATCCCTATTCTTTTTTGGATGAGGACAATGTCCCCTATGATACTTAGTCATCTTTCCCTTGCTGGACCACTATGGACATTGGCTCATTCCTGAGTCTAGGACACTGGTGCTGTAAACAACAATGCTGACACTGTGCCAATGGTCCAACTTGATCCTGTGTTGCTATGGAAGTGGAGCTCACTTGAAAGAATACCTTATTATAGAGCAGACCAGTTAAATGAACACTCTTCCTTTGCATACATTCATTTGTACCCTTTAGGTATAAGGAAGCCCTCTTACATGACTATCCAATAAAAAAATAAACATACTAAAATAACAAAACAATGGCAGCATGGCTTAGCTGGCAAATATGGTAGATGCCTGATTGGTGAGCTTCCTCACATGTACTGAAATCTTGTAGCAGAAATACTATTTAAAATAAATAAAAAAAATGTATATTAAAAAGGGTAGACAGGTGCTGTATCTTTGGACTATGACTACCTAGCTTTCAGCTAAAATGCAATCCCAGCCGAAGTTAGGGTCTGAAACATCATCTGGAGCTATAGGGCCTCTTCCTGACACTTGTGACCAGTCCCACAGCATGCCTGGATCCCACAAGTGACTACAATACTGGCTGGAACAGCTAAGCCATCTTTGACAGCCTTATTAGGAAACCTTCGAAACAAAATATAGGACATCCTGGAGAGCATAACATCACAAATTGCCCACCTCCAGACCATAACTAAAGGCATCAATGAAACAGCAAATTCTCACAATTCTGGGACTAATGAGGTTGAACGATACTGTGAATAAATTTTCTCAAGGACCAAGTGATAGATATGATTAGTGGCAGGATGTTCCTACAAGACATTACCATGGTCCTCATGTTGCATGTGGAGGATAAAGAAAATAGAGCCCAGCACTCAAATCAAAGGCTAATGGGGCTAATGGAGGACTGAGAGCAATGACCCTACCTCAGGGATACAGAAGTGACTGGTGGAAAAACTGCAGCTTGAGCTGCAGGGAGCAGTGTACAAGGTGGAGAGAGCCCACCAGAGACCCAGACTAAAGTCAAAAACTGGTGAAAGACTGAAGGACTTGCTAATAAAATGTCTTTGCTTCCAGTATAAGGAAGTAATGTTGTGGGCAATCAGATCCAAAAGGCCTAATCTAACCAATAGAGGTCATGTCCATATCTTCCCAGACTACAGCCAAGAGCTGGAGCAGTGAAGACAGAAGTTATCTAATTTGAGCCCAAACTTCACAGACAAGGATGGCAATTCTCACATCATTAGCTTTCTCAGCTCTGGATCATTCACCTAGGATGCCCCTCATGTACATTCAGTAATATGGTGGAGGTTGAGGAGTACTACTGTATGTCAGTTGTGAGGATGCAGTGGTGGAGAAGTGACGTGGGACTAGAAAGATGGTGCCAGCCACCTGAACTCAAGAGGGAAGAGTATGTTTTTTTCTTTCTCACCATGCCACACTTTGAGGTCAGTGTCTCTAAATCCCCCCTGACAGCATTATAGCAGGTTTGTCTAACTCATTTTCTTTTATGGAGACATTCCAGCTATTAACTTTTCCCATGTTAAAGTTTAATAATATCTGATGTATGTTTGTGCATTAGCCAGCTGGGTTCCTGAAAGCCGCATGACCTCAATTTAGCTCCAAGATAGTGCAAGTACCATTAGAGTGGAGGTACAGCACAACTGGTCCAGGAGGCTACATCTAAATATGTGTTGCTGTAAAGCAACAAAGCAGAGCAATTTTGTGTGGTGCATTTGGACTGTAAGGTGCAGTAAGATGGTGTGTTTTCCATCAGTTTTATGTCTGGGACTGGGAGGATGCTCCTTTCATAGGGCTTGTTAGGAATGGGGCTTTGTATGCCCTGGGACATTTGTTTAGAAGGCCTTACTTTCATTTAAAATTTGCAGCCATATTGAACATAATGGGATCTCTACTGATGTAAGATGGACACTTCCTCATGGCTGGATGCTCATCTTCCCATGCTATGGCCAGAGGAGGGGAGTAACCAGATGACTGTGAAAGTGACTAGCCAAGTTGCTGGTTCCCTGGTCTTCCTTTATCTTTCAATGGCCAGCACTGAAAAAAAAGTTGTCAGAGTAAGAGTTATTTCCCAGGCCAAGTCATGCTGTGATATTTAGTAAACATTTTATTTTCCCTGTCCTCCTCAGTACATTACATTTTTCTAGCCCTACCTCCCTCTGATGACAATATAGCAGTCTTATATAATCACTATGATTTCAACTCTGCCATAACCCAGCCCCTAATGGTAACATGATGTAGATACCTTTCTCCCACAGGAAAACACTGTGTTAAAGCTGGCTGTGTAAAACAACTAAAACTTAATACTGGCTCAAGAGATGTAAAATGGGTTTGCAGTTACTGTCAAGGAGCTACATGAGATCAAAGTAACTGTTCATTCTGGCTGGGCAGGGCTTGCCTTAGTTCTGAGCAGATATGCAGGGGGTGTACCTACTCCCAGGGCCATGGGGGATGCTGTAAGGTTCTGAACACCAGAGAGGTGAGGGGCAGAAGTCCCCTCAGTTATGACTGGGGTTATATATTGGTCATTGGCATATCCAGGGTATCATGCACAGAGCTCACACCTGTTTTTTATTTTTAACAATGTCATATACATTAAGCCCAAAAATGAGAAAACGGCCATTGACTCGTGACCAGGATTTATATTGTTGGCAGAGGTCTGCACCCCAGGCCTGCATCCTGACTCAGCCAGCTATAAATATAAAGGCTATAAAAACAGGCCCCTGAATGTTGGTACTGTTTGGATTGGGAGACTGGGGGTGGGGGGTACACGTTTCATGTATGTATGGCATATAACTTTAGTCAAAAGTTGTCTCAGTTGCTTGAACTTGAAGAACCTCTACGATAAGCCACTCTGATTAGGCAATTGTCAATGTACATACCATGTAACTCCCTTGAGACCCAGCTACTATACATGGATCACAGTCAGAGTGGCTCTTCCAATATAGTTCAAAAGGACAAGTATGGATAAACAGTGGGTGCACCTTAACAGGGGTATGGCGTTGAAATGCCAATGGCCATGTAGATGTTGGTGTGTGGGTCTCTCAGGTCAGTGGAATGGTGAATGCTAGCTTTGCATTATCTGAACCACTATAGACTGCATTTAAATTTGTGGAGTGGACACATTCCTTTTTCTGATACTGATAGAAACTGAAACTTGAATAAAAGTCTACATATTGTTTGAATCTGTGGAGTGTTGTCCTCTTTTCTTGCTGTTGTGGAATGTGTTGTGGTACCATACCTGGATATTCACAATGCATGGAGTACATCTCTATGTAGCAATAATAAATATTATAAAATGGGCAAAGGATTTCAAGCAATCTGATTGGTTGTTAGCCATGCATTAGATGAGTCTGATGCACAGCTAAAACTAGAACCCTCATTTAGAATACACAGGCCCATTTTATAAGCGCAATAAGCCACTCCGGGGATGTGCATTAGACAGTTCTAATGTACGGCTAGGGGACTGGATGCACTCAGCCTGTGGCCTCGTACCTCACTACGTCCCCCTAGCCGTGCATTAGAACTGTCTAATGCACACCCCATCATGTCTTATTGCTTACTTACCAATTTAAGTGAGATGGGTTTAAGCACTCACAGTTAAATATCTTCTGCTTAGTTTGATTTAATTAACTTTTAATCTGTTAGACTGAAAAAGAACTATACAGAAACTTCCATCTAGTTCACAAGGGGAATTAGGCAAGTTGGGTTTTAGTCCCAGGAGGAGGGGGAACTCATGGGAGAGGCAAACGGCCTATTGGGTGTGGTCAGGTAGGGGGGTATGGGGGAAACTTGGGTTATGGAAACAGTGCGGGAGGATAAGGGTTTCTTTTACAATGTTGACATAAATTGGACAGGTTGTAGAAGGCCACATACTAATAAGATGAGAACTTCAGGAGGTCTGGCTTTAAAAACATGGGGGAATGCCTCAGGGATGCCTTGGTGGGGGGGAGAGGACATGGGTGGAGTGGAGGAACAGTGGGTGAAACTAAAAGGGGCCACAGTGAAGGCAACAAACCTCTGTGTCAGGCAAGTAACTAAAAGCAAGAGGAAAAAGAGACTGCTATGGTTCTCAAAAGGGGTTGCAGGGAAAGTAAGGGCAAAACCTTAGCATTCAGGAAGTATAAGGAGACACTGAGGGAGGAGGATAAGGAAGTGTATCAGGAGCGAAGAGGCACAAAGGGAGGAGAAAATAGCCCAGGCTGTAAAGAAAGGAACAAGACATTCTTCAGGTATGTAAGTGAAAGAAGAATGACCAGGGGAGGGATTGTAAGACTAAGGAAGGAAGGGTATATGGAGGGGAACCAGGGAAAAGCAGACAACCAGAAAATATGTTTTTGTTCAGTGTTCAGAGAGGAAGGGGAAGGTGAGGGACCACAGATTACTAACAGAAGCATCATAGGGAAGGAGGTGGACACCATTCTATTTACAGTGGAGAGAGTCCTGAAGGAACTCACAAATCTGAAAGTGGACAAAGCAAAGGGGCCAGAAGGCTATATCCAAGGATATTGAAGGAGCTCATTGAGGTGCTGCCTGCACAACTGACAGTCCTGTTAAACCATTCACTGAAGACAGGAGCATTTCCAGAGGACTGGAGGAGGGCAGATTTAGTCCCAATTCACAAACATGGCAGCAGCGAGGAGGCTGACAACTAGAGGACAGTCAACCTAATTTCGGTGGTGGGGAAATTAATGCAATCACTGCTGAAGGAAAGGATTGTGAAATATCTTGAATCAAGCAGCTTACAGGATCCAAGGCAGCATGTATTCACTGGGGGGAGGTCATGTCAAACAAATCTGATAGATTTCTTTGACTGGGTGACCAGGGAATTAGATCAGGGTGGAATGGTAGCTGTTGCTTACATAGATTTCAGTAAGGCCTTTGACACTGTTTCACATAGGAGACTCATAAACAAGATGGGCAGCCTGGGAGTTGGACTCAAGGTGATAAACTTGGTAAGAAATTGGTTGGGGGATAGGTAACAGGGTGTGGATGTAAACGGTGTGCACTCTGAGGAAAGGATGGTAACCAGCGGGGTGCCACAAGGATCTATACTGGGACGGTCCTCTATTTTTTTTTTGGCTCCTCCCTGCTCCCTGACAGGTCATTCCTTCAGGTCACCATGGACCCTGCCGGTACTCATCCCTAGAGATGTAAGTTTGTCATGGATGAGGTTTTAATGACTCATTGTTTTTTAATGAAATCATTAGTAAACATTAGTAAATGTTGTGGCACTGTCATCATGGCTACATTCTGATGACTCTAGTGAACGTCATGGAAATCCTGAATAAAGATCAGACATCATGGAATCAATGACATGTATGACTGCCATGACAAACTTACATCCATATTCATCCCTTCCACCAGCCATCACCTCACATTGCAGCCATCCCCAGCTAACTCGGCATAACCCTTCGCCGAATGGGTTACCCCCTCCAAGGGGAAGACACCAGTGGGGACTGGCCAGTGCACTCTACTATTGGCCCAGGGCGCTGCTGAGGTGAACTGGCTCTCCTGGGCTTTTTGCAGTGGTGGGGGCTAGCAAACCATCATCTGGTCAGCCACGGAGTGTGTTTTCCTCTTTTCTCCCTGTGGGGGGCGGGACGTGCCATTGACATCAGGGCATACGCCGGCATCCGTCATGCTCCCCTACACAATGGGACCAATGCATTGCTGTTTTTCTGGCCTCTGCCAGGAGTCAGCAAGTGCTGGGTTGCAGCCCCTCCCTCCCCCTGGAGAAAGTGAGCAGTCATTGGAAGCTCAAGCCTTCTCCCCCTGGCCAGCCCACCAATGCCCAAGTCTGTTCTCATACCCAGGTCACCAGTGTCGCAACAGTGAATCTTTCCTCTGGGCCAGTGGCCCAGTCAGTCCTCTTTAATGTCTTTATTAACAACATTGCAAAAGGGCTAGAAGGGAAGGTATGCCTTTTTTCAGATGACACAAATACTGTATCTGAAACAGTGTAGACACTCCAGATGGGAGGTGGAAAAAATGAAGAGGGATATAAAAAAGCTTGAGGAGTGGTCAAGAGTGTGCGAACAAAGATTCAATGTGAAAGACTACAAAATAATGCTCACCCGGTGGCACTGAGGGTTGAAGCATTGGACGCCACACCTCACTCCATGCCAGCGACCCAGGTTCGGGAATGGACTCGGGTCATTGGGGGTCAGCAGTGGAGGAGAGGATTGAGCATCTAGATGACTGTTCTCCTCTCATGGATAGGGCTGTGGTATGTGCCTGCCATGCTAGTGACCCCAGTGGAGGCTGGGGGAGCAGCAGTTGGGGGCACCTTGAAATGGGGTTGGGCAGCAGCGGATATCCTGCAGGCAAGTGGAGGAGTGTGCTTACCATGTGCCGACATCATTACATGTCCACACCCTAGGGGTTCAAGCTAGGAAAAAACCCTTATGGCGACCAGGATGATGACTCTGACAGGTGAACTTCCCATGACCAAACAATGCCCGGTGTAAGCCAGGATGGGGGCTCAAGGGTGCTATGGTCTCTCCCCCTGGTTTGTCCTCTGCAGAGGGGATCCCTCAATGGGAGGGGTAAGCCATGTCCTCTTTGACTCTGCAGCAACAACAGAGGCTGGCCAATAGGGAAGTTGAGCGCCCATGTACAAAGGCTGAATGGGTTAAGTAAGCCCCGCCACCTGAGAGGAGCAAAAAATAGAATCTACAAAAAAGAAAAAGAGTACAAAATCCTGCACTTGGGTATAGAAACCCAGGAATGGAGTATAAGATGGGAGGAGTGATACTGATGATCACCAAACAGGAAAGAGGCATGGGGGTAATCATATCTGATGCCCTTAAGGTGATCAAACAGTTTGACAAGGCAGTGAGGAGAGCCAGTGGGATGCTAGGGTTCCTGGGGAAGGGTATCACCAGCAGAAAGAGTGAGCTAGTGATACTGCATTTATAAATCATTGCTGAGACCTCATCTACAGTACTGTGTCCAGTTCTCAAGACCATAGCTCAGGAAAGACCTAGACAAAGTAGAGGTGGTCCAGAAGAGGGCAACTAAAATGGTGCAGGGTCCACACCAAAAGCCCTATGAGGAGATACTAAAGGATCTCAATATGTACTTCCTGGAGGAAAGGAGGGAGAGGGGTGATATGATACAGACTTTAAAATACCTCACGGATATAAATAGTGTAGAAGAGGGAAGAATTTTTCAGAGTAAAAGATATTCAAGAGCAAGGGGTCAAGCTATGAAACTGGAGGGAGGTAGATTCGGGGGAAATGTGAGAACGTACTTCTTCACAGAAAGAGTGGTGAATGCATCGAACAACCTCCCAGTAAAGGTGGTCAGGGCAACAACTGTAACGGGATTCAAGGATGCATGAGATAGACTTACACGAACCTTAGTTTTTGGGAAAGGGAGGGTAAAGCCAGAGATCAAGAAGGGTCTGTGGTATCACAGTAGGTAGGGAAAATGGACAGACTAGGTGGGCCAAGTGGTTCTTATCTGCTGTCAAATTCTATGTTTCTTTATGGTGGAGTGGATATCATTCACTCTCAGCATTATGGCAATGTGATTTACAGTAAACACTGTATGCATAACAATGTTTGCTTCTCTGAGTGTTGCTTTCTGGAATAACAATGGATTAAAGAGTGTGGTCAAGCAGAGAAGGCCCCAGTATTTTGTGAAAAAGCGGTGCATTGACATTCTATTGTTCCAAGAGACACACATGAGCTAGGGGAGCTCACACATGTAATTCACAGCTGAGGTGCCACCTGGCACGGATCATGCATTAACTCTAATGCCCAAGGTACAGCAATTTGGCTAAACCTTATTTTCTGGTCAAGGTTGTTAAGGTCGACAATGATGGGGATTTATGGGGAGGTAGGAGAGTAACCCTAGTACAGATCCAAATGGCCACAGATGAAATGTTTGCCAAGGAGTTTTATATATGGAACTAATGTGGACATTGCCATTTTTCCCCAAAAGTAGCAATAGAAATGGCAGCTTTTTTTGGTGACTAAATATTAGTTTGAGCTATGAATTGTGTGTGAGATGGCACAATGGATAGAGCCACCTGGACCCAAATGAGCTAGTCTAAAAGTACAAAGGCCATGAACATACTAGCACAATAATATAGACTGATAGAGTCAAGGAGACATGTGAACCCATAAAGCCACAGGTACACTTTTTTTCTCAAATTCACACAAGTTATACACAATATTAGATATGGTACTAATGTATTTGGGCCTTCTTATGGCAGCAGAAGCAGTTTATCATGGCTAGATTACGGTACTTCATCCTAGCATGCCCAGGTGCGCCTTCAGTTGGCATGGTGGAGGGGAAGTTGCCATGCTCCACACCTGGAAGCCTGACTAGTTGCTTCTGGGTCAAGAGGGATTTAAACAATTTATTATAAAAGCCATTAGACACTTCTTAGATTTCAGTCATTTGGGTAATACCTCTCATGCAACCTGGTAAGAAGCATTGAAAGAGCAATTTTGAAGGGGGTATCATCTCTTATTCTAGCCATTAGAATATGTAAGCAATCCAACACATACCTCCTCTATAAGGTAACATTTTAATCTGTCAAGAGGTGCTTGTTGCTAATCCCACCCTGTGTTGTACCATCTCCTTTAGAACTGCAAAATTGAGCTGAACACCCCTAGTAGTCCCAGAATTGAGCATACAGTCCTTCTGATACAGGCTTGATCATTTTCAGTGGGTATAAAGGTACAAACTGCTCAGTTGCTAGTTGCAAAGCAGGATTATTGATAAAGTTATATCTACTATTAACATTCTAGAAAGAGGGGGACATAAGACACTATGGAGACAGGCATTAGCCTTTATCCAGTACATAAAAAATATATAAATATCTTCAGAGAAGGTGTCAACTAAGTGCAGAGGAGTTACATCGTTCATACCTTGAGGACCTCTAGATTTGGGCCAATGATAATCAGCTGGAGGAAATCCCTGTGCCATGGAGGTCAAACCTCAGTCATCACCAACAACATTACCTCACCCCCCCTTTTTCCTGTCAAGGGTTCCACTAACTCAATTCAACAAGAAATTTTTCAAAGGACTATACAGTGACAAAACTTTGCTGATGGCAATCACATCGCCATGGCAAAGTGCCGACGGACCCAACAGCGGCAGGAGCCTTGTACTGTTTGCAGGGGGCTTTGACCCCCACACCCCCCATGCAGGGGGAATTGTTCCCCACACCCCCTGGACTTTTACATTCCAAACTCTGGGAGGTGGTGGATGTTGGGGGAGAGATGCCAAACCCAGGAGTCAATGAATCCGTTCATTACTCCACAACCCTGTTAGACACTGCCTGTGTCGATCGGGTTCAGATGCTGTGGGGCATTCGTTGTAACAGCGTTGTTGTTGTAACAGTATATTACTGTCAGAGAGACAAGGCAGGGTAATCCCTTCACCTCTGCTTTTTTTTTCTGGCTCTTGAACCTCTACTCAAAGTCATAAGCTTGCATCCTCAAATACATGGCATCCACCTAGGAGAGGAGCACAAAGCATAGCCTTGCAATGTTGTTATGCTTACTGTAAATAAGCCAGAGATTCTGATGCAGGCATTCCTAGAACATATAGGGCCATATGGGTGCCTCTCAAGAAGTAAGGTCAACATACCCAAGTCAACCAAGTTGATAGTAGGCCAGCAGGGTAAGTCATGCAAGGAGATGTTGAAGGCCCTGAACATGTATTTCCTGAAGGACAAGAGAGAGAGGGGGGACATGACTGAGACTTTCAAGTACCTGAAAGGGATAAATAAGGCAGATATGGAGGGTCTTCTTAAACTATGTGGTAACCATAACATGAGGGATGGACAGTCTTATGCTGGACAGGGGGTGGTTTAGGAGGGAGGTCAGGAAGTACTTCTTCACAGAGAGAGTGCTGGACACTTGGAATGCACTGCCAAAAGAGGTGTTCTTGTTGAAGATGGTGGGCAGCTTCACGAGTCTGGGATAGGCATAGGGCAGAAGGTAAGGATCATGGGTAGGGAGGATGGAAAAGTTGGGAGGAGTGGGGGGCCAGGGTCAGTAGCTCAAGTTGTGGACCCTGGAATATGAGTAGACTAAATAGACCAAATGACCTTCTTCTGCTGGCTTCTTCATATGTTCATATGTGTGTGTGTGTATATATATATATATATATATATATATATATATATATATACTATATATATATATTAGAGGCAAAAACTCCATTTAATGCATTAGTTAGGGTTGTTCCACAGCGACAAAAGTGAGGAAATTTGGTGTTAGGGTTGAAAACCCCCTTGGACCCCAGCCCACCCCAACCAGCTTTGGGGTGCGCATTGGGGTCATCAGCTAACTCTCACCCCATCACATGTAAAACAGCAGAAGTATAGAAGAATGGGGTGAGAGTTAGGACCGATGACCCCAATCCCATCCCCAATGCCGCTTGTGGGGTGGGCTGGGGGGTCCAAGAGGTGTTTTCAACCCTAACACCAAATTTCTTCATTTTTGTTGCAGCGGACCAACCCTAACTAATGCATTAAATGGATTTTTTTGCCTCTAATTTCCCTTCTTTTTGAGAATGATAACAAGAAATAATGAATGTAATGCAGCGGAGGGCGCGCAGGGCCCTTTGGGCCCCGCGGTCCCGCCACGTAATGTCTTGTGGCTTAGTAACAGGAACAGCAAAGCAAACAGAAGTGCTAACAGTGGCGCACATGGTAACACAAGCTCGAATGAGAACAGAAAGGGTAACGCACACGGTGGCATAGACGGGAACGGTCTGCCACGTTATGTGTTGTTACATAGTAACATGGTGCCTGCAAATGGAAATGTCAATGGGCATGGTGATGCAAAGTGAAACAGAAAGAGAAACAGTACTGTAGACACAAATGGCAAAAAATAACAGAAACACAAGCGCAAAGGAAAACGCAAAGGATAACGCACATGGTGGCGTAGACGTCAACGGTAAGTGAAACGGGTATGGAACTGCAAGCTGAAAGGGCAACGGTAACAGTAATGTCAGCACACAGGCTGGTTTTCCCCAAAAGCTGCATAGAGAAAGACAGTGAGTACAAAGAATGTATGCATAATAATGGGTATCGGAGCAGAAAATGAGGACTTGGAACACTAAATAGGTTATATCTCAGGAACCGTACGATGTAGAAAAAAAATTTAAAAGCCATATGATTTATGACTGTCCTGGCTAGTTTGTACTTAGCCCCACTAGGGGCTAAAATTTTTCAACAAAAGTCCATGATCTGCACGTTTCCAAGATCTGGCCCTGAAAACGCGGCACATGCTTAATGTTATCCTATGGGAAAAGCATCAACTTTGGAGTGCCGTAACTTTGCCGCCATGCAATATTTTCAACAAAATACTGAATGGCACATATGTGAGATGTCAGCTACGTTCCCTCCAAATTTCAGCCCAAAACTCCAAACTGTTCTTTTGCAGCATAGTGCCAAAGAATTATTGTTATTTTGGGCATAGTGTCGAAAAGTAGTGTCGTGTTCTTAAAGCTTTCATAAATATTTTACATCACTTGTGAGTGCTGACACTACTTTATGAAGTACTTTTTCCAGAAATCTGGAAAACATATTTCTGGGGTGTTTTACCCCAAAATAAAGACATGGCTAGCATCCTCAGGGCCCGACTAGGTGAATACAAAAAGAATTAGGTTGTTAGAGGGTCTCAATTTTAAATGCCAAGCATTTTTCTGATCACTAACTAAAAAC
Source organism: Neoceratodus forsteri (assembly GCA_016271365.2). Taxonomy (NCBI): domain Eukaryota; kingdom Metazoa; phylum Chordata; order Ceratodontiformes; family Ceratodontidae; genus Neoceratodus; species Neoceratodus forsteri. The sequence continues at coordinate 278,787,739 of CM028135.1, forward strand.
AAGATGGTGAATTTGCGACAGTAACAGGGCCATTTGCAACAGTAAAAAGTGCATTTGCGACACTGTCGAACTTTTGTTAACTTTTCCCTTTGACTTATAATGGGAAATTGTTTTTTGAATAACTTTTGAACCGTTTAATATTTTTTCACGAAATCTTTGAAAGGCACATTGGGGACCCTGGCCGCACGTTCCCTGAAGATTTCGGGCAGGTCGTGAAAACTGTGCGACCTGTAGGCATGACAGCAGAATGCCAGAAAAAGTGTAAACGCACGCGCAGATCACGCTTTATAAATCCGCAGCCGTATATCTGACCAGTACAAAACTTGGCAGATCCCAAGACCTATGGTTCTTGATCAGGTATTCCAAATCTCACGTAAATCCGTCAAATGGTTGCAAAGTTATTAAAGTGCAAAATTTGGGGTTTAACATAGAAATGACTCCTCAATCTTACCTATGGTAGCACTACCATGCTACCATAATATATATATATATATTGCAATATCTTGTAAGTCTCTGGACAAAGATTGTGATTAACTAAAATTCCTGTTTGATAAGCTTGTTCCAGCATAGGTTTTTGCTTATGATTGAACTCCCACTTGATTCTGGTGGGGAAAACAGTGTATAGCAATATCAATTAATTATTTGTATTCCATCTGAAAGGATTATGAGTTACCAAATCATATACTGCGCCTTGGATATGCTCATGATGTCTCGCCCTGTATCTCAAGTATAAGGGGCTGCTTCTGCTATTGCTTTCATGCATTTCTAAAACAAGGCCAGATTCCAACACTAGATATCTCTCTCCTGCTCCTGAAGACCCACAGCCGATTCTGAACTTAAAGGATATGAACTGGTGAAAAAAAAAGTGAGTTTTAGGAGATGTCCAAATAATTTTGAATTTCCTTGATGAATTGTACCCTTTAAAATGTTGTTCTATTCTATGCCTCCTATTGCTAGATATATTCTCGGTAAGCATTCATTTATGTGCCAGGACCCCACCCCCCAATACTCACATACATACACACACACACACACACACACACACACACACACTCAAGAGAAAATATATGTGCCCATTTTACAGTCTGAGCAAAAGCATTTCAGGTTGGCATTACACAAATTTTATGTGCATCCTAGCTCTGTTTTTTTGGGGGGAATATTAATATAATATGTTGAATATTGTAATTCCCCTATTGGGTTCTGGTCGAGCACTTTGCCTATCTGAAATAAATAAAATCCCAGTGCCTGCGATTTTTTGGGAGGGAGGGTGCAGTGATGCAATTATGACAGTATGCCAAAACACAAAGCTGAGGATATCCTGACAAAACAAGTTTTACGTCATTGGCCTATGGAGCAATCCAGAAAGTTTAAAATTTTAGTGGCATGGGGATGTTGTTTGAAAGCACCCCTGCACAACAGGTTTCACTGACAAACCCAGATTACGTTGATGACAGTGGCGTCTGAAATTAAAGGAGAATTCCTAGAGGATTCTAAAACATGGTGCTGTGTGCACCAAAGATTGGTTGCACAGAAATAGTTCACTGAAGATTTTGAACTGGTTTGTCTTGTCTACCCTTTACCTGTTCCAGTATTTGTTAAGTCAGTGCATTTTTAAAGAAAGATGGATGTTGATTATTTACATAAAAAGTTACAGAATAATAGTGGTAAATTGTTTATTGAGTCCAGCTGTTTGATTATTAGCAATGAAGAAAACAATTAAAACCTATGTAACAAAAAAGGATTCGGTACACTTATTACCTTAACGCCTGTTTGTTGGTCATTATTTATTGCCCATACAGTACAAATATTAGATCATTAATAGATTGATTTGACACATACAGGTTCAGCTAATGCAAAGTAACTGCAGGTGGGGAAGGTCGAGATGTGTTTCTCTAAAATATTAGCCTTTTTAAACTATATTCCATGATTAAAATAGTGTGTCCATGTTTCAGCGCTTTCTTGGCAACTAGTCGCACTATGATTTATTTTATTAAAAGGAGTCTCTGTTCATCATAACTATAAAATGATAACAACATTTTGATTCACCTTCCAGAATATCTGAATTACACTCAAGCTGTGCACTGTAGACATATTGCATCACCTTATAATTTGTATAAACTGCAGATTAATAACACCAATTTATATGGTGTTGTATGGATGTCAGAACTCACAATAACACTAAAAACAAGTAACTTCAATGAAATTCCGGCCTTGAAATGAAATTCCAGCTGTGCCTCCCTTCTTTTATTTCATTAAAGTAAGAATACCAAATTGAATAAGCTCCTGCGTGAGATAGATATATAGATAGATACTGTAGATAGATAGATAGATAGACAGACAGACAGACAGACAGACAGACACAGACAGACAAACTGATAGTGGTAGCAATTGACAACACATTGCATGCCAATCGGATCAGCCTTAGAATTCGGAATTCCTCTATTCAGATGTAATATACATTGTAGGAAATATCATTTCTTGCATTTTTGCACTTTGTTTCCTGCAGCTGTCCGTTCCGTGTTTGTCATAGTGATGTATTTTGAAAGGCCATCATAATTCACAACAGGTTCATATATCAAACTAAGGCAGCACCTTGACCGCCATAAAATATTAGTTGTGATGCTAAAAGCAGCTATGTGGTCCATCCCTTTCTTCTGGTCAATAATTTACAAATATTCCCACTGAGATGAAACATTTAGAAAAGAGATGACTCCCATTAAAAGGCAAAGGTTGGAAATGTCAGAAAATATCTATCAAACACTGAAAAAAATTCGAAGCCCCCTTTTCGCCTCTTCAGTGTGATTTGACACCATTTCAACAATGCATATTTTAATAGGTTTATCCTAAAATGATGGTGGTTTCAAGTTATGCGGCATAAGAAAATGCTTTTAAAATATCAACTTACAGTAGTTCCTACTTGTAAGTTTCTTTTCTTTGGTAATACAGTTTCATGAGCTATCAAATATCCTTTTTCTTTCATCAATCTCTGTGTATCTGTGTATATATATCTCTGTATCTCCTGGCATATGCCGGAACAGGCAAAGCTGTAATCTTTTTGTCTGACGGTTTATGATATCGCAATTCTGTAGGTAAGGCAACGGGGGGGGGGGATAAATACAAAATAAACCAATGACAAAAAAATGGACGAAAATGTTAACCATTTATTTACCTGTTGATATGGTTTTCAATAAATTGATCCTTTTTACTGAGTAAATATACCAATTCTGGACCACTATTGCTGCAATAGTTAAACAGTTTTAGAGGATGAATTACTTTTGAATAATTTCTCACTGCCTCCTTAAGGAATTTCAAAACTCCTGTGGGAAAAAAAATGCTGTCTTTACTTTGGTTAACCTCAGAGATCAATCTGCAGTGCTTCATGGAAAAAAGACAACCTGGAGGATTTAAGATAATTTGTCAGACAAGGAAATAGATTTTGGAATGTACCGTGACACACTCAGCAATATGAGAGCTTTATATTCAAATATTGCCAGTTTTAACATCTCAGGAAAAAAAACTATAGCAAGTAACAACTTCATCATTAAAATGACAGTCGGGGTGTAACACGCTATTGTAATTTTATGACACAAAAAGTTAGGATTGTTATTGGTTCTGTTGGAAAATAATATTGTAGTACTCTTGTATGCGGGGGTGGGGCACCAGTTAAAGGATTCCAAGTGGTAAGAGTGTTACCACCCCTGAGTTGTAGTGGTAGTGGTAACTCAGTAGAAATGTGAAAACAATATGCATTACTGGTTTTAACACCACATTGCCAGTTTGAACATTATGCCCTCTCACCATGTTGCCTTCCCATTCCAAGCTGGTGATTTTCCTCTGATTGCCAAGACTTTGCATTCTGCAGTCAGTGGCTAAGATCTGAGTGCTGCACAGAGACTTAAGGCATCTGGGGCGGGCTTCACAGGAGCAGGATCGGGAGGAGGCACACAGGTACTTGAGTGGTATAAGCTAAATTATCAATTTTAGTGAGTTGTGTGTTCCGAGAGGCTTTTAATTAAAACTTGGGTCACTTTCTTCATTCGGGGTGCATTTCATGGTGCAAACACAATTAGGGGACACCCTAGTTTAGTGGTTAGAGCACAGCTCAAGCTTAGAAATCGAGATGTCCAGGTTCGTATCCCACAACAGTCAGTTACTGGATGCAAGTCTCTAAAAAAGTCACATAACATTCCTCCGTGGTTCATTCTTTCTTTATTTTGGGCATAGTGTCGCAAAGTAGTGTTGCAATTTGCAAAAGCTTTCGCAAAAATTTGCAACACTTTCATGAGTGCGACACTACTTTGCGAAAGTACTTTTTCCAGAAATCTGAAAAAACATATTTCTGGGGTGTTTTACCCCAAAATAAAGACATGGCTAGCATCCTCAGGGCCCGACTAGGTGAATACAAAAAGAATTAGGTTGCTAGAGGGTCTCAATTTTAAATGCCAAGCATTTTTCTGATCACTAACTGAAAACAAGATGGTGGATTTGCGACAGTAACAGGGCCATTTGCGACAGTAAAAAGTGCATTTGCGACACTGTTGAACTTTTTGTTAACTTTTCCCTTTGACTTATAATGGGAAATTATTTTTTGAATAACTTTTGAACCATTTAATATTTTTTCATGAAATCTTTGAAAGGCACTTCAGGGACCCCGGCTGCACATTCCCTGAAGACTTTGGGCAGGTCACACAAACCGTGCAACCTGTAGGCGCGACAGCAGAATTCCAGAAAAAAGCATAAACGCACACGCAGATCATGCTTAATAACTCTGCAGCCGTATATCCGACTGGTACGAAACTTGGCAGATCCCAAGGCCTATGATTCTTGATTATGTATTCCAAATTTCAGATAAAGCTGTCAAACAGTTGCAAAGTTATTAAGGTGCAAAATTTTGGGTTTAACATAGAAATGACTCCTCAACCCTAACTATGGTAGCACTACCGTGCTACCATAATATATATATATATATTTATAGCACAGTTTAATGAGCTACCAGACCCCCCCAGCCAGGTAGCTTAATAAAGGGGCCAAGAACTATGTTGCAACATTTCACCACAAACATGGAAGAAGTGCTTGTGTACAGTAGTGCAGGTGGTGAAGGACACCAAGAACCATTTCACTTAAATAAAAATACTGCACTGGTGATACAGAATGCCAGAGAAGCTGCAAATGTGGGGCATAATGGACTGTGACCAGTGCTGGAGATGGGCTGGCAGTATAGCCTGGAGGTTAGAGGAACGAGGTATGAACGAGCTTGATACATCCAGCAGACCAACCTGAGTTTGATTCTCACAACCTCCACTTGCATACTGTGTGACTCTGAGCAAGTCACTTAAGTGCCCAGTGCTCCCAGGTTGCCCCTGAAAACAGGCACTTGTGCCTAGTGGGCCTTACCCTGTTACCAAAAGACTAAAGTAAAATAAAAATAAAAGAATAGGGTTGGCAATATCTTACACAGCCTTTGGTCTTACCCAGTGATAAAGGAATGATGAGAAGACATACATTAATTACAGCACATCTGTAGATAACATATACACCACCTAACACTGTCTGCACCTTCAGTGTTGCTAGGGTTAGCTCAAATGCATAACCACCCCCCCAACTCCTGGAGTAGGGGTATTGGTTCCCAGAAATTGGTTCACTGGTGCCCTTACAATGATAACAAAGGATACTCCTCAGACACTGGAGGGACCCACTCCCAACTGCTAAGGAGCAATGTCTAGTAGATCTGGTGAAAACAGCCAACTTTGAAAGAGTCCAGTTTGCAGACAAGGGCACACATCCATGCATCACTGACATCTGGAGTAACCTCCCATCCTCAGACTTTTGAATCATTCCACAAGGATATTTCTTCCCAGACTACCTCCTAAAACAGAGGAACACAATGTCTACCCCACTCCCCCTCAGACTAGACTTTCAGCTTCTCCCCCCATCATCACCCAATACTACACCCACACATAGCCCACTTCCTTAGTCAGTAGCAGTGACCACACAGTTAAGTTACACTCCTTAAAGAGAAAGAGGCAGGCCACTCTGACTGGCAGCATGGTGCTGTTGGCATCAACAGCAAAAGAGAGAAACAACAGCCATGTGTGCTCACTTATACTAAGTGCTGCAAACATATTCACAGATAAAGATTCAGCTTTTGTGCTTATTCATTTATTAAGCTTCAAAGAAAAACTGCATCAGTGCAGGAATGCAATACTTAAGTGCAGAAAGTCCCCAGTGTTTCACTCCTAAGTGCTTCGTCATGAGGATACCACAACAACTGGGTATGTGTCTTAAATAGTGTTCATTCTTAAAGGGGCAGTCTATAGATTCCACCGTTGCTGAAATGATTTGTAAATCCTCAAATGTGGTACTATGTAAACACAAAAAAATATAACAAGTTTATGCAAAGCGTACAAATTTCAAGTGCACAATATTGACAGAAAATATTTAAAATACAGACACACCACTTTACTGAATTTGAAAAATACCCTTATTAAGATGTAAGAGGGAGTATATGAGAAACCTTTGCATGTACCTAACTGCTGACACTAAAATAAAGTTTACAAAAAAATGTAAAAGGGTAATTGTTACAGTTCTATAAGTTGCAAAGCCCAGCCTCCTTACTAATAAGCAATATTTACACTTCACAAGGTGTAAGGTGGTGCACAATGGAGTACTCACAGGGATCTGTAAAACATGAAACAATTTAATCAGTAGCTTAAAAATGAAAAAGAATACCCATAAAGGATGTCTGCCAGCATATTGCAAACACCATCACTCAAAAAGGGGGGAAGGGCTTTGAGGGGCTCCCCATATGGAAGAGTGAATAGATCATATTATATTAAATAACAAGGAATGATTTCAACATGATCATTCAAGCGTAGGAGTATAGTTGCTCTCAGCTTGAAAATCCAAAAGGACTCCTTTTGGGCTGAGGGTATGCCAATTTCACCAAGTCTAAGCCCCACATACACTTTCTCAATACCTCTGAATATCCATGTGGGTGGGTGGGGATGAGGGCTGTCCGGGGAGTAACAAGGATGTCAAAAACTGGAGGCCGAAACATAGGTATATGCTGTTTTAGGCACATTGGTATAGATGGTCAGCTGAGTTAAGGTATATTTGGTCAAAATGTCTGAATCCAAATGAAGGCCTATGCCTTCAGGTCATGGCCTGGCTACTCCCCTTGTTGGTGAATATGGACAGCACTTCTGTAATCTAGGTTACCATTGACAATGGCCGTCATGTGGTCCCCAACTCTTTCAACTTCCTTTTGGTGCAGCCAACATAAAAAGTCCTACATATACATGTGCCAAGGTATACCTCATGTGTGACATTACAGTTTACAAACTTTTCGATGGTCATTGTTTCTCCATTGCAGTTGTTCACAAATGTGGAGGCAGAGTTAATAAGCTCATGATACTTGCACCTCTGTCACTTATGACAGGCAGCTGGGAGTGAGGGTAGTCATGTGTTTTGTCTGACCACTGGTTGTTGACTATGTGGCACAAAGTCACCAAGGTTACGTGGTCTACAAAACGACATTCTTGGGAACTCTGAAACCAACTCATGGAGTTTAGATTCCTTGATAAAATCCCTCAAAATGTTACGACAATGCCCTTGATAGCATTAGCCTCTGTACTTTAAACTATATGTAGTAAAAAAAAGTTCAACCTGTTGGAATCATACCAACTTTTTGGTCTTTGTACTACTAACAATGAGTCTCTATCAGGGACTGCAGGTCTTGACCAGGCCATAGCACAGTAGCCCCTCTTCTTGAAACTATAACTCAGAATAGCTGTATTAGTTTCGAATAATAACTGAATGCTACAATTGCATCCCACTCTAATAAATTGATTTGTGGGTATGTGTTGATGGTGTGACAGGATGGCAGGAACTTGCTAATCACACAGTATTTCTGTTGATGGGATTGTGATACAAATCTGTATTGACACAATATTTGGAATTCTCAAGAATGCGGCTATCCAATAAGGAAATTTTTGACAAACTGCTCTGCACCCAAAAACAAAGATGCATGTTAGTCGATTCCAGGTATTCAACAAAATTGGAAAGCTCATCCCTATTTCCCCACCACACCATCAGGAAATCATCAATATATCTCCTCCAAAGAACAATTTTGCCTAGGAATGGGTTTGAGTTCCCTCATACAAACACATCTCCTCCCACAACCCAAGATAAAGATTTCAAAAGTTGGGGGCAAAAATTGCCCCATGGCTCTCCCACTTATCTAAGGGAAAAATTCCCCAAGGAAGATGAAAGCATTATATTGTAACAAAAATCTTGACATCTGTAGCAGAAATTCAGTTGGTGGCAAATCCCCTGATGGCTTCTAGTTAAGGTAGAGTTCTAAGGCATGCAAACCTCCCTTATGGGGAATGTTGTGATTTCATGTCTAGGGTCACTAAACAAATGTGATTCCTCAAAGCAAACATCATTTACCATTGCAAGTGCCTGGATCATATCCTTTGCATATGAATGAGCCCTGAAACAAATGGTTTTCAATGGAAATCAACTAGCTGGGAAAGCAGTTTGGGGATGGAACAGATCCCAGATACAATGGATAGCCAGGGGTGGATATGAGACTTTAATGTACCTTAGGTAAAAAATCAACAGTGGTGCAGGTAGGGTGCTGTGTTATCAAGAAGGCAGTATAGCGCAGTGGTCTAAGGCTCTGAGCTACAAATCTGGTGCCTATCCAGCAGACCAGACCTGAGTTTGAATCCCACAGCTTCCACTTGCATACTGTGTGATCCTGAGCAAGTCACTTAACCTCCTCATGCTCCCTGGTCGCTCCTATAAAAAAGCTTTCAGCTTAGTGTGCTATACCTGGTTAAACAACCAAAAAAAATAAAAAAAAGAAGCCTTTGGTGTCTTCATCACTGATGCCAGCATCACATAATGCAGTGACATAACTGTCAATCTTGAATTTAAAGGACAATGTAGAGTCACCAGATGGTGGCAATAAAATTGCTTATTCCCAAGTTGGCACTTAACATCTGCTATATAGTATATGGTATCAAGTACTGCCATACCGTTCCTTTGCCAGCCAGCTTAATGGTGACGTTCACATTTTTATCTAATGCCTTGAGTGCCAGAAATTCCTCCTTAGTCATATTAACACAGGCAGGACATGCCCCATTCTCTACCAAATGTTGCAGGTCCTGTTCACAGGCCTGCAAAAGTCTCTAGCTGGAGTTCATGTTGGGGGCATAAAAGTAGATTTTGTCCTGAACCTAGGGGGAACATCTAGTGCAGAATTTGGGGACTCAGTGATCGCTGATTGATTTAAGGACATATTATCTGCTGATTTATTTTCTGAACCGGTGCTGTGCTCATCTCAATTACCTTGGGGAGATGGCTACACTGCAGGACTACATATACCTATGGAAACAAAGCAACCACAATTGAAAAGCCATGCAAATTTTTGCAGATCAATAGCACTTTTAAGGATTAAATTTAAGCTAAGATCTGGCCAAAATTGAGTCTACAATTCAAAACTGCTCTCTCAGAGATGCTGTGAAGTTTGAATTTGAAGGCAAAGTTTAGGCGAAGTCGATGAACTTGCCTCAACAGATTATTTAGAGAAGTGTTTCTATATAATAGGAAATTTACCATTGGTACTTTACCATGCAGCTTCACCTGTAACTTCTCTTTGGGGTACACAAAGGTGAAACTGGGTCAAAATGACTTCCACCAACTACTCCTTTTGTTTTTTTTTGGCATAAGTCTATCAAGTTTTGTCAAAGTTGTCTGAATCTTGGTATGGTTGTAGTCCACACAGAGGTACATATCTGGCGCATTTTAATGATTATCAGACATAAGTTGTGGAACTGGCACCACAGTAAAGTTTAAAGGTGATTTTGGGGTGTTGTACATACCCCATGAATTTCTCCAGGGGCATTATGTGTTGCTATTGTAGTACACATTGAGACCATTGTCTGGATATATAAAGTGTCCCTTAACTCCAAAGACTGGTAGAGTTATGGCTTTTCAGAGTTGCAGGGTTTATCCTATGGGACACTAGGGTTACGGTTATCGTTAGTGTGGTCAATTGCAACCTATGAAATAAACATGTCCCCCGAGCAAGCAGAGAACCCACATGGGCCCTGGGGGCCAGAGAACCCATCTTGTGACAAATCACTGAGCTGACTCGGAGGAAAAGTAGAGGGAAGTGACAAATGAGGGTGGTAGAGGTGATGGTCCATCCATGCCAGCAGTGGTTCACAAAGGTTGTAAGGGAAGTGTCACAGTAGGGCAGCAGGCACACCCTGTAGTAGCAGTAGTACCCTCTGTTGAAGTTCTAGGAGCTCCTCATGAACTAGCATCACTATGCATTCTCACCCACTGCAGAAATGTTCCTGTTCTTGCTATGGTTTATTGGCTGCATTTTCAATCCTACCACTGCTCCTTGTACACCTGTTTCCGCCACAGCTTAATATGTCACTGCCACATTCTTTTTTTACTACTTATTTCACCCATGGCTGCTACAGTGATTTATCTTGATTGTCCATGACTTTTGCTCTTTCTTCAGAGAGCACCAACTCCCTTGTATTTAATTTACTAACTTTTGACTTGTATTTCTGTATTTTGTATTGTATTTTTAACATGTTTCTCCCTTTACCTCTTCCCTGGGTCACACCTGGAAATGAGCCCTGGCTCAGTGTACCTTTCCTGCTTACCAAAGTTTTAAATAAATAAATCACCAGCAGCACCCACACTGCCACCAGTTATTTTCTTTTTTTTTCCTTTTATTTAAACAAACAATACACAACAGGGATTTCACACTAAGGGGGAAGACACAAGATACAACAAGTCAAGTAATTATAACAACATTACTGTGTACATGAAAAAATGCTAACTTCACTCAGTAAACAAAAATGAAATCAATATAGTCAAACTACAGTGATGAATATAATTCACTAAAACACACCTACTGTTCTAAAGGGCTAAAACTACAAACCAAATAAAACAGGAAAATAAATTTACACAAAACAGTGGCTACAACTGCACTAGAACTGGTAAGACAGAAAAGGCTGCCTAACCTGTCTTTTTCTTTCTGGAAGTTGCTGCAACTAAGCTCTCCTCCAGCCAGCAGTACTGCTTCACTGCACAATACAGAAAATTAAATTACAACTTTAAACTAAGTCACAAAACATACCACAAGTAATTAGTGATCTAGAGGCACAAGGCGCAGTAGACACATAACGGAGTGATTTGTTGAAAAAAAAAAAAAAAACAGGCTGTTTTAAATGCTTTCCAAAAGTTTTTAGGCACAAAGATACAGAGCACACTTAACACCAACTGTCTTTTCCTAACACTGCACTGGATTCAGCCTATGCATGGCAATACAGATCATTGTAGCACAATGTGACCTCCATTCCACTGGATCCTTGCAAATTTCGCATTAGCATCAAAATTCCCTGGTGAAGTTCACAATTTCACCATTTGCAAAGTTCTCCTTTAAGGCGAAGTAGAACTTCACCTTAAAGGAGAATTTTGCAAATTCAGTAACATTTGTGAGTTTCTACATGAAGCAAAGTTTTCTAACTTCACCCAACTTCTACTCCAAATCTCTGTTAATGTGTGATGTGACAGTTTGATAACATTATCTCCATTTGTTGTTGTTTCTTCTTCCTTACTTTCAGAGTTGGTACTTTTGGTTATGAGTTGCCCTCCAGCATGTGTCTTTGTGGCCCTTTCTTGTCCGCCTGCCTTTTCAAACAAAATCCTAGGGCTGTGACGAGGGGGTGGTTCCACACTTTTATCAGATGACATGCTATCCTCTATAAGACTGATGATGTTGCAGCAGATTCAGTGTCTCTTTGAAGGGTGCTTGATACTACAACCCAAAGAGTTTTGTACAGTAAATATTGATTTTGGTGGATTTTTTTTGTTTGTTTTATCCAAACACATAGTTATTATGATTGTGCCTTTCACCCCTTAGGAATTTCTTCTGCCTGTAGGCCTTTGTTTTTTCTATCAAGCAACCTGATTGACATATTTAGATTTTCCTTCAGACCTACAGACTCTGCAGATTTAGCAAACATGTTGAGAATACTTTCTTTAAGTTCTTCTGACAGTTTTTGCTGGATTTTCACAGAATTACTCACAATCAGTTTGATTAGCCTTAGTGAGGAGTCATGGATTTCCTGGTGGGGGTTAGGAAGAAGTAGGCTGTTGGAGGATCTGCTGCTTATCCAATAACTGGGGAAAGGGGCAGACTAGGTGGGCCAAGCGGTCCTTATCTGCCATCAAAGTCTATGTTTCTATGTTATGTTTCTATCCTGGGCAGAATTTTCAAAGCCAGGGAATGACACAGGGTGCTTGCGTCAAAAACAACTGACTCAGGGAGCCGGATGTGTCAAAGCTTGCATCAGTTCTGATTTTCAAATGGTGCTTGCATCAAAAACAGGTCAGCAGGCACCAGACTGGCTTGCACCATGTTTGCACCAACAAAATGCCTGCGCCATGTTGTAAGAGATGCTTGCATCACTGAAATGATGTACCATCCTGTTGTTTACAATTTTCAAGGAATCTGAGTCCTGTCCTTGTGTCTAAGATGCATGTCGCTGTTAAACCAGCCTGAGTTGGTCTAAGGGACACTAGAGTATATAAAAAGGCCCACAGCAGGTGGTCATACCTGACTATAATACTTTTAAGGGCCAGTAGTCCTCTGCAGGACTAGTTTAGAATATTTTGGTGGCTTAGTCTTGGCCATTTCATCCACTGTATTTTTTGACTTAACTTGCATCATTCTCGTCATTTGAGTCATTTTTTTGACTCAACTTGCACCATTTTTTTTACTCAACTTGTGTCATTTTCATTCTTGGTTCCAATTTTCAAAAGCAGGCAAGACAGATGCAAAATGCATCCGAGGCAAGGTATGCATCTAACGCAGCTGTGTCCATGTGAACGGCTGGTATTTTAGAAAAAATGCTATTTGCATCAGGACACAGGAAAATGATGTCAGATGCAAAATATGGCATAAAAAGGTGCACAAACTGCCTGTATAATGCAGACCATGAAGAAAGCAGGGTGAAGCACAAATAGTGGAAGTGAGGTGAAATTGAATACAGAACACAGCAAACAACAATACATGCAAGTTCAAATAAGTACAGGACAGACAACAGAAGTACTGCACACCTGCCTACACTGCTGCCACTGTACTAATGCCTATGTATTGTGTCTTACAGCACCAGAGATCACCCACAGAGTTGCACCACCCACATGTGGAGTGGAGCACCCCTCAAGTAAAGATCTGCCAATGTATGTGTAGGTACACTAGGGACCGCAGCAGCACTGCACACCTGCCTGCACCGCTGTTACTGTACTAATTCATGTGTTCTTTACCATCCAGCACCAGAGACCACCCACAGAGTGACATCATCCACAAGTGGAGTGCCCCCCCAGTAAAGATCTCCCAATGTATGTGTAGTTACACTAGGGACCACAGCAGTACTGCACACCTGCCTGCACTGCTGCTACTGTACTAATGCATGTGTTCTCTGTCTTTCAACACCAGTGACTCTGAGAGCACAGCTATGTAGGATATGTGTGTTGGGAATGGCAGAACAGCAAATGAGAAAGCAGGCACAGAAGAAAACCTTCACGCATGAGGAGACAGATGTGCTGCTAGAGGCTGTGGATGCCAATGCCACCCTACTCCTCAGCCAAGGTGGGAACAAGGCCACAGACTGAAGTGGAAGGAGGCATGGGAGGCTGTGGCCACCAAGGTGAATGCCATCAGCAGGGTGAAGTGGGCAGTTTGTGAGCTCCAAAAGAGGCACAATGACCTTACCTATCAGTCAAAAGAAAAAAATGGCACAGATCCACAGAAACACAGATGCCACTGGAGGGGGACCGCATGCACCAGTGGAGCTCACCAGCCAGGGGGAGCATGTGACATCCCAGATAAGCAGGTGGAGTATCGAGGGAGACAGCAATCTGGATGTGTTCAGTCTGTGTAGTGGTGAAGGTGTGTGGTAGGGCACAGCAACTGTCCTGATGCATGGGTGTGGTCACTTGTGCTGAGCACATGTGCAGAACATGGCATTGTGCACATTCCAGTACATGGGAGACACTGGCACTGTGGGGATGCTGGGCTGAGGCCTTCTGCCACACTGGTCAGTGCAGCTGAGCCATGCCCTGAGTGGACAACAGGCATGCTGTACAGGGCATGGGCTCATGAGAGCTGGAAAAGTGAAGGCACACAACAAGAGCCACATCTTGACTAGCAGCTGGCTGACACACACAGGACAGAGACCTACATAGGACCACAGAGTGTGCATTGTTCAGTGAGGCCCAATGCAAACATATGTAGCCCAGTGGGCCCACAGCCCCACCTAGGGCATGCAGTTCTGCACAGATGTATGCAGAAATGCACCTGTAACACATCCACTGTCAGAACTTACTACTGTCAACCCTCTGTTGCAGGCACAAGTGGATCATCAGGATCTTAGGGGCCAAAAACATCTGGACTCAGTGCTAGATGACAACACACCTACCACACACAGGCTACTGACACAGATGCACCTGATGAGGACATGTCCACAAGTGGTGGGTACAGTGACAGTGATGGCAGCCAAGATGACACCGTGGAACAGTCCAGAGATGCCACAATGGAGGATGCCAATGATTTCACTGATGTGAAGGAGAGGAGGTGGAGGTTAAGGGTGAGGCAGAGGAGGAGGGTGAAGTGGGGGGCGGCAGATGTGGAGGGGGAGGATTAGAGGCAGGAGGAGGTTGAGGAGGGTGTGAATGATGGTACAGGGAGTAGACTGGAGAATATCCACAACAACATTGTCCAGGACTTGTCCCCAACACCATCCTTGCTGGATGGAGGAGGGGAAGGGGAGGCTGGCAGGGAAACCACTGCAAGGATGTCCATGAGCATGGATGATGTGGACAGATTGTGCCACACCACGCTGACATCCGAGGAGACCATGTTCCGTGAACTGTCAGTAATATGGGACTACAATGGCACACACACCAATGCAGCCCATGCACACTACCAATGACTTCATGAGGACATGGCAGGGGTCAGGAACACCATCACCCAGGGCCTGAGGAGTGTTGCCAACCAGTGGCAATGGCAGGCTGACATTTAGCAGAAGTTGCAGATGGTGACTGAACACCAGACTGACATACCAGAGTGTGTGGCAGGTGTTCTTGAGTGATTAGTGTGGCTACAGGAGTCTGGCACTAGGATCCCTGACAATGCCCACCCAGTATGCAGTGAGAACAGGGGCTGGCAGCACCACTCCATGTCTATGTCTGGCCCCTCCCACAGGGACACCAATGCAATGTATTGTGTGACTAGAGCACGTGATCACAGCATTGAACAGGGACAAGTGGCATGGCCACAGACCCAACGTGCAACCCTGCCATTGTTCACAGCACAGGCCACATTGACCACAGTCTGGTAGGATGATGTGGTGGCAGGCCCCATGAACGAACGTCATACCAAATGCAACAGATGGACTGGTGAGTGTACTAGAGAGGTGCCTGTCAATAATTCCCCCACAGCAGACAGTCAGTGGAAGTGTGACATGGACATGCCAGCCAAACAGTATGGCTACACCTGTGCTGGACAGTGCACACAACACAGCTGTGATTGATTTACAAAACACCACAATGTAACTGTCTGAGTGTGCAAATACATTGCTGACTATGCACATGGACATAGATGTCAACATGGTCAAGTCACCATGGTGTTCCATCACCAACAACATGGGCACAGACACACTACCCATACCCATAAGCATGTCCCAGGACCCTGCATCCAGCTGTGCAGTCTAGAGGGGATCTGCCATGCCCCACCTGGGGTAAAGCACAGGACAGTGCCACACACAGACAGGCCATGATCTGTGGCACTGCTGACATGACCACACAGGGTGCCAGCAGTACCACACCAACATGCACTGTTGTTTTCTAAGGTAGAAGTCATTGCCCAAATGCACAAACCAGATGTAATTGTTTTAACTGAATCTTGGTTAAAACAGTCTACCCCAGACAAAGTGTGTAACATCTTAGGTTACAACACTGTCCATGCAGTCAGAGTGAGGAAAAAAAAGGTGTGAGTGTGTGTTAGTTTTGCATAAGGAAGGACTTGAAATTTGTCTCTCGGGTAGTAGTGTAGCCACTAGCTCAGATGCTGACAGGTTATTTTTGAGGTTAATTTTGAGTGGTAAGAAATATGTTACCCTAGGGTGTTTGTATAATCCTCCTTCAAGTGGTATACATGGCCTATGGGAATTTTGGGATATCTGCTCAAGATATCTATCTTCATCTGATTTTGTCTTGGTGGGAGATATACATTTGAATTGGTTTCTTTCAGACAGTCAGGATTTGGATGCTTTATTACAGACTTATAAGTTGACTCAGATGATTCAAGAATCCACTAGGTTAAATTTGCAGACTGGGAACAACTCCATATTAGACTGGGTTGTAACAAACAGGGTGGATAGCATGTCCTCAGTAGGGGTCCTTGCTGAATTAGTTAGCGATCAACAGGCTATATACTGTGTCCTGAATTTTAAAAGGATTAAGTCCTTACCTAGGTTTGTACAGTTTCATAATTTTAGGAATTATGACTGTGGAAAATTAATGCAGCAACTCTCTATAATAGACTGGTCTTTGTTAAATTTAATTCCTAATCCAGATTGTGCAGTAGATTATTTCTGCAATCAGTTGTTATTGGTCCAAGTAATTTTTTTTCCTTTATGTAAGATCAAAGTGCAGGGTAACTTTAATAAATGGTTCACTGAGGATCTAAAAGAATGGATTAAGACTAGGAATCTTGCATGGTCCAAATATAAACAGCTGCCCTCCACTCTGTTATTAAATAGATATCATTACTTGAGGAACAAAGTCAGCTATTTAGTTAGTTGTGCAAAAAAGGACTACTTTAAAAAACAATTTAGTGATAATTCATCTGACTCCAAGAATTTCAGTGATTCTGATAATTTTCTGATCAATCCCAAGGAAAAAACTAATGTAAGTAAGATTGAGACTTCAGAGGGTGTAGTTTTTGACTCAGTAGTAATAGCTGAATAGTTTAATGCCAAATTTTCAGATCTCTCTAGTTACAAAAATATGTTTACTAAGCCATTTACTAGTGCAATTGATATTAAAGAAGAGCAGGGTATTAGGCCACCTTTTTAATTTTGTAGGGTAACAAAATTCAATGTTCTAAAGTTATTGCACAACATCCCTAATAAATTTAGCAACTGCGGTCAGGGGCTTGATGGTCGATTTCTTAAGCTAATAGCCCCCCACATTGTAGCCCCACTCTATTCAATTTTTAATTTATGTATAATTTCCAGCCTTTTTCCTTCAACTTGTAAACTGGCGAAAGTAGTTCCTATCCCAAAAAAATTCACACTGACAGCCTTGAAGATTTTAGGCTGATATCTATTCTTAACCTTTTAAGTAAGCTTCACGAAAAAAATTGGCTCCACTCAAATATCCGATTATTTAGAATTATATGGTGTATTAAGCCCAGAACAACATGGTTTTAGGAAAAGCCATTGCACAGAGACTGCCTTGGCAGGTTCATAAATATTGTTCTTCAGGGTTTTGAAAAGGGTCTTTTAACTGGGGCAGTTTTCGTGGATCTAACCAAGGCATGCGACCTTATAAATCTCTCTCTTTAATGTGCCAAAAATTGGTATAACTTGGAGTCTTGGATAATGCTGTAGCCTGGTGTAGAGATTATCTATCAGATAGGTCTCAGGTTGTTACTTTGGGGTCTGTGGTTTCGTCTGTTAAATCTATTAATTTAGTGGTTCCACAAGGGTCAATATTGGGCCCTTTATTATTTTCATTGTTTATTAATGCACTTCCTTCTATTTTTAGATCTAGTCAGTGTTTGTTATATGCAGATGATCTTGTAATTTTTTCACAAACTAAAACTGTTTCTCAGACTATTTCTTTGCTTGAACCAGAATTTCAAAATGCCTGCAGTTGGTTGTCTGTTAATCGTTTGACAATTAATGTCAAAAAGACCAAATCTATGATTTCTGGTACTTCTCACTCTGTAAAAAATAACCCTACTCTTTTCGTTCATGATGATAAGGGAGATGCAATCAAATTTGTTTAGGATTTCAAATATTTGGGTGTTGTGTTGAATCCAGGCCTGAATTTTTCCCTTCAGAGCAGTCAGTAAAAAGATTAATCAAAAGTTGGTACTGCTATATAAGTTTAAGAAATATTTTTCTTCTGATAGCCATAGAGCAATTGCGATTGGGACATTACTCCCACATTTGAATTATGTTGCGAACCTTTGTTATAGGTTCCTAGACAAAGAAATCAAGTTATTGACAGTTACTTATAACAATGTTTCTCATTGTGTATTGGATTCTTCTTATCATCTTCATCATTGCTGACTATATGCTAATTTGAGTTGGCTGTCTCCTTATTCTAAAATCACATACTTATTTGGGCTGTCAGGTGTTTAAATCTGTTTTCTTGAATACTATCTATCCGCTTAGGGATTTGGTCACTATAAGGACTTCTATTAGTTCCTTATGTTCATCAAATGCTGTTCTTCTTCAAACTATCCTACCCCACTCCATAATTGGTTCCCGGTCTTTTTCAATTGCTGCTCCCATGTTTTGGAATTCATTACCTGCAGATCTCCACTCCTCTAGTTCATTGTCACAATTCAAGCAAAAGTTCAAGTTGTATTTGTTATACTTAGATGCTTGTAATTGTGTTGTTTAATCTGATTGTGTAATATTGTTTATATGCTATTGATACTGTAGTGTTACCTGTCTGTCTTAATTGTTGGGTTGAACCTGAAAATGGACTGGTTCCAGTGTTCTTACCTGGTTAACAGAATTTTAAATAAAAAAAAAATGCTGTGGTTGCAGTCAACACTGTGCACAGAGTACAGAGGCATAGGGAAGTGGCTTTTCCAATGCAACACAGACCACAGTGTCCATCCATGACCCACAGGCCCAGCAAGGGACCAGTGTAGCCCCCAACAATGCTGAGTCTACTGTGGGAGTGATGTACAACACACCAACACATGAGTCTGGAATGAACAGCCATGTGACGATTAACACGGTACCCCAGGCAACTATGCAGCGTCACCCAGGGGGACATAGACTGCACCTTGGTCTGCCTGCACCTGATTCCAATTTAGGGGCCCAGTCGGTCCCAATGACAGAGCTATGGCAATCAGCCAGACACCCTGTACAGCAAGTGACCACCACTGCAGTCAGTGGCGGCGTCGTCCAACCACCCACGGGTGTCAGTGATGGCAGTGGGCCACAGGTGGGTAGGGGTGGACACTGCAAGAACAAAGTGCCAAGCACTGGGCATGGGAGGGGCAAGTAACATGATGTTGCACATGTCCATTGTAACACAGACACACAAACAGGTCAGCATGTGCAATGGTCTGAAACCACACCACAGTGGGAAATGTCCACTGACATCATATACCACACTCTCAACAGAGTTGTCACCATACCTGTACACCTACTACCACCACTGTACCCAACCCTCCCCCCAAATGTACATGGCCCCTCATAACTGCCACCCCATCATGCCATGACAGATGTATCCTGGACACACACAGACTGGTTGTGGCACTGTGTTATGCGATCCCCATCATTGAGGCTATGTACATGGCCACTACTACACTACAGGTGACCAATGCTGGGCCTATCCAACACAGACAGTGGACATAGATATCCATTCGAGTCCGTGTACCACCACCTACCTGCATGCCAACAGTGACATGGCCCATATGCCACTGTCCCTCCACCAATGTTGTGTCATGGTCACAACCCCCACAACCCCCCCCCCATATCAGCTACAGTAGCTGTATACCGATGCCCATCCCATACCATGTTCCCCATCATGCAATCCCCACGTTGTATGCAGGGGCTGCATGGTACATCATGGCCCTCTCACACACACATGACATGTTGACGTGATCAGGAAGAGTACTGTCAGTAGATCACTGCCTGACACTGTAAACAGCATGATGCAACAGCTGGCATGTTTGTCCTGGAGTCTGCAATGTGGCAATGTCCAATGGTAGGAGGTCAGCAATTCCAGATGTATATTGCAAGTGTGGTGGGTGGGTGGAATGATGTTATGTCATGTGGGCCATCATAGGTTGTGTGCTAACATGTGACACTATAGAGTGTAGTGTTATTAGGGCAGGGTTTTTGTCATTGTCTACAAGTGGAATTGTAGTACTGTACCCATAAATTAGTTTAGGAATGCTACAATGTGTCTCCTGTACCTACCATCCAATGCACACCCCTGCACACCACAGCAGGTAAGCCACAGCATGCCTACAGTATACAATATTATAGTGGACAGGGAAGCAGATGCCTCGCCAGGTGTGTGTCCAGCAACAGCAACACATGCAGATGGGGCATGTAGCCTGGCCTCACCACAACGTGGTTGTCATGTGTGCATGTTATGAACTATCTGTGTTGCAGTGTCATGGCACACCCTGCCAGGCAAAAACTGTCAGGTGCATCACAGGGGCATTTTATGTTCACAGTGGTACATGGGCACATGTATGTACAGGCCCATGTCCCTTACCCACCACAGATGGGGACACACAACAGTAGGTCACACATCCACTGCCATAGGCATGTCTTGCAGCACTGTACACCCATGGCAGGCCACTGCATGTCTCCACATTTACCAACCTAGCCACGACAGCAAGGTCACCTTTGATGTGCACAGGAGTTCCTTTATGTACTGTAGCCAACACAACCAGCCTCACTGCTATAGTTCCACATGTCTGTCCCCTTGAAGCTACACTTCCCACCAGGACCCACACAGGGACACCTGTCCATGCACACAGTCTCTGCATCATGCAACAGCACCATGTAATGCATTGGCCTGGATGCACAACACACTACCAGAGGGACAGGTGCTTACTGCATGGTTTGGTGTAGTGACAGTTCATGTGTAACACAGCACAGTAGGTGGCTGTAACCACACATAAATCACCCAGGGCATGTAGGAATGCATGCCTCGGTGTAAACCACAGATGTGTGCTGTCATATCTGTGCAGAATGGGATGATGTGCATGCGGGACATGGCCCACTGATGCTCACACCTGCCAAGCCTGCACTCTCATAAATCATTAGGAATAACTCCCATGTGACACAACACTGCGGTTGATCATACCTGTAATGCACATATGCCTGGAATACCATACCCTCCTGGAGGTGATCTCCGACCAACCAATTACTACCATGGGCCACCAGCTCTTCACCTTTTCTAAGTCCTTGATTATGTCGGTCATCAGGCACCCCCAGGGCTGTGTCCCCAAGTCATTTCCCCCTGCATGTATTATCACACAATCCAGCCACACCAGATCCGCAACTCTACTAACAAGGGGAGCAACTGCCACCACCTCATTCTTCTCAGGCTCTTCCATCACACTCTGGCATGCTCCGCTCCCTGTCACAGCTGCGTCCCTATCCTTGTGGCAGCTGTGAATTTCTCCACCCAGTATATGAATGACTGCCCCACAATCCATACTTGCCACTTGGAACCTGCTGCATGGAGAGAAAGGGACACCTATTAGCCATTGTTAACATCTCACATATCTCTTATAGCAGTTTGATTTCCACCTCCCAACCCGCTTGACCTTGGTTTCCCCCACCCAGCAGCTGCCAGTTCCATTGCTGCTCCAATCCAAAAGGAATGGGGGGAAAACTCTGCTGGGTTCTCACCTACGAATGCAATGGCCTGTTTTATCACTGCCCCCACCTGGTATCCCATCACTGGAGATCAGTCCCCATGTATGAACCAGGCCCCGCCAACATGTCTCCGTATCCTACTGTATTCGATCATGGTCTGTACCGCACATGCCCCCCATCTGCCTGCCTACTCAATACTACCTTAGCACCCCCCCTTGCTGGTCCGTTTTGGACCTGGGGAGGTGAATGACCACTGTGTTCCCCTCTACCCTCACATTCCATTCGTGAAGCCCCATTGGGATTGTTCCTCTTCATGGTGCTACCATCTCCCCCATCCAAAATGCCACTCTCGCCATCATAGCGAATATGGCCTGGAACAAGCATGCCTCCATTGTGAAATGGCAAACCTGGTCTAGTGCCCATAAAACCCTCACTATAGTGGGCTTCCAAGAGGTCTCCTCCCATCCTGTACCTTGTCTTGATCTCTCTGTCATCCCTTTATCATCTGCCTAACCGTACAGCTACCTGCCACATCCATACATCCCCAGTCTTGGCAGTTCCACCTGATCCCTGTCAACTGTACCACCGTGGTGGAGTGGGCTAGTCCTTCTTCCCATCTCCTTACCACGTACATCATGACTTGGTCTTTCCACACTGGCTCCCCCATTCCCCAGCCTGAGCTGGCTCTGAAAACCTGAAGGCTCTCCCATGCTTTCTCATAGGCCTTCAAAGTGTTGGCTGCCCAAGACACCTTATACAGAGCTCTGGCTTTTACCTTCCAACCTCCCACATCCAGGCTGGGACCTTGGTCTGGGTAGGTGCTGCCCGTGGTGCTCACTCCTGGAATTGGTCTATCTGCAAACAAGAAAGACAATCAGCCACATCATTCTTTTCACCCTCGATGTGCTGCACCCTGAAGGATAAGTTCAGGTGCAGCCCCAATAACACCAATCTCCTCAGTATTGGGCCCACTGACTTTGTGGAACCACTCTGTCTGTTGATAACCTTCACTGCTCCTTTGTTATCACACCAGAAGGAAATCCGTTGCCTTGCCATATGCTCTCCCCAAATCTCCAGGGCCACCCAAATGGAAAACATCTCTAAAAATGTGATATCCTTAGTCCATCCCCAGTCCTTCCATTGGTCTGGCCATGCCTTGGATGCCCAATCCCCTTGAAAATATGCTACCAAACCCAAACCCCTAGCCGTATCCATGTACAGCTGTAGGTCTGTGTTACTGACTCACTCCTCTTGCCAAAACGTCACTCCATTGTATGACTCCAAGAATGTCTCCCATACTTGGAGGTCCTCCTTCACCCCCTTGTTTATGTCCACCCACTGGTGGGGCTGATTGACCTTGCCCATGACCCTCTCCAACCTCCGTGTGAAAGCCCTGCCTGAGTTTATGGCCTTGCAGGCAAAATTAAGGTGCCCCAGCAGCTGTTGTACCTGTACTAGTGGCACCCTGCTCCTCCTCCCTCCAACCAGCGCCAGAAACCCCTTCAGGCATGCCACTTTGTCCCCCAGTAACTGAAAACACTCCTTCTTGGTATCGACCTCAATCCCCCAGAAACTCAAGTTTGCGAGAAGGGCCTTCCTTCTTGCCTGCCGCCAAAGGGATCCCTATATGCCTGCACATGTCCTGAAAATCTCTCAGCATCTCCCGAGCTTTTCTTGGGCTATCCCCTATCAGCAGGAAATCACCCAGATAGTGGGACACCTTCCTGTGCCTGTACTGATCCCTGAAAACCCACTGTACCCATGAACTGAATGTCTTGAATGTTGAGCATGCCACCAAACACCCCATGGGCATAACCTTGTCAAAATACAGACCCCCTTCAAATTGGAAACCTAACAAATCCCTATCATCTGGGTGGACTGGTAACAGCTGGAATGCGGACTCAGTGTCTGTCTTGGCTAACCATGACCCCTCGGCTGCCCATATCAGCTCCACTGCCTGGTCCAGGGATGCGTATGTTACCATGCTCAGCCCCTCTGGAATGCCAGCATTCACTGACTCCCCCTTCGGGTATGACAGATGATGTATGAGCCAGAACTCCCTTGCTTGCTTCTTCGGGACCACGCCCAGTGGTGACACCCTGAATTACATGCAGGGGGGAACCCCAATGGGCCTTAGGCCCTCCCCACCCTAACGTCTTTCTCAGTTTTTTCCCAGACAATGTCTTCCCTTCATGGAACCCAAAATCTTCACATGCATGCTTATGCATGTCCCCTTTAACCCCAGAGGGAAACCCCTTGAAACCTGCCCCAGCAGGGCCACACTCTTCTTGTCTGGGTACTCGTTCTGGCCTTGCCATTCCATTCTGTACTTCTTCCTGGCTACAGTAGCATTTATGCCCTGCCACCAGGCCCCAGACATGGAGCAACTCCGATTTCCTTCTCTGGCCCCCCCCCTTACTGGGCAGCCCGCTGTACGCTGCCGGGTCTACCATATGCACCAAAATCTTCATAACAACCACATACATTTCAGGATTCGAAAGCGACACCAATTTCTACAGCATCGCGATGAGTAATAAACAATGCCTAGAAGCTGAACCAGCCAAGCGGGAGGCTTGTGTGATTAGAAGAGGAAACAACCAAACCAGATAGTAGTGCAGAAAATCATGCAGATGCCCCACTTTTACCATGCCTGCTTTTGCTACACTTGTAGCCATTTGATTCCTTTTCTTCTCCATTGTCTCCCTTGCCAGAAGGACCCCTTTTCTCAGCCCTGAGGCATCCACTATGCTCCCGCATCTATGGGCCATGAGGCCCACATTTTCACTTCACCTTGCTCCTTTGCTGGAGTGACCTACCCAGCCTGCTCCCCACACCATGAGGCTACGCCTGTCCGCTAGCCCGTGGCCCTGCATCACATGCCACGACCTCTCCACCTTTTGCCCTACTGCCAACATCCCTTCACTCTGAAGCACTGAGTCGCTCACTACCACCACCAGGCCCAGCAGCCCATGGTGGCCCATTGCACATTCTCGACCTCCACTTGGATGCCCACAAAATGCCCATGGCCCCTACGGGCTTGCTTCCCTGCTCATGATCTCTTTCCTTGAACCCAGCAGGCACTCACCCTAGTGCACAACTGCTTTCCAAACCAGCCAAAATGGGGCACAGAAACCCCAAAACCACTCTGGCTATAAAAAATGCTCCATCTCATAAAACCCAGTTACCACACCAGACTATACAAAAACAACCATGAGCTAAACAGCACCTCTCCTGTTCCCTGGCTAGGCCCCAGCCTTCAGTGCCGTACCTTCAGAAATGCCAGCGGTGTGCTGCAATCAAAATTTCATCAAGGAAAGAGGGCTACCTGAGTCCTGCATGCTCTTAAATTGCCCCTGAGTTCCCTTCTCCCTGGGCTCCTCCCTTCCCCCTAAGCCCTTCCCCTTGGCCAATAGCCAGCAAGTTCCTTATGCCTGTCATATGACCTGCCCCTGAGGTCATCACCCCTCCCCTTCTTCACTGCTGACCCCATCCCTTCCCCCTTCTCCTGTTGTCCTTTCTGGTTGGTTCCCAGAACAACCTGGCCTGCCTTTAAAGTGCAAGCCTCATTCCAGCAAGCAGATTGGTTCCACGGGGCACACGCACAAGGGAAGCAAATACCAGAGAAGAGGTGCCAACCCCAGAAGCAACTGAAGAACAGACAACAGTAAATGGGTATGATGTTGTCAAGCTGTCACATGCCATATTAATAGAAACTGAAAGAGCTGTGTTAAATCGTGAACTCAAGCTTGTACCAACTCTTAACATGCATCTTTTCAAGTCTACTATAGATCTGGAAAAAATTGCATGGCTGTTGAACCTTCACTGCTCTTTTTAACTGGTATGTGCTGTTCTGCAGTTCAGCCATCTCCCCGGGAAGGGGTGGCAGTGAGCACAGCACCCACTCACATAATGAATTAGGGGATAAAACTTTAAATCAGTCAAAGACTATTAAGTAAGCAATAATATCCAACAGTGTGGGCGGCATTGAGAAATACCTGACCGCCCAGGGGTGTAATGAGGCCTGATGCCATAGGCAGAAGTCCTTATAGGTCCTGAAGGTCCAGTAGTTCCCAATACCGCCCACCCTTGAGGGTATTATTGCACTTAGAAAATGGTTCATATATGATAGTTTTAGAAAACAGAAGAAAAAAATACAAGAAATTCATGTCTTTTGAGTAAAATAAAGGAAGGTTGTTACAGTGGTAAAGTAGTCCCTGAACTGGTGTACTTCCCAGCAGAGGGCACTTTAGTCTTTCACAGTTTCTTTACTGTGGACTGTACTTATTTATACTGCTACATTTCTTTTACTGTTATCTGTGTTTTTTTTGTGTGTGTGTTCTCCTGCATCTTGCTAGTGATCATTTGTTTTGAGGGTTGGAGGGCTTGATCGTGACCTCTCAGTTTGTAGGGAGTCACTGTGTTACAGTAGAGCAGATTGCAGTGTATGTCGGGGGAAGCAATGAGCACAATAAGGGAGTCTATTGAGTGAGAGGTAATAGATTCTGTGAAAAAAGGCACTGTAGGTTTCAGTTTCTTTACTATGGACTTTATCGCATTTCTGTTACTGTGAGCTGTGTTTTTTTTTATGCTCTCCTGCGTTTTACTGATGATCATTGTGGGGTCAATCGTGACTTATCTAGGGAGTCATTTTGTTACAGTAGAGCAGACTACAGTGGCTATGTCGGGGGAAAAAATTAGCATCATCGGGGGAGTGTACTGAGTGTGAGGTAACCGATGCTGTAAAAAAAAAAATGAGTTGGGTTTCTACGTGAGTGCTATGCCGTACTGCGCTTGCTCTGTGAAGACAAGAGCAGTATAGTTTCTGCATTGTCTTTCATGGATAGAGACACACAACCAGCTTATGAGAGTTAAGCAAGTGGCCAGTCCACTATAGGAGGTGGGTCTGTGTTGCGCTCAGAGTAAGAACGGTATGTACGCAGAGAAAATGGTTACAATTTTTTGTGCTGTCATTGTTTTCTTTTGTTTAGTAAATGTTTCTTGAGAGATGAGGATGTATTTATTAATTTGTGCTGGAGGGACCTTGTCTCGTTTGTTGGCTGAGTCGGCACGTTTTGTACTGATGGAAAAAACTGGCGCCTGTTGGATTTTGACATTTTTAGTGGCTCAGCAGTGTGGCACTTTTTGGCCAATAAGGAAGGGGGATGGGCACAAGAGTACCTGGTGAAGTGGTACTTGGACTGGCACATATTTTTCCCTGGGCATCTATTGAAATTAGACACCCAGGTTGGAGCTGCTTTCAGCCAATCACAATGAAGAATCCATTCTTGCCATTTTCTAAGTCCTCATAATCTGCACTAGATGATCTGTGTAGTGCAGGCTAATATCGACTTTTCTATTCCTATGAAAACCACAGTTGCTGTCTTTCTGCAGGCCTGTGAACAGGATCTGCAAAATCTGGTAGAGTGTAGGGCTCATTGTGCCTATGTTAATAAAACCAAGGAGGAAATTTTGACACTTGGGTGTTTGGAGAAAAAATGTGAACATCAGCACTAAACCAACTGACAAATGGGGGCAGTGTGGTGGTGCTGGATACTGCAGATTAAATAGCAGAATATAAGCAGAAACCTGGGAATAAGAAATGCTCTCGACCCCTATCTAGTGATAGCACCTTGTACTTTACATCCAAGACTGATAGGAATGTCACTGAAGCATGTGATGTTGACATCATTGATGAAGATACCAAAGACTTCTTGATAACACAATACCCTAACTGTCCCATTATCTTCCTTTAACCTAAGGTATATAAAAGTATCATTTCCCCTCCTGGACATCTCATCATATCTGGGTTCAACTCCATCACTGAACTGCTATCCCAGGTAGTTGATTCTCACTGAAAAACATTTGCTTTCTGGCTTTGTTTCTATGTCATGGATATGAGCCCTGCACTTGCACTGTTAAATGATCTCCACATCAAGGAAACACAATTTTGATGATCCTCAACATGTAATAATTATATACAAACATTCCCCATGACAAAGGTTTGCAGGCCATGGAACATTCCCTTAACCAGAGACCATCAGGGGAGTTTGCCACCATCTGAATTTCTGGTACAACTGTCAAGAAATGTGTTGGGGAATTTTTCCTTCAAATGATTGAAACAGCCATGGGGCAACTTTTGCCCCAAGTTCATGAATCATTACTTTGGGTTATGGTTGGAGTTGTGCCCGTGTAAAGGCAGTTCAAACCCATTCCTCATCAAAATTGTTCTGTAGAGTTGATATATTGATGATGTCCTAATAGTGTGGTGGGGAACCCTGGAAAGACTTTCCAATTTTGTTGGATACTTGGAATTGATGGTATCCCATCACAGGGTCGAAGCAAACTGAGTGACTCAAATATGAGTCACTCAGTTTGCTCACCTGTAGGAGTAGCAATGGTGAAGTTATAGTGAGGGGAGGGATGAGGGATGGAACAGGGATGGCGAATGATGGGGGTATGTATAAGGCTATGGGCTGAATGAAGGATTGAAGCTTGCTGCTGATGAGCTAGCTGCCTGGCATGGCGGGTACAGATGCTGCCTACTGTGGCAATGGTCCAAGGTTTGGGAGTGCCTGCAGGTATATTTTTACAACTCTCTTTGGCGGTGTAATTATTTTGTTGTCTGTCCTCTGGCTCTGTTGCCACAGCTGTGGCATCCTTCTTGTTCTCTGTGGCCCCCCTCTCATCTATTCTTCTGTCCACCAGTGTCTGCCCCCTGGAGTTAATTATATTAATATGGTGGATGTGGGGGGGGTCACCCCCTGCAAAGGGGGTGTGGGTGGCATATCTCCCCACATTAAACGTTAATTTTAACATCTCCCTCTTGCATTGTAGTGCTGTTGCCATATTGGTAGTTGTTGAGGTGGGTTCAGTGCCAATTTTGTATTCGTCGAACTGTACTCACTCTTGTGTGAGTCACTGTAGACATTTTGCTGTTATGACATGAAACCGGAATTGACTAATATGCACCTTCATTTTTCAATGCACTGCAGTTTGACAAACATTTCCTTTTTGGACATCAGCATTATTAGGAATTCTGAATATGGTATCGATACAGATGTATATCACAAATCCAGCAACAGGAATACTGTGCTATTAGCAGGTTCTTGCTATCCTCGTCACACTATCGGGAACATACACCCAAGTCAATTTATCAGAATAAGACGGTATTGTAGCATCCAGTTCTCATTTGAAACTAATGCCTCTGTTCTGAGTTACAGGTTCAAGGAGAGGGGCATCAGTACTATAGATGCTGATAGGGCCTGACTGAGAGCTGTGGACACTGATAGAGACTCACTGTTAGTATCAGAACCAAACAGGCCATATGATACCAACAGGCTGAACTTTGTTACCATGTATAGTAATTACAGAAGCTAATGTTGCTGAAAGCATTATCAAAACACTATGGGGGATTTTAAACATGAAACCTAAACTCAGTTTGTTTCTGAGGTTGACAGGGCCTGGCTGAGAGCTGCAGATACTGACAGAGACTCACTGTTTGTGCAAAAACCAAACAGGTGGTATGACACCAACAGGCTTAACTTTTTTACCATTTATAGTAATTACAGAGGCTAATGGTGCTGATAGCATTGTCAAAACACATTGGTGGATTTTATGCATGGAATCTAAACAAAGTGAATTTGTTTATGAGGTCCCAAGAATAGCGTTTTGTAGCCCACATTAACATTTGTGACTATATCACACA
This sequence comes from Neoceratodus forsteri, assembly GCA_016271365.2. Classification (NCBI taxonomy): domain Eukaryota; kingdom Metazoa; phylum Chordata; order Ceratodontiformes; family Ceratodontidae; genus Neoceratodus; species Neoceratodus forsteri. The sequence goes on from CM028135.1 coordinate 278,817,136, forward strand.
TAGCCTACAACCTGTGGTCAGATAAAACTCCTGGCTACCCTTACTCCCAGCTGACTGTCATAAATGGCAGAAGTGCTAGTATTGTGAGGTTATTAACTCTACCTCAAAGTTTGTGAAGCCCTGCAATGGAGAGACTATGAACATCAAAAGGTTTGTAAACTATGACTCCACGCATGCAATATACTTTGGCAGATGTATATGCAGTGTAATTAATGTTGGCCATATCAAAATGAAGTTGAAAGAAAGAGTTGAAGACAACATGAGGGCCATTATCAGTGGTAACCAGGATGACATAACTGCAACTCCCATTTACCAACCCTGATCCCCAGGCACCCACAGATGAACTTTCTTAGATATTGAGATAGTGTATGTGGGTCTGAGTGGTGTTGACATTGACAGAACCTTGGTGCAAGGTAGTCCTTTTGGATTTTCAAGCTGAGGGCAATCATACCCCTAGGCTGGAATGATTGTGTTGAAATTGCTCTTCTTACATTTACAAAATAATAAGGTCCACTGAATCTCCCATATGGGGAGTCCCTCTGGGTTATAATTACAAAAACCCTTCCCCACTGCCCTATTTGGTTGATAGTGTTTTTAATATTTGGGCAGACATCATTTTGCATAAACCTTTTTTATTTTAGGGGATGTTTTGCTTCATTTACAACCTATTGATTTAATCTTTTTGAATTTTACAGATCCCTATGAGAATTCTATTGTACACCTCCTAGCATCTCCTGAAGTGTAAACATTATTTATTAGAAAGAAGGTCAGATTTTGTAAAATATGGAACTTTAACCATTATCCTATAACATCTTTGTAAGGATATTTTGTAAATCCAGTGAAGTAATGTACCTGTACAGTATTTTAAATGCTTTTTCCCACCGTTATGCGCTTGAAATTTGTACACTTTGCATAAATGTATTGTATTATTATTTACATTTACATATCAGCACACTTAAGGATTTACAAAGTCATTTCAGCAACAGTGGAAAACATTATTTAAGAGGCAGACCTGATTGACATGCTATCATCTTGACAAAGCACATAGGTTCAAAAAGTTTGTGACTTAGCTACATTTAATTATCGTGTTCCCACACTGATGCTGTGTTTTAGATGTTTAATAAATAAATAAGCACAGAAGCTTGATTAGCATCTGCAAATCTGTTTGCAGCACTTAGTGTGAGTGAGTGAGTGAGTGAGTGAGTGAGTGAGTGAGTGAGAGACAGACTGCACACATTCGTTTATCTCTTTTACACTCCTTGAGTATGGTTTTATTTACCTGTTGCTCAAATTGTCTATAGTTTCTTGGTTGAACTACTGCAACAGAGATTCTTTATGAATTTTTAATTACATGTTTAGATAATTGTTAGTTACCATACCTTGCACTAGAGTTCTAATTCCAAGGGCTTTCAGGCAACTGCCAGAAAGTTTTTCCTGTAATTATATTTTTGTGGTTGTTTATCAATAAAGTCAATAAACTTAAAAAAAATCTATATACTGTACCACAGAAAGGATAGTTACCCAACATAAGCTACAAACTTTCTTCGATGAAGCCCCTATACACACTGGGCAGGATTTTCTAAGGCCAGAGAATGACACAGGGTGCTTGTGTCAAAAACAACTGATGCAAGGAGCAGGATGCACCAAAACTTGCATCCATTCTGATTTTCAAATGGTGCTTGCTTCAAAAATGGGTCTGCATGCACCAGACTGGCTTGCACCATGCTTGCACCAAAGCAATGCCTATGTCATGTTGGAAAGGATGCCTGCATCACTAAAATGATGCACCATTCCCTTATTTGGGATTTTCAAGTAAAGTGAGTCCTGTGCTTATGCTTAAGATGCATGTCCCTGTTAGAACTGCCAGAGCTGGTCTATGGGATGATAGAGCATACAAAGAGGCCCACAGCAGGTGGTCAGACCTGACTTTACTACTTTTAAGGGCCAGTATTCCCCCCTAGGTCTAGTTTAGAACATTTTGGGGGCTTAGTCTTGGCCATTTTATCTGCTGTATTCTTTGACTAGCTTGTGTCTTTTTTAGTCCTTTGTGCCATTTTTGACTCAGCTTGCAATTTTCTTGACTCAACTTGCACCATTTTTGTGACTCAACTTGCACTGTTGTTTTTTCCTAATCCTTTTTTCTCCCTGGCATCTGCCTTACCTCTTCACGTCCTGGCATCCCCTAGGTCTTCCAGCTACCATCCTGAGGACCCCTTGGCTCCTATTCGGGTCCCACAGATTCTACCCCTGCAGCTTATACCCCAGCAGCTTGCCCCCCACATCTGGGTGGTGTAAAGCCCCCCCAAGCCCTTCCACCAGGACCAGATCTAGTGTACGCTACGTACCCTCAGAGCCGAGCACTCCTGCGTGGAGATGGCCATCATGCAGCCAAGACTGGTGCCTTTTCCCCTGTTCCAGTTCCCCTTGATGTGTGTGGCATGCAATGTTGCCAAGGGACAGGGGTGCTCATACTGTTGCATGCACTCCTTCCCAGCATCAGCCCCAGCATGTCCCCTCAGACTGCCTATGCCACTGCATCACTGGGAACCATTGCTAGAGGCCACCAGTGCACCGATGGCAGCACACCCCTCCCCCTCCCTGGAGAAGGAGATCAGCCCAACGGATGCTCAATCATTCTCCTCCCCTGCCATCCCCGATGACCCGGGCTCATTCCTGAACCATTGTTGCTGGCGTGACATGAGGTGTGGCATCCAGCGCCTCAACCCTAAGTGCCACCTGGCCGGCTTAATTTGCACCATTTTTTTTTTGGTGCAAGTTACATCATTCTCATCCCTTGTATCATTTTGTTGATGCAGTTGACCTCTTGCATCAGTTTCGGGGACATTGACATGGAGAACACTTTTCTTGCAAAATATGGTGCACAGTATTTGGTGAACCTAGATCTGATGTAAGGTATTTGTTTGATTCAGCTTACGTGGATCTAAATCCATGCCACTGTGTCCCAGGGACAAAGAGAGAAACTAGACACCTCCCATAGTTGGCAGGAAATTGCCAAAATGGTAAAAGTGTTTAACAGTGATAATGTGTCAGAATCAAATGGACTCCCCATAGAGTTTGTCAGGTACTTTTGAAACTGCTGCTGAGCCCAAGAGGCACACACAGAGGAAAGTCTACAGTGTAGTACTCTACCTCTGCCATGTTGTCTCCAGCTGTTACAGTGCTACAGTGTTGTCAGTTAGGACACAGTGCAGTACCTTGCAGTAGATGGCATGTCTGAAAATACTTGCGTGACGAAAGGGTTTAATTGCAAGTGAATGACTCTGTTCCCTGTAGCAGAGCTCTTTTCTCTTCAGTAATATTGCATGTTACTGCATTGCATCCCAGCTGGTGCCATGGTACTGAAACTGAGTAAAGATTTTGAGCAGTGCTCATCATATACTGTAGGCCAATTTCTTTACTTAGGGCAGACTTCAAAAATGATATCCAAACTAATAGCCTCTATATTTGAAATGGTGCTACCACACCTTGAGTACATGGACTATTTAGGCTTTATCCAGGGCTATTAAGGGAAACACAACGTAATAAGAACCCTTAATGTGATGGGAAATTGGTCAAAACCAAATATACTATAAACACTGTGCCTACCTCCTGGTATTAGATGCCGAGAAAGCCTTTCACCAACTGGAGTGGGAGTGGAGAAAAACACTTTGAGGAGGTTTGGTCTAGGGGAAAAGTTTAGGGGTCAGATATGTTCATTATATTTCCATCACAGTACATAAATTTGCACAAATGATATCCTGTCATCACCTTTTGAATAGACTAGGGGCACTCATCAGGGCTATTCCCTCTCCCTGTTGTTCACTGTTCTTGCCCTTGAGCCTCTTTTGACAGCTTTGCAAACTAAAGACAACCTGCATAGGCTGGTGTTAGGGGAAAGCCAATATAAAGTACCATTGTTTGCATATGATGGTTCTATGTAAATAACAGCACTCCAAAAGAGTGCTGACATCAGCATAGAGCACAATATAGCTGAAAGTAAAAATGGCGATGTCAATTACAGTGATCAACAAAAATAGTGAAATTCTCTATTTGGGGGATAATATGCATTATTTATTTATGTGGGGGTCTTTGCCCATCACACCCGCCTACACCCCCCATAATAATTATAATCAACTCTGAGGGAGAGGGGATGGACACAGGGAAAGTGGAAAACTTGGGAGGAGGGCTACTCAGGGAAGGGCAACCTTTGAGCATGATGGATGGGATAGGAGAAAATTTGGGAGGGGGTGACTTGGGGGAAGGGGCAATCTGCAGGAGAGAGGGAACTGGGAAAAGGGACTTAAAAACAAAATATTTATTGTACCACAAAAAAAATCCCCACCTAGACCTGAACCCAGGGCCACCAGCTTCATGGGCTGTAATGTAACCCCCCACTCCAGATAGCTGGCTGGGAACTGCCTGGCCAAAAACAGCCCTATAATGTAATACATCAAGTGTAGCTTACTGAGAAACTCTCTGTATACTACTTTCACAATTGCTGTTATTGTAGGCATTCAGATTGAGTCGCTGAATTTGACTTGCCCATATTATGGGATACCCATATGATCTGCTCCTATACCACCTTGATCCAGAGGAGTGTCTCCCAGTTCTGGCACAAATTTTAAATGAGTATTGTGTGCTAGTCAGCCACAGTGTTAACTGATCTAAGTATGAAGTGTTTTCCTTGGGCAAAAACACTATCTATATTACAAGGAGTAAAACTCTGCAATGAAAGGTGATCTATTTCTTAAAATATCTGGGGATATTCATTCCACAGAAACTATGTAAGCTATACAAACCCAGCTGTGTCTCTTTATTATGCTCAGCATATATGGATTGTGATAGGTGGGTGGCACTTCCTTTGTTTCTGATATGGGTGTTTACTATGCTAAAAATGTGTATATTTTTGTAATTTCTTTATCTGTTTCATGCTAACCAGTTCAACTCACAGGGATATTTTTCAAAACCGTTAATAAAGCCACTCATTTTTGTGGAAGGGAAACCTGTCAAGGATAAAACAAGTGATTTTACAGGAAATGGGGTAGGAAGGTGAGATGGGTCAAACTAATTTTAAATTGTATTACCTATCTGCTCAGATGGCATTCTTGGGATGTTGGGGAGGAGGAGGAGAAGGTGGTGGCCCTGCCTGGAGGGCAATAGAAGAAAATTCATTGGTTGGTGCTGTAATGGAGAGTTTGGCTCATCCTATCACTTTAGACCCTTGATCATGTCAGAGTGGCTAATCTCCCAACTCAGACCACATTGGCTTTATAGATCCAGTTACATAAAATGATTAGGTACAAAATCAGCTCCAAATTCAGAACTCACATGCATCTTCATGGGGATGAGAGGGTACAATGTATTTTCACACTAGGTTCTGCTGGGTTGGAACAGACTGGAACTACATAAAGTGTGAGATATGTTTTAGGGTGGGGTGCTCTCATTCTTTTTAGAACCAAAGAAGCATTACTCACTTGATTTGAAACTGAGAAACTTAGAAACATAGAATTTGATGGCAGATAAGGCATGTGTGGCCCACCTAGTCTGACCAGTTTCCTTACCTGTTTCATATACAGTACTGCAGATCCTAAATGATATGTGGCTTACCCTCTCTTTCCTATTGTTAGAGTTCCTTTATGTCTGTCCCATGCATTCTTTGAATTCCTTACCATTTCTGCCCCCACAACATCTGCAGGGAGGCTGTTCCATGCATCCACCACCCTTTCCATGAAAAAATACTTTCTTATATTACCCCTGAATCTACCCCCCTCAATTCTCATATCATGGCCCCTTGTTCTTTAACATCTTCTTTTATAAAAGATGCTACCCTCTTATGTCTTATTTATACCCTTGAGGTATTTAAAGGTCTCTATCATATTCCCCCTTTCTCTCCTCTCTTCTAGAGAATACATATTGAGATCCTGTAGTCTCTCCTCATATGACTTCTGGTGCAGCCCCTGCACCATTTTTGTCACCTGTCTCTAAATCGATTCTACTCTGTCTATGCCCTTCTGGAGATGCAACCTCCAGAACTGGACATGGTATTCTAGATGAGGTATCATCAATATTCTATACAGTGGCATCACCACCTCCTTTCCCTCTGCTGGAGATACCTTTCCCTATGCACCACAGCATTTCACTGGCTATCATTACTGTCTCACATTGTTTGGTAACTTTAAGGTCATCAGAAATAATTACTCCCAGGTCCCTTTCCTGTTTGGTGACCATCAGTACCTCCCCCATCATATATTCCTCCCCTGCATTTCCGTGCCCCAAGTGCATGATCTTGAAATTCTTTGCATTGAATCTTAACTGCCACACCCTTGGCCACTCCTCAAGCTTGCTTTGGTCTCTTCTCATTTATTCAACCCCTCCTGAAGTGTCAACCCTGTTGCAGATCTTCATGTTGTCTGCAAAGGGACATACCTTCCCTTTTAGCCCTTCTTTAATATTGCTTATGAAGATGTTAAAGAGAACTGGTCTAAGCACTGATCCTTGTGGGACTTCACTGGTTACCCCTCTGTCTTTGGATTGAAATCTGTTCACCATCATCCTCTGTGCCCCATCGATCAGCTAATTTTTGATCCAGTTTACCACCCTGAGACCAACTCCCTGGCTGTCCAGCTTGTTTATAAGCCTCCTCCTTGGGACTGTGTTGAAAGCCTTGCTTAAATCCAGGTAGGCCACATCCACTGGCTCTCCCTGATTCACTTCCATAGTCACTAGAAGAATAGAGGTAATACAGTACTTCCCCTCTATAGATCCCTGGTGAGGCCTCACCTAGAGTACTGTGCCCAGTTCTGGAGTCCTCACCACAGGAAAGATAAGGATAGGTTGGAGACAGTGCAGTGCAGAATAACAAAAATTATTCAGGGCCAGCAGGTCAGATCCTATGAGGAGTGCCACAATGCACTAAATATGTACTCATTGGAGATCAGAAGGGAGAGGGGAAATATGATAGACACCTTCAAGTTCCTTAACCCTTACACTGCCAAGAAAATTATAACGTATTGGAGTTCTGGATGGATATATCAGTCCATGGCCCTGTAAGAGTTAAAGGAATTAACGAAGTGAACTGCGAGGAACTGTTTAGCCTGAATACCAATTCTCGGTCATTGTGGACACAAATGGAAATTAATAGTTGGTAGGGTCAGGAAAGATGTGAGGAAGTACTACTATACAGAAAGGGTGGTGGAACCTTGGAACAGTCTGTCAGCTGAAGTGGTGGGAGCAGAAACAGTCAAGGGATTCAAGCAGGGCTGGGACATATTGAAGAGTATAGCGGTTACTGGGGGTGACAGGACCTAGGAGGAGAATAGAGAGAGAGAGAGGATGCTGAGGGTTAGTAGCCTGGGGGAACAGTAGATTCCAGGGATTATAGAGAACTTGGTCAGACTGGATGGACCTATGGTCTTTTTCTGCTATCATTATCTATGTTTCTTTGTTTCTGTGTCACCCAGTAAAAGAAATCTATCAGAGTAGTTTGACAAGATCTTCCCACTGAGAATTCATGTTGCCTTGGATCCTGTGCTCCACTGGATTCCAGATGTAACACAAACTTTTCTTTTAGTAGGGATTACATTAGTTTCCTCACCACCAAGGTCAGGCTGAATGATCTGTAATTGCCAGCCTCCTTCCTGCTCCCAGTTCTGTACAGAAGGACTACACACGATCTCCTCAGGTCCTTTGGTACCACCACTGTTTCCAGTGATCTGTTGAAAAGACTTATTTGCATACTTACAAATCAGACAGTATTGACAAACTCACAGTCTTCCATGATGAATGAGGTGATTTCCTCCCCAGCAGAGTCTATCCTATTTAAATCTCAACCAATTATAAAGCCACTAATTATTTATACAAACTACTAGCCTGCAGCAACAACCCTTCTTCTTAGAACATACAAATACAGTAGGGGAAGGATCTCAATGTGATGATTACCACTGAACTCTGGAATCAGGTTGCCTACCACTCTTTCATATGTTTTAGGAGCAACAAACTCTGGCAAATACTTTATAACTATGTGTATCATACTTACTATGCAGTAGTTTACATCCTCTGAATACAATGACGGAAGGACTCACTGTATCCAAAAGTAAAAGCAAGGAGTGGTCATTTATTCACATTTTGGGAATTATGCTAGAAATAAGGAGGCCAAAGGCCTATGAAGACTGTCACCCACTGGTCAGTGGTAGTAGTCTTTTTTATGACCTCACATTCATGTGTTAGTTTAATGCACATTTACAGTAAATGTCTTCATGCTGGTGCACACATTCATCTCACTATGCATGGAATTCAAGAGGTCCATTACTCTCTGTGTGAAGTATAATGCTTTCCTTATACCTGTAGTTTTAAAACTGTTAGCTTTCAGTTGCTTGTTTTGTCCTCTAGTTGGATATGTTGGGTTTTTGAGAGCCACTCCCATGGAAGCCAGCAATCTTTGTTATAAATCATTTTGCAAATCATAAATAAATCATCTTGAACACTACGTTTCTGAAGACTATGCACTCCCAAAATGTGTAGCCTTTCTTCATAACCATTACTTTCAAGACTTGTAATCATTTGGTAGCTCTTTTCTGGATTCTATCTTTTTGTTTCCTACTGTACCTCTGGCAACTGATGGCCTCTGTGTGTGGCCTCACATACAGTCTACACAGTGGAATACTATCCTCAACTGATCTACATAAATGACATTGATATGCCAAAAGGCACTATTTTGGAAAGAGGGAAAGAAGTCAAAACCTGATGACAACAGTGCTGGAGAGACACAGTCCCAAATTCTCCTTCTGAGTTCCTGTTAGTGGCTGATATTGCAGGGTGAATGATAGGGGGGCCCCATGTTCTGGGTCTTGAATTAATCAGCAGTAGAAAAACAGTTGCTCAGCACTGGCTTAGCTGTGACACCCCCACCGCTGACTATGGACATTGGTTGCAGAACTTGTTGTCCTGCCTAAACTTAGAAAGAATGCAGCTAAGTCATCTAAATGGCAATTCATCTAGGGTCAGGTTCCAGGGGGTTTGACAGCCTTTACTTCATGTTGTTGAGAGTTATGTCTTCCCAATTTAGAAGACAGTTATAAGCAGGGGCTTGAGAATGCCTCCTGTATGGCTTGAAGTCACAGAATGATCCGTGAGGTACATTTGATTCAAAAATATAAGATATATTGTCTTAATAATCTTAATTGTTATATGAGTCCATGCTTACACATCTGCATTACTCTTACAATACCAAGTATGGCTTAACATATGCAATGTAATTAACTGTGCACAGTGGTACCAGTCAAATTGTTGGCCAGTTGTCCTACAAATGGCAATGCAATCAGTGTGAGAATCTGGATTTTATTTGGAATACCCAGTGAACCCATATTACAATAGAAATATTGCACCTCATATTATGATACTTGTAAAATATCTAAAACACATTAAAAACAAATAAAATATACAATATGTATAACTTTAATTTTTTTTTTTATAATTTGGTTTTTAGTATATATGTATTAGTATATGATTTTGCCCTCAGAAGTGAAAACTAAAATATGACTGTTTGGAGACTATGTCTTTTCCTTTGCATTTTCATATGATACATTTGATAATAGTGAGAAATGACTCTTCTGATTTTAAAGTATAGTTAGTACTCTGTTCTAGTGTGACTCTGGATGTAGGTCAGATCTCTAGTAGCTTCCATGGTAAAGTGTATAACTGTCAGTGAGATAGGTACGTAACTTTATTTTTTCTGTACATCACCTACATTTGACTGGTTACAAGGAGACTAGGTATCCCAATTTGATTGCTACCATGAAACTATGAATGAATAAATTAGCTCTAACACTTTCTGAAAGCATCAGTGAAAAGTTAAAATGCTTAGGAAACAATAAAATAATATCTTAGGAGGGATTTTAAAGTTCCTAGTCAGCAAGAAGTAGTATACATATTTATTTATTGAATTATGTATGTGTATTCATTTATTAAAAGTGTTTTATCGGGAAAAGCCTACTGAGCTGTAACAGTTTATTTCCAGAGCTGCCCTGGGGGTAGGTACATAGGGAAACAAAAAGGCAAGTGGCAAAAATAAGCACAGTAATATTCAAAGTATAATAAATCATATTAAGTAAAATATAAAACAATTAAAAAATATGTACTATAATATGTATGTACAGCACATCTTGCAAACTAAAGTAATGAGCAGAGGAAGTTTTTCAGCAATCAGCACAATAGTAAGATTACTTTCTCACACTGTAATAATAGCATGGAATACCATAGATACATAGATGTTGTTGGCAGATAAGGGCCTTGTGGCCCATCAAGTCTGCCCTATCCATCTTTATAATGCTTAAGGTACCCTAGATGCTACAAGCCCCCCCTTTCACCCTAGCTTGATAATTCCGATATGCCTATTCCACACATTCTTAAATCCCTGAACCGAGTTCACTCCAACCACTTCCTGGGGGAGACTGTTCTGTCTCTCCACCACCATTTCAGAAAGTACAATTTCCTAAAATTCCCTCTAAATGTTCCCCCTTTTAGTCTCATGCTGTGCCCCCTTGTTCTGCATTTTCCCTTCATGTGAAAGATGCTCCCTTCTTGTACCCTGTTGATCCCCCTTAGATATTTGAAAGTCTGTCATGTCCCCCCTCTCTCTTTTCCTCCAGGGAGTACATATTGAGAGCTCTGAGACTCTCCTCATACAACATATGCTGCATCCCCAACACCATTTTTGTTGCAAAGTTGTACAGTTACATAGAATGGACATTAGGATTTATGTTTCTGTGATATCTCTCATAAAACTTTAAAACAATATTTACACTCATTCAGGTTAAATGTGAGATATTTTCTATTTTCACATCCTGTTTCATATGTAACGCTCACCCCTTCCTTACAGATTTTGACTGGCTCTGGGGATTTTATAAATGTGTTGAGAGTGGGAAGACAAACAGCTGCACCAGGTGCACAAATGGCAGGTCAACACTTTTCAACACAGACTCCAATGTAAATGAGCAGTATATAAATTATTTGCTACTGATGACTTAATAAAATGGCCAGAGTTTACATAATCCTAACATTCCTTTACAAAACACAAATAGATAGGTGAGTAATTAATGCTTTATTGACTGACTTAGAAGTCATTCTAAATTTCCACATAAAAATTTTAAAATCATGACAAAACCAGTACTATTGATATTACACAAATATGTATGTGTAATATATAGGGGACATGTGATGGTTGAGCGTGTAGCACACTATGTATCTGAATAGTGGAAAGTGACCTCAGGTAACCTCACAAGATGTGGAGCATAGTGTAGCCATGAGTGATGATTCCCTGAGGTAGCCTGGAATGAGTTCTGGTACATGGTGTACTACACACCCAGCCATCATGTGTTCGATTTACACAATAAGGCCCTGGTGTTTTTTCCTTGGTTTTGGTGTAGTTCAGGCTCGTGAGTCATCTGATGTGTGCACTTTGGTGATATCTGTTCATGACGTGTTCACTGTGTGTATAAATGCTAGTTATTTTTACAGTGTACACATCACGTCTCATTTATCACACAGTAGTGGTGATATGCAATTTTATGTCATAAGATACCAATTCATCCCTATTGTATGAATATATATTATACCGTGCCCCTATAGTTACGGTTAGTATGGCACTTGTATGTTAAACTCTGATTTTTGCACCTTAATAACTTCGACATTCTTTGATGAAATAGCTCAAAATTTGGCATGTGCAATTATTCTGTCAGTGTCTCAAAAAAATGGAATGGTTAGCTGCAGCATCTTGTATGGTTATGCGATGTGGTGTGGTAAAAACGTATAAAATTGCCACTTTTTTCCCTATACTTAACATGGGAGTTTTTGCTCTCATCTACAGCCCAAAGGAAATTAATATTTTTCCTGAAATTTTCAGAGAGGCTGTATCAAGGGCATGCCTTTGGATAGTTTGGTGAAAAGATATTGCACCATTTTTAAATGTTATTGTTTATTTTTGTGATTGCAGCTACACAAGCAGGTGATTGAAAAACTTTTGAACAGTTAAGGATCAATAACCATGTGAAGTTCTTAACAGTTCTGAACTATAAAGACTTCAAACAGGAAAGGTCCACAACAGTTTGAACTACCATAGCTCCCTGGCATGAGGGCCAGATTTACAAGAACACAAAATACACCCATGCCTGGTGCCCTTTGTTATGTGAGTCTCCTCTATCAGCTGCTTTTCTGTTTTTTTCTTTATTTGTTAGCATCTGACTGGTGGCTGGAGGAGGTTGCATTTTTCGGGGAAGGGGGGTTCAAGTCGACCAGCTGACTCACAAATGAAAATTAAAAAAAAAACAGATTCTGGCACCTTGCCGATCCTCGCCTTAGTCACAATCTGATCATCCAGATGGTCTCCTAGACAATGCAGCACAAGTTAAATCAGCCACTCCACTCTCTCACTGCTGAATTTAGTGTCACATCCAGATTAACATGTTTTCTTCCTCTCTTCTCCTTTTATTCTCCCAGTTTATCATTTGAAAAGTGTTAATTTTTTATGAAGATTTTACAAAGTTTCAGTGTTTTAAAAGTTTGATACTTCAATATCAGTCAGACTTCTGATCTTTATATCAGATTTATAAGAATATATCAGAATTTATTTTTGTTTTCATTCAACTTCCTCATACACAGAAAATAGATGAAGGCAATGACTAGCAAAATAGTCTAACTTTAGTTAAAAAACTTTAAAGTCCACCCCTACCCCACAACTACTACAATCACAGCCACTTTTGTTAGCCTTGGTTTCCAGTAATAAGCAATTTGAAGGTAAGCTGCTGATTTATTTATTATTTTATTTTCAACACGTTTTCTGTACTACACATATCTTTCTACAGCAAGCTGCACTAGCAATAGAAGCAAATTGTCAAGTTGATCCCATCAAGTTCATCAAACAGCAGTTTACTAATGCTCATGTTGAAATGTAGTGTCATCTTTTGGTTAAAAACACAAACACTAAACAAAAACTATTTTGTTTAAAGTGATTCAGTAGCTTGGCTGTTTCCTGAGAGCAGATGGACTTTGTGTTATACATTATAAAAATGGGTATGGGGAATGGTGCCTTTGCCAACATGGGAGGCCAGGATGGGGTAGACAAGAGGGTGGGGGGAAGTATGCACCACATTCTCATAGGAATTTTAGCTGTATGTATGGTCAGCAAAGGGAATTACATTATGCTACCCAAGGTGTTGTAGTAGTGCATAGGTGCCCATCTCTGCCTTATCACTGGGCTACCTATGAAGCATGATTCATTAGCAGACTACCCATATCAAGCCCAATGAAGCACCATCAAAGGATGGAAGGCTGTACCAGTACTGTTAATTATGCAACTTTATATTTCAGTTTTGCCAATGGGTGTATAGAATTCCTGAACGTATGCCACATCCTTTCAGTCCCTGCACCCAACATAGTCAGGAATCCAGTAGCAGACTGAAATGGACATTAGATGAGATGCCCATGGTCCAGACCAGCTTTCCCAACCTTTACTGCCTACTCCCTTCCTTGTTCTCTGATCACCATCTCCAAGTGTGAGCCATTGTTTCCCTGGTGTCTAGTGGCACCCCTCATCCCAAAATCTGGCAAAAAAGAAAACAGTCCTCAATGTTTTTTTTTTAGCTGCAAAAAAGGTTCCTTGCTGATCTGATCCCCTCCCAACCCACACCTTCCACTCAGCAGTCAACACCCAACACCCCACACCCCACACCCCAGTACACTCCCACAAAACCTCACTCATCTGAACAGGTCCCAAGTTAAAGATACGCTCTCCGATTGAAGACGCATCTTGCTGCCAGAACCAGCAACTGCACTAAAGGAATGTAAGGCAAAAGCAGTTCAATGTATTTCAATGGAGGTTTCAACTCTGGTGCATAACATAGCCATTTATTTGACATATTGACCCCAAATTTTCAAAATGGCATTTTGGGGACCCCACAGCATGAACAATTTGACTGTCATTATGAAACTTCCACCCGAAATTTGATTCTGCTGTCATTTGGCAAATTTACCTTTTGGGTGGGATTTGCATAATAACTCATACTGTACATGACGTGGGGTCATAAGAAGGCTATGTTGAAAAATTGGGGTCAAAATATGTAAAAATGGCAAGTTATGACCATTTATTACAATTTTGCTATGCATGCACCATTTCTCCCATATTACTCTCCCCTCACCATTTAAGCGGAACATACAGACCTCATTAGGGGCCTCATACAGCCCAGGACCCTCACTCAAGTATGGTAAATGGTCACTGAGGGCCAAAATGCAAAGAATTGTACCTTCTGATGGAGGCTTGACTAAGAATGACTAAGCATACCACCTCAACTTCTGCACACATGGAGTCTGTATATACCACAGCAAAGTTGAGTGATGCATGTATGTTCCTACAAGAACGCTTGGAATGTATATCGTGCAGCTACCACTTGTAAATTTGTTTGTAACTCTTTGCACATGTTGTACTTTGTATTCTCAATCTATGTATGTATAACTGTCTTGGACAACAGAAGGTCCATCTTGTAAATGAGCTTGCTCAAAGATGATCGCTTGGATAAATAAAGATTTGATTTGATTTAATGAATAAAACAGCCATGCATGCAATTAATTTTACAAATGAGTATCATATCTATCTATCTATCTGTCTGCCTGTCTGTCTCTCTTTCTATCTAGCAAAAAAAAATGTTGTTAAAGCACTAGTTAGGGTCAATGCAACAACAGTTGGGAAATGTGGCTTTAAGCTTTTCAACCCTAACACCCAACTCCTCCCACCAGCCAGCAGAGCAGGTGTGAAGTGTGCCTTGGGGTTCTCAAGCCTAATGCCCACCCCATTCAATCCATAAATTAGATCAGATATGGAGACTGTATGAGAATGAGGTGATCGTTAGGCTTGAGAACCCCAAGGCACACCGTACACATGCTGTGCTGGCTGAGAGGGGTATTAGGGTTGGAAACTCTAATTCCACATTTCTCAATTTTTGTTGCTTTGACCCTTAGTGCAGTAATGAAGTTTTTTGCAATTATTTCCTTACTTTTTGAGATAATATAATCATATCCTTATTTGGCTTTGGACCCTGCACTCCCATCCATACATAACTTTTCTGAAAGTGTGGTCATATCCTTATTTTCCTGTGCTTCCATTATTGCAGTATATACATGTTCTTATGTATCTCTGGCATCTAGTGGCACCCATCACCCTCCCATTTCCATACATATAGTTTTGTATGTTTTCCCTGGTGTCCAGTGGTCCCCCCATCCTTCTGTGTCCAATCTTGTTAGTTTCTTTTGCTCCCTGATGTCTAGAGGTAACCCCCACCCTCCAATTCACTAAAAATACCACCAATAGCTTAATCTGGTTCAGTGTCAGTTGACATTCATCTGTATCCCCCTCCCCCAGGATGAGGCTGAAAACAAGAAAAATTGTCTAGTCCTCCTTCCTGGGCAACAAAAACTAACTAAATTTGTCCCTGATCCCCATGAATTTGTAATTAGTAGCCCTGGTGTCTAGTGGCACCCCCACCCTCCGATTCCCATACTCTTTTTTTTATATTTTCATTGGTGTCTAGTGAGAACCCCAACCCTCCAATTGTGCCCTGGTCTCATAAAATAATTAAATAACTTAATAGGGCTGGCCCTTTGGTGCAGTGATGGAGTGATGACTTGTGGTTCCAGTGACCTGGGTTCGAGAATGAGCCCGGTAATCTGGAGGGTTGGCCTGGGGGGAGATGGATTGAGTGGCAATTTCACACTCTCCATCTCTCGGGGGGGAGGAGGGTCCATGTCTCCTGGTGTAGCTCCCCTAAGTGACCAAGGGGGCGGCTTGCCAGGGGACCAAGACTGAGGCTGGGAGGCATGTGAACACTAGGCAGGGCTCCACCATTGTGTCATTGCATGCCCTACCTGCCGGTCCCAGAAACAAAAAAATATGCATAGCCCCAACCGATCTCCTTGCCACTGCTTAAGGCCTGCCCAACACATGGATGCATTGTGGGGCATAGCCAACTGCCACTTGCCTCTACCTGGAGGGTAAACCACTGCTTTGTGTCGGTGGGTCAGCAGCAGTGGGCTGCAGGGCTGGCGGGTGTCTCAGGGGGCTTGTGTAAAAATAAATAAATAAATGAATAACTTATTTATTTATTTTGTTTTTTTTATTTAAAATTTGGTGACTGGGAAAGGCACACTGAACTGAGGCTCGTTTCCAGGTGCAACCTGGGTACTAGTAGTACAAGGTGGGAGACAGAGAGATACAGCAAATTTTTAGTAACAGACGAATAATACAGTATTAGAACATTACATTTAGAGTTTGGCAGTGAGGTTTCACTTTAGTTTAAAACTGCAGAGTCGAAAAAATCTTTTCATTACATTTCTAGACCATATTACCTTAATTTACAAGTGCATGTCATAACATATTTGCAATAGTGGATTAACCGAAAAAACCTGGCGAGACTACTGAGGGTAGTGCTAGGTCTGGGTATGGAGGGATTTGGGTGCACAGCTGTGGCAGGAAGTGGGAGGGAGAAACCTGAGGAGCTGTTTAAAGGCTGTTAGGGAGGGGGCCAGGTGGAGGTTGGGTGGGAGGTTGTTCCATAGGAGTGGGAGCCGGTAGGAAAAGGCAGTTTGCCCAGAGGCTGAGAGGGGGCGTGAGAGGTGGAAGGCACGTGCGTGTCTATGGTGAAGTGAGTAGCCAGTGGGGTTGGTTTGAAAGAGGCGGGTGGAAAGGTAGAGGGGAAAGGAGCCAAGCCAATATTTAGCTATGAGTGAAGCGCTGTTGGTGGTCCGCCTATGTGAGAGTGGCATCAGAGATAGAGATGAGAATAGTTGGCAATGATGAGTGAGTGGGGGGGAGTCGGTGGCAAAGCGCATGAAGGAGTTTAGCAGAACGTTGAGTTTAGCAAGGGAGGAGGAAGGGGCTGTGCCGTAAATGACGTCCGCATAGTCCAGTGCTGGTAGGATGGTTTTTCTTATGAGTTCACTCCGAGTAGGGAGGGGGAGGCAGTCTTTGTGGCGGTAGAGGGTGGCAAGTTTGGGCCTGAGTTTAGTGCAGATGGCGTCAACGTGGGTGGAGAAGTTGAGATTTGAGTCTAGCCAGACACCCAGGTACTTAAAAGTGGGAACAGACTCAAGGGGTAATTCACCCAGGGTGGAGATCGGGGGGGCAGGGAGGGAGGTGAGTTTTTGTCTTGTGCCAAATACCATGGTGACAGTTTTTTTTTCCATTGAGTTTTAACTGATTTTTCAGGAGCCAGGCTTGTACTCGGTTGAAATCGCTTTGGAGGTTTGGGTGAACACTGACATGGGAGGGGCCTGAGGCTTAGATAATGGTATCATCAGCATATAGGTGCACGTCAGAGGTGAGACAGGCTGAGGGGAGGTCATTTATAAATAGGGAGAAAAGGATGGGGCCAAGGGTGGATCCTTGGGGGACGCCCATGAGGATGGGTCGAGGGGTGGAGAGGGTGTCTCCTATTTGTACTTGCTGCATCCTGTTTTGGAGGTAGAAATGGAACTTAATAGCCTTGGTGTCTAGTGGCACCTCCCCACTCTCCAGTTTCCATATATTATTACCTACCACACCCGTGGTTCACCTCTTGCACATCTGGACACCACTCTGCACCTCTTTCAGTGCCACAGAACCTGCTGCCACCAGCCCCCTGGAATCAAGCATCAGGTACAGCCTATACACAACCCCAGCCTCCCGGGCTGCTGCTCGTGCTGCCAAATTTGTTCACCCACCCCATCTCCCTCCTAGGCCACCCTTAAATATACTTAATCTCCTCCCCCCATCCCATCCTGCCCCATTGGCTCCCAGTACTAGTGCTCTGAGCTCAAAGCTTTCTGTCTCCCCACCCCCTTTGTTGATCTTTGTTGATCCTGCCCTGCCCTTAAAGGCACCCTCACTATAAGACACTTTCTCCTTAAAGCCCTGCTCTCTGTTTCCCTGGCTGTGGTTTTACAGCTCTAGATAGTACTGTTTCATTAGCTATTGTAATAAATCCAAGAGACGGCTTCCTCAGACCCCCTTCTCCTCATTGGCTGCATCCTCCTTATGACAGTAGAGCCAATGTTGGACCCCAGGAAAGACTCATCCAGGCCGAATACTCCCATAGGACTGGAAATAAGCTCAACGGTGTCTGCCAACCAGTTAACTTCCTCCAAAGGCAGTAATCCTTACACATTTCCAATCCTTCACACCTCCTACTGCCCAACCTTCTCTAAGCAGACCCCCCTTACCCTCTCTGTTAGGGTAGTATTATCTGCTCTGATCAACTTCTGCTGCCCTCCAAACTCCCACTCCGCTGCCCTTGATAGTGTCCAAGGAAAACAACCAAACAAAGCCTTCATAGGATTCCTGGTAAGATGTCTCAGGAAATTATTAGTATTACTGCTACTATGTGCAGGAAGTGTGGAATTAAAGCTGCCCCCCCCCCACTGCTAACTGCCCCAGGGGGAACTCCCACAGCTAAAGGGTCTGAGCTTCCTGCATATGAATGTATGCAGCCTTGCCAACAAACTTGAGCAGGTCCACGCCTGGATACTACATGCCAAGCCTGATGTAGCAATGCTCTCAAAAACCTGGCTGAAAAATACTTTACCTGACAAAATGTTTGACATACTGGGATACAACTTGATCAGGTGTGACAGGTTGACCAGAGGTGGTGGTGTTGCCATATATATTAAAGATAACCACCAATATTGTCTGCACATCAATGCCCAAAGAATTTGAATGTCTTGCCTTCTAAATTATCCTCTCATCTGGAATTGCTATATTGGCAGCTGCATGCTATAGACCTCTTGCAGTGGGCCTGTGTATACTGCCCCATATTCACTCTCTTCTGGAAAAAGCGAGCATGGATTGCATTATCATGGGTGTCCTTAACGTTAATTGAAACAATGCCAGTGCAAACCAGCTTAAGGACTTCTGCAATGAGCAGGTGCTCACTCAGATTATCTCTGATGTTAAACAACCTAACAAGAAAAATCCCACCCAAAGTTCACTTACGGACCTTATACTTGTCAACAAGCCACATAATATCTCTCATGTAGGGGTCTTCCACAATGATCTGAGTGATCACTTTGCAATCACCTGTGTTAGGTGCTCCCCACGCCTCCCCTCCACCTTTAATTTCAAGCTTAAGTGCAACCTAAAATACTTCAGTCTCCCAGCCTTCCTGACAGATCTCGGGAACTTAAAGTGGCAGGGTTTCTACCTTGCACCCTCTGTGTCTGAAGCATTCTGTATCTTCCAGGATCTGCTAGTAAACATCAACCAACACACACCCTTAAGGAAAATCAAATCCAGGAGACGCACACCTGATTGGTTTAGCCCACTACTTAAGAGGGCCTAACAGCATAGAGACACCCTTAAAAAGAGGGCAAGGAAGTCACAGTATGACACAGACTGGCTCTCCTTCTGGGTAGCTAGAAATGCCTGCACCAAACTGGTAAGGTTGGAAAAACAACAGTTCTTCCAGTCAGCATTGGAGGCAATCAAAAACTGTCCCACAAATTTTTGGCAGATACTGAGAGAGGTTGAGAGACATTGCCCTGCCACACCACTACCAGCCAAAATTGTGGCAAATAACACCTCCTACACAGATAGGTCCAAGATCCTCGATCAGCTCAATAACCACTTTGCCAATTCAGGCCTCGCATTCAATACATCACCTGTTAGTAGCTGAGCATCACAAGCAACACCAGCTTAGTTACTAGACCAGCCATAGCCCCGCTGCCAACCGCCCCTCTTCAAGTTCCAGTCAGTCTCATAAGAACAGGTGGAGGACCAGCTCCTCTCACTGGACACCAAAAAGAGTGCTAGTGCTGATTTGCTTGAACCCTTCTTTTTAAAAGCAGGTTCTTATTATCTGGCAGCTCCAATTGTCCATCTCTTTAACAGCTCATTATCCCAAGGGGAATTGCCACCTAGTTGGAAAACCACACACATTATCCCCCTGTTCAAGTCAGGAGACCCCACTGACTTGAACTACTATAGGCCTATTTTGCTGCTTCCTGTTTTATCCAAGCTACTTGAAAAAATTGTAAACTCTCAATTAAGGGAGTACTTGGATAGTGAGAAAATCCTCAATCCAGTCCAATCAGGTTTCAGACCTAAGCATAGTACTGTGTCTGTTCTAGCCAACATGTCAAATGACTGGCTAAAAGCCCTGGACAGTAAACAGCACATCTATGGACTCTTCCTTGACATCAGCAAAGCATTTGATACGGTTGATCATTCTATACTTCTTGATTCCCTGAGTAGCATCGGTCTAACCTCTGCTGCAGTAAAGCGGCTCCTCTGCTACCTCACAAATCATAAATAGCAAATTAAAGCTCATGGGGCTAAAAGAATTAAGCAGAGAACTAGTGACACCACTGACTACCTTTTTTAACAAATCATGGGAGGATGGTGTAGTACCTGAGGACTAGAGGAAGGCAGATGTGATTCACCTTCACAAAAGTGGGACCAAGACAGAGGCAGGGAACTACAGACCTGTCAGTTTGGCCTCTGTGGTAGGAAAGTGATGGAATCACTTCTGAAGGAAAGAATTGTTGAGTACCTAGAGGCCAGTGGGGCACAGGACCCAAGGCAGCATGGGTTCACAGTGGGAAGGTCATGTCAGATGAATCTAATTGACTTCTTTGACTGGGTGACCAAAGTAGTAGACCAGGGAAGGGCTGTGGACATGGCCTATCTAGACTTTAGCGAGGCATTTGACACAGTCCCACAAAAAAGATTAATAGTCAAATTAACTAGCCTGGGAGTGGGTCCCATTGTGGTAACCTGGGTAAAATACTGGCTGGACAACAGGACACAGAAAGTAATTTTCAGTGGAGTCCACTCTGAAGAAAGAGGGGTTACTAGTGGGGTACCGCAGGGTTCAGTACTTGGTCCAGTCCTTTTTAATGTCTTTATAAGTGACATTGCAGGGGGGATGGAAGGAAAAATATGCTTCTTTGCAGATGACATAAAGATCTGCAACAGGGTTGGTACACAAGGAGGCGTGGAAAGGATGAGAAGGGACTTGGCAAGGTTGGAGGAATGGTCAGAAGTATGGCAGCTTGGATTCAATGCAAAAAAGTGCAAAATAATGCACCTGGGAAACAAAAACCCAAGGGGAAGATTACACAATGGGGGGAAGTAGTAACAACCACAAAAATGGAACGGGACCTTGGGGTAATCATATCAGATGACCTTAAGGTTGGCAAATAATGTGACAAGGTGGTAGGGAGGGCTGGGAGGATACTGGGATGTATAGGGAGAGGCATCACCAGCAGAAAACAGGGAGTTGTTATCCCTCAGTACAGACAGTTGGTGAGATCCCATCTGGAGTACTGCGTCCAGTTCTGGAGATCCCATCTCCATAAGGACATAGACAGGATGGAGGCAGTTCAGAGGAGGGCAACTAAAATGGTGAAGGGTCTGCAAGAGAAGCCATATGAGGAGAGACTAAAGGAGCTTAATATGTATAGCCTTGAGGAAGGAGGGAGAGAGGGGACAAGATAGAAACATTTAAGTACCTCAGTGGAATCAACAAAGTCCTAGAGGGTAGCATCTTTCAGAAAAAGAGATGTGCAAGAAAAAGGGGACACAATTTGAAGATAGAGGGGGGGATGGCTCAGGGGCAATGTGCAGAATTATTTTTTCACAGAGAGGGTGGTGGATGCATGGAACAGTCTTCTTGAGGAGGTTATGGGGTGTAAAACTGTGGGAAAATTCACGAATGCATGGGACAGCCATAAGGCAATTTTTGTAGGTGGTAGGAAGAAATAGGCTGTTGGTTAAATAGGATCTGCAGCTTATCCTCTAGGTAGGGAAATGGGCAGACTAGATGGGCCAAGCAGTCTTTATCTGCCGTCAAAGTCTATGTTTCTATGTTTCTATGGGGAATTCTCCCCACTAAAATTACTGCCCCAAGGTGTTCCGCAAGGTTCCATTTTGGGACCTATCCTCTTCGTCCTTTACATCAACTGCATCAACTCAGGCCTGGTTGGAGGAAATGTTCATCTCTTCACAGATGACACAGTCCTCTACATTACCAACCCCTCCTTGGACATTACGTGCAAGGAGCTACAGCAGGATTTTATCATCCTCCAGCACAACCTGCTGAATCTAAAGCTCTTATTAAATGCAAAAAAAAAAAAAAAAATCTATGATTATCTCTCCATCCCACAATACAGAAATACCTGGGACCTCACAGATTATTACCCTCTTTAATGAACCACTAGTGCTAGTGAATAAATTTAAATATCTGGGAGTCTGGTTGGGTAACAAACTCACCTTCGGTGTACATCTAAGTGAGTTAACAAAAAGCTAAGGCAGTGCCTCTGTATTTTCTACCACATAAGACACCTACTCACCCTAGAAGCTAGAAAGCAGCTGGTTCAAACAACCTTTCTTCCCCTGATTGACTACGCCACCTTCCTATAAAGCCATTGCCCCCAGTATGTGCTCCAAAAGCTTGATACACGCTATCATCGTGCATTGAGATTTGTTCTTGACTTGTCCTTGCAGACTCATCACTGCTCATTGTACTAATCATTAGATTGACTGTTCCTCTCCATGAGGAGGCAAATAAATGCCCTCATGTGGCTATTCCAGGCTTTGTCTAGTAAATTACCACCCTATATCTGTGACCTGTTTGAACATTCAAAGTGTGTCTACGGACTAAGGAACTCCTCCTTTGTCCTCCTTAAGCTACCATGAACAAGGACATGTCTTGGCTCTACTGCCATTAGCTCCTTTTTACCAGCTCTTTGCAATAGCATGCAAAATTTATTTAAAATCTCCTTGCTGCCCAGTAATTTTATATTTAGGGGGCTGCTCTGCAGAGGCCTGAAAACAGTGTGTGATTGTTTTAGGTAAAGTGTTACCCCACTCAACTGAGCTCCTTAACCTCAGTAATCCTGGGCCACCTATTTCCTGTGTTGGCCAGCATCCCTTTAGGGCAACCACTTCCTCCCACTTCCCCCCTCATCAATAAGCTTTGCAGGGGGTCACATTCTGTTAGGCTGGCCTATTTTTCACTCTCTACTATGTGTCTGATACCCTTTCTTCCCACTGCCATTCTCTATGTCCCTCCTTCCTCTCCTCACTTGTACTCTGTAAGCTACAACATGTATACGCTGCACTTTAAATGCCTATATTTGCAGTTGCTTTACATGTCTGATTCATCCAAGTACTGACTTAGTATAGTGTATCTGCCTGTACCGATGTCTACTTTTGTATGAAGTGTTATCTACTGTAAGCAAAAGTGTCCTCTGTGTCCAGGACCATCTTGAAAATGAGCTTGCTCAGTGATGTAACTGTCTGGTTAAATAAAGTTTGATTGATTGATTGATTTATGTTATTTCATTGGTGTCCAGTGGTAGCTCCCACCCTCTGGTTTTGATACAGTGCAAATAGAATTCATTGGTGTCCAGTGGTACTCCCCACCATCCCTTGACCCTCTTATCCTGAAAAGATAAAAAATGTTCCCTCAATGTCTTTACTTTTTTACCAACTTGTTAAAAAAAAGACCACTGATAATTGCATCCACACACCCCACCCGACCTCCCACTGTGCACCCACCACCCTGCACCCTCCTATACCCTCCCACATACCCACACTGACTTGAAGGGCTCCCACTGTGAAGATCCATGTTCTGATCAAAGACATGTCTTGCTGCTGGAATCAGTGACTTCTGTATCACAATCAAGGTAATTGCAGTTGACAATCCTATTGAAATACATTGAACCAAAGTTACCTTATTTGTGATACAGCAGTTACTGATTCCAGCAGCAAGACATGTCTTTGATATGAGAGTGATCTGCACAGTGGGAGGGTGTGTGGGAGGGTTTAGGGGTGGTGGGTGATAGGTAAATAGTGGGAGGTTGGGTGGGGTTGCAATCGGCAGTGGACTTTTTTTTAACAGGTGTATAAAAAAAGGAAAGATATCGAGGGACAGTTTCAATCTTTTCAGGATAAGACAGCCATGGGAGGGTTCAGGGTACCACTGGACACCAATGAATTCTATTATGTAGGTATCTTTTAAGGGAAATTTTAAAAACATAAAATAACAGGACAGCGATCGTTGATTGGGGAGGGGGAGGGATCCCTAGACTTCGAGGTCATTTTTTTATTTTATGGGTATGGCAATAGAAGAACAGGGAGGGGGAGGACCACTGGACTACCAGGGATCTCATTCCTTATTATAGAGATGGTGATCGGAGAATGGGAGAGGGGCGAGGGACCACATGACTACCAGGGAATTATTTTTTTTATCAGTGGAATGGCAATCAAGGAGGGGGGATGGCCCACTAGACTACAAGGTTTTTTTTCTGCATATGGAGATGACCATCGGAGAATGGGGGAGAGACCACTGGACTATGAGAGAATTTTTTTTTTATCAATTAGATGGTGATTATTGATCAGGGAAGGGGTGGGGAGGGACCACTGGACAATAAGGTAATTTTTTCTACATATGGGGATGGCAATCAGAAAATGGGGAAGGGACCACTGTACTACCAGGGCAACATTATACATTTTCAGGGAACAGACAGTGATGTGTTGGGGAGTGCCACTAGACACCAGGGAAACAATGGGCCAATGATGGGAGGGTGGTGGATGCCACTAGACATAAGGGAAATTACGTGATTGGTGATTGGAGTGTGGGGGGTGCCTTGAGATATCAGGGAAAGGATTTCCCATCACAAAAAAGGATCTTTTTTCATATCATGAGATACAAAAAAAGATTTATGACCTGGAAAAAAAAATCAATGACATTTCTTCAACAGATAAGTGCAGAATCCAGCTGAGAGATTCCCAATAAGCAAGCTGCATGTGATGGTTTCTAATCAACAATTTTTTTTTCATTCTTTGGTAACTGGTTAAAGCCCACTAGGCACAAGTGCCTGTTTTGAGGGGTGTCCTGGGAGCACTGGGTGGTTAAGTGACTTGCTCAGAGTCACACAGTATGCAAGTAGAGGTTGTGAGAATCAAATCCTTATCTGGTCTGCCGGATGTACCAAGCTCATTCACAGCTCATTACTCTAATCTCTAGGCTATACTGCCAGCCCAAGTATTGATTTTAGTTATTTGATTTTGCTTCCCCTGATAACTGTAAAAGAAAATGGCAGCAGCAAGATAAAGATTTTCCATTTGGAATAAAGGATGACCCATTTGTGAAAAATGATTACCCACTTGTGACAAAGGATCCTTTTTCGAGCGGCACATCTAACTGCTCCCATTAAAAATAAAGGGAAATTTTAAAATGTAATAACTGGGGAACAGATTAATATTTTTTCACTAAATCTTCAAATGGCACATCTGTGACCTAAGTGCTTTGTAGCCTAAATATTTCTGACCAAAATTTGACACCAATTTTGCATAGCAGCATGACAAAGAAATTTACAAAAAATCATAATTTTCACATTTTTGACACTCCGTATCTCCATAGCTAGACATCTAACTGGAACACAACTTGCCACATCAAGATATATGGGGTCCCTGATGGTGCATGCAACATTTCATGTGAATCATTTGAACAGTTAAGAAGTTACTAAAGTGCAAAATTTCAGGTTTTACATAGAAGTGAAAGGTGAACCCCATCTATAGGGGCACGATCGCACCCCTATATTATATATTCTTGGTTAAAAACTTTGTTAATGCATGAGTTAGGGTTCCAGTGACAAAGGTTTGAATGTACTGTTAGGTTTCCACCCAACACCCTCACTCAACTGTGCAGGCAGCAATATGTGTGGGGGGTGTTTTGTTGTCAGCCCAATGTTCACCACATTCCATTCTATGGAGCAAGCTGGCAGAATGGGGTGAGCATTTGGGTTGACAGCCTCAAGGCACACACCCTCATGAGTGTTGCTGCCTGCGCAGAGTGGGGTAGGGTGTTAGGGTTGGAAACCCTAACAGCATAATTTAAAACTTTTGTTACTGGAACTCTAACTGATTCATTAGTAACGTTTTTTGCTAAGATTTTCCTTAGTTTTTGATAGTGTAATCATAACCATATTTGGCTGTGGGAGTACAGGCTCCACACATCTATAGTTTTTGAAATAAGTAATTGTATCCTCATTTGTGTGTAGGCCCTACACTCCCAACTCTCTGTAGATATGTATATGTATCTAGCTGTGGAAGAGCCAAGTGCTTCCATTTACTGGACAACAGTGACCAAATTGTCAGCATAGCCATTTTATTACCCCACCTCATGTACCCAGTACAGAACATTTTTGAATCCCTGCCAAAATATAATTCCATGCAACTGTGACACCAATCCATGCCACTGGTGTGAAAACACATTTTAGTCAGAAGTTGATAAATCGCAGCTGAGACATACATGGGGTGGGGTAATAAGAAGGCTATGTTGAAAATTTGGGGTTAAAATATTTAACATTTCCAATGTTATAATCACGTATAGCAAAATTGCAAGGAATTGGCATCATTTTATTTTTATTTAGTTTTTTGTACTAGACAATTCCTGCCTATTTTCAGGCATGAACCAGGAGAGGGGGGAATACAGATGAATGCCAACTGACCTTGAACCAGATTGAGCTGTCGGTGGTATTTTTAGTGAATGAGGGAAATTTGGCCAGGACACCGGGGAAATTCCCCATCTCTGTGTCAGTAGGGGGAGCTGCTGGCCATCATTATGGCCACTTTGCAAAAGTCAGTGGATGGTATGGATGTGTGCGAGCCAGGGGAGCAAGCCTCCTCCCTTGGGCTCGAAAACGTAGAGGCTTCCTTTCCTTTGCAAGATGGATATCTGGTTTCTACTAAGGAGATAACTACTTTTCAGGCTGCTATGGTTTCATCTGAAAGCATTTCTCAAGTTGCTACACCCAACCTTCAGATAAGTACTATTAATTTGCAAGTTGGAAATTCTAAAACCTTGTTACCTCCTGTTATTCTTCATAATGACACTGGCAATATTATTCCTTTTTCTGCTTAACCTGATGAACTTGCACCGGGCATGGCTGACAGTCCTGTCAAACCCGATGACACAGTTGCATCAAATGGCGGTGCCGCCCTTGTCTTTGGATCTTTCTCCTGTCAGAAATCTTCACAGAACACACTTGACAGCGGGGAATGTTTGGTTGGCAGTGAAGTCGCTATAAGCAGCGAGTGCCAAAAGCTGATCCCCTGTCAGAAACTTGTCTATGTTGAATCTAATTATGAAGCTACACAAGGTTAGTCTTTGCAGTCTGATTTCCTTTCTCCAACATCTATACCTATAGTCAGTAGGCTGCCTAACAACAAGCAAACAAAGCTCTTTACGACTGCCTCGAGCTGTACTGTGGTTGAGGGAACAAGGGCGCAAAGTGCAGTTTGCAGTATTGTGCAGGAGGAGCTGGTTTATCAGACTGACGCTTCTAGTCAAGCTCACGCTACTACTTTTTCATTTACAACAAAAACCAAGCTCTCCCCGGATATGATAAAAAATAAGAGAGCTGCGCTAACAGCTAACAACCTGCTTTTTAAAACTCAGGCACAGCATCCCGAAGTCAAATCTAAGCCTGCTCAGAAGTCGTCTACTTCAAAACTTATCAAGCAAGCATTTTCTATCCTCCCTAAAGCTACAGATGAAGCTAATGATTGGGCCTCAGAGAAATCCTTACTGGAGTCTGGTTGGAAATTGGACCCCACAGGAACATGGATCCCAGATCCAGACTGGTCTTCAGGTTCTCCCCTTTCTTCACACCCCTCGGAATGGTCTCCTGTGCTTAAGAATATGCCCATCTTCCAGTCTTCAGGAACTAAAACTGACCATTTGACAGAATCATTCCCCTCCAAGCCAGAATTAGTGTCTGATAACCTGACTGGGGAGAAAGTCTTAAAGGATGCTTCTGAGGCTCCCCCCACCCTAGGCCTCTTCTGTCTGATCTTTTTTCACAAAATCATAAAGAAACAGCTCCCTGAAGAAATGCTGTCTGAATAAGCTATAAAGGGGGATTGGCCGAACGGCCTGACTGGGTGTATGTGGGAAAACTTCTTTTAAAAGAATCTTTACAGTTTTCACCTAAAGATGTCTTTGCCTTTATTAACATTTCAGGGGAAGACAATTATGACGTTAGTTTTAGATCTGCATTTTTGTTAGACTTATTTTGGCAAAGATATAATCAGCTGAAATTTTCCCCATTGTGGTCTCCCTTTATTGTTACCCCTCTAACGCCATCATTGACTAAATATGTGACTGTGATGTTTAGAAATGAAGGGGTTCACATTGAAGACATCACTTTTTGGCTTTCCCAGAAGTGTGATGTCTTGAGCGCTCCTGAGGCTGTGTTAGATACTAAATTTTTTTGGAATGGTAGCTGGAAGTACAAGGTGAAGCTGCGGCAGATTAATAATAAGGTTAAACATATTCCTAACTCTTTTACATTGGGAAGAGACAGTGGTGTGTGTTTTTATGCAGGGCAGCCCCGTGCCTGCTGTAAGTGTGGGGTTAGGATGCATCTTTCCAGTTCTTGTGACTCCACTAAGTGTGAAATTTGTGGGGAGCTTGGGCATGGTAGCCTTCAGTGTTCTAACTTAGTTAAATGCGATTTATGTGAAGAATCAGGGCATGGGTACAGGGATTGCCCTTGGGCTGCTTCTAATAAAACCTCTGTGATAAGTCCTGAGTTATTAATACAAAAAGCACAGGATGAAGCTCTTTCCAAAACCCAGAAGCAAAGGTCTCACTCTACTTCCTCAGGGAAGGTGGCAGCTGTTGGAGACAAAGAGTTTCAGGTCCTGACCCTTCCCCTAGGTCTGAAATGGGAACAGTCCCCTCGACCCCTTTAATATTAATGATTTTCCTCCTGTTTGTTATCAGGAACCTGTACAAATCAAACTTCTCAGTTCTGGCTCCACTGAGAAAAGAATTACCAGAAGCTCTAAGCCCCCTGTAACCCCCCTAATCTCTCCTGACATTCCTACTTTTGAAATGGAAAATTCATATGCCATTCTTGACACTGTAGAAGTTGACTCTGACATGGATACTGGTACCCCGGTTCTTTCCCAATCTTCAGAGAGTAAACCCTTTCCAACTGATTATAAAAGAAAAAAAAAGAAAAAAAAAACGAAATGTTTATGGCCTCTCTTTGTATTGGGTCCCTAAACTGTAGTAGTCTTTTGAATAATTTCAAAAGGACTGCTCTTTTTCATTGTCTTCACCAGTCTAGCCTGGATATTTGTTTTTTACAGGAAACATGGGTTTACACTTTGGATCAATGTCATTTTTTAACCTCAGAATGGATTTGGGGCCATCTTATTGGTCTTTCGTCCTAGACAGAGCTGATGGTATAGGGATTTTTTTTGGCTCCTTTGATTTCACACCTAAGAAATTAATTGACCTTCTACCTGGGAGGATTCTTATAATTGATGAGCTTTGGAAACAAGCTGATTTTCGTTTTATAGTAGCTTATGGACCTCAGACAAAAGCAGGGAGGGTTAATATGTGTAATACCCTTTTACCCTTCCTGGCCACCTCTTGTTATATTATCCTGGGAGGTGACCTTAACTGTGAGATTTCATGGTTTAGTAGAGGTAAAGCAGGTAAGAAAAAATACTGTGATACTATAGCATTAGAGAGAGTCATTAATCTTGCAGGATTAAGAAATGGGAGGAGTTATCAGACCGATGGGTTGGCTTATACCTTTAGAAAAGGGATTTTGACATCTATTATTGATTGCCTTTTTTTCTCAAAAAATCTTTCTCCTCCTGTTCATAAAACTCTTATTACTGAATTTTCTGGTCACTTGTTTATCACTGTTTCCTTTGGTGTTTTCCCCCATAAACCTCTGAATAAACCCAGATGGAAACTTAATACTTCAGTCTTACAGAACCCCTGGGTTATACAAGGTATATCCTCTTTATTGTATGCCCGAACATCTGTTCTAGATCTATATGATGATTTATAGGAATGGTGGGAGGACACTAAAATGATTTCAGGAATTTTTTTCAAAACTATGGGAAACGAAGGGTTACTGCTAAATTTTTGCGATATTTAACTTTATGAAAAAAACTTCAGGGGTTGTTCTCTGATGCCAACATTTCTAGATGTGACTTTTCTGCACAAATAAATCAAATTAAGTTAGAAATGAGAGACTGCCAATATGATAGAGCACAGACATTGCACTCAGAACTTTCCTTTGGAACCCAAAAAAGCCCAATAGGTGATCCCTTTCAGGCCTTTAGAAAAAAGATCAATTCCTCAGGTTTGGAGGTTTTATAGAATGGGGCAGGGAAATGAAAAACCTCTCAGGGAGACTTATTCACTATTATTCAGGATCATATAAGGGAACAGGAGGGTTTGGATGTCTCACATGAAGTTCTTCAAAGATTTTTTCAAGATTTTAACATTCCCCCCCTCTGGCCGGGATTTATATAACCTAACTGATCCCATATCAAGACAAGAGATTCTTAAAGTTTTGTCTTCTCTAAAGTTAGGGGTTTCTCCAGGGTTAGATGGTCTGTCTTATGAATTTTACAAATATTTCAATG
Source organism: Neoceratodus forsteri (assembly GCA_016271365.2). Classification (NCBI taxonomy): domain Eukaryota; kingdom Metazoa; phylum Chordata; order Ceratodontiformes; family Ceratodontidae; genus Neoceratodus; species Neoceratodus forsteri. The sequence goes on from CM028135.1 coordinate 278,847,617, forward strand.
ACATCTTGGCTCCCTGTCTCGAAAAAGTCTTTTTTTTCTTCACAGTGTCCTCTGCTTACCTTTACAGTTCACGTCTGGATTATTGGTGTATATTTTTAAGGGAGGGGACAGAACTCAATTAAGTAACTGGAGACCTATCACTATTTTAAATTCTGATTTCAAGATATTATCTCAAATATTAAATAATAGATTGAGATCTGTCTCTAGTGAGTTATTATATCCTCTCCAGTTTTGTAGTATTCCAAACAGAAGAATTTTGTCTGCCCTAGTTATTATTAGGGAAATAATTGAATTTTCAAATAGGTCTCCAGAGTGGCATTGCATTCTGTCATTAGACCAAAATAAGGCTTTTGATAGGGTGTCTCGACCATGTCTATTTGCTGTATTAGAAAAATATGGTGTACCCCATGACTTTATTCACTGGATTAAGTTAATGTATAATAAGGTTATAGTTTATCCTGTTATTAAGGGGCAGTCTTCTCGCCCAATTTCAGTTAAATTTGGGGTGTGGCAGGGCTGCCCCTTAAGCCCTTTATTGTATGCATTTTCTCTTGACCCTTTACTCTGGATTTTGGACCAAATGGATGCCCTGCCAGGCATCTCTGGGAATTTGCAGATATATATTGTGGTTGTTCAAGCCTATGCAGACGATATTTGTATTTTTTTGACTGATGTGGTCCAAATTCCTATTGTTTTAGATTGTATTAGTATATATGAGATGGTTTCCAATTCTAAAATTAGTATTAGAAAATCCAAAGGCCTACTTTTAGGGCCTGTAACCCAAGCTCAGTTTACGGTGTCTGGTATTATTATTTCCTCTACTCCATGTAAGATATTAGGGTACCTTTTGGATCTCAGAATCTCCCATTGGAAAACTGGGAATTTGCCTTGAAAAAAACAGAAGCAAAGGTTCAGAGCTAGAAGGGGTGGAGATTGTCAAAAAAGAAAAGGATTTTTGTTATTAAGAAATTCCTTATCCCCAGGTTGTTATATATTGCCATGTTATATCCCCCTCCATTAGCCTTAGAAACACAGCTGTATGCTTGCTTTTTTTCAATGCTTTGGGGTAGTAGGCTTAATCCTATTAAATGGTGTTATACCTATCTCCCTATTTCTCAGGGTGGGTTAGGTATGGTGGACCATCTCATTTTTATTATGCCCTCTTCCTTTCTCAGAATGTTAATTTTGACCCCCTCTAACCTGTGATGATACAACAATTATGGGAATTGAATAATTTCAAATTTTTTCTTGAAATATGGGTGCAACCCCTTTCCCCCCCCCCGGGTCTCTAAGGGTACATATTTCCCGTTATTTTTCAAACCTTGTGCCCAGAAGTTATTTAAGTGGTCTATTTCTTCCCAGTGTATCAAATATAATATAAGTGCTGGATTATATAATTTTATTCTTGGGAAACTCTATCCAAGTGAACCTGAGTTTGTTAATTGTCCCCCTCCTTGTAAAAGATATGTTATTAAACAACTGAATTACCATCGGATCCCTACACAGATGTGGGAGGTGTTATGGCTTTCAGTTTATGGAAGACTAAATGTTAAAGGGAATGCAAAACATAAGATGATAAGTGAGAGATACTGTCCCTATTCCCGGTGTCAGGCTATGGAGGAAACCATGGATCATTTTCTCTTCAAATGTTCTTATGCTACAGGTTTATGGCACTTTTTAAGTATCAAATTACAGTTTCTATGGCTGCAAAGGCTAGATTATCAGACCTTGATTTTAGGGTTTTTTCCCCACCTTCTTTCCTCCCTTGATTGGGGTATGTTAGCTGTGTTTTTTTGTTGTTTAAAATATTATTTATGGCAGGCCAGATGTCAGTGGGTGCTGTAGCAAAAATTTATGTCATACGAAATGTTTTTTGTGCTCATAATAGTAGCTATGAAATCAGCTTATATGAAAGATAAAGGCTTTGGTACTTCTGGGAAAGTATTTAAATGGTGGAAAGGGTTACAGGTTTTCATTAAATATAATAAAGGGATTCTTGGGAGATAATTCATATTAAAAATGATGTAGGTTGAATGTTTGATTTTGTATTATGTTTGTATAAATTACATTCTGATCTTATGTTTCTTTGATGTATTTTCAATAAAAACTCCCCTACTCTTTTTGATAAGTGCCATAGGATCTTTAACATCCACCTGAACTACCACCAATCCAGGAAGATGGGACCTCGGTTTAACTTCTCATCTGAAAGATGACACCTCAGAACTTTGCCATTTTTAATAATTGTGACCACAAACTTTCAATATAGCCTTCTTATGACCCCACCTCATCAACAAGGTCAGGAAAAATGTTCAAATCCCACCAAAAGATGAATTTTCCAACTGACCATGAAATCACCTTTTGGACAAGAGTTGCATAATGACAGTCATATTGTTCATGAGGTGGGGTCCCCAAAAGGCCATGTTGAAAATTTGGTGTCAAAAATCTGAAAAAAATGGTTTTGTTATGCATAACAGTGTAAACCCCCTTGAAATACATTGAACCACATTTACCTTAGTTTCTCACAATGCAGTTGACAGTTCTAGCAGCAAGATGTGTCTTCAATAGGAGAGTGGATCTTGAACCTGAGAACTGCTCAGCTGAGTGAGGGTGAGTGGGGTGTACTTGGTGAGGTGGGATGGTTAGTGCTGAGTGACAAGTGGGGTTAGGGTGTCCAGTCGGTGAGGAACCATTTTATTTTTTTAGGGGGAAAAAAACCCATCCAAGACATGTTCTTTTTTTCAGGCTGGGACAACATTCAGTGGGTGGGTGGTGCCACTACACACCAGAACAAGGAGGATGACCAGCGATCAGGAGAAGGGTGGGACCACTACACTACAAGGAGATATGCCAGCCCTTTCTTCTGGCTACTGACTGTTTTGTTGCTGTTCGCTCGTCTGTTAAAACTCAAAGTGCCATTCCCTCTGGACCAAATCTTCAGCCACTGGCTGGTGACTTTGCCACCCTGCTGCCCAACAATGCTGACTGGACTTCATATCCTTCATTGGCTAGTGACTTTGCCACCTGCCTGCTACAATCCCACAATGCTGCTGTTTGGGAGTCTACTTTGTGCCATAAGGTAATTCCCCACCCAAAAAAAAACAGGTCTGTCTATTATTTGGAGGTGGTTATCAGCAGGCTACAGGGGGCCGGGCTTGTACTGGGGGCTGCTGATCTTTTTTGTCCATTGTGGTCACAGGTTCAGTGGGCATTGGGGCTGGCTACTTGAACTTTCCTTATTATTTGCAGCTGAGACAGCTGCTATTTAGCGGCACTGACAGTTGAAGAACATCAAAGTCTTGTGCACCAGGTGTTAATAGTCTGCTTCATGGGAAGGGGGGGACCACTAGACTACCAGGGAAAGGATTTTTGATCTTGAAAAAGGATCCTTTTTTGTGATTCGCGATATGAAAAAATACAAAAAAGAATCATTTTTTGCATTATGAGTCACAAAAAAAAATTATACTGTGAAAAAAAAATATACAAAGTCATTTGTCCAATAGTTAACTGAAGAATCCAGCTGAGGGGGTCATGATAAGCAAGCTTTATGTCTCGGTATCAAATAAACACATCATTATCTTGAGTTATTTCAGTTTGTTTCCCTCTCTAACTGTTAGAGAAAATAAGGGCAGCATGAAAAAGGATCTTCCATTTGCAATAAAGGATTTCCCATTTGTGGCAAAAGATTACTCATTTGTGATAAAGGATCCTACTTACACATGACATCTAACTGCTCCCATTGAAAATAATGAGACATTTTACAATTGAATAACTTTTGAACTGAATAATATTTTTTCACCAAATCTTCGCTCTCGAGGTCTCTGTGATGTCATCAACTCCCTCGATGGAAACACAGCCTTGTTGTGGATGTTCACCCATCCACTGTTTTGTACAGTATATGTTTTTTTTTTTGCTTTACATTATTTTTTTTTCCGTTACTTGCTGTAGGCGCTGCTCCCATGCCATCTGGTGCTTCTACTTGCACCCGTTCCCGCTTATGCTCCGTCCAGCTTCTCAGTTTTTCCTCTGCACATCATTAGTTTTAAAATCATGGAAAAAAAAAGAAACTGTGTTTTCAGAAAGGTAGCCACGTATGGCTCTCCATGTCCTGATTCCCGACTTCTAAGTCGGTGGCTCAGCTGCTCGGTGCTCGCTAAAGCGCACCGCCATGTTTTTTGTTTTTTTTCTAGAGAACCTCGTCTGAGCCAGTCAGGTGGCAGGTCAAGGTTAAAAAGTTGTTGTACTATCGATGTGATGTCAGAACGATAGTACAACAACTTTTTTGACCTTTGAACTGTACTACAACAACATTTCAGCAGTTGCTGAAATCCATTCACAATAGACAGCACCCATATACTATAAAGGATTTCCCATTTGTAGCAAAGGATTACCCATTTTCGATAAAGGATCCTACTTACACATGACATCTAACTGCTCCCATTGAAAATAATGAGACATTTTACAATTGAATAACTTTTGAACAGAATAATATTTTTTCACCAAATCTTCAAAAGACACATCTGTGCCCAAAGCCTGTTTACCCATAACACTTCAGACCACAATTCCACCCCATTTCTGTTCAGTGGCATAACAAAGAATTTGATAAAACATGGTCATTTTCACATTTTTTGACATTCTGTATCTCTGCACCCACACATCTGACCAGACCAAAACTTGCCAAGTTAAGAGATGTTTTGTCCTTGATGGAACATGCAATGTGTCATGCAAATTGGTTGAATGATTGTGAAGTTATTGAAGTGCAAATGTTTGAGTTTAACATAGAAGTGACTGTTGAACCCTAATTATAGAGACATGACCACACTCCTATGATATATATATATATATATATATATATATATATATATACAGTGGTAGTCATAGAAAGGTTTTGCAGTACTGAGGTATACCTAGGTATACTGAGGCAGAATGAGGCAGGATCACATTACAGTCAATGCAGATTACTTAGGGGTACCTCGGTGGTACCTCGAGGGGAAAGTTTTAGACAACTACCACTTTGTGTATATATGTGTGTATATATATATATATATATATATATATATATATATATATATATATATATATATAAAATGGGTGGAGGAAAAAACAGTGTAAATTGGGGTCCCTGAATGGATAAAGCACACCACATAACCATGCATTATTCCACAATGACTGCATACCTTCCACTATGTACAGGATTATCTATGACATACATGTCTATATTATATGGATGTGGTAGCACCCCTATAGTTAGAGTTATACCAGCAGTTCAATGTTAAACCCCATTTGTTGCAGTTTAATAACTTCACAACCATAAAGCAGATTTGCATTACAATTTGCAACCTTAATGCTTACCTCATTCTCATATACTGTACCCATCTCAGCTTATTTACTCATGGAATGGGGTGAGAGTTAGGGCTGACAACCCCAAGGAACACCCCATGATTTTTGCTGCATGCAGGTTGAGGGTAGGGTGTTAGGGTTGGAAACCATAACGCAACATTTCCCTACTTTAGTCACTGTAACTCTAACTAGTGCATTAACAAAGTTTTTGCAATATATATATATATATATATATATATATATATATATATATCATAGGGATGCAGTCACACCCCTGTAGTTAGGGTTCATTCTTCACTTCTATGTTAAACCCCACATTATACACTTTAATAACTTTACTACCATTTGACCGATTCACATGAAATTGTGCATGCTCCTTTGGGGACAAAGATCTCTTGAAGTGGCAAGTTTCGTTCTGTTCGGATGTGTGACTGCAGAGATGCACAGTGTCAACAAATTAGAAAATTACCATTTATGTCTAAATTCTTTGTCACACTGTTTCTCAGAAACTGTGTGAGGTTGTGGTCTGCCACAAATTGCGGCACTATTTTCATGAAGGGGGGGTTCTTACCCAAATTGTGGCAAAAGGACTCAGTGTTTCATGAAACAGCATTCTTTTTCCTGTAATTTGCAGCAGACCTTTTCTTGTTATGGAGTGGGGCTGGTGTGAGATCTCCCCAATTCTTTTTTATAGTTCAATTGCCTGGTGGTCTAGTGGCCCTCCCTCCCCAATCCCTGATATTAGTATTTTCCTTTTTAATATATATATATATATATCTATATATATATATATATATTACAAAAAACTTTGTTAATTCATCAGTTACGGTTAAACCAACAAAAGAACGGAAATTTGGCATAAGGGTTTCCAACCCTAACATCCCATTCACCATCCTGCACAGACCCACAGGTGGGGAGTCTGTCTTGGGGCCATCAGCCCTAATGCTCACCCTATTCCATTAGAAAATAAGGTGACCTGCACAGCATAGGAGAATGGGGTGACTGTTGAGGTTGACATCCCCAAGACAGACCCATTGCTGCCTGAGGGTTTGTGTAGGGTGGAGAATGGGGTGTTTGAGTTGGAAACCCTAACACCACATTTCCCTACATTTGTCAGTTTAACCCTAACTGATGCATTAACAAAGTTTTTTGCAATTTATTTCCTTACTTTTTAGGATAGTATAATTGTATCCTTATTTGCCTGTGGGAGTAGAGGGCCCTCTGGGCCCTGCACTCCCATCCCTCCACAGATGCGTATATGTATGTAACTCTTGAAGCACAGGGCCCTCCAGCCCATGCTCTACCAGTTATAAGACAACAGTGACCAAACTGTCACCATGGCCATGCTATTACCCTACCTCATGTAGTAAATGTTTCAATCCATGCCAAAATGTTACTCCATGCAAGCACTATGCCATTCCACACCACAGATGCAAAAATGCATTTTGATCAGGATTTGAAAAATGACAGCTGAGATATACATGAGGTGGTGTAATAAGGATATGTTGAAAATTTGGGCTCATAATATTTACAGCTCCCAAAGTTATGAGCATTCAAACAATATTGCAACAAATAGTCATAACTGTGCCATTTTTAATCATTTTGACTTCACATTTTCAACATGGCCTTCTAATGACCTCATCACATGTACCTAGTACATAAAAGTTCCAAATACTCACCAAAACATAATTTTGTGCAACTGAAACACCATTCTGCACCACCGGTAAGAAAACACACTTTGGCTAGGATTTGAAAAATGACAGCTGTCACATACTTGAGGTGTGGTAATAAGAAGGCTATGTTTAAAACATAGGGTGAAAATATTGAAAATGTCTAAAGTTATGAGTGTGCATAATGAAATTGCAACAAATAGCCATAACACATCCATTTTTTTTAATTCTGAATTGAAATTTTAAACATAGCCTTCTTATGATCCACTACTGTAAATATGTAAATATGTAAAGAAACACACTTGGAATTTAAGGTAAAAATGGTCTAGAAATGTAATAAATCAATTTTTTCCACTCTGCTGTTCAAACAAATGTGAAACCTCACCACCAAACTCAATGTAATGTACTATACTGTATTATTTTGTTTGTTACTTGATATTTTCTGTATTTCCCTGTCTCCCACCTTGTACTACCTGTACCCGGGTCACACTTGGAGATGAGCCTCGGCTCAGTGTGCCTTTCCCAGTCACCAAATTTTAAATAAAAATAAAAATAAAATAAATGATCCCATCTCATGAACAATACACAAATCCCACTGGAAAAGTAATTTTTCCAACTGACCATGAAATCACCTTTCTGATGGGAGATGCATAAAGACAGTCACATTGTTCATGAGGTGGGGTTCCCAAACGGCCATGTTGAAAATTTGTGATCAAAATCTCAAAAAATGGCTGAGTTATGCATAAAAGTTGAAACTGCCTTTGAAATACATTGAAGCCCCTTTACCTTAGTTTCACATGTTGCAGTTGCCAGTTTCAGCAGCAAGATGTGTCTTTGATCAGGAGAGCAGATCTCGAACCTGGGACCTCTTCAGGTGAGTGATGGTGTATGGGGGTGTCAAGGGAGGTGTGAGGAGGTGGGTGCACAGTGGGTGATCAGGTGGAGTTCAGGGAGTGATCAGTGATGGACCTTTTTTGTACAGGTTTAAAGAAATAAAAAAAGATATAAAGGGGCTGTTTTATTTGACAGATTAAATGACATGGGGTTGGGGGGAAACCACTGACCACCAATAAGGAAAAAAGTGGGTATCGGAGGGTGGATACCACTATCTACCAGGGATAGGGGAACAGAGCTCAGCAGGGGAAAAGAATATTCAAATGAGAACCCATAACAAAAAAAGAAATTAAGGAAGACATTTTTTTTTTTAAAGTGTTACATAAAATTGCAATTGGTGTTGCATACAATCTTTTCCTTCCCCACACTGGATTAAGTGTTGCATACTGCCTATCAATTTAAAGGGCAAATGACTGCATTAAGTGTCACCTAAGCCCCCTCAGTTAAGGGCCAAATGCTCATTGCAATACATGCTGCATATAATCATATCACTCATTTAAAAGACAAATGATTGTTGGCACAAAATATATCCCACCACCCACCCCTGCATATATGATAATTGCATTGAGTGCTGCATAACTCTCCTCCAATTAATGGGCAGATGATCCCTGCATTAAATGATCTTTGCAAAAAGTGTTACAACCCCCCCAACACACATATACAAGCTCCTTCCTTTGACCAGTATTTATTGCTGGGTCCTTCAAACATGATTTTGCTAATGAAAGTGCTCATCCTTCCCCCAGATTTGAAGTTATCCCTAGCATAGTTCTTTTGCCAACATTCAGGGGGAAGCTAACCACAAGACAAGATCTTGCTGCAAATAGCATCCATGACTCTACCTACAGAACAGCACACCCTGTTATAATTAAGTTTCAAGTCGTGCCTGGTAAAGGGAGTTCTGTATTGCTCTGAAAACAGTTACTAACCTCCCGTACCCCAAAAAATGATCAAATATTGTTGGAGCAGCTAATAACTACATGAAATTCCAGGTTTAAGAGAGCATTTGGACACAGTATGAAATCATTGGGATTTTATAGTTCACGCTAGAGGAAGTTACCGATAGTGATCTTGTAATACAGTAGTTAATGAAGTTAACACATCATCAGGGATTTATTCTCACCCATGGGCAGGTTTAATTTTGAGTTTCAGAAGGTAACCCATCCATCTTCCAAGTTTCATTTTCCCAGATGGTACAGCCCATGCTTCTACTGTACAGACTATGTTTAACTCTATTCTTAACCTTCATGATGCTGTGCACTTTAAACATTACTACACCCACTTCCTCTAAAGCTGGCATTTCTGTTTCTCTAAGGAGTACTGTAGTGACATTAGATTCTAGAGGCAGAGATATCAGAAGTCATATAGCACCCTCATATTGGCACAGACCTTGTGCACCATGCAAAATATCACCACAGTTAGCACACTGGCCTAAAAGAGCTATATTCCTGGGTTGTGCCTGAAAACAGGCAGTGTTTTGTCCAGTGCACTTAACCGGTCAACAAAAACTAAATAAACAAATATATGGCAAAGATGGAGTGCAGAATTCCTGTAAGCTCACTTAACACAGTAGTATGTGGTCAGGCTCCGAATATGGAAGTGTAAATGCAAGTAAACAAGCAGCACATCCCTAACTGGTTAGCTCAATTGTGCTACACTGTCATTTTCAAACATTTTTATGTTAATGGCCCAATAGCCCAAGCAAGTCACTAAAATGACATTAGCATTCACGTATAGGACCATTCACATGTCTGCATTATGCCTCTGCTCCTTGAAGTGCATAGAGGCATTGTGCAGTGTAAGTCAACACTCCTGTCGCTAAGCTGGGCATCTAGGATTTTGGGTGCCCAGAAAGGCATTTTGGGGCACATTTATCAAAAACCAACATCAGAATCTTGCTAAACAGGTACTGTTAAGTTAGATTCTGTTGTTTGTTTTTAAAAATCGCAGCAGTTTTATGTATTTTTCACATTTTGTAGTTGGTGGAAGAAAAAACAAGATGGCGGCTCACGAAACAGGATTTTTTCTTCATGAACACAGATTTTATTCTCAGGAAGGGATCTTGCAAGACTAAATCCTTCCTCATGAGATCAAATCCTTGTCAAACTTTATACATATATCCTGAATAATGAACTTCCCATAGGATATAATGGTAACTTAAAAACATAATAACTTTTCAGCAATTTAATGTTTTTGCACCAAACTAAAAGTGGCAGTTCTGTTACCCAAGTTCTTTCTATCATAAGACAAAAACAAAACAAAATTCCATACCATCTGGGCACAAGGTGATAAGGAAAAAACTGCTAAAAATGGTGACTTTTTACATTTTTTCACTGTCTGGATCTCAGAATATGCACTTCCGACTAGAACAAAACTTGCCACGTCAGAGCTCTACTACACAGAACAGTGCATACCAAATTTTGTGCAAATCCATTGATTGGTTGCAATGTTATTAAAATGCCAAATTTGAAGTTAAACATTAAACAGGCTACTGAACCCTAACTATAGGTTTGTGCTGCTACAAGATATATATGTGTGTGTGTGTATATATATATATATATATCTATATATATATATATATATATATATATATATATATATATATATGTATCTATCTATATATATATATATATATATATATAGATATAGATATATAGATATATAGATATATATATTGCAAAAATATTCGTTGATGCATCATTAAGGTTAAAGTGACAAAAGAAGGAAAATGTGGCGTTAGGGTTTCCAACCCTAACACCCCATCCCCACCCTGCATAGACAAAGAGGGATCTGGGTGGCATTGGCATCTCCTGCCCTAATACTCAACCCATTCTCCTATGCTGTGGCCACCCAGCTTATTTTATAATGGAATGTGGTGAGCATTAGGGTAGAAGATGCCAATGCCACCCCGATCCCCCTTTGTCTGTACAGGGTAGGTTGGGGTGTTAGAGTTGGAAATCCTAATGTCACATTTCCCTACTTTTGTCACTTTAACCCTAACTGATGCATGAAGGAAGTTATTTGCAATTTATTTCCTTACTTTTTGAGATAGTGTAATAGTATGTTTATTTTATTGCGGAAGCACAGGGTCTTTCATACCCTGCACTCCTATCCTTCCACAGATGTGCATATTTACCTAGCTGTTGAAATACAGGGGCCTCTAGGCCCTGCACTTCCAAGCATCATGTTATGCCAGACATAGCGAAATTGCAACAAATAGTCATAACTGGTCCTTCTTAAATTATTTTCACCTGAAATGTTCAGCATAAACTTCTTATCACCTCACCACATGTACACAGTATAGAACATTTTTAAATCCCCATTGAAATGTTATTCTGCACCACAGGTGTGGAAAAATATTTTTGGCAGGATTTGAAAAATGAGAGCTGTACTATTCATGAAGTGGTGTGAAAAAATGGCAATGCTGAAAATTTGGAGTGAAAAAATGATAAATTGCCAAAATTATGCATGTGTGTAGAAAGATTGCAACAATCCTACATAACTAGGGCATTTTAAGGTATTTTTGCACCAAATTTTCAACATGGCCTTTTTTGGACTCATTCTCACAAACACTGGTACTGTCATTTCATTAATCAGTCCAGAAAGGTGATTTCACACAGCGACAGCACCATTCTTCACCACAGGTGCAAAAATATATTTCAGGCTGGAAGTGGATCATGAGGGAGTGTGAAAAATGGGTATGTTGAAAATCTGGAGTGAAAATATTATACATTACCAAAGTTATGCACCTGCATAGAAACTGCACAATGCATGCTCATAACACAGTCATTTTTAGGAATTTGTTCACCAAATTTGCAACGTGGGCTTTTTGGGACCCCACCTCATGAACACTGGCACTGTCATTTTGTTAATTGGTCCCAAAAGGTGATTCCTCACAGTGACCATGAAATCACTATTTGGGACTGATTAATGAGATGACAGTGGCAGCATTCATGATGTGGGGTCCCAAGAACCCCATGTTGAAAATTTGGTGCAAACATTTCAAAAAATGGCCAAGATATCAACATATGTTGAAACACCATTGACAGCCATTATACAGTGCTTACCTTGATTCTTCAGTTCACCGTGGGGCTTTCAAGAATGCAGAAATGTCCCAGTCCAGAGAAGATGATAGTGCTGACCTCCAGAGGTAAGTATGGGGTAAGGGGGTAAAGGGGTAAGGGGAGGTGGATGCACAGAGGAAGGGTGGGGGTGAGGAGGGCGATAACGGGGATAATGAGGAATGGTTTTCTTTTTTTAGCTAAAAAAAGACATCGATATATATATATCTGTAATTCAATGTAGAAAATAAGGGATCTCTCCAGTGTTTCCTAAGTTAAGCCCAGAATGTATTTGTCCTGGAGTGGGGTTGGTTTGAGATCTCCCCGATTCTTTTTTTGTAGTTCAATTTCCTGGTGGTCTACTTATCCTTGCTCCCAATCCCTGATATTCTTTATTTTAATGTCCTGGTGGTCAAGTGGCCCTCCCCTTCCTCCCTGATCCCCGATGCCCATTTGTTTATTTCATTGTCGGTAGTGGTAAACTGCTGAAAACAAGAAAATTGTCCCTTAATGTCTTTTTTTTTTATTTTTTTATCTGTAAAAAAACAAAATCCGTCCATTGATGATCACACCCCCACCCCCACCCGACCTTTCACTATGCACCCACCTATCCACACCTCCCGATACCCCCACACACCTGCATTCACCTGAAGTGGTCCCAGGTTCAAGATCTGCTCTCCTGATTGAAGACATATCTTGCTACTGGAACCAGAGACTAAAATATGAGAAACTAAGGTAACTGTGTTTCAGTGTATTTCAATGGGAGTTTCAACTTGTATGCATAACTGTGGCATTTTTTGAAATTTTGATCCCAAATTTTCAACATGGCCTTTTGAGAATCCCACCCTCATGAACAATATGACTGTCATTACAAAATGCCCACCAGAAATGTGATTTCACGATCAGTTGGTGAAGTCACCTTTCCATTGGGATTTGTATAATGACAGTCATATTGTTCACGAGGTGGGGTCATAGGGCTATGCTAAAAATTTGAGGTCAAAATTATTTTGCTTTGGATGCTCATAACTTAGGGAATTTTAAATATTTTTAAACCAGCTGTCATTTTCCAAATCCTGGTCAAAATGTGCTTTCACACCTGTGGCATAAAACGGCTTTGCTGTTGAGTGGACTTATGTTTCTGCTGGGATTTAAACTTTTTCTTTACAGGGACATCAGATGGGGTAATAACATGGCTATGCCGACAATTTCTTCACACTTGCCCTACATATTCTACAGCTACATACATATATGTATATATGCAGCACACACTTACATATGGATACCCTTAAGGAGTGATACTTTCTCAAAAAATAAGGAAATTCTTGGCAAAAAATGTTTGATAATGCATCAGTTATGGTTCCCATCATCAGAAGTTGGAGAATGTGGTGTTAGGGTTTCCAACCCTAACAGCCCACCCTCACCCTGCACTCATCAACAGGCTTTGGAGGTGTGCATTGTGGTTGTCAGTCCTAACGTTTACCCCTTTTTCTTATGCTGTACCCATCTCAGCTTATTTATGTATGGAATGGGGTGAGTGTTAGGGCTGATTCTAAAAAGGAATCCCTGTTTGTGAGCTGTCAAAATCCCTGTTCATAAGGTGTCAAAATCCTTGTTCATGGAACATCCTTGTTTTCGAGCTGTCAAAATCCCTGTACATGAGGGGATGAACAGATCACCCAAAAAATCCCTGTTTGTGAGCTGTCAAAATCCTTGTTTGTGAGGTGTCAAAATCCCTGTTCATTAGCCAGTCCCTGTTAGTGAGCTGTCAAAATCCTTGTTTGCGAGGGGATGAACAGATGGCCCTACCTCGAGAGCAGGGAGTGGCTCACAAACAGGAATTTTGACACCTGATGAACAGGGATTTGGCTCACGAACAAGGATTTTGACAGCTCATGAACAGGGATTTTAAAATATTGCTATTTCTTTGCCACTTCACCGTAAAGAAATAGTTAAGACTTTTGGCTTGAAATTTGCAGAGTAGAAAGTGGATGTTCCAGAGATGTGACTTATGTTGGTATGGTGTAAAAAGTTGCATCAGTTCCATAGTTATGGCCTTCTGAATTTGAGAAATTTCCCATAGGATTACACTGGTGCATGCAGCATCTTTTGGTGCCTATATCTTGAAAACTGTTCGAGATATGAATTTTTCACTAAGTGTAGCTTATGCATGCAGGTTACCAGTCCTGGGGGTAGGAAGAAGTAGGCTGTTGGTTAACTAGGATCTGCAGCTTATCCATTAGGTAGGGAAATGGGCAGACTGGGTGGGCCAAGCGGTCCTTATCTGCCTTCAAATTCTATGTATCTATGATTACAACTAAATAAAATAAACAAATAAATAAATAAAACTGCAGTGGAATTTTTACCAAAGTTGCTATGGTTACTGAGATATTGCACCATTTGCAGCACAAAGCTTTCTGGGAATGTGTCTAGGGCCGTGCTGCATCTCTACAAACATAGGCAGGTGGGAGGGCCCTGCACTTTCACATGTGCATATCATTATGCAGTAATAGGACTGCTGAGTCATCCATTATGCAATACTAGGAGCACAGGGCCAGTAGGCCAGTAGGCCCTGCATTCCCACAGGGAGATGACAGTTCATTACAATGTCTAGATAGATGGTTGTGCAGGGCCCTATAACCTTGTGCTCCAAAACAAAATTGATACCATGGGAGTGCAGGGTCATTATAGGTAGATGGGAGCACAGGACCACTGGGTCCTGCATTCCCATAATGAGGTGACAGTTCATTACTATGTCTGTGCACTTATGGATATATGGGAGTGCTGGGCCCATATGGTCCTGTGCTCACAAAACCATATAAGGGTAAGATTACATTTTCTCAACAAGTAAGGAAATTCATTGCAAAAAATTTTGTTAATGCAGCAGTTAGGGTTGAAGTGACAAAAGTAGGGAAATAAGGCATTACGGTTGATGCCCTAACACCCCCAACATCCTACCACTCCACCCCACCCCCACCCTCCACTGACAAACAGGTGACAGGGTGTGCCTTGGGGTCATCAGGCCTAACTTTCACCCTATTTTCCTATACTGTACCATGTCAGCTTTCTTCCACATGGAATGGGGTGAGAGTTATGGCTGATGACCCCAAGGCACATATATATGTATATATTGCTCTGAATAGTTCAGGATGGAGAGGGTATACCTCACAGATGTGCCTTTGCCTGTTTGGTGAAAAATATTAACCCTTTCCAAAGTTATACAATTTTAAATGTTCCCGTTATTTTCCATGGGAGCAGTTAGATGTCCTGCTCTAAAATGGATCCTTTGTTACAAATGGGTAATCTTTTTTTGCAAATGGGTCGTCCTGTATCACAAATGGGAAATCTTTTTTGTGCATCTCCCATTTTGTTTTACAGTTAACGAGGGAAACAAAATCAAATAATTCAAAACAATTATGTGTTGAGTTGAAGCCAACATATGTAGCTTGCTTATGAAGACTTCATCAGTTGGAGTCTGCACTTACTTTTGAAGAAATGCCCTTGAATTTTTTTTTATAAAGATTATAATTCCTTTTTCATGATTCGTGATATGAAAAAAGATTCTTTTTTGTATCACAAATCACGGAAAATGATCCTTTTTTGTGATGTGAAATCCTTCCCTGATGGCTAGTGGCACCCCCTCACCCTCTGATCGCTGGCTCTGTTGTTTCCTTGGTGTCTAGTGGCACCACCTCAACCGCTAACCATCATTCCTGTTATTGTTTTTATTATCCCTGGTGTCTAATGGCTCCCCCACCCTGTGACTGCTGTCCCAATTGTTGTTTTTATTATCGCTGGTGTCTAGTGGCACCCCCACCCTCCAAACACTGCCCCATTAAGTTTTTTATTATCCCTGGTTTCTAGTGGCATGCCCATCCTCCGATAGTCATTGCTATAGTTTTCCTGGTGTCTAGTGGCATCCCATACCCTCCAATCACTGGCCCCATTGTTTCATTGGTCTCTAGAACACCTCCCCACCCTACAGTTGTTGGCCTGGCTGTTTCTCTGGTGTCTAATGGCACCACCCACCCTCCCTCCAGCCTGAAATAAAGAACATGGTCCTGGATTTATTTTTTACTACCAAAAAAATTACATTGTCCCTCACCAATCAGACCCCCTAACCTCACCTCTAACTCAATGCCCACCACCCCACATCCCCAATACACCCACACACACCCTCTTTCACTTGAACAAGTCACAGGGTGAAGATTCACTATCCAAAAGAAGATGCATCTTGCTGCTGGAACCAATGACTGTAATATGTAAAAATAAGGTAAATGTAGTTCAATGTATTGGTGCATAACTTTGTCATTTCTAAAGATTTAGACACCAACAATTTCAACATATCCTTTCTGAGAATCCTCCTCATAAACAATGTTGATGTCATTTCGCAAATCATGCATGAAAGGTGATTTCATGGGCAGTTAGTTTTGGTGTAGTTTCTGGCTGATTCCTCCAGCTGAGTAGTCTGGCAGAGTGCTCTAGTGGGTGGGTGGCAGAACCCACTGGGTTACTTTATTTTCCATCACAAAATACATCAGTGAGTCCTTAGAGGAGCTGGGATGCACTGAACAGCTGACATAATAGAGAGCTGCATGGTGCTTGGAACTGCCTCTTCACGCTTCATTGTGCCTTTGATTGAAATGAAAGGTAAAGGGAAAGAGCTTAAAGACTGGGGAATATTACAAAGGATAAGTATACTCATAAGTGTTTGGAACAGTAACTTACTTTAAAGCTGCAATTTGAACTGCCTGTGAAATGACTGCATTTTGTTAACTGCTACTTGGAACTGAATATATTTACATAGATACATAGATACATAGACGGTGTCAGCAGATAAGGGCCTATGGCCCACCCAGTCTGCCCATTTGAGCTTGTAAGTTCAGTTTGTTTTCCTAGAAGTCTGTTGCCCCTTATCCCTGACCTCCAGAATTCCTTTATGTCTATCACATGCATTCTTAAATCCCGTGATTGTTTCAGCCCCCACAACTTCCTCTGGCAGGGTGTTCCACTTGTCCACCACCCGTTCTGTGAAGAAATTCTTTCTCATGTTTCCTCTGAATCGTCCTCCCTCCAACTTCATCCATGCCCTCTAGTCCTGGAACATCTTTTCGCTTAAAAATAGTGTTTTCCTGCACCCTGTTCCTCCCTGTAAGATACTTGTATGTCTGTATCATATCCTCTCCCTCCTCTCCTCCAGGAGTACATGTTCAGTTCCTTCAACCTGTCTTCATAGGACTGTGATGCAATCCATGCACCATCTTTGTTGCCCTCCTCTGAACCTTCTACCCTGTCTATGTCCTTATGTAGGCATGGTCTCCAGAACTGTACACTGTACTCCAGGTGGGGCCTCACTAGTGTCTTGTATAGCGGAATTATGACCTCCTTTTCCTGCTGGTGATGCCCCTGCCTATACATCCCAGCATCCTATTTGCTTTACCTCTGCCTTGTCACACTGTTTCCTACCTTGAGGTCATCAGAGATGATAACCCAAGATCCCTTTCCTGCTTGGTGATGCTATATCCTCACACTCAAACTGATATATTGTGCCAGGGTTTTGTGCCCCATATGCATTATCTTGCACTTTTGCATTGAATTTCAACTGCAAAACCCCTGACCATCCTTCAAGTTTCTGCAGGTCACTTCTCATTCTGTCTACACCCTCTGGTGTGTCTACTCTGTTACAGAGCTTTGTGTCATCAGCGAACAGTGAAATTTTGCCTTCTAGGTCCTGCGCAATGTCACTGATGAAGATGTTGAATAGGACCGGTCCCAGCACTGATCCCTGTGGTACCCCACTGGTCACTCTTCCCTCTGTAGAGTTACAGCCATTTACCATCACCCTCTGTGTCCTGCCACCCAGCCAGTTACCTACCCACCACACTACTGTCCTGCCCACACCCATATTCCCCAGTTTGTGTAATAGTCTTCTATGTGGCACAGTGTCAAAGGCCTTGCTGAAGTCCAGATAAGCCATGTCCACTGCCCTCCCTGATCCACCTCCCTAGTCACCCAGTCAAAAATTAAATGAGGTTGGTCTGACATGACCTCCCCTTGGTGAAACCATGCTGCCTTGGGTCCTGTAGTCCATTGACAACTAGATGTTCCACCAATCTCCTTCAGTAGAGCTTCCATGATCTTCCCACTACCGAGGTGAGGCTGACTGGCCTGTAGTTCTCTGCTTCCTCTTGTTCCCACTTTTGTATAAGGGACTACATCTGCTGTCCTCCACTCTTTGGGTACCTCCTGTTTCCAATGATCAGCTAGCAGGATAGCCAGAGGTTCAGCCACCACCTCTTAGTTCTTTAAGGACCCTGGGGTGCACCCCATCTGGCCCCATTGCTTTATCAACTCTTATTACTTCCAGTTCCTTCAGGACCCTTTCTCATGTAAAGGGACTTGTGTCCATTTCTGCACCATTCTCACCCCTTGTACTCCTTCAGACCCATTACCCTCCTCTTCCTCAGTAAAGACGAGCAGAAATACCTGTTCAATATGTCAGCTTTACTGTTGTCATCCTCCATGCCCCCATCCTCCCTCTTCAGTCTCACTATTCCTCCTTTGTCTTTCTTTTTCACTTATGTACCTGTAAAGGTTTTGTCCCCACCCCTTGATTTTGCAATGTGTTCTTCTGTCTGAACTTTGGCTTCCTTACTGACCTCCCTGCCTCCCTTTGCTTCTCCTGGTACTTCTACCTATCCCTTCTGCCTGTGTCTTTTGTATTGCCTGAATGCAATCTTTTTGGCTTTCACTTTCTTTGCTACCTCTTCGAAACCATAACGGTCTCCTTCCTTTCCTCTTGCTAACCAGCTTAATGCATAATTTGTTGTTCTTGTAATCCCCATTTTAAATACTGCCCACTGTTCTTCAACCCTGATTCCTGTCCCATTCCCCTTAATGCCTCTTTCAAGTATCTCTCCATTTTCCCAAAGTCTGCCCCCCTAAAATCCAGGATACGTGTTTTTGTGTGGTTTGGTTCTGCTCTTTCTGTGATTTCAAACCACAATGACTGGTGGTGACTGTTTCCCAGGTGCTCCCCCACTGTTACCCCCTTCACATTGTGTCTGTTTGTGAGCACAAGGTTCTGTATTGCCTTCTGCCGAGTTGGTTCCATGACCAGTTGCTTGAGGAAGGCACCCTGAAGGGAGTCCAGGATAAATATGCTCCTGGTTGATGCTGCTGCTGGGATGCTCCAGTCCACGTCTGGAATATATATATATATATATATATATATATATATATATATGGAATATATATATATTTAAAAGTACAGACTGCCAAAACTTTTTCAGTGACTGCACCTGATTTGTGTTACTATTGGATTGGACTTCCTTCTGCATAGGACCTTTCATAGTTAACTTAATAAACCTGAATGCTTTAATTGTTGGTAATTTAGATCTATATAGTGGGGGCTCACACAAAGGTTGTGGTGGCAGAGCAGCAACTAGTGTAGTCCCAACTTACTATTTAAGAACAGCCCCTTCAAGCATTGGCTGTGTAGTGTCTGGCTGATTCCTCCAGCTGAGTACTCTGGCAGAGTATGGAGGAGCCCGCAGGAGTCAGCAGGGGAACAGGGGAAGGGAGTAAATAATTTTCTGAAGGTTGAATTTACTTTCTTAGTATTTCTAGCTTTACATGTGGTTATAAACGAGTTTAAGCAGTAATAGTTGTTAGATGTGGGATATGAGTTTAAAATTGGGGCAAATGTATATTGTTTATGTACTCATTATAGGATTGTGTGTAATAATAGAAGGGAAAGTATATGAGGTGAGTATGTCTGCCCCTGGGTAAGGTGAGGGGTTGGGGGTGTACAATATTTCAGTAATGATAAGTAGATAGATAGATAACAACTTTATTTTTATATAGAAATACTAGTTGATTAGGATTATACAATCCTGTTCTCAAGACAGTCCTGTTATATTGCACTTAAGTTACTCTTAAACATATTACATAACATAAGATACATCATAAACAGTACAAAAATTACACTAAATGCAGTTTTCAGTTGTCTTATAAGAAAGACCCTATTTATCTAAGTACTTTATCTACCATAAACATATCAAAGTACATTTCATATTTCATCACAGATCTTGTTAATTTACATTTACCCTTAATATCTTTGGGAAAAAGAGTTTGTGTAATATAATGATCAGTATAAGATGTTAAATATTTATGTATCAATGTTAACCAATTTTATAGGCAACCCATTTCTAAAAGCTGCCAATTTAATTTTCTAAACATATTACAATGATGAGTTCTATATGTACACTGTAAGACATATCTAGCTATTTTATATTGCACCTTATCTAATCTAATCTACTCAGCAAGTGCTTATTCACAGTTCTGTAAATCAAATCCCCATAAGTCAGTGTTGGCATAATCAACTGCTCGGCCACTTTTTTCCTATCCTTTATTTGTAAACACTTGGTGCTTCATCTTAAGGCTCCCAGTTTCTTATTCACCTTTTTAATTATGGTAGTTATGTGAGTATTAAAAGTTAGCAAAGAATCAAAGGTCATCCCCCAAATAGCAATAGCTGTCCACCTGGTCAAGGGGTTAATTTATGTTTGTAAAAATATGGATCTGCGATTTATTTTTCTTGTTTGAAAAATACATTAACTTTGTTTTTTTAACATTCATCAAAAGCCCCGACTTGGTGAATCACTCCCCCACTTTAGCAAAATCTGTTTGGAGCTTTAACTTGAGATCCGAAACAGAACTCCATGTGGCAACAATTGCTGTTTTGTCCGCATACAGCCTTGCGGCTGAGTGCCTCACCACATAGGTCAAATCATTGTTGAATAAAAGAAATAACAGGGGCCCCAAAATGGACCCCTGTGGGATCCCTCTGATTAAGTCTTGGGATGTAGATAATTTCTGTGAGACCTCCACCTGCTGGGTATGTCCTGTTAAATAGGATTTTATCCAGTTACTGGGCCCATCAACTTGCCCACTCCTTTCAGTTTGTCCAGTAAGAGGGGGTGGTTCACCAGGTTGAAGGCCTTAGATAAGTCCACAAAGACAACAGCAGTCTCCAAGCCTGAATCTAATGAAGTGCAAATCAGATTGTTATACTCCAGTAATGCTGTTGTTGTTGAGTGACCCTTTCTAAACTCTGATTGATAGGGTGTCAACAGTTTGTATTCATCCTAGTGTTCAGAAATCTGCCTATTTACATATTTTTCCAAACACTTGGACAAAATAGATAGTAAGACTATAGGCGAATATTTATTTAATTCTGCAGTGTCACCCTCTTTATGAATGAGAATGGTCTTACTTTCTCTCCAAGATATGGGAAAATAATCAGACTCTAAACTACAATTAAAGATGTAGGTTATAATTGGGGCAATATAATCTGTTGCTAACTTAAGAAATTTGCCCTCAATTTCATCTGGCCCTGTTGACTTATAGGCATTTATAGACCTTAGTTCCATACAGACTTCTGATATTTTTAAAGCCTTGAATCTAAATGGTGGCAAACTAAGTGGTTTCTCTATTTGTACAGGCAATGTGTCTCTGGGCCTGGAACTATCTATCCCATTGCAACCTGGTAGGTCTACAAAAAAGTTGTTTAAGGCCTCAGAGATACTACCAGGTTCGTCTATTAGATTAGCCCCAACCTGTAAGGTCAAATTATTTTGTTTTCCAGACTTACCAGGATTCATTAAATGATTAATAGTATGCCAAAACTTACAAAGGTCAGAATTACGACTCATCTTATTTCTATAATAATGGGCAGTAGCCTTTTTTATAAGGTGCTTACATATATTTTGTTTAGTCTTAAACAATTCCCAGTCAGAGGTTAATTTGGATTTTCTAGCCTTCTTCTACAGTCTATTTTTTATGCTGATATTTTTCAAGATCTTATCATTAATCCATGGTAATTGAGATTGCTTGTTAACAGGATTTTGATTTGGGTGTATGGTAATCACAGATCATGCGAAAGGTAGTAGAAAAATATTCTACTGCCTGATCCAGATCTGGTACTAGCCTACATCTTTCCCACTTTCATTTGCCACACTATGCAGAAATCTCTGTTCAGAGAAATTCTGCATATCCCTTTTCTTGTTATTATTCGAGTATTTTTGTGAACACTGGACCTGTTGTTTAGATACCACAGTCCATTTTGGATTGTGGTCTCCAAGGTACAGTAGTTCAGTACCTAGAGACTCAATTTCTAGTTGAGAAGATGTAAACAACAGCAGCAATATGATTCTTTCAGTCCTAGTGTTTGTATATCATGTAGGTGTTTTAATATGCTGTATTAATCCCAAAGCTGATGCCTCCTCCTTTAATTTCCTACCTCTAGGCGTGTGCCAGTCACAATTCATATCTCCAATTAGGATTAATGACCATTCCCCTGTGCAACCACAAATCTTATTTACTACTTCTTCAATAGATGTAAGATTTGATTTTGGAGGTGAATATACCTCAGCAAAAGCTAATTTGAGTCTATCCACATTCACTATTAAATATTCAATGTTATTCTCACTCCCCTTCAAGAGGAGTTCCACGTGACCTACCACATTTTTAACACAAAACATAAGCCCCCCTCCACTTTTGTTTCTATCAGACATAAAATGCTGATAGTTTGGTAAGGTTAATTCACAATCCCCAATCCTATTTGATAGCCAAGTCTCACTTAGTCCTAAAATGTTTGGGTCATGTTCTGCAACCAATAAGGCTAATTGATCAGTCTTTGGGGCCACACTACATGCTTTGTCATGCATTACTTTAAAAGTATTATTTGCTAGGCTGGGGTTCAACTCTATGTCACCTCCCAGAACCATCAAAATCATAAAGCAAGCCCCCCCACAATCATACACTGTCCTATTTAGTGAGGTAAAATTGTAGACTTTTATGTTATTCTGGGAGACAAATCTCCCCCAGTTTCTGGTGAAAGCATTCCTTCTGGTGGGTTTCGGTTGTATCACTGAAAATGGGGATGACCAATAGGCCCCCAGTTTGTTACTATTTACTCCATTAGTAGAAGCAAACACCAGAAAACAGCAAAACAAAAGGTAACTTAATACTCTAAGTGCAATCATTTCCAATAGGACAGCTAGAATAGGTGTATACACAAAAACTACAGCAGAACAGGACCAAACAAACTTACTATCTGCACTTCAAGTGTAAATAAACAAAGCTACCTTAAACTAAAACCACTAATATCAAAAATCTAACTTTAAAATTAGTTACACTCCAAACTGCAGGGCTCACCTGGTAAGTCCAAACAAAATCGTGCAATTAACAGTCAAAGGCAGAATTGTTTAACACAGCGCAGTCACTCTACTCACAATAAAATAAAGTCCAGGCTTACCATGTGGGTCCCAGCCTCAATTATCAAAATAATATTCCTGCCAAGAAATCCACCTCAGGTTCTGTGAAATATTTCTTAGGAGTGGTGTAGGCACTCACACTCTCACTAGGCAAGTGCCACAGGTTTTTAAAGTGCTTGACCCTGCCTCCTCTGCTTGCGGACTGGCTGCCAGATTTCCTGAGCCCCCACACATCAGTACCCTCTTATAGTCACTAGGAAGTCCTACTTCTGAATAGATGCTTATGCAGGCAAACACAGCAGATGGAGTCCCAGCAAAAGATGGTACAGCTGGGCAATGTAAAGTTCAGCTACCTACAGGGAAAGAAACATATGAAAGAAATGTTGTAAATGTGGATAATTTATGTCAGATACAAACTGGGTATGTGGAAATGGGAAAGGCAGATAGAATACCTGTAATGATTACAGAAAGGGAAATGAAGTATAGAGGTAAATGGGAAATAAACAGGAGTAATCTGACAGTTCATACTGGGAAAAGGTGGGTACCAACAATGATGACTACTAATGTAGGAGCTTTAACTACAAAGGTGGACAAACTTGCTGTAGTAATGAAGAAAAATGTAGTCCAGGTAGGTGTGATAACAGAGACATGATGTAGTACAAATATTCCCAGTCTGATGGTTGCAATTTTGGGATATCAGATTGAAAGAAAAGAGAGGTTAGAGCGACTTGGGGGGGGGACTTAGATATCCATGATAGTATTCCTTATAGAAAATGATTAGATTTGGAAGTTAATAGGTTCAAATGATGTGGGTGGAACTGAATGTACCAAATCTGCCAAGGCAATGTAGATCATTAATTGTAGGTGGGTTTTATCACCCCCCTACAAGTAATAAACATCAGATGGTAAATTGTATAATCTGGCGTTCAGGCAAAATTTGGGGAAAACATGATAAATGTGGCCTTGTTATTATGGGGTATGCAAATAGATTGCCATTTGGAAAAATAACAAGTGAAGATGGTTTAAAATAAATAAAGAACCTACAAATGGACAAACTGTGTTAGATGTGTTTATAACAAATTTAACTGAATTTTTTTGTGAACCAACAATTGCACCATCTATTGAGTTATCAGGCCATAAAGCTGTATTTCTAGCAAATAAATCAGAGGGATCTGGTAGGTTAAAAGAGGAGAAAATGGTGTTTAAATGTAGAAAGGTTACCAGGGAGGGTAAGAGTCAACATTTGGATGTGATAGCTGGTAAATTACAGGAAGTAAAATTTTGGGACAGGAATGTAGATGTTTCATGGGAGATGGTAACATCCATAATTAATGAAGCTCTAGATCAAGTAATGATTACAAAAGAAATAACAAAGGTAGGTGGTCACAAACCATGGGTTACTGAGGAGTATAAAAAATTGATACATGAAAGGCAAGCAGTATTAATGAGAAATGATATTCTTGTATATCATGGGTTGAGAAATTAGGTAAATCACATGGGAAAGAGGTTACGTAGTAATTTTTATGAAAGGAAATTAGAGGGGTTAAGGAAATCTGACTTGAGAAAGTGGTGAAAAGTACAAAATAATTATTGGGAACAGGAAAACGAGGTGACCAAATAAAAAGATTGGAGCAAATGTGATTTACTCCCATTGGAAAAGAAGGATATTTCAGTAGTAATGGTCCCCCATAAGTACTTAGTATCTGTGGAAGAAATAGCAAAGGAATTAAAAAAGATTAAGATAAATAAGGCTGTAGTCACTGATGCTATTCCAAATTGGGTATGGAAGGAAGGTGCTGACTTGCTTGCACCATGAGTGTGTCCTGTGTTTAACAGATTGATGTTGAGTGGTGAAATTACTTTACAGTGGAAGCAGACAAAGGTTGTTTCCCTTCCTAAAATTGTGACACCTAAAAATATGTCAACAGATTTTAGACCAATTGCTTTAACATGTACAGTTTTGAAAGTGTGTGAAATGTTTATTTGTAGATTGATTATGGAGGTTGTGGAGGGGGTTTTGGACAAAAATCAGTTTGGTTCCTTGAGGGGTTGCTCAACTAGTGATGCTGCTTTAAAATTTGTGGAACAAAATATGAAAGCTTGGGATAAAGGCAATAATGTAAGGGCTGTTTTGGTAGATTATAAAAAATCTTTTGATCATGCAACGGTAATTCAAAAATTGCAAAGTTTATATGTGCCAGAGTGTATAGTAAAATGGGTGGCCAGTTTTTTGCAGGGAAGATCACAATGGATTGAGATGGAAGGCATGAAATCTGAGGTTGTGGGTATGTGTAGTGATCTCACCAAAAGTGAATCTGAAGATTTGGAAAGAGTACAAAAGAGGGTACTAAGAGTAATTGCTGGGTGGGATGAGAGTTATAGGGAAGCCTTGATTAAATGTGGGCTTGATAGGTTAGATACTAGAAAAGAATACATGACTAAAGAGGTTTAAAAAAAAGTGAGTCTGACCATGAATTGCATTGCTTAATTGTATTGAGGAATATGTCTGGGTATAATTTGTGAAGTAAGGAGATGTGTGAAAAACCTGTGGTAAGAACTCAGACTTACAGTAAATATTTGTTTGCGCAGTACTTGAATGTGGTGAAATGAATGTTATTTTTTTTATTCTTTTCTTGTCTTAAAATTGTATAATTTTATGTTTTGAATCTGCTATATGTAAATGTTTATCTTTTGATGCTATATAGAACTTCAACCTGTACTTTTGTGCCTGGTTGCAATATTAAGTAATAAAGTATTAACTAACTAGTTAACTAATCACATTTTGGAGCAGATTTCAAAATTTTCACCATATTTGTTTAAGAGGTGGGGTCATAGGAAGTGTATGTTGAAAATTTATGGTCAAAATATGTTAAAATGCAAAGCTGTACACATACTAAGAATCATAGTAAGAAAGGAAAGAAGCTGAAAGGCAACAAGGCCCATAATGCTTCATATCTACATTTAGTATTTTAAAGTAGATCCAGATTGCATATACCTATCTAGTCTGTTTTTAAATGTGGTCTTATTTTCACTAACAATGATATTTAGGGGTAATTTGTTCCAGGGCCCAACTACTCTTTGAGAGAAGTATTGGGCTCTTTTCTTTGTCTTACATTTGCCTCTGGCAAGCTGGAGTGGGTGACCTCTATTATTAACATAAACCTGCTTAAATTCCAAGCCACATAATTCAGTTAAATATGGATCATGTATAACATCCCATGTGAATAACAGATCACCTCTAATTCTTCGATTTCCCAATGACATTAAATTGAATTTGAATAATCTATCTTCATACGACAAGACTTTATCAGAAACAACAGACTTTGTTATTCTTCTCTGTACCCTTTCAATTCTAGCCACGTCCTTACATTTAAAGGGATTCCATAATTGAGAAATATAATCAAAGTGAGGTCTTACATAGGCTCTATGTAGTGGTAGCAAAATGTCAGGATCTTTGGATGTGATATTATGGTGTATTGCCCACCAGATCTTATTAGCTTTATTAATAATGTTGGTAATATGGGTATCAAAGTTCATAAATGTATCAACAGTAATCCCCAAATCTCTCTCACTAATTTTTGAAGTCAATATTTTGTCATAGAGAAGATATTGTTTTTTAATATTTTTTTTTACCAAAATGAAGAACACTGCATTTAGAGGGATTGAAATGAAGATTCCATTTAATAGACCACTCCTCTAATTTATTTAGATCTTCCTGAATGACTGAGTGGTCTTCTGTGGATACATGTATATTAGTAATTTTGCAGTCATCTGCATATTTGACAATATTACTTTTAATATTGGTGGATAAATCAGATATAAATATCTGAAAGATTAATGGGGCCAGAATGGATCCTTGAGGGACCCTGCTTTCTACCTTTATCCAGCCAGAAGTGTGACCATCAATATTCACTCTCTGACTCCTATCCAACAACCAATTTGAGATCCATTGAGTAAATATAGGATTGATTTTACACGTCTGTAGCTTCTGAACTAGAGCCCTATGAGCAGCAGAGTTGAAAGCTTTTTAAAAATCCAGTAAAATGACATCACAGGGTTTGCCTTTATCCAGATTATCACTTACAAGATCATAAGAGCCCACCAAATTTGTGGTGCATGATCAACCCTTAATAAACCCATGCTGGGTTTGATGTAAATCTATAATAGCCAACGACAATTTTGCAAAAAAATACATGTTAGACTAATAGGGTGATAGTTGTCAGGTGAACACTTAACACACTTTTTAAATAATGGAATAACATTTGATAGCTTCCATCTGGAGGGCACAGCTCCAGTATTTAGACTTTTGTCAAATAGAATTTTAAGCAGGACAGAAAGATTTTCTTCCATTGCCCATATTGGGTCCCCAGAAATACTGTCAGGGCCTGGCGAGGGTCCTTTTTTTTATACTTTTTATGTATAAGTTTTAAAAGTAATACATAGCATTATGGTATGCGATGCAATGCAGTACATCATCAGGTAAACAGCATTAAAAGGATATACAGATTCGGAATCCATTGTAGCAGGTGGTACAAGATCGGGAGAATTCCTGCTCAAAAGCTGCTTTCAACACTAATATTTTCCATTTGGCTATAAGCTATCAATGCTAATTGTGGCAATTATATTTGCATCAACAACGTATGTGAAAAAACATCTCCTGGGCTATGATGCCCATAATTTTTAAAACTCTAAATAGTGTAACTCCTAATAACCTCCCATAAACACTCCCCCAGCATCAATCTTCCAAATAAAAGTTGTACTTAGGGATAATTAAAACTTTTCCAAACTGTTTCCACATAACTATATCATCCCAGAAAGTCTCAATCAGGTCTACTGCCAGTTCAGTGAAGTAAATAAATGAACAGAAGAGAGGCGATTAAAAAAAAAAAATCAAGGGCCAGAGACTTTTAATAGGACCCAATGTCTCTGAACTTTAACTCAAAATTGTTAAATCTCTTGGCCTAAGAAAGTCGCAGTATGTCCTGCTTCCCTTAGGAGAATTAAGGCAGAGCACCTTATTGCCCCAATAAAATCAAAACAACCGATCATTTGGCATTTTGACAAAATTAAAGCTCAGTCATTAAAATCATGTCCAAGTCCCATCTCCTTCTGAATCTGATGCTGAATTGCCCTCAAGAACTGCTCTTTCAATCTCCAGCTTGGCCATTTTCATGGCTTCTTTAGGATCTGTGTAAATGTAAGATTTTCTTCTTACGGTTACATGCAGTCTGGCCAGCATTAACATGTTATTGGGGACATCAAGTGCTCACAGGTGTCTCCTGACTTCATCAAATCCTTTCCTCCTAGTATGAGTCGAGTAGGACAGGTTGGGTAAAAACAGAACTTTAGAGCCCTCAACATTAATATTATGTTTTGCTCACACTGCTTGTAACATGTGGTCCAATACCATCACTGATGTAGTAATAAGCATAACAGTCCTGGCCTCATCAGGAGAGTGCGGTCAGCGAATATTCACCCTATAAGTTCTTACAATCTGATCCTGCAACTCTAGCCCAAAGTTCTCTTGCAGCTAATTCAGCAGATAGAGCAATAAATCATCCTTTTCTACTCCTTCAGGGAGCCCAATAATTCTTACATTTGCTGCTCATGTGAGATTTTCTAAATGATCTAATCTTGAGTGCAGAAGGGTCTGTTCTTTCACACATGTAGCTGCCGTGGACTGTGCTTGGGATGAAGATCCCTCCGCTTCTCGTGCAGTTTCAACAAAGCTATCAAGTTTTTGTTCTGCCTGTACAAGGCGAGTGTTATAGCTATCCATTTGTTCATCAATTCATTGGACAGTTTTGGTTAGATTGAACGTTGCTGTTTGCAAGGTCTCGAGCGTTGCCAGGCCAGGCTCCCCAACCTCCGCTTCAGCAGTCAGGAGATTTACAGGTGCAGGTAGAGGCCTGGAAGCCCCGTCACGTGGAATGAAGAAATTTACTTTTTGCTCGGTGTTCTTCCTTCCCATCACAACAAATTTAGTGTCTCCAGAACCAGCAGAACACCCCTGGGCTAGGAGGTCAGCCTTGAACATGAAGTCAAAAGACAAATTGTAAAATAAGCTGTGAAAGTAGATGCTGAACAGGGAGCTCTCTGGAAGTACATCTATTCAGGCATATAGTTAGCCATGCCCCCCCCCCCCAGCGAGGATCCATTTTTGATCTCATTTAATTTAGTTTTAAAGGTATCAAAAGGGATATCAACATTATAGGTCAAATGACAAACTGAAGATAAAGGATTACCAGTATTAGTGTCAAAAGAAAATGCCTTGCAGAAAGTCAGCCATTTCTTTTGGATGTTGAAGAATGGAGTCAATAGTAACAATTGGGCCTACTCTACATTCCTGTTTTTTTAAGAATTAATTTAGCTATATAACATTTTACAATTCCCCTTTTGTGCATGTGATGCCAATGAGCTTTCCATCCTAACTTTTGATTTTTTAATTTCCTTTTTACAGGTTATTTGTATATTTTGTATACTATGCTTGCTCGTAACTTTTTGTAATTTTCAATATTTTCACCCCAAATTTTCAACATAGCCATTTCTTTACATCACCTCATGAATGTGACAGCTGTCAGTTTTTAAATCTGGGCCAAAAATGTGTTTTCTCACCTGTTGCATGGAATGACATTGTGGTGGTGCACAATGACATTTTGGTGGGGATTTGAAAATTCTCAGCCCAACATTCATGAGAAGGGGTAATATCAAGTCTGAGCTGGCAATTTGATTGCTGTTTTGGCTGAAATGCCTCCACAGCAACATATATGTACACATCTATAGAAGGATGGGAACATAGGGCACTCTAGGCCCTGTGCTCCCACAGCCAAATGAGGATACGATTACACTGTCTCAAAAAATAAGGACATTCTTTGCAAAATCTTCATTAATGCACTAATTAAGGTTGTTTACAGTGACAAAAGTAGGGAAATATGGAGTTAGGGTTTGCAACCTTAACATCTCACCCCCACCCAACAGGTAGCAACAGGGGTGGGACTTGCTTTAGGGTTCTCAACCCTAGCACTATAAAAATTCTAATTTGAAAACCCACAAAAATGACATTCCTGAGAGTGACCAACACATGTAGCTTGCTTATCATGACACCCTTAACTGGATTGTACACTTAACTGTTCCAGAAATGCCATAAAATGTTCTTTTAAGATTATAAGTCTTGTTTTGAACCTTGTGATATGAAACAAGAATTTTTTTTGTATGACGACTCATAAAAAAAGCTGTCTTTTTTCATATGGGAAATCAATATATTTCAAACGAGTTTTCAACTTTGGTGAATAACTGCCAGTTTTGCATATTTTTTCTACCAAATTTTCAACATGGCCTTTCTGAGACCCCACCTCATGAACAATGTTGCTGAAATTATGCAAATTCAGCCAGAAAGCGATTTTGTGGTTCCTTGAAAAATCACTTTTCAGGTGGGATTTGAGAATTCTCACCATCCTTGATCATCAGATGGGGTCATAAGAAGGATGTGTTGATGTTTTTGGCAAATTTAAATATTTTAACCTAAAAAAATATATTTTTTCACCACTTCATGAACATGACAGCTGTCATTTTTCAAACCTTTTCTAAACTGTGTTTTCACACCTGTGGAACCTAATGGTGTTGCGGTAGCGTGGAATCAAATTTTGGGGGAATTTCAAAATGTTCATTACTGGGTTCATGAGATGGGGTAATAAGAATGGTATACTGACAATTTCATCCCTGTTTTACTACAGATGCATGTGCAGGGCCCTTCAGGCCCTGGGTTCCACACCAACAAATATGTATGCATCTAAGCAGGGATGGGATCACAGGGCCTGGAGGGCCCTGCACTTATCATAGGTATCATAGGTCATACAGAGCTAGGAGACTGAAGTCCATAGTGCTCGCCTGGTATTCCATAGTGCTCACCTGATGTTAATTTTATCCTCCTATATGATTTTGTTTTAAATCGATATCTAAAAGTATTTTGAAGGTGTCAACACTTGCACATGACATTATATCCCAAGGTAAACTGTTCCAGATCTTACAAACTCTATTTGTAAACCACTTGCTTCTTTTTGTTGATTTACACTGTTCTATTTTTAATTGTAATGGATGTGCCCTGGTTGCATATATTTTGCTCCTTAATTCCAACCCAAGTAATTTACCCAGGTCTTTATCATGCGTAGCCTTGAATACCAGACACAAGTCATCCCTCAATCTGTGATATTCCAGGGTAAACAAACCCAAATATTCTAGTCTTTCATAATAGTCAAGATTTCTAACTTTGTGGATATTTTTTGTTGACATTTTGCACTTCCCCAGACAAATGATGATACAATTATACAATCTCAAAAAGTAAGGAAATTCTTTGCAAAAACTTTGTTAATGCTCTAGTTAGGGTTGAACCAACAAAAGTAGGGAATTGTGGCATTAGGGTTTCCAGCTCTAACTTTTCACCCACGCACATTAGATAACATGGAGTGTGACTTGGTGTTGTCAGCCCTAATGTTCACTCCATTCTTGTATACTGTACATATATCAGCTTCTTTCATGATCAAATGGAGTTGAGGGTTAGAGGGCTGACAACTCCAAGGCACACCCCATTCCTAATTAGCAAAGACACAAGAGAGGTGAAACAGTCATGTTTTTTCCTGTTGCTGTTTGGTGGGTGGGGGTGGAGTGTTAGGATTGGAAACCCTGATGCCACATTTCCCTACTTTTGTCACTTCAGCCGTAACTAGTGCATCAACCAGGGTTTGCAAAGAACATATATATATATATATATATATATATATATATATATATATATATATATATATATATAATACAGTATATATATATATATATATATATATATATATATTGCTAAAAACGTTGTTTATGGATCAGTTAGTGTTGAAGCAACAGAAGTATGAAAGTGAGGCATTGGGGTTGAACCCTTAACCCCACCACCCTACCACCCCACTCCTCATCCTCCACACATCAACAGGTATCAGGGTGTGCCATGGGGTTGTTAGTCCCAACTTTCACCCCATTCCATGTGCAAGCAGGTTGACATGTTACAGTATAGGAGAATGGGATGACAGTTTGGCCTAATGACCCATGGCACACCCCGATACCTGTTGGTGTGTGGAGGATGGGGTGTGGGGAGATAGGGTGGGGGGTTAAGGGCTCAACCCTAACACCTCATTGCCATACATTTATTGCTTCATCTCTAACTGATGCATAAACAAAGTTTTTTACAATTTATTTCCTCAATTTTTGAGATAGTATAATAGTATCTTTATTTTACTGTGGGAGCACAGGGTCCTTTGAACCCTAAGCTCCTATCCCTCCGTAGATGCACATATGTATGTAGTTCTGGAAACACAGGGGTCTCTGGTTCCTGCACTTCCACACATTAAGTTACGAACAGGCATAACAAAATTGCAACAAATAGTCATAACTGTGCCATCTTAAATAATTTTCTCCCCAAATGTTGAACATAACCTTCTTATCACTTCACCGCATGTACCCAGTACAGAAAAGTTTCAAATCCCTGTTGAAATGCAATTCTGTGCAACTGTAATGCCATTTTGCACCACAGGTAGGGAAAAACATTTTTGGCAGGATTTAAAAAATTACAGCTGTACTATTCATGAGATGGTGTGAAAAAAAGGTAATGTTGAAAATCTGGAGTGAAAACATGAAAGCTTGAGTAGAAACTGTGCAACGCATACTCATAACATGGTCATTTGTTGACATTTTTTCACCTAATTTTCAACGTGCACTTTTTGGGACCTCCCGTCATGAACAGTGGCACTGTGATTTTTTTACTCCATGCCAAAAGTTGATTTTGCACAGTGACTGCGCCATTCTGCATCACAGGTGTGAAAGCACATTTTAAGCAGGAAGTGAAAAATGACTGGTGTACTGTTCATAAGGAGATGTGATAAAATGGCAATGTTGAAAATCTGGAGTGAAATTATAAAAAACTGGAAACATTACGAGCGTGTTTAGAAACTGCGCAATGCACGCTCATAACACAGTCATTTTTTGTACTTTTTTCACCAAATTTGCAACATGGGCTTTTGAGGACTCCACCTCATGAATAGTGGCACTGTCATTTCACTAATCAGTCTCAAAAGGTGATTCCATGCAGCGACCTCAGAATCACCTTTTGGGACCGAGTAATGAAATGACAACAACAGTGTTTATGAGGTGGGGTCCCATTCCCCATCCCCACCCTCAGTGGGAGGGTGGGGATGGAGAAGGGGGGTACTGGGAGATGATAACGGACTGTTTTCTTTTTTGCAGGTTTTAAAAAAAATTAAAGACATCGGGGATGGTTTTCTTTATTTTCAGGTATTTCTAAATATAAATTCATCTTTTGGCACACTAGGGTGGGCTCCTAGTGTGCCATATTAGTGGGGTGTGGATACATGCCAAAACAGGGAATGGGCACCCCGTGACAGCAATTAAAGACTACTGGCTTTTGGGGGGGGCATCATCCGACACCGGTATTGGGCATCCTGGTATTGGAAGCATTAGAAATAAATAAAAAAATACATATATATTTGGCAAACTGAGGTGGGATCCCTGTGTGCCGTATTAATGGGGGTTGTGGGGAGATACATGCCAACATGAGGATTGGGCACCCCGATGTCAGCATTTAAAGAATAAGTGCTGGGGCCATTTTTTCTATGGGAAATGCACCATTTTGGATTCCTGTTCATGAACCGATCCCCATTCATGAAGTGGGATGAGGACCAGATGACCCTCTCTGACCATCTGGTCTTCATCTCATGAACGGGGATTTTGACACCTCATGAATGGGGATTTTGTTTGTATAATCCCTGTTTGTAAAGTGTAAAAATCCCAGTTTGTCAATTGAACACCCATTTGTGAGGTGTCAAAATCCCTGTTCAGGAGCCAATCCCCATTCATGAGATAGGGCCATCTGGTCTTCATCTCACAAACAAGGATTTTGACAGCTCACGAACCGGGATTGGCTCACGAATGGGGATTATGATACCTCATGAAAGGGGATTTTAAGCGAGTCATGATTGGGGATTTCCCAAGGCAAAAATTAGCAATTTTTTAATAAAGTGACTTAAACTAAATACATAGATATTTAGAGTGCATTGCCTCGAACAAAACACATATAGTTGTTTACAGATAATACATCCATGGGGCAAGTATAACATTTTGTTTTGAGTTCAAAATGAACATAAGATGGTGGCTCACAAATGAGGATTTCTTTCTCATGAATGGGGAATTAATGAATCCCTGTTTGTGAACTGTCAAAATCCCCATTCGTGAGCCAAAATCCTTGTTCACAGCTGTGCATCTATCCAAAAGTCTGAACTGAGCATGCTCAGAACCCGAATTTTCAAAATTCAATAATTTTGGATTGCATTACTATTTATTTACCAAACTGATGCTTGCTTGTTCCTTAGGGCACACTCTTTCAACTCTGAACATTTTAGGCTAAAATACCTAATGGTGTTGGTGCAGGGCGATGAGGGCCATTCATGAAAAATTGGTGGAAATAAGCAAAAAATTAACTTTTTCACTATGCACTGCCCAAAAACCACATATCTGACAAAACAAAACTTGACACGTCAGGATACCTACCACACAAGAAAGTGCATACCAAATTGTGTGTAAATCCATTGAACGGTTGCAAAGTTATTAAGGTGCAAAATATGGGGTTTAACATTAAACTGCCTACTTAACCCTAAGTATAGGGGCACAACCGCACCCGTATAATACATATATATATATATATCCTCAACTGGCTCACACATAAATTGTATTACTGTACTGTACAGTACCAATGGGTATATTGATAAAGTAACTGTGAGATGTCATGGTATCTGGGGGAAATGGGGGCGGGATGAGGAGGGTGGAAACAGACTGAGTGGTGGAGGTGTGGTCAGAGGACAAGCTCTGGCCACCTCAGAAGAGCAACAGTTTTATTTTTTATAGCTAAATAATCAGAATTACCAGATGTGTCCCAAAAGTTCAGCTGGGCTGAATTGATAGGGAACATAACAGAGCAACAATTGAGAATCAGCTCATCCTTACAATGAAGACAAAGAGACAAAGTGGAAAATACAGATCTAGATGTTAGAGGGTGCAAATGGGGTTTTCAGTTGCCGACATGCTGAATTGCATCTGCAACCAGATCTTAGCATGGCATTGTGTCATGTGCATGGTGCAATGCCACACTGCAAGGAAAATTTCCATCTCTCTCTAACTCATTCTATGTTGGGGCCAGCTAGGCCGGTCAACCCCCATGGCCAGATGGTTAAATGCCTTGTGGTCTCGTGAACCTCCCTCCTACTTCTCTCTCAGCAGTTATCCCTAGTATCTAGTAATGCCTCCCAAGAGCTCTGGCATGTCACTTGACCTTATGCTGTGCTTTTGTGCCCCCATTCCAGGTTTAGTTTTAATGTGCATCTGCTCATGGCACCGCAGTCTACATACTTGTTACTGCCTGGTTTTACCAGGTGATAACCCAGAAAAGATGCAAAAGGCTTTGACTGTGTTTGATAGGACAGCCTTGCCTTTGAGAATAGCCATTGTGGATAATGGCATGATGGCCCTGCTCCTGTTGCAAGGACTACAGAAACTACTCAGGAAGAGGTTACCACCCCCACTGAGCATAGCATGTGACTGAGGATGGGGCCTGTGATCTCAAAATAGTTATACTGTATGCTATCAAAGCATGTATTGATTTTTGTTTTGTCTGTTATGATTGCCAACAGTTAACAAGGACTATCAAAACAAAATACATTGATATATTCCATGTGCAGTTCATGTTTTAGCCATGAAGACATTAATGAAAACTGTCATTAAGCATGGCCTCTGATGCACATATGGTATTTGGGCTAGATTTGAAAAATTGATATGCCTTAGCATATAAAGCATGGTTTTCTTTTCAACTGATTTACCCACAAAAGCCAGTTGAGATGGACTGTATCATTTGTTGCAGTCACACCTGAAAAGTGCCACATTTGTATCACAAAATGAATCAAATATTAATTTATATCATAATATTTATTTGATGCATATTGCTGTAGTCTGCTACTTTCATTCACAAAAAAAAGCATTCAGACCCTTTAAAATTGGGTGGAGGGGCAGGACTGAACACATTTGGTTGGATGTGGATCTCTGGCATATTGTTTAACATCTCTTTTCATGTAACTAAGATGAAGTGCCATGAAATATAAATGGGTTCATGACATTATGGAGCACTAGGGATATCAGGATTAACTCCAGGCCACAAAACATAATCTTTAACATGATCAACATAAACAAAATATGGCACCGCATACAGTAAATGGAGCAGCAAACAACAGCGAACATCAGAGATCACTAATGGATCACCAACAAAGGCTGAAAAAGAGTGCATAATGTTGTATATAAAACCAGATTTGTTTACATAAACTACTGCCTTTATCATTAACATTAATGTGCAGTTATACTCAATATTTAAATACAGGCGTTCTATCAGGATTGGATGGTCATGCCCCAATGATGCCAGCACAACTCACCAGATTAACAACTCTATCAACACCTGCTCTGACTTTCATGACCACTGACTGGATAGATCAGATGCCAGCAGGTAAATAAGTGCATGCAGAGAAAATAAATCTTGTGTTCTTTAATAACGTTTAAATATTGTAATATACTGTACATGATTATTTGTTGTATTAGTACCAGAGTTGGCTTTTGTTTTTGGTTCTTCAAAGTTTATGCTTAATAGTTTTATTAGAATATTTTGTAATCACAAAGTCTATGCAGGTACTTCAGAGTACATAGGGGTGATCAAGCAATGTGATTGTTCTTCTTTTATCATCTGAACCCAGATCTGCTGCAGGTCTTGGTACTAACTAGTTCTTATTTGATCAGAAATCTCTGTAAGGCATAGTTAAAAATAGAATACATCCTATGGAAAGTATAAAACATATGAAAACTAACACTTACATGTACATTGAAAACACTCAGCTGTGCCTCCTGCCTCCCAACACACCCAGGTATGCAGAAAGTAGCAAGGACACACAACAGGATGTTGATTCTTTCGGAAGAAATCACGGTTCCTGGAGTTGTAGCCATAATGTAAAGCAAGAGGCTTCTAGCACCTGTACTGTATCTGTGGTTTATTCTACCACCACAGCACTGGAGTGGGATACAAACACATGAGACACTACTGTTTTTGCTTGCTGATTCCTCATAGCAGAGGGTGAAATGTAGAGCTTTGTGATGTTTACAATGACCAAAACTCAGATGCCATAATATTTCCCTGTGTGCAGACACAATGTTTTTTTTTTCCTATAAATTAGTAGTTCACTAGTCTTTAGGTATTCCAACACATATTGTAGTGTTGTATGATGAAACTGTCAACCAGTATAATATTTTCTATTAGTCAGTGCCTCTGCAGTGTTAGAAAAACATGTATGCAACCATTACTGTGGTAGTGCTTAAACGCTCGACTTCCTAATCTTGTTGAGCCATCAATAGATAGAAAATGTGCTGTCTGGCTCTTTTGGACAGTGCAACATATCTTTGTTGAAATATGTAAAAAGCAAGATGTTAAATTATTAGTATAAAAAAAGTGTGTCTGCAAACAGGGAGAGCTTTCAAGAATGCAGCACACTGAGCACATCTTAGTGCCATTCCAAGTTCTTTGCCTCAGAGGGAGGGTCTGGCTACTGAAAGGAGCTTCCTTTATGTGAAAGAGTGACATTTGATCAGAGAACTTTTGATACTAATAGAACAATGCATCAGATGGGCATGGGCAGCAGGAGGACCACTAGACTACCAAGGACAATGATAAAGTAGTAGTAGTTTGATTTGTCAAGTTATATTCCAAAATCTCTGATAATCCCGAAGCAGTTTTTATAAGATTTCCTGCAACTCATGTAGTCACAGTAATTTTTTTCTCTAGGAATCTCCAGTGAATCATGGGAGATAACTTGGGGAATTGACTACTACTGCAAAAAAGTACTACTAAAACTATGCATTGGATGGGCATGTGGGTGGAGGGAACACTAGACAACCAGGGAATTAATAGTATTAAAACTATGCATCACATAGGTATGAGGTAGGTAGGTAGTAGAACAAGTAGACTACCAGGGACAAAGACAGGTATAACACTATACAATTGATGGTCATTGGGAGGCAGGTGACCATGAGATTACCTGGGATATTGATACTACTGAAGTATGAAATGGATGGGCATCAAGGAGCAGGGGGACATCTAGACTGGGAGTGCTCAATTACTTGCATTGCTATTAAAAACATTATGCCTCTGATGGGCATCTGGCAGGTGGGTGACCAGTAGACTGCTGAGGACTGACAACTCTAGCTCTTAGTCCACTAGTCGGTGCTTGGCCAAAGGGAGGGGTAGGTGATTGCGCAGCACTGTGCATCTTGATAAGAGGAGCATTTTGGAAACATTAAATAGAACTGCCACAGTTGTCTTCAGTTCTTCCAAAATCCTCAAAACATGCCACTGCAACCTGTATATAGTTCATGAGGGATCCCTTGTTGACAAGGGTGCAGTGGCAGGATCTGTATGTACAATAGGCCCTTTCCACTTAGCCCCTGTCACATTCAATTTTGCATATCCCACCTAGCGTGTCATTAACATGATTCGGGACATATAGTATAAACTTTCTAAATATCAGGGCTGACGTATTTTCGTTTCATTTTCTTTTTTACTTTTGTTTTGTAATGCATAATTTATTTTTCTTGGAGTGCTGTTCTATGAAATGCTGAGACACAAAAAACCCAAGCCTAACAATCCCAGCACAGTAATCCCAAAGCACAGAATCCTGACAGTGTGCAGACCCCCCTGACAGCCACATTCCCCATGGTATGTGATCCTGAATTGCTATACAGTATATATATATATATATATATATATATATATATTCCCCAAGGGGTTCAGAGAACAGAGCCACCATGAAACCACTGTGTGGCCATCTCCTGTTGGATTCCATGCTTTGGGATTATAGTGCCATGACTGTCAGGCTGAGGCATTTCTGTCTCTGCATTTCGTAGCGTATCTGTTTTTCTTGGGGGGTAATTATAGAATTTGAAAATCAATGGAGCCAGAGAGAATGTAGCAGTTGACCTGCAGGTAAAGCAGAGACTATAGGGGGTATATGCCTTGAGGTCAGCTATGCATAGTAACTTAGTGTAGCTCACACTGGACTATGTATAATCTTAATGGATTTTGCAGACTTTGCCACAACATCACAAACAGTACGTCACAACAGATTCATGTCAACAGCACCTACCACAAGTAAGTTACAGTAATTGATATTCATTGTCAACTATGATGCTTTTCGCCACTTATTTTACCCCCATTTGTAATCTGTTTTACCCCACATAAATTACTGCATTGTGACCTGATGTGTTTAGCCAAATTCTCAAAGTGGAAAAAAAGTATATGAGCCCCAACTTTAAGTCTAATAAAAGTAGACAATGGCCTAGTGCTCTCACCTTTTGTTCATATTGACATATTTTATGAGGCTGAATAAATATTTCACATATGAAAGAAGTAGGAAGAAAAAAAAATAAGTGAGAAAGGCAAGGAAAGGATATGCAATGCAAGGCAGGCAAGACAAAACATGGGTGGACTCCATTTCTGTCCATTCAACAGCTTAATCTGGTTCAAGGTCACTTGGCATTCATCTGTATCCTCCTCCCCTGGGTCGTGCCTGAAAATAGGCAGGATTAGTCTAGTGCACTTACCCAGTCAACAAAAACTAAATAAAATAAATAAATTCTTTTGTGTCCAGTAATTCCAAATGGAAGGAAGGGAGGGAGAAAGGAAGGAAGGAAGGAAGGACCCTTTAATTGTATGGGACCAGGGGCTATCCCAGTGGTACTCTGGCAACATAGTGCACTGCCACCTGGAAGACTGGGATACAGTCCCACAGTAAAGCTGGCATGGAGATAAGGTGCACTGTAGAGAAGAGGGGCTCAGCTCATACAGTATGTAGTTAGGGTAGAGGTTGCATTGTGTCCATGCATGTTCTGCTGGCTGGCATCAGGTGTGAAGGGAACCACTGACCTGAACTTCTGGCTGGAGGAATGATGCAGCCACAGTGATCTTGATCATTAGGGTAGCAGAAACTGGGATCCACAAGATGAAAAAAATGGATTTATGAACAATATTAAAAATATGGGACCAATCTCTCATAAGCTTCACTAAATGTAGGATGGTATCTGAAATATAGACAAACTCTTCAGATATAAACTGTGACTTTTTAGCATAACTGCTTTATCTGGATGTCCATAAGCAGCAACATGGCTCTTCAGTATGACTACTGTTTTTGCTGTGGCCATGTTTTGCATCAGTACCAGTACAAGCCATTCAGAATTATATTAAAATGGTATTGTAATGCCACTATAGTTAGGGCTGGGAAGGCATTTCCGTACAAAACGCTGTTGACTTTCAATGTAATGGTATGAAATGTGGAAGGCACATCCTCTTAGGCAGGCAAGATCTCAAGACTTACCAATTTTTATTAAATTTGGCCCTGGCATTTTTGTGCTACAGGGTGGCAAAATGCTATAAAATCTAGAAAACAATTTTTTTGTTCATCAGTAACTAAACAACACGTGAAAGTTAAAACACAGACATACAGGTTCATTAGCTCCTTTGTGAAGGATTTTAATAATGGTATTTTTAAAATAAAAACATTGTTAAACAGGAATTTTAATTAAAAATGAAGTCTGTGCATGTGCAAAACAAAAAACAAAATAGCTCACAGTTTGGTAAAGTTCAATTCATGCACCACCCCTTAACCCATGGTCATACTTCTTTGCCATACATGCAGCACACTTTTTTATCCAGGAAGTAAAGATCTACATCACATCTGCAAATCAAACCTGGTTTTGTGACCTATTTTCAAACAAGGATTGGTCAGTGACAAATGTTTGCTTGATTCTATTTGCTGTGCAGTTGTTGGGCATAGATGGCACAGTAGATAAAATTAACAAATCTATAACACAAATTGCTATGTTGAAATTGTCATGGTTGGGAAATGAAGAAGTTTACACATAATGTTGTTGTTTTCTTAGGTTATGACTTGTGTGCCTTGTAAGTGGGCAAAGACCTTCAAGGTAAAAGGAAATAAAAGTCAGATAATGGGCAGAATTAGGGAGACATGGCAGTATTCTAATGATGTGATAGGTGAAGAAGGGGCACCCTCTCCAAATATTTCAGACTTAAAACTAATACAGATTTATTCACATGATTTACAAGCAAACACACACTTGATTCCTGGAGTATACATATTGAGCTTTGTTTATTTACGCTGTAGTGACAAAAATGCTTTTGTGTTACTGCTCAAAACTCAAGTAAGCAGAGAAACACAGCTCTTTACCTAAAGTGATCAGTGAGTGTAGAAACATCTTAGAACATCTGTTTCACTTGTGTTTTGCCATGTATGAGAATACATTAATTCCACGAGTTGTGAGCACTGCATCATAGGTATGCAAATGATCTGCCAATCCCTAAATAACAAACTTCTAAACAGCAGCACATATATATGTAGTAAACAGTAGACTATGTGTAATGAAATGCTGTCATAAGATTTCAACCACAAATAAAGAGCTGGACAAGAAAATGCTCTGCACTGCATTTTTTCAGCCTTATGGCTGAGCAAGGACTTTATAGGGAAAAGGAAGAGAAAGGCAGAGAATGTGTGGGATTGGGGAGGAGATACAGTATTCTGGAGCTGTGATAGGTGGTGGAGGGACACACTTCTAAAAGCCCTCTAACAGTTCAGACTGATAACAATATGTTTGGGTGCTTATTAAGCAAACAAAAAAGTAAATGCTGCTGATACTGGGAACACCCCCCCTCCAGTGGCCTCTTCTGTCCCCAACCCCTCAGTGTTCAATACAGCCATCAGGATCCCATCTACCGTGGTACCCTAATGTTAATTATGATTCAGAGAGCCCAACTCCAGTGGAAGCGTACTGTGGTGTTGTTTTTTTTGTTTGTTTTGGTTTGTTTTATGTGGACACCAGAAGCCGAGCCCCATTCTCATTGAAGATCCACCATTCCAACACTAAGTGCCCAAACACAAATTCAGCTGATTGGGTGTAATAACTCAAGAGAACATCATCACTCTTTCATTGAACTATTGTGCAAAAAGATCTGACCACTCCTATAAGAGTGTGTATTTTCTAAACTTGTTAGCAACACATGATATACTTTAACGTTTAGGGGTCTTGGGGAAGGAGAGAGGCTAGGTGCTACAGGGGGAAGGGTGGTGGTGTTCTGGTGAATTGCTGGGCCAAATGTCTTGAAAGGGTGAGGCAATGATGGTGATTTACCTTTTTGGAGCAGGAACAGATCTCCTGTATTTTATTTTATTTTTTATTTAATTAAAATGTGTTAACCAGAAAAGAACCCAAGTGCATAAATGCCCAATCCCAAGGTTAACCTGGGATCATACCCACATTTACATATAGCAATCATATTTCACAAATGTTATGTTAAGTATCCACAAAATAGAAAATTATTATAGGTTTTAATAGAACCTCGCTGAGATTATGTGTGTGTGTGTGGGGGGGGGGAGTTGGGAGATAGAGAGGGAATGGGTGGGAGAAGATGTAGTAAAATAATGTGAGAGGTGTGCGGGATTGGGTATTGTTTGAACAGTGGGTGGCTGCAGGTTTGTCATTGAAATTAATGATTGTTTTTAAAACGTTGGAGAGCAAAACTGGAGGCAAAACCAAAACTTTTTCTATCACAAAATCCCTTACTTCAAACCAACATCACAAGGAAAATTTTAAATTACTGTTTCCCTACTAAGAGCACAGTGATAATAGTATCAGGCTTCCTTCAGTTATAACAGAAACTGTGATTGAGCATCACTGCAGTTTCAAATGATGAAATTCTTTAGACCATTCATTTTTTTTTATTTTTACAGCAGGTGAGCCAATGCTAAATTGGCAACTAATGGAAGCACCAAAAAACACTATTCACATCAGTGAAACAGGTCAGAATGGACTTGATTTCCCTTTGGAATTTCTGCAGTTTGTCATCATGATGTAGTTGTGTTTTTAAAAGCGCACACATTGACTATGTGCAAACATTTTTTGCCAGCCACATGACCTGCAACAGCCAATAAACCTTCTGCAAAGCCTTGCAACAAACCATTATCTTCAGCCCCTCCCCAGAAACCTTGCCTCTAGGTAGGCAGGTAGGATTCACCCCATGGAGTGGGGAGGAACAACTGGGGCCCTCTAAAGCTTGAAGGCATCAAGCTCAGGGAGGAGAGTGAGGGTTCTAAAGAGCTGTGGCCTGTTGCTCCATCTCACTCCTCCTTCCCAGCTGAAACTTTTTGCAGTAGGACATCTCTGAAGATTCAAGTGGTTTCCTTTATTATCAGCATCCCCTTTATCTGCCACCCTTGTTTACTACCAGTGTGAGCTCCTCTCCCATTTTCTGGATACATAAATTCCTTCCCTTAACTGCCACTCACATTTATCCACCCCTCTCCTTTATTTGCCAAATTTTAGGATGTACTGAGGTTGGCAGAAAAAAGTGGGAACACTGTATTTCTTTTACAGAACCTGCCAGCCTTTGTCAGAGGGCAGAATCTGTTGGGGATCCCAGAAAATTGTGAATTTTGTTTTATGTTCTTTTTCCTCCCTTTTCATTATGCCTAGCATCAGGGAGCTTAATAATTTGGTCCAAATTGTTTGCTTGAGTTTCTTAAGGCCTGGTCAGTGGTCATGCTGTAGTACATTGTTCAGGGGGTTAAGATATACAAGTTATTTTTGCCCCTGCAGCCTAGCATTACCCTATCTTTAGACCTGATTGAAATAAATAGTTACATTGTGAATTGGAACAAGTTCCCCAGCTTGCTGCACATTCAGTTCAAACACACACTTGATTCCTGAAGTATACATATTGAGCTTTGTTTATTTATGCTGTAGTGACAAAAATGTTTTAGTGTTACTGCTCGAAACACAAGTAAGCAGAGAAACACAGCTCTTTACCTAAAGTGATCAGTGAGTGTAGAAACATCTTAGAACATTTGTTTTACTTGTGTTTTGCCATGTAGTCCCCCTTAGCTTGCAGGCACCAGACCTAGTGTTAATTGACCCTGGCTGCCTATCTGGTTGCTCTCTTGGTCATCTGTGTGGCTGCTTCATGCTTTGGCCCTTCTCAGGCATGTCGCCATTCCTCTGATGCAGTTAGATTTCTCTGAATAGTTTGAAGAGAATGGGACTGAGGTGAGGGACTGACCAACTGCTGAGCCACC
Organism: Neoceratodus forsteri; assembly: GCA_016271365.2. Classification (NCBI taxonomy): domain Eukaryota; kingdom Metazoa; phylum Chordata; order Ceratodontiformes; family Ceratodontidae; genus Neoceratodus; species Neoceratodus forsteri. The sequence goes on from CM028135.1 coordinate 278,892,121, forward strand.
ATGTGGGAGATGCTGCCAAGTGGAGATAACCCACAAGTGGTGGGGTACTGTTCAAGATGCTATTAGGGTGTCTTGGGCCATGGTTCTGGGCCCCATGTCCTTCCACCGCAGCATCACTTTCACTTGGGCCAACACAGTGTGGACTCACTTTAGATACTCCTGTCAGATTATGCAGTTATGATGGGAGGCAATAGTGTGCTGGACCTATTCACAGCATAGCACTATACCACACAGTTAGCTATACCAGTATGGGCTGGATGCCACACCACATGAAAGGGAGTGTTCAGAGTACAGTGTCAGTAACGAACCACGATTTCAACAACCTTTGTTACTTAAAATTTTGACAGCAGCATGGCAGTTTATTTTACCCAAGGTCTGGCAGAGGCTTGTTGCTGCAGTTAGTACTCGGCTATCGCTCAGCTAGGGACTTGACAGAGAATAGAAAGTTTATTGTTTATGTTTCTATCAGGAACATGATATTATTAAGAACACATTTTCATGTAATGAGTCTATAAGCACTCAGACTCCTTCTTGTCACATTGAATTACTAAGCACCACTTTATGCAGCATATTCAGTCATCATACAGCATTGCCTGGGTCATGATGGACTGAAGTGTGCTGAGTGCACCACACAGTTGCATAGGCACATTGTGCATTGGCAAGCTGCTACAATGCAGGACATTCATGCAGAACACTGCTGGACCATGCAGCATTGCATTAACAGGCACCTACATTATACAGAATATGATAACTTATACAGCATTCTTTATGCAGCATATCATGTCTTTTTACAGAGTTATATGGTTCCTGATTGTCAGAATGAGTGAACTGGCATGCCACATGGTTGCACATGCACATTGCGCATGTGTGGGTGGCCACAATGGTGGACACTCACACTGAGCGCCACTGTACTTAGTGGCAGGTGGGTTTCAAGCAGACCAGTTTTACCTGGATTCCCCTGCTTTCATTAGAGCCCTCCAGACTCCCTGAGGGTTACAATATTATGGGAAGTACAGGGGATTTTTCAAACTAAACAAAAAAAATGGGGGTTTCTACCAAATTGTGTGTAAGTGTAGCTCTGAAGGAAATGATCTTACCTGCCTCATTTTTGTAGTTAAAGATTTTTATTGTTTTAAAAAGATGCACACACATGGACACAATAATACATACATTCTCTGGGGAACACTGCAACATTTGGTGTCTCCAGAAGTCTTTATTAACACAACTGACCATAGCCTAACATGTCTTAGCATTGTCATGCACAATAATATACTTAATATGTAACTGTATTTGTGAAGTCATTGTCTATATGAAGGTCAGCCAGTGTCCCCTCTACCTTAGCGGGAAGGGGAACCTGGTGTCTTCAGCCTATGCCATTACACCTGTCTCAGCACACTGGGCCTAAGCTGGCCCAGGGAGTTAAAGGATATAGTGCATTCTGAAATATAAATGTGTAGTGCTATCAATTATATACAAGGTAGCAATCCTTCATGAAAGGGGACCTGCAGTAGGTTCATGTACAGATTCTTAGGTAGGATTTGGAGGCAGTTAGGGGGAGCAGGTATTTACTGTCCATTGGGGGGGGGTCATTACATAGTATCCCCTGTTATAAGGTTGTGACAGTACTTTGACTCTAGGTAGGGCTGCCAATATTTCTCAAATTGAGCTATCGTTCCCCTAGCAAAGCTCGAGAGTCTTTCAGATGTAGCCCCTTGGGCTATCACCAAGAGGAGCTCATGAAAGGTCTGTATCTCGGGGAACGTCACCGCATCAGAATAAGTCTCTCAGCAGTGGTCCCCACTGCTGTCCCTCACTGGGCTCCCAGGCTATGTTTCAGCATTGTGGGTCTTCCACAATCCAGTAGGAGAAGGAGGGATCTGGGTCAACCATAGGGAACATCTGTTGACACATATCCTGTGTTGCTACCCAGAATGGTTGGAGATGTGAGCAGTGTGAACGTGGGTAGAAATGGAGTCCAGGCAATGTTCAGGATGCAAAAACATCAACTTAAATTTATTATTCAGCAGACAAAAATAAGTGGACTGAGTATGGAAAATAAAGTAATAAAACAAAAAGAGGTCTAATATATTAGCTTCTCAAACAGCTTCTGACATTCACCTAGTAGCAAGCTAGGGAACAGGTAGGGTAGAGCTCTTGCCAACAACTGACTTGCTCTACAAGCACAAGTACATTTATACTAGTTGCAGGTCTCATGACCCACCAAACACCTCCCACTTTATAGTTTTAATCAAAAAGATACCTTTAAAGGCTGCAAAATGATTTCTCAATGCATAAACATCTCATATTAAGCTGTTTTACAAAGATAGGAACACATCAGTACAAATAATAAGGCTTATTAAAAGAAAAACAAAGAATATGAGAGGGAGTCAGGCTTCTCCCAGCAGTGACTGTTATAAATAGGCTGAAAACATGGCCGGCCGGCCCTATGCAACAGTCATACTGCAGTGAGGTCCTGAGGTTCAACAAACAGTTTGCTACCTAGAAAAGAGGTACATATGTTCTTGCTTCTTTTTATTCACCTAAGGTTTCTAAACAGTAGAGTACCATGATAGAAACTCTTCTATCTTCTGTATTCCTTAAAATACATTTTTTGCAGCTATTTCTCTCCATTTATCTGTCTTTTGTAAATGCAGGTCTCATACACCCTGCTGTGTAGCCTGATTAGTAAGGTGTGTCCCTGCACAAGCTAGCACAAGTTCTGCTGCACTATTAACTCCTTTATCACCAATAAAAGGGATACAGTACTTGCAAGTTAGTAAATGAGTCTCATGTGCTTCTTTAGGCACTGCTTTTGCCTCTTGCAAGGTTTCTCCAGTTCTAGGGCTTATTTACAGTTCTTTAACTTTTTCAGGCAGTTTTATTCTAGGCTTCAGGAGCGATGCTGAAATGAAAAGGAGAGGGATAGGAAGAATACCCACAAGTGGCCACAATGTGGGTAGGGAGATGACAGAGAGAGCAAAAAGAACAAGGACAGGCTAAAGTAAAGAGAAAGGCACTGTTGCAACAGATTTTAGAAAAAGAAACAGCACTCCAAAAGCACAGATACTGTTAAAGTTGCCTCTTGAATAAACATAAATGAACCAGACACCACAGGTTTAAGGGCTGGACTACCACAACAGAGTCCTCCCTGCATTCAGGAAACACTAGATGTGGGGGGTTACACTACACCTAAACCCCTTTCACATTCCTCCCCACCTAAGAGAAAACCACGGTTTTCTAATATTCAGAAGTACTTAAATCATAAAGAGTGAGTAGATCTCTCCCAAGAAGAGATGGAGCTCCAGCCTACCCACTCTCGAAGCTCCACCACGGGGTCCCTAATAAGTATACATCCTTATGAATGCATGAATGCACATTCACACACTACAAGGAACACATTCTTACAATACCCCGGGGTCTACTCTTATTTATTTAGATATTTCTGCACCAAAGCTGGACAGAAAGTCAGCATTACAGTGTGCATTCTCTGCTCTATGTTGCACTGTAAACTTATATGGTTGCAGCACCAGGTACCACCTCATGATTCTGGGGTTCTTTTCCTTCATTTCTTGTATCCAACAGAGGGGATTATGGTCTGTCAATATTTCAAATTCGGTTCCCCACAAGTAGTATCTTACAGTTTCTACAGCCCATTTTAGAGCCAAACATTCCTTTTCTACTGTGGAATATTTGGTCTCTCTCATGTGCAATTTTCTGCTAATGTACAGAATGGGATGTTCCTCTTCATCCTGTACTTGGGATAAAACAGCTCCAATGCTTACATTGGATGCATCTGTCTATACTATAAATGGTTTTGAAAAATCAGGACTCTTCAAAATCAGAGCTGAACAAAGGAGGGCTTTTATCATACAGAATGCTTCTTCGCATTCAGAGGTCCATTAGACAGCTGTGGGCCTACTCTTTTTAGTAAGTTGAATCAAAGGGCTAGCAAGGGTTGCAAACTGTGGCACAAATTGCTTGTAATAGCCTGCAAGGCCTAAAAAAGAATGGACATGTGTTTTTGTTATAGGCCTGGGACTCTTGGCTACAGCATCCACCTTATTTATTTCAGGCTTCACTTGTCCACCACCAATTAAACCCCCCAAATATCTGGTTTGCCTCATAGCAAGGGAGCATTTTGATGGATTCACAGTGAGGCCTGCATTTGTTATAGTGTCTATGACATTGGTAAGATGTTGTAAATGTTCTTCCCAGGTGGGACTAAAAATGATGACATCATCAAGATAGGCAGCGCAGTAGCCAATACAAGGGCACAGGAGCTGATCCATCAGCCTTTGAAATGTGGCCGGGGCTCTGTGCAGGCCAAAGGGCATCATAACAAATTAGAATGATCCCAAAGGGGTACTGAAAGTGGTCTTTTCTTTTGCATCAGGGTCTAATAGTATTTGCCAGTACCTCTTGGTAAGATCCAATGGGCTGATGTACTTGGTGAGGCCTAATCGATCGATGATGTCGTCGATGCAGGGCATAGGATACCCATCAAATTTGGACATAGTGTTCAATTTGCATAAATCGAGGGTTATCCTAATCCCACCCTCCTTCTTAGGAACTATCACCATGGGAAAGCTCCAGTTACTGTTGGATTCTTCTATCACACCCATGTCCTTTATTTTCTGTATCTCTTTTACCACCTCCCCTTTACTCTTTTGGGTATTTTGTAGGGCTTTACCCAAATAGGTGTCTCTTGGGTCACATGGATGTGATGAGTGATGTCTTGTGTCTTGCCAGGGGTGTTCACAAAGGTACACTGAAAGTGTTGCAGCACCTGTTCTATTTCTGCCCATTGTGTATCGCTTAATGTTTAATTTACTATGGGGGTTGTAGGGTCTTCCATTTCTAGTCTCTGGTAGGCCAGGTCCATCTCATTATCAGATGAAGTAGGACACACATACATGGTAGGGGCAGTAGCTGATCGGTCATACCATTTTTTCAACAAATTTGCATGATATACCTTTACCTTTTGTCTCCTATCTGGCATTTCCACTGCATAATTCACTGGCCCAGTTTGTCGCTGCATCACATATGGGACTTGCCACTTCATGGTTAGCTTATTGTTATTGGAGGGCAGTAATAACAGGACATGTTCCCCTGGCTGAAACTGTTTGTTACCTACACCCATGTCATAGTTCTCTTTCTGGTATATTTGTTTGACTTGGTTCTGGGAATGGGCTAGTTGTACATATTTTGCCACCTTTTGGTGCATTTGGGCCACATTCTCAAGAGGTGTTGTGGGTGAAATGCTTTTGTCCCCTTCCCTCTGTTCTTTGACCACATTCAGGAGTCCTATTGGATTTTTGGTAAATAGAAGTTCAAAAGGTGAAAAACTGGTAGATGCCTGAGGCACCTCCCTGTACGCAAACAAAAACAATGGCAAATATAGGTCCCAGTGTTTTCCCTCATCTGCCACATACTTCTGTATTGTCTTTTTAAGTGTTTTGTTGAAACACTCTAGTAAGTCATCGGTCTGAGGATGGTATGGAGAAGTATACACAGCTTTCACCCCTAGAGCCAGATAGAGATGTTTCAACAAAGCTGAGCAGAAATTTTTTCCCCTGTCTGTGACTATAACCTTTGGTATCCCTACCTTGCTAAAAAACTTCAAGAGCTCATCAGCTATTTTTCAGCTGTGATTGTATGTAAGGGAATCACCTCAGGATACTTTGTTGCATAATCACAGATGACTAGGGCAATGTGATTTCCCTTTGTGCTCTTGGGTAAGGGTCCTACCACATCCATTGCTACTCTCTCAAAGGGGTTGGTCACTAGTGGCAGGGGTTGCAGGGGGACCTTATCTACTTTCTAAACAAGGGCCACTTTCTGACAGGCACTACAGCTCCTACAGTAGTCTGCTACTTGTTTGTGAATCCCAGGCCAATAGAAGCGACGTAGCAGTCTATTGAGGATTAGAGAAGCAGCAAATTTAAAATCTGCTAGTGAAGTGCATGCGAAATGGGCACTTCACGTTGCCACTCCGCTACCTGGAGTAGGCAATGCAAAGTGCTCACTCCGCCTTATCATTACCACTTCGCATTGGGCTGAATGACAAAATGAAGTAAGGCAAAGTCATTGATTTCAATGGACTTCGCGTTCCTCATTATGATTCTAAGTGATCCACTTGGTGTTTCAGACTTGGCAGCCCCCCTACACATCACATGGCTTTCAGTACTGTAAGTCACATGCTCTCTAGCCAGGCAGGAAGGAAGTGAGTCACACAGACAGTTTTACTTTCTCCTGTGCAGACAGAGAGATGAGTGTGTACTAGAGAGAGGAGTGTTTTGATTGCAGAGGAGGAGAGTTAAAATTTGATAGTTAACCCAACAGCGTTTTTAAAAGCTATATTTTTTTGTCTTTTCTGTACTGTTTTTTACTTAATTTGTTCTTTCTGTAAATTTTATTTTTCTTACCTCTATACTTACTTAGTTGTTTGTCTGTGTGTGTGTGACTGTGTGTGTATGTTGTGCTTGTGTCGTGTGACAGAGTAGTGATTGCTCGGACTGAGGGAGCACAGTAGGAGAGATGGAGCAGGATGAGTGAATGTCTGGGGAGGGGGCAGCTCTGGGAGAGCATGGTAGTACATGTTGTACCATGCACATGCGTGGGGGGCATGGGCACCCATTTGTGTTGGACCTCTCTAAACTTGTGAGTGTCCAACCCCCGGAAGCAGGACCAGCACTGCCTCCTGACTCTGAGGCAGTTCAACAGCCACCACCACCACCAAGTCCAGCACAAGGTCCTTTGGAGCAGAATGTGCCTGTTCCCACAGGTCCAGGTGTGGATCCCATCAGTGTTGAGCAGTGTGAGCAGCCTACTGCCAGTTCATCTGGCCATCCCCTGCCTGTGCCTGGTCCTCCCCACACCTCCATTGTTTTGCAGTTTTTTGACTGTGTCATGGGGGACAGCAGTGTGGTGAAGTGTTGCCTATGTGTGGTGGAGGTGCACCGTGGCCCTCGGGGGAGTCACCTGGGGACTGGGGGCCAGCGCACCCATATGCTTAATCACCACCAGTTGGAGTGGCAGGCTGCCACAGAACGGATCATGTCTGCACCTGCTGGCCATTCCATGGCAGTGGGTGCCATTGTGCATAGCGGTATCCCTAAGAACAGGAGGGCCACAGCAGCACCTGTTGCTCCACCAGCACCCCCACCACCACCACCACCACCAGCAGGTCAGCCTGTCAAATGAGTGGACACCAAAGAAGTGCGTGTAACACTGTCTGACTTGGCAGTTCTCTGGAGTGCTGTTGAGGAGGACAGCGAGAGGATGAGTGCTGTGGAGCAGCGGCTGGATGACATAGAAGGACATCAGCTTCAAATTATGTCCATGCTGGAACTGTTACTGGATCACCATGGGATCCCACATTAGTTTTGTTTCCTCACACCATGTCCCCCCCCCACCTTCCTTGCTGTGTCATAAAATGTATTCCTCCACCATCCCTGACCCTTGTACGTAATTATGCCCCTTTTTTGTTGTCTTCAGTATGCGTTACACTTTATATTCTGGGGCCCCTTCCTTCTCTTAAGTGTCTGTGTGTTTTGTGTGTGTGCCCTGTTTTGGTGCCTCATTTTTCTGCATCCGCAAAAGGCATCTGTCTTGTGTCCAGAAAATTGACAAGTGGTAGCACAGTGAAATGAGAGTGTTTCAGCACAAAGTCCCCCAGAATTAATGGCACACTCAGTCATGTGCACAAAAGTGGCACAGAGTTCCAGCTTTTTTTCTGCAGGCCCAGAATGCATCCTCCATGTGTCCAGAAAATTGACAAGTGGTAACAGAGTGAAATGAGACTGTTTCAGCACATACAAAGTCCCCCAGAATTAATGGCATACTCAGTCATGCGCGCAGTGGTGGCACAGAGTCCCAGATTTTTTCTGGAGGCACACGATGCTTTCTCCTTGTGTGCAGAAAATTGACAAGTGGCAACCAAGTGAAAAGAGACTGTTTCAGCACATACAAAGTCCCCCAGAATTAATGGTGCACTCAGTCATGCACACAAAAGTGGCACAGGGTCCCCGGATTTTTTCTGCAGGCCCACAATGCATCCTCCTTGTGTGCAGAAAAGTGAAAAGTGATCATCTCAACTGGATTGAAAGGTGCCCTTTGGATGTATAGTAATAGTAGCCTTGGTGAGTAGATATATATATATATATATAGATATATGGTTGGGTATTTTGTAGGTGATGATGAGGGGGTTGAACTTGACATGGACATGTACTCATGCTATTGTTCTGCATCACACAGGTGACTCCGTCTCCGAACTGCTGCTGTGCACCTTCCAGTGCTCAATGAGAATTTTTTGCACTTAAATAGAAATGGATAACTCTCAACCACATGAAGGTAAGTATTTATTTTGTTTTTGGGGGGGTGATCATATTTTCAGTTTTGTCTGTAATGGTTTCTTATTTTTTCATCTCTTCACAGATTTCATGAGCATCCTTCTGGAGTCCGGTTGTTCATGATGGTCATGGTCATCGAAAGAAATGACTTCTGCATGTTGCATGTGTGCCCATGCTCGGGTCAGGGAAGGGGTGTGCCTGATCATGTTGACAAACTTTTTTGGATAAGGCCACTTTGACACAACAACAAAGTATCGCGAATTTTCCTAAAAAAGAAATGAATGACTTCTTAAAAGTTACAACTTCACTGTTATGTGTGCCTCCCTGGTTCTCAAATCTCAATCCATGTTGTCAAGTTACATTTCAGAGACACATCTTGTAAACTACTAAGACAAACTGTTGTGTGCAATATTTGCAGCAGTCTTTACAAAGTAATGAAACAGATGAAATAAAATCTTCATACTTACCAGAATAGATTTCACATGGACATTACATCGCTTCCTCTCTGTATCATGTAGCTACAGCATCTTTCCCAATGAGTAATAGCGATGGATCCTGTTTTTGTTCTACTATAAAAGAAACTGAAGAAGTTTACTGTATGTGTTTTGCCACTGCAGCTCTGAAAAGCTACAGAAAACAAAACAGACAACTTAAGGAAGTGAGGCAGCATAACAAACATGAGTGCACATACTCACTTTATGGTTTAAATATTAAGAAGCTGGTGGTGGTGGTGCACTGGTGGACTGGTGGTCCGTGGGGGGCAGACAGACTCATTGTGGCAGCAGACTTGGATAACATCAGTCTTGGTGGTGGTGGTCTGGGGTGGGCAGACATACAGACTCATGGTGACAGCAGAGTTGGATAACATCAGTCCCGGTGGTGGTGGTGGTCCACGGGGGGCAGACAGACTAATGGTGGCAGCAGACTTGGACAACATCAGTCCTGGTGGTGGTGGTCCAGAGTGGGCAGACAGACTTATGGTGGCAGCAGACTTGGATAACATCAGTCCCGGTGGTGGTGGTCCGGGGTGGGCAGACAGACTCATGGTGGCAGCAGTCTTGGATAACATCAGTCCTGGTGGTGGTGTCCGGGTTGGGCAGACAGACTCATGGTGGCAGCAAACTTGGATAACATCGTTCCCGGTGGTGGTGGTCCGGGGGGGCACACTGCCTTTTAAATACTGCAGTTAAAACCTACCAACATTAACCACATCATCATCCTCATAAAGAAAACTGCCCTCACAGTCATCGATGTCTGAAGTCTGACCACTGGGAAATTCTTTCTCCATTGTGTCATCATCTACTTCAGTGGTGGCCCTTTTCAGGCAGCCACTGCCAGTGCCACCAGGATGCTCCATTTCCACATCAGCAAGACCACCATGACTAGGCCGGGGTAGGAATACCGAGGTTGCAGTCTGTGTTGGTATGTGCCTCTCATTCATTTTAATGAATGTTAGCAAATTAACATTTGCAGTAGGCAGGTTTGTCTGACGATCCCTGACTATTGCACCTGCTGAGCTGAATACCCTCTCAATACTTATATTGGAGGGTGGGCATGTGAGGTTCTTCAGTGCCACTGCAGTCAGCTCTGGCCATTCATTGTCCTTTCCACTCCAGTACAAAAGAGAGTCTTCACTTATTGTCAGATGCCTGTTTTCAGACAAATATGACTCAACCATTCTCTGTGCTGCACTAAGTCCGATTGTTGATGCATCAGCCTGTTCCCCAGAATCACTGATTTCACAAATAACCACTTGGGACAAAGCCTTCTAAAGTGGGTTGACGCCAACCACTTTGGATGACAGACCACCAGGAACTACAGTCCCCTTACCCTTGCATGATATGCTTGCTGGTCCTCCAGCTACACCTTCAGCTGGATTATGCTGCTGAGGTTTGCAAACCTTGGCACGTGACTTCTGTGCCCCATGAACCAAGTGAACCAGTTGACCACTGATATTTTTTACCTGTTCAGGCCCTCCCTCCAGTACTGATGCAATTCCATGTTTGTATCTTGGGTCCAGCATTGTTGCCATGGCAAAGTTGTCGACACGTTGAATGCTCACAATGTGATGATTGTGGTTGAATACTGTCAGCATGTGTTGCAGCAAAATACTGCTACCACCATCTCCAGCAACATCAAGACTATGCTGTACATTCAACAATGTCTGCCTTAGTACCTGCAGCAGTGGAATTGATTGGCTAATGGAGGCAGACTCACCACTCACTGCCTGTGTGGCATGTTCAAAAGGCTGCAAAATTGTTATTACAGAGTCCATGAGGCACCACTGTTCAGCCGTCATAGACATGGAGGCCCCAGAACTGTCACTGCTAGTGTGCATAACAAGACATTCTGTGATCACTTTGTATTGTTCATACAACCTCTCTGCCATGTACAATGTGGAGTTCCATCTGGTGACAACTTCCAGCTTCAAACGGTGCTGAGTCAGGCTGTATTGTATCTGCAACTGCCACAGCTGGTCACGGGCCTTTCCAGATCTTGAAAAGTGAGAGCAGATATGTCGTGCAATGGTCAGCATTTCCTTTATCTCAGGGTGCTGCAGAAACTCCTGGACCACAAGATTTAAACAGTGGGCCATGCATAGAACATGAAAGAAAAACACCATTCATGATGCATTTCACCACATTTCCCATTGTCACTTGCTATGAACCTAGCTCTCAGGGACAAAGGGTTTAGCCATCTGTCAATTTCGGTCAGTACCATGTCCAACATGTTCTCACCAGTGTGTGAACAGGTCACACTGTGCATAGCAATTGTTGCATGCTGGTGAATTCCAGGAAGATTGCTACCGTAGCAATCCACCTTCCTGCACTGATTATTCACACTACCAGCATCACAAACAACCCCCAGCACCTGCGCCCAGTGTGCAGTTATACACAGATATGAACTCCCCGCTATTTTGCCACTTGTCCACATATCCATACTTAAATGGATGAATGGAGAGGAGGAACGTTGAAGGGCATAGTTTACTGAGTCTGAGACAGTGCAGAACAACTCAGGAACAGCATGGGTAGAAAAGTATGTCCTGGATGGGACTTTCCATTTTGGACAGGCACGGCCAGAAAACCGACGGAACCCAGAATTCTCCACAAAGGAGAAGGGCAAAAGATCGATTGCCAGCATTTCTGCTACAGCAGCATTAAGTTCACTTGACACTGTATGATTGGGGGGGGTACTTCAGCTTATGCACAAAAAACACTCTGTAACGTGGGCTGATTTAAACTTTTTACACGGGGTGTGTTGTTGGTCACAAATGGTTGTGCACTGTGATGAATGGCATTGGCAGGGGGTGGAGTGTGGACATTTGATGAAGATGGTTGCACAGGTGATGATGACAAACCCAGAAATGATGTTATTTTTCCAGATTTGCCAGCTGGGGTTGATGTACCACTTGCACTAGACATATTGCATTCACCACCACCACAAAAACTGCTACTCTCACCAGCACTGGACATTTCAAAGTCATTATGGTCATCCACCTCATCATGCCTGTAGTAATCCTCTGCTCTTATTACCGCTCTACTGCACACGTTTAATTTCCTACTGGGCTTAACAGTCATGGAAGGGGCTAACATGCTGGCTATGGTTGCCGCCGGTGATACGGGTGAACGTCCAAGTCTGGTATTAGCTGCCAGCTTGTGATGGCTCCCCAGAGCCAAGTGCCTATTCTTATGATGCGTATGCTGTCCTCCTGTCGCAAGATGGCTTCCCTTTTTACCTTGACTCACATGCACATGGCAAACCTGGCAGATTGCAGCTGAACCATCATTTGCATCTTGAACAAAAAAATCCCAAACAAAGGACTGTGGTGCTCTGCTTTTAACATGTCCATGATGATGTGGCTTATTTAAGTCTGTTATTTTAAGCACTGAAGTGGAGGGGGCATGTGATGTTTCTGGCACTGCACACCTGGACTGCAACTGACCACCACAACTACCTATCATATTGAGTACTGGGTTGTCATCATCAACATCATCATCCACTAAAACCGGTAAATCATGTTTTTATGGGGGGGGGGTGGATTCCTGCAAACAGATTCAGACACAGCCACTTTTAATTTCTTTTTCTCCGGTTCCCAACTGGGGTCAATTAAATCATCATCATAATCATCAACGTCACTGTCATACACATTCACATCTTCTGCTTGGATGCTAACATGTGGACTGCATGTTGCAACAGCAGCAACATCATCATCAGCAGCAGCATCATTACATTCATCATCAGCATCTACACCACCGTCACCTGATATTTTTCACCACTGTGAATCACTGTTGCATGGAAGATGAGTGATGTTAAGTGCCATGGTGGATGGAATATCACATTGTATGCTGTTGTTGACATGATCATCAGAATCAGGTTCACTTAATGGGATGTTACCGGGAAATATGACATCATCTACGCTGTCACTCACTTGCACTGCTTCACACTCAATATGTTTGGATACGGTACACTGGTCGGAATTAGAACTTGATGCAACAATGCTAATACTAGCTCCACCACCGCTAACACCAGTAACACTAACACCACCAGCTGGGAAAACGTCATCTTCTCCAACTATCAAGAAGTCAAGAAGCTACTGATTGGGCTGTAAAAAACATTGCAGGAGAAATACCTTTCCTCACATCAGCAATGCACTTCTCCTGCCAACATTGCCATGTCCAGAAACAGCTTTACTTGCACGTCTCTTTGCAGGCATTTTGGGGGATCAACCATAAATATTATTACCCAATTCAGATTTTGATACATTCACTTTCTGACTGGAGGGTCACTACTCACTAGCTGGATATGAAGAAAAATAAACAACTGTGGCTTCAGCAACAGATAAGAGACTACTGTATTGTGACACTGTCATGGAATTAAAACAACTTCAGTAAACAGTGGTGCTGATGGGGTCACAAAAACAATCCAGACTGGCAAAAAATACATTTTCAATGTGGGGTTGGGGGAGCACTGAATACAGACAGTGCTGATTTTTATGGCACTACAAGCAGCAAAACTAAGAACAGAGAACACGACTGCAGTACAAAAGCAGGCAACTGCAGTGGATAGCAGGTTCACACTGCTGCACTTAGTTGCACTTACACTGATCTGTGTCACAAATTTTAAAAGGTGTATTATGTTTGATGCATGCAACTCTGCACACACAACACAGAACACTTTGGCCCAGATATTCAAAAGGGTTGCTCATGGCAAAACAGTGTTGCGCCATGCGCAACCCACTGATGTGCCCCGGTGCGATATTCAAATGGGAAAAGTAGGCAGCACAAATCCCAATGCGCCAGAGTGCATCAGTAATGTATGCAGGCACAGGTGGGGGGGGGGCATGCCCATGCATACTCTGCACAGCCCGATATTCAGCCTAGGATGTGTGGAGCCATGCATGCGCAACCTCTACCTGTGCCAGCACAAAGTTGATAGAAAAAAAGGAGGAAGGGCTGGCCACCCACACATGAGCTGCCTTATTGCAGGGTGCAACATGGCAGCTGCCACCTGTGGGTGGCCATCCAAGCTCTGGCTGCACCTCCATGGTGGCAGTCCCCCCATGCCCGATTGCGGGCATCAGAAAATAAATGATTAATCCACAATCCCAGGTGGTCCAGTGGACCACTGCCAGATTGCGGGCTAAGCAAATAAATCAGATATTCACAATCCCTGGTGGTCCAGTGGACCTCTGCCTGATTGCGGGCTAAGTAAATAAATGAGATATCCACAATTCCTGGTGGTCCAGTAGACCTCTGCCCAATCACGGGCTTCGGTAAATAAATGAGATATCCAATATCCCTGGTGGTCCAGTGGACCACTGCCCACCCAATCGTGGCCTAAGTACAAAATGAAAAATCCAATATACCTGGTGGTCCAGTGGACGCTGCCTGCCAGTGCTGGCTAAGTACAAAAATAATCTAACCTCTATCCTGGTGGTCCAGTGGACCTGTCTTCCCGATCACGGGCTGAATGTAAAGAAGAAACCTCATGATCCCTGGTGGTCCAGTGGATCCCCATCCTCGCCCACAATCCCCTCTCGTTCCCTCCCAGTCAGCGATGGGTGGCACCCACCCACTTGCTGCCCACCGCCTGCCACTGACACCATTGGTAGGGCTGCGCCATTGGTCCACAACGTGAGCCAATGGGCATGCAGCCCATACTGTATTACACATTCCAGATATGTGAATGGATCCATTCATATATCTGAAATGTATTATATGTATGGTTGCACACCCATTGGCTCACGCTGTGGACCAATGGGTGTATAGCCCTATCGATAGTGACAGTTGGGGGCAGAGGCAGGCGGGTGGGGTGCTGCCACCCGCCACTGACCTGGGGGGTGGTGCAGTGGGGATCATTGGTGGTTGGGGAGGGGGTCCACTGGACCACCAGGGATCATATCTTTCTTCTCCTTTACATTCAGACTGCGATTGGGAAGACAGGTCCACTGGACCACCAGGGATAGAGGTTAGATTATTTTTTTTACTTAGCCCGCGATCGGGCGGGCAGCGGTCCACTGGATCACCAGGGATTTATGTTTATTTTTATTACTTAGCCCGTGATTGGGCAGGCAGTGGTCCACTTGACCACCAGGGATACTGGATATCTCATTCATTTACTGAAGCCTGCGATCTGGCAGTGGTCCACTGGACCACCAGGGATTTATGTTTATTTTTATTACTTAGCTCACAATCGGGCAGGCAGCAGTCCACTGGAACACCAGGGATATTGGATATCTTATTTATTTACTGAAGCCTGTGATTGGGCAGCAGTCCACTGGACCACCAGGGATGATATGATTTCAATTTTATTTACATAACCCATGATCGGGCAGTCCACTGGACCACCAGGGATATTGGAATGTTCTTTTTTGTACTGCAGCCCGAGATTGGGCTGTGAGGCACATTGCCGCACTGCAGGGGGCGTCGGTCCCTGACGGCTGCTGCCTGGCAGAGCGCCAGGTGCAAGTCATCGGGGATCAATGCACCTGCATGCAAATGGGGCCATAATGACATACAAATGGCTCCATGTGCACCTTGCATACATTATGGCCCCATTTGCATGTCAACTTTTGAATATTGCAGGTGCTGTGCCTTGCACAATGGAACTTGTGCTAGTGCATCCACATGCTCCACTCTGGCCACTGGAGCTTGTGCAGTGCCACTGTGCCATGGTCACTATGGGTGGCCAGGGTGCGATATTCAATGATGCTGAGCCACGGCGCAGCTCTGTTGAATATCACCTGGTCAACGCCCCTGCACAGTCTAGTTGCTCTGGGCCCAGGCTTGCACCACAGCCTGGCACAGTTTGAATATCTAGGTCCTTGTGTACAATGCTGAATGAGGAATGCGATGCAAATGCAAAAGTTCAGGGTACTCAGTGCCACGTAATGTGCATTTGTAATTTAAACAACCTGACCTTATGAAATGCTGCACCACATTCACACAACAAACAGCAAGACAATTTGTACTATTACTGACAATTTTACTATGTGTACAGTATCACAGTCAGTTACATAACAAAAATATTACCAAAACACAAAAGAATCACTAGTTCTCCAACTTAAATCTACCTACACACAGATACGCCCCTCCCCACACAGCACACTTCACTGTCTTTCACCACACACACTCAATTTTGTAAATTTACATTCAAAATCCACACAGAAACAAAAACAGTTGGTGATGTGAGCACAGGAGGGTTTCCTACATTCAATGAACTACAGTTGGATCCCCAAAAAAAAGCAACAATGCTCTTTGAACAGCTTTTAAAAGATTCCTACAGACAGCTATCAGAGCACACTGTCTCCTACTCCTTCCTACTCATACTATCTCGAACTGAGGCTGTGCAGATCAATATAGAGCCCATGTGACCTGAACTCCCATGACTCACTGCAAAATCCACCTTTGGAGATCAAAAACAAGGTGAAGTGAGGTGAAGTGAACTGCCACCAATGTACTTCGCCTTAAAAATTGAAAGAGAAGTGACCAGTGGAGGCGGAGTAACGCGAAGTAGCTGTTTCCAGTTATGATGCTAAGTACTCCGCTTTGCATTGTGGAGCACTTGAAGAATCCGCCTTTGCTCCATGGATCATTTCACGAAGAAGATTGAGCCCACTTCACCAGCCACTACTGAGGATTCTGTCTCTCCCTGCATGCCCTGCACAAGGGACATCATGTGCTAGATACAGTAAATGGGCCCGGTGCTGTTGAGGGCCCACTAATTGGTCCACACTTTCACTGATTTTGGAGTTCGTACATTGTCTGTACAGTAGCCCTTTTAGAACTCTAAAAACAGAAGTGGGTGCATCTACCCCTTACAGAACAACTAAATAATGGTTTAAGTGACTGATCCTGGTTTTGACTTCCTGCAAAAGAATCACGCATTTGTTTATTAACCACTATATCATCACAGTTTAAGTTCTGTTTTAGAGTCCATTGTCTTTTTTCCTTCTTCTTTTCTCTTCCTGATTTCCTGCTTTTTCCTGGGGGCTCTAACAGTGTCTCATCAAAAGGGAAAATGTCCAATATAGTCTGTTCCTTCTTGGCCTGGGCACGAGTCAGTACAGCACACACAGCTGACTTTGGTGACAGTGGTTGATCAAATAAGGGGAAATAATGTCACAGCACAACAGGTACAGGCACTTTAGGCACCAGTCCCACCTTCCTGGATCGTGATTATGAGTTGAGACTTAGGCTCTTGTTCTTCAGGGGGTAATAATGGATGTCGCCATGAATACAGGTAACTCCCGTTTGTTCTATCCCTGATTCCCCTTGCACAAGGTCAGCACATATCAAAGTCTGACGGTTTCCAGAATCAAGTAACGCTGTCACTTCTTTCCCTTCCACAGTTAAAGGGATAACATAGTGTCACCAGTTAGCTAGGGTCAGGTGGGTAGGGTCACTTTTCTTCTTAGTGCAAAATCTGGCTATGTGTCCTTTACTTTGACACTCATGACACACAATATCAGGGTTGTAAATCCTTGTGGGTCTAGTGACTTTACAAGTGTTAACATTACTAGACACTTTACCAGTAGTAGTGGAATGCAGAGGTCTTATCATTGGTAAGGAAGAGCTGGTCCAGGAATGACCCTTCAGATGAGCTGGGTGGGCAGTCACAAAATCCTCAGCCAGCTGGATTGTTTTTTCTGCTGTCTCTGGCCTCTGTTCCCTCACCCAAATTTGCACATCATGGGGAAGAATTTTTATGAACTACTCAAGGATTACTGCTTCCACAACCTGGTCCATAGTCTGTACAGATGGCTGTAACCACTTTTTACATAGGTCTTGCAGTCTTACATATGCCTCCTCTTCCAGGGAATCAGAATCCCCTCCTTCTGCGGCTTCTTCCTTTAATTCCCTCTTGGAATCAGTCCTGACCTCCTTCCGCCTCACATCACCCAGACCACTGGATTAGGGTAGTTGAAACTTCTCCACCATGGTTCTTGTGGAAACTCCCCCTGGAATGGGCACCTCTGCCTTGGCCTGCTGTTTCTGTTCCTCCATGATTTTTGGCACCAAAAACTGCTAAGAGCTGCTGTTGCCTCTTGTATCCCACTTCCAACACCCAGTGTGAACGTGGATACAAATGGAGTCCAGGCAATGTTCAGGGTGCAAAAACTTCAACTTAAATGTATTATTCAGCAGACAAAAATAAGCGGACTGAGTACAGAAAATAAAGTAATAACAAAACAAAACAAAAAGAGGTCTAACATTAGCTTCTCAAACAGCTTCCTACATTCACCTAGTAGCAAGCTAGGGAAAAGGTAGGGTAGAGATCCTACCAACAACTGACTTGCTCTACAAGCACAAACACATTTATACTACTTACAGGTCTCATGACCCACTAAACACCTCCCACTTTATAGTTTGAATCAAAAAGATACCTTTAAAGGCTACAAAATCATATTGCAGTACATAAACATCTCATATTATGCTGTTTTACAAAGATAGGAACACAGTACAAATCATAAGGCTTATTAAAAGAAAAATAAAGAATATGCCAGAGAGTCAGGCTCCTCCCAGCAGTGACTGTTATAAATAGGCTGAAAACATGGCCGGCTGGCCCTAAGCAACAGTCATACTGCAGTGAGGTCCTGAGGTTCAACAAACAGTTTGCTACCTAGAAAACAAGTACATATGTTCTTGCTTCTTTTTATTCACCTAAGGTTTCTAAACAGTAGAGTACCATGATAGAAACCCTTCTATGTTCTGTATTCCTTAAAATACATTTTATTGCAGCTATTTCTCTCCATTTATCTGTCTTTTGTAAAAGCAGGTCTCATACACCCTGCTGTGCAGCCTAATTAGTAAGGTGTGTCCCTGCACAAGCTAGCACCAGTTCTGCTGCACTATTAACTCCTTTATCACCAATAAAAGGGATACAGTACTTGCAAGCCAGAAAATGAGTCTCCTGTGCTTCTTTAGGCACTACTTTTGTCTCTTGTAAGGTTTCTCCAGTTCTAGGGCTAATTTACAGTTCTTTAGCTTTTTCAGGCAGTTTTATTCTAGGCTTCAGGAGTGATGCTGAAACGAAAAGGAGAGGGATAGGAAGAATACCCGCAAGTGGCCACAATGTGGGTAGGGAGATGTCAGAGAGAGCAAAAAGAACAAGAACAGGCTACAATAAAGAAGAAGGCACTGTTGCAACAGATTTTAGAAAAAGAAACAGTACTCCAAAAGCAAAGATACTGTTAAAGCTGCCTCTTGAATAAACATAAATGAACCAGACACCACAGGTTTAAGGGCTGGACTACCACAACAGAGTCTTCCCTGCATTCAGGAAACACAAGATGTGGGGGGTTACACTACACCTCAGCCCCTTTCACAGGCAGTCCCACAGTACATGGTACAGATGTGCCCCCTGGGCTCCACACCATCAGCAAGTGTCTTTCGGGATAAATTCCATAGTTTTGAGTTTGGCCGGGTCTCAATGCCATCTATGAAGGGTCTTATTATGAAAAGATGGGTGTGTCCATCCTGGCATTCCATATGGATACTTGCCCATCCATGCTTCCACTGGTGTTCAGAGATTGGGGTCTGCAGTTCCCTCTCCCACTGTGCCTTGGCTGTTTGGGTGGTGTCGGGGGTTGCATCCCTTAGAGCGGCATAAATCTAGCTCACCCTATTCTTGATGTGCTTCTCCCAAATGCTTATTAGGATACTTATTAGGTGGGGGCCTTATTGCACCCCTTTACTATGGGAAGCATTTGATAGGTGGCTATGGCGTCTCTAATTTGGAGATATCTCCAGAAATGAGTGGCTGGGAGATGGTATCTGGTTTTCAGGGCCTCAAAAGTATTGATTGTATGTGACCCAGGGAGTAGCAGATCCTGTATCAGGGAGATACCTTGAGCTTCCAAAAGCTTCCAGTGGATAGGATGTTTCCCCACTGTCAAGGTGTGATTGTTCCAAAGAGGCATGTGTTTCCATTGTGCCAGGTCTTGTTCAAGGAGAGAGTGTGTTTTTCTCCAGTATTTAATTGAGATCAGCATGGAGGGAGGGAGGGTACCATGGGGAATATTTTTGTTGTCATATAAGACCACTGCCAGAGATGGGGCCTGCACTAAGGTTGCTTCTAATGGGAGCCAAGTTGGAGAATCTTGTCCTGTTTTGGAGCACCATCTAGTGGTCTGGGCTGAGACATAGGCCATATGATACCCTTGCAACCATGGTAATCCCCAACCTCAACTACTCCAGTGCTGCCATAATTTAAGTTTGCTAAATCTGGGTGGGGACCCCTCCCAGAGGAAGCTGCCCTTCAGTGCTTCAAATTTATGAAACCATTTCTGTGGGATAGGAACTGGTAAATGAGCTAGTAAGTATAATATCTTTGTGGCAGCCATCATCTTGATGGAGTCTATTTTGCCCATAGCGAGAGCCTAAGGGTCTTCCACCTATCCAAGTCCTGTCTGAGAGAGTCTAGAAGTATGGTGAAGTTAGCCAAAATAATTTTTGTCAGGTTTGGGTGTAAAATTATACCAAGGTATTTAATGCCGTTAGGAGACCATTTCAAACCTAAGGTTGTAAAATCCTCTCCAGGGCTCACCGAGTTCAGTGGCAGGACCTCGGTTTAGTCTGGTTCATCTTGAGGTCTAACACCCAGCTGAAGTCAGCCAGGATATCAAGGACATCCAGGATCACTTGGGGGGTGTACGCCATGGTGATTAAAAGATCGTCAGCATATAAAAATGTTTTGAAATTGGTGTCACCTACCTGTGAACCAGGAATCAAGTGAGATTCCCTGAGTGCTATGGCCAGGGGTTCTATAGCTAGGACAAATAAAAGAAGGGAAAGGGGACAGCCTTGCCTCATACTCTTCTGTAGTTCAAACGGGGGGGACATAGTGCTATTGGTCAGGACTGATGCCATGGGGAAGGTGTGTAAGAGTCTTATCCAAGAGATAATGCTCGGTCCTATAAACATTGTAATAAGGGTAGGAAACAAGAAGGACCATTCAATTGAGTCGAAGGCCTTCTCAAAGTCAATTGCGAGAGCCACAGATGGTGTTTTGGACATTTTTGTTAGATGCATTAAAGTTACCAGTGTTCTGTGATGGTCTGACCCCAAACAACCCTTAACAAATCCCTCTTGGGATGGGTGGATCAAGCCCAGTAGGAGGTGCTTCAGTCTTCCTGCTAGTACCTTGGCCAAAATTTTGGCATCTGCATTTATAAGGGATGTAGGGCGATAGTTTCCAGGTGATAGTGGGTCTTTCCCCTTCTTGGGAAGAACCGTGATAGTTGCGTCTCTCATAGAGAGGGGTAGGCGTCCTGCAGCCAGAGAGTCTCGGAATGCCCTGACCAGATATTGGGGCAGGTTAACTCTGCGCACTCGGTACAGGTCAATAGGCAGTCCGTCTTTCAGCGGGGCCTTACTAAGTTCATGTTTTTTATTGCCCTGTCCACTTCCTCCACCACTATTGGGGCTTCTAGAAGTTTGGTGCCACTGTCTGGGAGACTTGGAATGGGTAATGAGGCCAGAAAGTGTTGGATTTTGAGTGGGTCAGGGGGGTGGAGGGATGCATATAGATGCTCATAGAATTGAGTCATGATGTCATTCACCCCTTTCTGAGAGTTGCAGGGTACCCCGTTCTTGTCAACTAGGGTGTGTATTGTCCTGGCTGCTCATTGATGCTTTAATCAATAGGCCAGTAGTTTACTGGCCTTTCCCCCTCCCTCCCAGAAGGTGTGGCACATCCTTCTTAAATTCAAATCTGACTGGTGGGTTAGATGGGCATTGAGTGAGATTCTTGTACTGGCCAGATATGCCAGCAAGGATTGGGGTGGGGTTTGAGATTTAAGGTTTTTGTACTGGGATTCCAGAGTATGCATTTGTTTCTCCAGGGTTTTTTGGTCTGCCTCTCGGTGTCACCTTCTGGCAGATGCAAAAGCAATTATTCTGCCTCGGACAGTTGCTTTACATGCCTCCCAGAGGGTTGAGTCTGAGACTTCCCTATTATCATTATTTTTCAAATACTCCACCACTTCGGGTCCCAAACACACTTGGAATTGTACATCCTCCAGAAGGAGGCTGTCCAGGTACCATGTGGTGGTTTGAGGGGGCTCTTGCCCTTGTCTGATCACCAGCTCCAAAGGGGTGTGGTCTGAGACAAAAATCGGATGCATCTTTGTGTTAACAACCCTGTTGTATATCCCACTAGCTATAAGCCATAAATCGATCCTGCTGAATGATCCATGTGTTTGAGAGAAGCAGGTAAAGTCATACATCAAGGGTTGTTGCGTTCTCCATGCATCTAACAATGCATGCTCACTCATGAGCCTCAGGACTGCTTTCTATCTTGTCTTTGGGGCTCAGGGGCTTTATTGCTCCTATTAATTAAGTGATCCATTACAAGGTTGAAATCTCCTCGCATTAGCACTGATACCTTTTCAGTGTTAAAATCTGTAGGGGCCTGGTTAACTAATTGGAAGAACTGGCAGCAGTCCTGGTTTGGAACATAGATATTAGTAAGGATCAAGGGGCCCTCAGGAGTCTCCATTTCAGCTATAATCCATCGTCCATCTTTGTCATTTATCTGCCTAGTCAGTTTCCATCCTAGACTTTAATGGAGTAATACGGAAACCCCCCTTTTGTGGGATGCGGCTGCACTGTATAGCTCCTCAGCAACCCACCCTGTTTGAGTTTCCTTGCTTCTCCAGTGGAGAGTTTCATCTCCTGTAGGAACACTACCATAGGACCCAACTTCTTCAAATTGAGCAGAACCTTTTTCCTTTTTACTGGCAAGTTGAGCCCTCGGACATTCCATGATGTAAGTCTAGTCTCCATCAAGGATATGATATATTATGGATGAAAAATATGTTGACAGGTCTCCCCAACTAGTGTCCCTGTTTCTGCTGCTAATCCCTTTCCATCTTCTCCTCCTCCCTCCCCAGATCGAGTCTGGACCCCGATCATCGGATTGCCAAATCTGGTTACAAATCTGTGTGCATCCAACTTTCCTTTACAAAACATTTGTACCTCAAACATAGGTACTAACGATAACAGTGTTCATACGCTAACAGAACTTATGAATCCAACATTCCCACCCTTCCTCCCCTTCCCTTTTACCCTTATCACATCTGACCAGCATCCACTATTTGTATCAGCTGTCTCGCAGCCCAGATACCTGCAGGGGTAGCTGGGAGGTAGATATCGAGGTGAGTACATCAAGAGAAAAAAAAAGACAAACTTATGTCCTAAAGTCTCTCTTCCCACTACCCACACTGCTATATGAGACTGTTCTTTCTGCAGATTTGAACCGCTGAGCTGCAGTCCATCTTTGGTGCTGTACCCACTGATGGTTCCTGGTTCTTTATTCCCTGTCCACCCCCATCCTGGGTCCAATGTGGTCTCATCCGGGTTTTAGGGGATAGGGATCCCACTGTTGAGGCTTACTTAAGGCTTCCCAAGACCCATTCAGATTCCCTTCCACCTCTCTTTACCTCTGGGGGGGACAGCTGGACCCTCAATTTCCACCTCCCCCTACCACTATGCCCCCTCCCCAAATCAGGGGGGAGTAAGCCTTAATTATGCACATAATGCTGTATCAAAACATCTTGTACTTACAGAAGCATAGTGAAGAACAGACTTAAGTTCAACCAAGTGTGGGGGGATTAGTAAGGGTCCATTTCTGAGCACAGTTTCAAAGGCATAACAAAACTTGACAAGAACAGCAGCCGCTGGTGAAGTCTCTCACCAAGTGGACTGAACTGTCAATATCAGCCCACTGAATTGGCAGCTGTTGTTTGGAATGTAGGATCCCCCATGGGCGACCTCGTGGCTGGCAGGTAGTCCGTTGATGGTGAGACCTCTGTCATAGCATCTGCTGAGTTATACACCCATGAAAGGCTTCTTGCCACTGGGGTCTTTGACTCTTTAGCTGGTATGCTTCTAGATGGTAAAGGTGGACATTTTGGAGGGCCATCCGTAGGTAAGTCCATCAGGGCCAGAAATTGGTTGTTGCTTATGTCTGGTTGTAGGGGAGCCTTGTGAGCCTACTGAGTCAGGGCTGTCACTGCAGCTTCTGGAGCGGAACCTGAGAGTTTTATCAATATGCGCCTCCTCTTCCCATGCCCTTCTTCTGTTCTTCCATTTTACTTCCCGGGGACTTGCGTCTGGATGCCCAGTTAGGTGTATAGTCTTCTTTGGCCGGTGGGGGGATCTGTGTCTGCTTGTGAAAGTTGCTCTCAAATGGTGGTATATCCATCAGTGTAGGCTTGCTGGGGAAGCTAGGGGTCTACCACTGTCCTGAAGTCTGCCCCAATTGAGTTTAGGGGCTTGTGCTGCAAGAAAGTTCTCTGCGGCAGTGGGATTATCAAAGATCCTTGGAGAACCATTAAACACCACTCTGAGCAAGGCCAGGTAACTCAGGGAATATTCGAGCCCAAGTTCTGCATAAGCTCTACATGCTGCTGTAAAAGACCTTGGTTGCGCTGTTACTCCTTGTGAGTAATCAGCAAATATTTGAATTTTGTGCCCCTTCCATTGGAGCTCTTTCTTTTGTCTGGCCAGTCTAGTGATAGTTTCCCTGTCTTGAATCCAGAGGAACTGTGCTATGATTGTGTGTGGGTGGCCTCCTGAGGCTGGACAGGGAGCCAGAGTTTGGTGGGCCCTATCGATCTCTGGTGTGTGCCCACAGTGCCAGAATAGGTTGGATGGTAGGTCCTTCCCCTCACAGCCCTCCAGGAACCTCACGAAGTGGAGGTTTTTCAGGCGGCTGCGATTTTCCATGTCCTCAACTCTGGACCAAAGCAAGTTAATTATTCTGTCCTGCTCCTGCAGCCTGGCTCTAGCTTTGTGCCAGCTGTCCTTGACTTTGGCAAGTCTATGTTCAGAGACACAGGCTCTTTGTGTCAGATCCACAATGTCTGCCAAGTTTTTTTTTGTAACAAGATCCATGTTATCCATGCAGTGTAGGATCTCAGCAAACATTTGCTGAATTTCAGACAGATTGCCCTTGGACTGTCCTGGTGGAGGTATTGAATCCATCTCGGGGATCCCCTTGTGTAGCTGGGCCATGTGTCAGAGCACTGAAACAAAGCAGCTCTAGCTTCATAGTGCTGGCAGCCAGCAGTCTGATCATTGAGTCACTGGAAAGGTAAGTACTATTGAGTTGCATTGTAGTGTATAAATGTACCTTACTGCAGAACAACTGGAGTTTTTATCAGACTTTTTGTGGGGTTTCAGAGAGCTCAGTTCTCAGGCTACCATTCCATTCTGCTGCTGGCCCACTTGCCTCATTTTAATCCATTGCAAATCAGTTAGCTACAGTGGTTCCTCTTCTTTCAGGTATGCCTTGACCAGGGGGCTAGCTGAGATTGGGGCTTCACCTGGCAGTCGAACAAGGTGTGGCAGGTATTTGGCCTAACCTAAATAAATACATAAAAAACAAGGAGGGTCTGCATGGCTCTACCATAAATAATGGCTAGATCAGTTTAACTGTATAAATATACATAACTGTGCATAATTAATTAAAAAAAAAAACTCCCACTGTGGTCCTCAAGAGGGGGCAGTATGGACAGGTTGTTTTTATGGGGCATGGTAATACTAAGCCGGGCTGCCATGACAAGGTCCCCCCCTCTGAGATCTAGGGTTCAGTTAGACAGATTGGCATACGAATTGTGGTCATGATTGCAGTAGCTTCAACACTGGTTCTTTTTGGGAACAGGAGCTTCTTGTCATTTCAGTGGTTTGCAGTGACAGAATGCCCTGCAAGCAGTAGAAGACACCATGTGACAAGGTGGCAGGGGGCCACAGCACTGAAAGACCAGCTGAGGACTGTGTAGACTGAGAAAGACATAGACTTGTTGGATGCTTGTCTGAAAGGACCCAGCACCTAGGTAGAGCATGGCACCTGTAAAATGGAATCGGCTAGTAAAAAGATGGTAGCCACCCCGAGCAAGATAGCCAAGATACCTAAGGAGAAAGCTAAAGCAAGACAAGGGCACAATCTATTGCATGATGAGAAATTCAGGCAAATTGGTTTGAGAGTGTTTGGGGATGTGCTCCCAGCAACTCTTCCCCAGCTAGACCTTCACTCAGCACTAGGGTGAATACAGCCTCCAACCACAAAGAACCCAAGCCTGATATGGTGGTGGTATGGGACTCCCATCACCCACTGGACAACCCTGCAAGGGTTGATCTAGTACAGCTGGCCTACCCCAGAAGCTGCCAGAATTCACAGCTGGGCCTTCTGCTCCAGACAAGAATCTGGATAGGCTACTGAAGGCAGTGATGTGATTCACAGAGGTAGTTCTGGCCCAGCAGCAGGGGGAACCTGGAGTTCAGACCGCACCAGAGGTAGCTACTAGCAGGGCTGAACTAGGAACAAGAACTCTTGTCCCAAGGGCTTTACTTCAGGGTCACTGAGCCAGTAGGAATGCATCTGTCAGACAAGGTCTCTCAGCAGATTCACAGATGTTAGTACGTAGATACATTCTTATTGTTGAACTAGCCCATGGAGCTGGAGGAGAACAAGGACAAAAAGAGGAAAATTCAGACAAGAAAATGGGTAAAGAGTAGGTGCCTACTGTCATTTTTCCAGCCCTCCCCAAAAATATATGATAGATGATCTACTCCAGTGTTGAGGGGTATTAAAAATTCCATGCAGTTCAGTCAAGTTACAAAGTTAAATCACTACTAATTTGCACCCCAGGAAAAACAGAGAACCTTCCTGAACCTGCCGACATGTCCACAGTAATACAGCCTTCTTTAGATGTCAGAAATGAGGGGTTTGTGGTGTGCTGCAGTGACTTGTATGAGCAAGATTTTTCTATAGCTTTTAGTACTATTTAGTGGTGCGATTCAGAAAAATCAAAGCCACCATTCGAGTAATGGGGACTGTTACTCAAGTGGTCACTTTGATTTGTTTATATCGCAACTCTGAATAGTACTAAAACCTATAGAATAATTGCACTCATATTAGTCACTGGAGCACACACACAGCCCTCATTTTCTAGCATCACAAAAGGGGGCTGTGGGTGCCTGCCTGCCTGTGGGCATGTCAGCAGGTTCAGGAAGTGGCTCTATTTTTTCTGAGGTAAAAATTAGGAGTGCTGTAACTTTGTTACTGGACTGAACCACATGGGATTTTTAATTCTCATTAACACTGGAGCTGGTCAGCTATCATATATGTTTGGGGGGGCTGGAAAAATGACAGTAGACACCTGCACTTTAAGGTTAATAGGACATTCCACAACTGGTTCATTGTCTTTGACAGCACAGTTTGTTAGTCGGCCCCTGAAAAAGTGTTGGTCTGTTCATTTATTTGGTCATGTGTGCCCACAGGCACAAAGCGGGTCCTAGCAGGCTGGAATATGATGAGGAATTTCATTGTCTCATGCAGTATGACCCATACAAGGACTGGAAGGTCCTGGATATGCCTCTAACAGTGGAGTTCATGCATGGGGGAACCCCCATACAGACAGCAGGTTACTAGTTAGAGTGTCCCAGTCCAACATACCTGAGCTTGGGGGATTTCATATTCTAATTTGCTTTGGGTTCAACAGGGGGAATTGCAACAAGACCTCTTACAGTTACTGATATGAATATTTTGCATGTAGCCGGAGACACCCATTTAGCCAGTGCAAACCCAACAAGCCCTACCTGGGAGGGGACTGCTCCTTTCAGAGGAATTAAGGCAAGCCCGATCACAACAAGTCTACCTACTCTGATAAGGGTGAATAAGCTTAGGTCCTGGCTCGAACAGTACCTGGACTGCATGGTGGCCACCCTGTTGTCAGATGGTTTCACAGTTGGCTCCAGGATGTCATCTGAGGGCCCCCATCTAGGTTATAAAGCTGAGAACCTGAATTCAGCCAGGGATAGGCTGCCGGTGAACCGAGACAAACGCTGTAAAAAGCTGAGCTTGGGCAGGATCTGTGGTCCTTATTCCTCCTCTCCAGTTCCTGGTTTGTGGGTCTCTTCTATTGGCATAGTGCCCCAAAAGGTTCTGGAGTTATACTGCATGATTATCCACCTGTCATACCCAGAGGTTGACTCAGTAAATGTCTGCATTGATACACACTATATGATGCTCCAGTAGGTGTAATTTTTCAAGGCAGTGGAGACAGTGTATGCAGCAGAATCTGATACTCTCATGGCAAAAGTAGATATTGATTTGGCATTTCAACTGCTCACTGTCCACCCAGATGACCTAGTCATGATAGGGATTAAATCTGACGGGCAATATCACATTGAAAACTGTATGCTTATAGGGTTTTTAATGGCCTATGTAGTGTTTCAATACTTCAGCATGTTCTTATACTAGGTAGCTGCCAGAAGGACAGGGGGCAAGGGATTTTTCACTGGACGATTTTCTATTTGTTGACCCAGCCAATCTCTAGTCTGTGGGCAGAAATTGTAAACCTTTCTACAGTTGTGCCACATATTTGGTGTCCCTTTGGCCTCTGTTAAGGTGGAAGCCCTGAACCCATAATGTCATTCCTAGGCATTGAGATAGATGACGGGGCACAGGAATGTTACCTTCTCCTGGGTAAGATCATCGCTATTAGCGTTCCTCTGGACTATGCAATGATGACCAAGAAGATTGCTCTAATACAGCTTCAACGGCTTGTGGGTAACTTGAACTTTGCCTGCCAGGTCATCCCAATGGGAAGAACATTTTTATGCCAAATATTGAAGTTGAGATCATCCCCCTCGAAACCCCACCACTGGATATGCATGACAGAGAGCTTCAGGAAGACCTGGAGGTCTGGTAAGTCTTCCTCACTCACTTTATTGGAGTGTCTATGTGGGCCATGACAGTGGACAGTCAGGAGCTGAAACTATTTTCCAATGCATCTGGTGGGTTGAATTTGTGGGCATACTTTAGAGAGGCATGGTGTGCCTCAGGTTTGCCATCAAGTTGGGTGGTGTCAGGACTCACTAGGCAGGTGACCCCGCTGGACTTTTTCCCCAGAAGATTTTACATTGCTTGGTTTTGAGTCACCAGTTGAGAGACCACAGAGTTGTTTTTCACTCTGATAACATGGGTGTAGTTCATATCACCAATGGGCAGCTATAGGCCAAGGGTCGGTTGGGTCACCTTATGCGTATCTTCATCCTCAGTGTTCCTTAATGCTCCAGACTGCAGAACAGAGGACTACTAGAAGCAGAAGCCTTGAAATGAGCAAATGTAGGTCTGAGGTCCAAGATGGAAGCTGAGCAAGGAAGCAAATCTGAAGGTTCCTCCTGATTCTCTGGGCTCTGGTGGTGCTATGATTGGTGTGGGGGGATGATGGATGAAACAGCTGTGTGCACTGTCTCTACTCCAGTTAGCAGCATGTTGGCTTGAATGACTGGAAAACCAGCCAAAGTCAAATTTAAAAGTCTGTTTTTGGCAGTCTTTTTAAGTGCCCACTCCTCTGTTTCAAGGCTGTCAGTCAATTGGTGGAGGCTGAGTAGGGAGGCCAGTCTATAGGTTCCATTTGATTCTGTGGGCACTGGTGGTGTGGTGATTGATGGGAGTGAGGGTGGATGAAAAAGCCATGCGTATCCTCTCAAGCCCCAGCTGGCAGCAAAGAGTTGGCTGGGAATGGCTGGAAAACCAGACACAGACAGGTTTTAAATGTCAGTTTTTGTCTGACTTTTCAGTGCCCAGAACTCTGCTACAAGGTCATCAGCTGACTGGTGGAGGCAGAGCAGGGAGGTAGATCCATAAGGTCTTCCTAATTTTGTTGGCTTCGGTGTTGGCCAAATCAGTGGGAGGAGGGGTATGAAACAGCTGTCTGCACCCTCTCGACTCCAGCTGGCATTAAGGAGTTGCCTGGAATGGCCAGGTAAAAGTCAAGATTTTAGAGTCCTAATTCTGTGGGCTCTGGCAGTGTAATGATTGGGGGGTGAAACAGCTGTGTGCACATTCTCAACCAAAGCTAGCAGCAAAGAGGTGACTGGAATGGCCAGGAAACCCACCAAAGTCAAGTTTTAAAAGTCTGTTTTAGGTGAGATTTTGAGTGCATGTCCCTCTGTTCTGAAGTTGTCAGCCAATTGGTGGAAGCTGAAAAGGAAGACAGGTTCTTAGGTTCATCCAGTTCTGTGAATTGCAGTGGTTCAGTGATCAGTGAGCCCAGCTATCAGGAAGGCAGGGCTAGAATGGCCAGGTAACTGGCCAAAGTCAAGTTTTATAAGTTCATTTTTGGCTAACTTTAAAGTGTCCACTTCTCTGTCCCAAGATCATCA
Source organism: Neoceratodus forsteri (assembly GCA_016271365.2). Classification (NCBI taxonomy): domain Eukaryota; kingdom Metazoa; phylum Chordata; order Ceratodontiformes; family Ceratodontidae; genus Neoceratodus; species Neoceratodus forsteri. Next base: position 278,922,152 of record CM028135.1, read on the forward strand.
ACTGATTGGTGGAGGCTGAGAAGGGAGGTGGGGCTGCAGGTTATTCCTGATTCTGTGGACTATGGCAGTGCAGTGATCAGTGTTGGGGTGGGTGGGTGAAATAGCTGTGTGCACTTTCTCGACCACAGGTGGAAGCAAGAAGTTGGCTGGAATGGCCTGAAAACTGGCCAAAGTCAAGTTTTAAAAGACCATTTTCAGTTGTCTTTTGAATGCCTGCCCCCCCTTACCCACAGTTGTTAGCAGATCGATGGAGGCTGAGCAGAGAGGTGGGTCTGTAGGTTCCTTCTGATTATGTGGGATTTGGCAGTGCAACAATTGGTGTGGGGAAGGATGTCTGAAACAGCTGTGTTCACCCTTTTGGCCCTAGCTGGCAGTAAGGAGTTGGCTGGAAAGGCTGAGAAACCAGTCAAAATTGTGTTTTAAAAGTCCATTTTTGGCATGCTTTTCAGTGCCCACACCTCTGTCCCAAGGTCATCAGTGACTGTATCAGATTCTTATCTGTTGTACATGTCTTGTTAACATGCAGAAAATATGATGAAAAAGAACAGTAGGAGAAAGCATGACAGAAGGAGGGAAGGTATAAGGGTCCACCATGCCTGTTTCAAGCACAACTTCTTCAAGGTGTTTTGGTGAAGAAGCATCTGCTCATGGTAATGATTCATTGCAATTAGCAAAGTAAACTTGTGTGCTTTTGTAAATATCTGTACCTTGCATCATTTGTTATTTAGAGTTATTAAACTTCTGTACACTTATCATTTTTTGCCTTAAGAAATTCATAAACATTTTTGAATAAAGGACCTTTTGCAATCTGATTCTCTTCATTGTACTTGTCACTTGTTACTAAACTTTGCATTTGCTATTGTTTTCCTATTGTACTTCTTACAGTAGCACCTTGTAATCTCTGTCCATACCCCAGAACACTCCGGAAAACAAGATCTAGCTTACTGTGTCTTTCTCAGTCATGAAATTTAAAAAAAAATAAATAAATGGTGGGGCAGGAACTGGGAGGCATATTTGTGGGGCTATAATCACTAGGGCTATGCGTGAGATAATACAGCTAAAGGAGTTATGGTTCACTAGTTCCCAAAACTCAACAATTTAATTCCCATTCCAAGTAACCATTGCAACCAGTCTCCAGTGTGACTAGTGATGAAACCACCCCCAGAAATTTAATAGAAGCACACTGGTTAACCCCTATTACTCCTTTGAGTGCTTCCAGGTTCAATTCCTCTACCCAGGATAGAACTCATCAGTTCAGAAAAGTAAAGTCAATCCCAAATGACAACAGCTGCCACAGCTATCTGTGCATTGATGTCAATAATTGTTAGTCTGCTGTGAACCATTATATGATGGCCTCAGCCTCCAAATTTTGCATCAGCATCAGCACCACATGAATGAGAGTTGTTGTTCTGTTAATGGGTGACCCTGAGTCTTGGGCAGCCAGTCACTGCAGAATTTGCATTTGGTGAATGTGCTGAAATGTGGCATTTTTAACACCAGTGAAGCAGATTTGGAAGAACTTGTTTTTCCATTTGGCATTTTGGCACTTTAATGTCATGACACAGGACATTTTGCAGGGAGCATAAAACACTGAGCATATTCAACTTGTTGTCAAACCGCATGACCTACAACAGCCAATCGGTGATGCAGGAAATCAAGAACTTTTCTGTGCTGCAGTCATGCCAGTGCCATTTTGATCTCTCTCACACAGTGGAAGGACCTGTGGCAGGAAGGAACTTGTTTCATGTGAAATGTGTGATTTTGATCAGAAATCTTTACAAATTATTAGAGAAACATGCCTTATCATTACAGCTAGCTTAGTCACTTAATATTTAACTATAGTTTCAGGCAGGCAAATAAGCTAGTTAAATCTTGCTGAAGAGGAGATGAGAGACAACACAGTGTGAGCCTGCTGTACTGGTGGCTGTAGGACCTTCCTGCAGCAGGAGCAGTGAATAACAGAATGTATTTAGCAGACTGGGAAAAAAGTGCAAGGGGAATTTTTCAAAGATCTGACAAATAATTTTTCACTAACTATTAGTGGTGTAGCAAGGCACAGAAATCTTTTTCATTTTTGGCTGAGTATTTTAGCCTGCCAGCCAGTGAGTGAATGATTGAAAAGTAAAATGACTAAGTAAAAGTAAAGGACAGAATATCATAAGGTTGCTCAGTGGGGTGGTGTGTCGAACTGTCAGTGGATGAGTGGCCTGGTGTTATCACTTATCCCTATCTCCTTAAAAATCATACAGCACTGTGGCTTGTCAGTGTGCCAGGTATACATTTCATATGGGTACCTAAGATTTATTGATGACTATTGTGAGTTATCATTGTTAGCATACAGTGGTAGCTGCATCATGTAATAACCTTCCTGCATGTCTTGTCACTATATATAAAAACTATGAAGACAGAAACAGAAGTAAAAATGGATACAGGGGGGAAGAATGGAGCAGATACATGTTCCATCATGCCAGTTCCAGCAAGTGCTGTATAAGTTCTGCAAGTTATGAAAATTGGAGCTGGTCATTGCTGAACAGGGACTGAGAGTCATAGTTCTGGAGCCATGAGGACAAAGGTAGCTGAGTGCATGATACTGTATTACATTCAAAGAAACCATGGTTTGGTAGTCCTTCTAAACCCCTGGTTCCACTCTGTATATTGGTAGAACAGCGAAGTAAGAACAGTGAAGTCATAACATCGACAGCTGTACAATGATGGCAAGTGCAGTGACAGGGGAGTCAATGTTGACAGGTGTGTTATGTCAACAGGGAGAGTATCGGGGAGGTGGGTGGGATGCGCAGTGGGTGGGATTGTTCTGGTAGTGGATCAGGCATGGCTGTAGCATGATTGGAGAAGTGGGTGGGATTCTCATTATAGTGGATCGGGCATGGTTGCAGAAGGATTGGGGAGGGGTGGAATGTGCAATGGGTGGGATTGTCCTTGTAGTGGATTGGCCATGGTTGTCAGGTGGTTGTGCATCTAGGGGAACTGCCCTTTTCTCCACTGTCTGTGTGACATGGAGTTGGTTATCATTAGTTCAGGGGGAGCGGGGCCAGAGCCCCCACATGGGTGGTGCAGAGGACTGTGTCCCCTACAGTCCTCCTTGTGTATTGTTGTTCATCGGTGTGGTGGTCTGTCTCTTTTTGATCATGCCATTGTTTCAGGTTTCACTGTGGTGCTGACAATGTCTTGGTGCTCATTGTATTTCCCATTTGTGCAGCTTGGTGGAACCGTACCACTCTCACTGCAATGCAAGCAGTGTTTAATTTCTCTCAGTCATACAGTGCATAGGTGATGAAACTGTCCTAAGTTGTTGCAAGAGAAGTAAAAAAAACTCTTGTTACAGCCAACGCAGCTGCTTTACTGCACTAAATGGATATTATCCAGTTAAAATTATCAAAGTTGTTTAGTGTGGACTGGAAAATGTACAATAGTAACTTTGTTGTTCTGTAATATTTTTACCCCAAGTTTTCAACATAGCCTTCTTATGACCCACTTCATGAACAATGGTGGAGAAAAAATGCCAAAACCTGCCCAAAAGGTGATTTCATGCAGTGGCAATGTCATTACTCACCGCAAGTGCAAAAATCCATTTTGTTCTGGATATGATAAATAACAGTTGTCCTGTTCATGAGGTGATGTGAAGAAATGGCTATGCTGAAAATCTGTGGTCAAATAGTGAAAATTACCAAAGCTGTGAGAGTATGTTGCAATATTTCAATGTATGCTCATAACTTTGGTATTTTTAAATATTTTCATCCCAAATTTTTAACATAGCCATCTTATGGCCCCACCTGATGGACAAGGTCAGTGAAAGTGTTCAAATCCCACCTGAAAGGCAATTTCACCACATGACTGCAAAAATGCCTTTTGGGCCTGATTTGCAATATCCCTCCATCATTGCTTATGAGGTGGGGTCCCACAAAAGCCAGGTTGAAAATTTGGGGTGAAATATGCCAAACTGCCAAAGTAATGCTTCAAAGTTCAAAACCCCATAGAAATACATGAAACCACACTTACCTTAGTTTTCAGATCACAGTTTCCAGTTTGAGGAGCAAGACGTGTCTTCGATCTCAGAATAGATATTCATCATGTGACTTCTTCAGGTGAATGAGGGTGTGTAGAAGGTGTACTGGGGATGTGGGGTGGTGCCTGCTCAGTGGGAGGTTGAGATGGGGAGCTCAGATTGGTGAGGGACTGTTTTCTTTTTAGCAGGTTACAAAAAAAGTTGAGGAATGGTTTTCTTTATTACAAGTCCCATATGGGGATGGGAATCAGAGGAAAGGGGGTGCCACAAGGCACCAGGAAACATTATTAGGAATTGTGATCAGAGGCTGGCGGTGTCACTAGACATCATGGAACCATGAATAAGTGGGGATGGGAGGGTGGAGTTGCCACTACACACCAGGCACACATGAATAGGAATGGGGATCAGAGGTGGGGGTGCCACTAGATTCCAAGGAAACAGTAATGGGAACAGGGTACTGAGGATAGGATGCACCACTAGACACCAGGAAAATGTTAATTTGGAATGGTGATCAGAGGGTGAGAAGTGCCATTAGGCACCAGGGAAACATTAATGGGAATGACGATCAGAAGGTAGGCACAGCAGCCTAATTGCTTTATGTTTTTAAGTGAAGTGGAAAAATGTTTTTTATTTGTAAATGCAGAAGCAATTCTCTGAACCCAGAAGTGAACCAGAAGTGAGCGTGGAACTAGAAAATAGTGTATGGGGCATGGGGGAATGAACAACATTGCGGTGAATGGCCAGGACCACATGTGCTTTGATTCTACCATGCAAAGCACTGTCTCAGTATTCTGTCATGTGCTTCCACAGTTCCTTCTCTCTAGCCTACGTCATAGCAGTATTTCAGCATGGCTCCACCTATGGAGCTGTAATAATATTTAGTTCATATTACTGGAAATGTTGTAGGCTGAATGGAGAATTGGCAGGTGGGTAGCCTGAGTGAGTGACTTATGGTTTATTTACTTTGGCTTGGTTAGTTTGGTCTCAAGTCAATGTATTTTCTGCATTTCAGAGGAGTGACAACTCGAGGCCAAAAATACCAAAATAACCTAGTCTCAAGTATTATGACATTTATCAGATAATTAAGGTATGTGAAAAGCAGCCTGCAGTGAGTTATTATAGTAGGATAACAGTTATTGTAGTACGATACTACTTACCCAAATAAATAACTATGTGACTTTTTACAAAATTGTAAATTGTACTGTACATATGTAATAAACTTCTAATTGATCAGTACATAGTATATTCATTACTGAACATAATTTTCCAATAGAATGATCTGTATCATTTTTGCTGAACATTGGTCTCAGTTGATAGGGGGTCCCTTTTTTGTTTGTAAAGACCAACTGATTATGAAATAATACTGCAAGTAGCTCTTTCATGAGGGAAAAAATCATCCATAAATATTATGACAGGGTTAGACAACATTAAAAGAAATAATAAAAAACTAAATTGTATGAACTATGTCATGGGGTCTGAATTAATCATATGTGATCATATCTTCCACTTTAGGATGAAAGACATGACATCTTATAATGTATTTTCTTTTTTATATATTTACAACTATTTTACATTTGAGTCTGTGTCACAGAAATCAGCTGTATTAGTAATTTCAACTATATTAGCAATTTCAATTACATTCATGTTAGCACAGCTCTACACTGAGGGACTAGCAAAGCACTGAATGTACATAAGTAATCTCCTGTATCTGTTTTGCCAAAACAACAGTCTGTCACACTAAGCACTAAACAAACTCCTCATAATGTGCAATCTTGAAGGAAACCGTACTATGCTGATCATGCTGGCATGAGAATCAAGCGGTTATTCATTTTGACAATAATCTTCTTGGTGACCATAATTTATCAGATAGTACATAAATTAGACTACACGGACATTATAATGCGTACTGTACAAAGGCTGTCCTCACTTCAAACACTGTCACATGAGTGGGAAATCATGGAGGTTTACTTTGTCAGGTGTACAAGAATTCAACAGACATTCACTTTATTCACATTTGTTACATAAACTATATATATAAAATTGACTGAAATGGGAAACAAACTTTACTGAAAAATTGAGTTCTGAAATAATGTTGTATTTAACTTTTGGCACTTTTAGGAGCATGATTGCCATCAGTCTGAAAGTCAGAGGTTGTTAAGTCAGTGTTGGCTGCAGCCCAATTGTGTTGGCAGGGTATGGACATAAACCCATTACATTCTCTGACAATGAAATACAGGCCACCAGCAGTAAAACACTGATTTAGGAGATTGCTATTGTGAATGTTTCTGAAATAAACAAGCTGCCTGTTCATTTCTTATGTATCAACGCCTGATTTGATAAAGGAGTTTTTCATTTCACAATTATGACATTTGTTAAATCATTTTTTTATATATAAAGACCATGCAATTATGAAATAATACTGTATGTAGCTCTTTCATGAGAAAAAAAACATGCATAAATGCTAGGACAGGGTTTGACTATTAAAACAAATAAAAAAAACTGAAATGTATGAATGATGTTATGGGGGGTCTGAATTAATCATATGTGATCATATCTACTACTGTACATTACTACCACTTTAGTATGAAAGACATGATAGTATACAATGTATTTTCTTTTTTAATAAATATTTTAAATTATACTGCAGTTGAGTCTGTGTCACGGACATCAGCTGTATTGGTTATTTGTGCTGTATTAGTAATTTCAATTACATTCATGTTAGCACAGCACTACGCTGAGGGACTAGCAAAGCACTGAATGTACATAAGTAATATCCTGTATTTGTTTGCCAAAACAACAATCAGTCACGCTAAGCACTAAACAAACCCCTCATAATGTGCATTTGTGAAAGAAACTGTACTAGGCTGATCATGCTGGCATGCGTGTCAAGCGGTTATTCATTTTGACAGTAGTCTTACAGGTGACCATAATTTATCCAATAGTACATACATCAGACTACTCAGAGAATTCAGTATGTACTTAATAAAGGCTGTTCATGCTTCAAACACTGTCACGAGTGGGAAATCATGGAGATTTGCTTTGTGGCACGTAGAAGAACTGAACAGACATTCATTTTATTTGTATATTTATTACGTAGAATATATATAAAATTGACTGAAATGGGAAACGAGCTTTACCGAAAAATTGAGTTCTGAAATAACGATGCATTTAACTTTTGGCAAAATTAGCAGCATGATCATCGTCTGTCTGAAAGTCAGAGGTTGTGACATCAGCATCGGCTGCAGCCCAATTGTGCTGACATGGTATGGACATGAACTCACTACATTCTCTAGAATTCAAATACAAGCCACCAGCAGTAAAACATCGACTTAGGAGATTGCTATTGTGAATGTTTCTGATATAAACAAGCTGTCTGTTCATTTCATATATATCTAGGCTCAATTTGATAAAGGAGTTTGTCATTGTTCATGAACCTGTCCAAAGCATTTGACCTGGTTAGCCATTGCCTGCTACTCGGGAGGCTGGAGAGCTTCAGATTGTCTAAGTCACCATGTGAATGGTTTGATAGCTATTTGACTAAGCTGCTGCTCAGGCTTAGCTATGGAGAAATACTGTCTCATAGTAAGATGACGGTGAAGGGAGTGCCCCAGGGATTGATCCTGGGGCCTATTCTGTTGTTCTTGTTCATACTGTAGATGTGCTTCCTTCATTTATGAAGAACACAAATACAATAATGTATGGAGATGACATTATACTGTATAGTAGCTCTCCCTCAGTGGAGGCATTATATTGATCTCTAAATGCTGACTTCTTCATTCTGATGACTGGCTAAAAGACCACTGTTTGCTATTAAATAGCAAAAAAAAAATATATATGATTTTTGTCTCAAAGCCTAGACTTATAAGGTGCCCTCCTTTTAATATAACTGACACCTCTGGTACCCTTCTAAAGCAAGTTACTTAATTTAAATATTTGGGCATTTTTTTTATTTAAATATTTGGGCATTACTTTGGACCCTAGTTTAACTTTCTCTGCACACATTAAATAAACTGGTAGACAGATGAACCAGAACTTGGGTGTACTGTTCAAATTACAAAATAAACCTGTCTTTAGTGGCTATAACAGTGGTTGCCAAAATCTTCCTCTTATCAATGATGAATTACAACTTATTCATTTTCTCAGATTTACTTAAGACTGATTTGTCTTAATTAACTTTCGCATTTCATGGATTGTATAGGTTTGTTCTGTAATCATGATGTTAAGGACATCATTGTACATTATACCAGCAAACTGAATGGCTTCTTCCTAAATCAAATTGTATTTATACTCTGAATTGTCTGACCAACAATGTTTTATGACAAAAAACAGACTCCCCTCTATTTTCGCTTTATCAATTAAAGAAGGATGAAAGGTCACATCGTTTAAGCAGAACTACTAAACTGATTATCCCTAAAATGAAAACTAATATGGGTGAGCATGCTTTTATATCTAGGGCTGCTAAAAATTCAAATAAATTCAAATAACTTACCAGTGACTTTATTAGAAATGACTGGGCATGATATTTTTTAAATCACATCTGAAAACATATCTTTTTACTAATTTACAATGTGATTGCTTTATGTGATGTTTGTTGTTTCTTAAATCACAGTTATTGTGTTGTCTGGTAATGCAATGTTGTTTGCATCATTTGTATGTTACAGTGGTTGCTATTGAAAAGTTGCTCAGTATTGTCGCATGCTGAGTGGTGTAGCACTGTACCATTCGGTGTACTGACTGGTGTTGCACTGCACCGCTCAGTATTCTGCTAAGTGCAGCACGGTATCATCATTCTGCTGTGTGTTAGTTATCCTCAGAGTACAATTTAGCTCTAATACACCTGGTAGTGATAGCAACATGTGAAGGCCTGATCTGGCTGAGTTTTTGCTTTCCACGCTGTACTTACAGGAGCACCAGCAGGTGGTGTGTATTAATTATTCCTTTTTTGGTTGGGGTGGGGGATGATGAACTGGCTAGACTTCTGCGGAACTTTAGCACTGCATCTGAATACTATTATTGTGAGCTTGTCACTTCATGTGCAAAGTAAATCTGAGCTGCTGTTTTTCCAACATGCAATCCTGCATGTATAGATTGTGAATAATACAGTACTAGACATACTGTAGAACCTCTGAATTACTAAATGTTCCACTGGCTTATTTTTACACTTCAGCACAGAGCATATACTGTAGCACATAGCATGAAATAACTGGACCATACTGTGAACAAGTTCCTGCACTGTGTGGTAACTAAAAATCACCATCAACCTTGCAGATTCTATTTATATTTTTAAAACAAGTGAAATTAAATTAAAGAAATATTTGCAAAACGATTATTAGCAACACATAAGAAGTAGGATTCACATCACCGTCTACAAGCAGAGAAGGGGAGCAGAATATTGAGGTCATGAAGGCAGTGACATTAGCTGAAGCTGGTTGTCAATAGCAGAATAACATAGCCATATTGTAGTTACAAGATGTTGTTCAACTGGCTATGCTGTCTCCACATTATGCATGACATGAATAACTGATTCAAATACAAGGACCGGATCACTGTCACACATCATAATTGTTGTTCATTTTGAATGACAGAGGCATATGATAAAACTAAAGGGTCAAAAAGAAAAATCATCTTGATGGAAAGCACAGTGATGATAAATAATCATTCTGTACAACTAGAAGATTTATAAAGTTGGTGATATAATCAAACATCACCCACAACAGTTCACTGTCACCAGCAAACAACAGGGAGAACAAAACAGACAATAACTGATTACCCAGTTAGCATCAAACAAAGTAATCAATTACATTTTACATCTAACTAAAATTTGAATGTGAAAATCTGCAAAAACTCAACATCCAGAGGAAGCATTATGCATGACCAAAAAGGTCCTAACAGTGTAAATTTGGACACATGGGTATTCGGGATACTACTTGTATAAATGAAGAAAGGAGCACTGTCATTATGTACTATGCAGTTAAACTTGAAAATGTAGTGAGCAAAAAAAACATGTATTGTGAACACTGACTGTAAAACTTTTTCTAAGCTCAGACTCGAACCTCTATCTCCACCATCACTCCACACAAATCTTACACAACAAAAATAACAAAACATAAGTATTACACAATAGTTCATTAAACTGGAGACCACCTCCTCCTTTCCCTGATAGTCCAATGGCCCCCCTCCCTGATCCCCGATGCCACCCCAACTACACTATGCACTGTAATTATGTACAACAAAAAAAAAGCTTTCACTGCTAGTGTGGAGCCATACCCAATGCCTGCTCACAACATATAGTATTCATATAAATAAGTCTTTCCTTGGTTGACAATGGTCCTCTGATCACCCAGTTGTGCCCAGCTAAGTTATTATTTAAAAAAGAAAACACTTTCCCTCACAGTGTAGCTACCCCTCTTCCCCCTATCCTCGATGTTGGCCCACAAGCTATTAAAAAAAGACTTTCCCTGGTAGTCTAGGGGGAACCCCCTCCCTGATTCCCTGAGTGTGCCCCAGCCACAGAATGTTATTATTTAAAAAAATGAACTTTATACTATTTCAGGGATTAAAACTGAAACTCGATCTTCAGGACATTAAACTACAAAGACAGCTTAAGGGACTATTATTAGTTCATTTCTGGGAGTGCTTTTACCTTAGAGATACCTGGGTATATTAATTTAGAGTATAGAGAGTGTGGGCACAGTGTGGGTAGAATCAGTGGTAATGTCATGAGGTCATTTCACACTGAAAAGGTTAACAGATGCATGGATCTGCCACCATGAGGTGCTGGAGTGGGAAAAAGTCAGATAGCACAAATGTCAATTGGATGACTGGCTGTCATACCTACCGGGTCATAATGTTGCATGCTTAATAGCGTACAACATTATGGCTAAAACGGTATAGTACAGCATGCTACCGCTATTGGTGCAATACCACATATACTGCTGTATGCGGTATTGCAACAGTAGTGGTTTTCCAGGCAGAGGATGAGACCTCTGCTGGGAGTGGGTTATGATGAGCAGCTGTCATGGTTCACAGAACTGAGCCACAGTAGTAGGAACCCAGACATTGCGTCTGGGACCGGGTTTGATTCCCGGTCCCAGAAACATTTTATTTTTTTGGGACTTGTGCACTCCCCAAGTTGGACCCCCCCAGAGTTGAGAATCTTTAGTTGGGGTCTGGGGTGCAGCCCCCCATAATGAGGGTGTGGGGAGTAGAGCCCCGCCCACACAGAAAAAAGACTTATGCCTCATTGAACAAATCACGCTGTATTGACAGCATGATTTTGCCATGCGGCATAATGTCTTGCGACATTATAACCCTGTACCATTGCCATAACTGCAGAATAAGAGACAGATGACTTGTGGTATGCAGTATTCACAATGGTAGGGAAATGGGCAGAGTAGATGGAAAAGGCAATCCCTACATGCCGAGAAATACTATCATGGGTAAATAAGTATAATTTAAAAATCTACATAGAGCAATAAAGAATAATTAGATTAGTAATGAGTAAACACATCTTTACTGCCTCAGCTTGATATGACATGCAATTTGACATCTAGGTTAGGGGGTACTCTGCTCATCGCTGTAACTACTACATTTGTGTTAAAATAAATAAAAAAACTATCATCCAGGTAACATGAAAGCTAGTCAGTTTAGCATTACACCGTCTTACTCTTCAAATGTTAAAATCAAAATTAATTTCACAAAGGTCATGCACAATCATACACAATACAATGAATGACAGCAAGAAAGAACTGATCCAGACATCCTTGCTTTAAACACATAGTTATCTGGGGCAATAGCTGAACATGTTGGTGACAGTAGGAAATCATCTGGGATATCATAGTTAAACGGCGATATAGTGAGTTACTGTACAAATAGTGTTTTGACAAATGTTATTCTTGATCACCACCCTGGAACAGAGCCACTGACACCGCCCACTACTGCACCAAAATAAATTAAAAAACCACAGTCTGAGCACTCATCTAAAGGATGTTTATTTACCCTGCATGACTGAAATAATAAAAAATGTAACAGCATCACAAACTGTGCATAACACACCATTCATTCAATAACATTTCATTCATTCATTTAACAGCATTTAATAGCTGCACTTCCTGGTTAACGCTAACTGCCTGCTCATGGAAGATTAACTACTTAGCATTTTCAATGACTTAGCATTGTCAGTGACCCTAAGTCTGACATTTTGAGGGGCAGGTTCATACATACTGTATAAATCTGGATAATTATTTCAGTCCTTTGATAATTATAAACATTGTCTACATTGGAGTCACCTGAAAACTGACTTGCATCCTCAGAGAACTCTTCAATCCCTTCCCTCTCCATGATTCAGGTACCCTTTCAAACATTATTAAGAGAGAAATAATTAGAACTGAGTGAATGCTACTGCTTTCTGCTACTGTTAGATTTAAAGGGTGTCTGTGCATGTTTACGTTTGTTAAACAGCCAAAATATTATTAACTTAATGGCTTAGGTTGAAAGGTATAAACTATTTTTAATACAACCTAATAGTTTGCTCGCATAATTAGATGTTTCTTAACAATGGAAGCTGATGTTTACTGATTTTGCTTATTTTTAAGTTGCAGTCAAATAAAACAATGCAAAATTAATGCCAACCACAGCACATTAAAAAAGTTACTAACTTCACTTTGCTGAGCAAATTTGACTATTGATGAACCAATAATTCACACTGTATGTGTTACCCCCAAAATTCACAAAGGACTTGGCAAACATCTGGGTACACTGAACATTTCAGGGATTGTATACAGGTAGCTTACAGAGTCTTTTACTAAGCACACAAACTCATTTTAAAATGGGTCTTCTTGTACAGTACTTGGAAAAGAGGTCATTGAGCAACAGGATCCCCACATTGTTGGGCAGTCAGGAGGTTTGCCATGCTCCTTGTGAATTTTCAGGGTAATGCATACAGTGGGACTTACTGGTTTATCAACACTCAAATATGTTCAAGAATCAGGAGTAAAGCTAAAAAACAAACTTCATGTGGCATTAACAGAATCACAGAAGGAATGCTGCAGCTGTTATCTTTTTCAAAGATCTTAGAAATGTGGCACAGACCTGAATGAATGAAATAAAGTGAGGCAGGTTGTGACATGATCAATTAATATTATATCTTGTATGAAAATATGCCAGACAATTTATAAAAGGTTGCTTCTGCTGACATTTGTCTAATGATTTACAAATGTACTGTACAGTAATGCATTGTATCTTAGTGCCTATGAAAACAGTTAACTAAACTGTATATGGCTGCAGAGACAATATCTATTTCACACTGTTACCATCTTCCCTTGACACCATCTGCTATACTGTATGTCACTGTACAGTCGGTGACCATTTACTTTTTTCTAAAACAGGGACATTGTAGCCCGACCTTAAAGGGAGGTCCTGCCACTAAATACATAGTAACAGTTGAGGGCACCATGGAGTATATAAAAAGACTGACAGCTTTGCCCCAAGGATAGCTGTGATGGTAATACTTATGTTTGTCCCTAGGAAGGGGCATCATGTTTGTTGGGTAGCAAGTCCGATCAAATCTCAGGTGCAAGAGTTGATAAAATGCATTAAAAACAAAATAATTCTTATGACAATATTTAAAAACCTGTTGTGATCTACAAGTATGCTCTTAGAATGGATTTCACCCCGTTGCCTTGTTGCTAGTTATATGCAGTTGTTACGTCATTTTGCAAGGAACAAAAGTCATAAGATGATAGGATAAAAAAGAACTCTCATACATCTATACCTACTGTAGGTTTGTAATATTTTGTTGCAAGTTTTTGAAGGTACTGTTTATTGAGGATTTGCCTGTACAATATAAAAAAGTTGCACAGGAGTCTGTCACTGCAGTGCCAAACATTTTAATGTTATTTTCAATGTAGAACGATTTCTAACAGATTGCATCAATGTTCAATTTTTATGCTTATTTCCATGATGTGGGTATTTCAAGGGTGAGGGTGGTCAGCAGCACATCTTAAGTCACCACAGACAATGGAGTTTACCTATTAATGATCAAGCAGACAGGTAACAAAAGGTTCAGAGTGAATGGGATGTGGCAGTCAGGGAAGGGGGGATTTCTGACTGACAGCATGGCTCTCAAGGCAGCAAGTGTAAATGGAAAGCAGAAGGATAGCACAGAGATCTAATTCAGTAGCCTGCTAAGAGTTGCCTTTGTCCTTGTCCATAGTTACACACAGTCTCTTTTCAGTCAAGTTTTCTAATTAGTGTCTAATTAAGAAAAGCTAACACCTTTTTAAGACTGTGAGATACCTTGGGGGAGGTGTTGTACTAAGTACTAAGTGCTAATTTTTGTTCTATGGTTCTTAAGAAAGTAAGATATCAAAAATTGTGAGATACCTTATGGGACATGCTGTACTAAGTGCAAATTTGTTTCTATGGCTCTTAAAAAAGTAAGATATTAGACAGAAAAAGATTAAACAATATAAAACAGGAGTGTTGCCTGCTGGCAGCTTTGATACACAGTACATGGCACCAATGGAAAATAACACTATAAGATATAACTGCTAAAACTACAGACAAAGAATGGCTTCTACAGTGTATAACTAATTAAAGGTTACTAGGAGAAGTAAGAACAAATAACTTATTATGCAAGTTTGAACAGCTAAAAAGGACCATTAAATGTTGTAAAGGAGAATTAAGGCTACAGTGGCATTTGTTCATTCTTTCTTAACATGCAGAGAAGGGCATGTTTTAGGGAGAGGGCCCAGAGGAGAGGTTGTGTTAAAGCAGCAGAAGAAAGAACAGTTCAGCTTAGGCTGTTGGTTAAATAGGATCTGCAGCTTATCCTCTAGGTAGGGAAATGGGCAGACTAGGTGGGCCAAGTGGTCTTTATCTGCCATCAAGGTCTATGTTTCTATGCAACTTGTCCTCAAAAACAGTTTTCTGAAGCTGAATTGATGGCTTAGAATGAAGAACTCTAGTTTTGTTTTAATGAGAAAATTAATAAATTTAATTTAAAGTTAGCTTTACAAAGGATCTATGAAAAAATATGATTAAATGAACTATTTTTCCAAAATGGAGAAGGCCGCTGATCTTGGGGGGAAGGCAACATAAGAAAAATGTTAGAACAACATTTCAACCAATAACTTCAGTTGTTTTTTTCTAAAAGTTGAGTTTCCTGAATACATTTTTGTTATTCAGAGAACATGCATACTGTACTTCACCTTGCCTTGTATTTGGCAGGAGTGCCCACTGTTACCTCTGCAGCCCTGAAACATTTCTAGGGTTCTCTATCTTTTTAAAACTTTTCCATCAGTAAATTTTGCACATAGAGACAGTGTGATGATTGCTTGTGCCCCAGTTCTGGATAGCACCCAACCATAGTAAACTGCTTTCCCCTGCCCCCACCCCATATACTAGGACTCTTGGCTAAGCAGATCCATGCTGAGAGCTTGAAGCCAGCCAGGATTTTAACTTTCACAATGTCCTCCAGGGTTCTATGGTTGAGCCCCACTGGTAGCAAAGAACTGAACTGGGATTTCAGTTGTAATTGAAGCCTCTAGGGCTCTCTGGGGCTGTAGAGATCTGCTTCCTGTTTAACTTTATGCAAGCAGCTCTGCATCTTTTGGGGTCTCAGTCCCACTATTGGTGGAAAAGTTTTAACAATATCAGGGAGCCCTAGAACTGTTTCAGAGCAGCAGTGATAACAGTGGATTCTCCTGACACATACCAGGCAATGAAAAGTACACCATGTACATTCTCTGAATAACAAAAGTTAATTCAGGAACCTCAATGTTTAGAAAAAAAAATCATACCAGGCTCTGTATTAGCTCAAAACTGTATGAGGAAGGAAACCCCTTCCATGTCCCCCTTAAGTTTTCCACTAATTTAACTTCAGCTGGGTTATTCTAAATATTGGGGTTCTTGAATAAATTCTCACCCAGCTCAAGACCCTCACCAACACTCTATCTGCACAGGGGCTGTAAGAAATACAGATCTGATCTGTCAGAACTAACTTCCGATTATGTGATTGAGAAGCCTTTGTTTTTTTTAAGTCACGTTCAAAGCATTGAATGCAAAATTATTTTATGGCTCACTACCACATTTTAGACAGAGTCTTTGGAAACACTAGGAGTATGGGGTGTGTCATACAGTATATTGGCATACTCTAGTCTATGTTCAGTTACATACTTTTCCAAGAACATAAAGTAATGTATTCCTGCATTTTAGGATGATAAATCTTTCTGTCCTTCAGCCTTACACATGCACACACAGATACACACCAGCATGCAAGACCCTAACCCCAGCATTAGAAGGTGTTTTCCATCTGTCTTTGTTTTTTTGCCTTCTACACAAAGCCATCCCCCTTCCCACAGTGATTCTATTCAAATTAGTTTCACAGGCGAAGAATAGGTGTGAGTTGGGGGGCAGGGGAGTTACTTAGTATAGGCTTTATCTTGATCAGGGATTGGTATTAGTTAGTATAACATCATGCTGAGAGGAAAACAGCATACCCCTCCCTCACTTCCTCATATCACTCTATAGCCACCATTCATGGCAACAAGGAGCTGTGTGCAAACAACAGAAATGTCTTCCACTGTCTCATTTCTCTGTATGGGTCAATGTGAGTTCTGGGTCATGGTCATGGTCTGCTTGGACTTTTATAAAATTATACTCAGGGCAGTGTGATTTGGAAGGAGTGGAGGTGGTAGGGCTGCCTTAGGCCACAATGGATTAGAGCAGGGGAAAGAAGGAATACATTTTAAAGGCCAACCTACTCTAACTAAGAAATGGACATTGGCCACAAATTATTAATAAAAATCCCATAAAGATCCTCCATCCTCCTTTTGCATCTCTGTCACAAGAGACTCACACACATTGGACACCAAACTGCTATACAGTTTCAATACATATGTCCCCCTATTCCTCAGGCAGCTCTTGTTCAGAATCAAACAGCAACAGAAACCTAACAAAAAAAAATCCAGCCCAATCCTGGGCAGCTCAGGCACAAGGTTTATTATAGGTTACTTAATATACAGTATGTTCTACATATTTAACCTACAGATATGTGCAGTGTGGTAATTCATTAAAAATAGTTACAGTAGCAGACAGATCCCCCATCTTTCAGATGAGACAGTAAACCGAGGTCCTATCTGCCTATTCTGGTAGTAGTTCAGATGGATGTTAAAGATCCAATGGCACTTCTTGTAAAAAGTAAGTGAATTTCCCCATTTCCTGGCCAAATTTCCCCCATTCACCAAACAAAAATACCACCAACAGCTCAAAATCTGGTTCAGTTTCAGTTGTCATCCATCTGTAGCTCCCTCCA
The DNA here is from genome assembly GCA_016271365.2 of Neoceratodus forsteri. Classification (NCBI taxonomy): domain Eukaryota; kingdom Metazoa; phylum Chordata; order Ceratodontiformes; family Ceratodontidae; genus Neoceratodus; species Neoceratodus forsteri. Next base: position 278,939,491 of record CM028135.1, read on the forward strand.
CCGAGACAAGGCTGAAAATCGGCAAAAATGTGTTTTCCTATTAGATGACTAGCAACAGAATACAAGGCGCATGATCATTACCACTAGGCAAGCTCTGCACCGCCTTCTAGGGGAATTATATAGTGATTAAGGCACAACATTTAAAGTGAAACTTGCATTTTGATTTGTCTATCTCCCCTAAGAATAATGACTTGTGTTTACAAAATGGTCGAGCAATGCCAGCATCAGTTTGCTAGACCCATACTGATTTATTAGTCCAAAATTAATTGAAAACTATCCATTCTTCAGATTGGGATTCATACCACCAATGTGTAGTCCCCCTATTCATGTTCTTTGCCATAATGTAGGAACTTGCAAATTAATAAAATAAAAGGTATAGCACACGTGTTTTGATATCCTGGAGGCAAGTGCTTCTCTCATTATTCAGGGCATACTGTATATTGTGTAAATCCATCCATGAGTTAATTTTTAAAACAACATTAGTAACATGCCTGATACATTTGCTCCTATTGATCTTTGCATGAATTGTTGCACTTTTTAGGACACACATGGAAGCTTGTCCTTTATGAGAGGTTCACATGGGAGCTTGTCCTGTATAAAATGTGGAGTTTTGTGCACATACAGTGTTAGAATGCCTTGACATATGGTAATTATCATGCATCCCCACTGACAGGCTATTATATACTAACAAGCTACTGTATTTCATATTGCAACACTGTGGCACAATCCTGAGGTTGGTAGTGATTGCATTTTCTGAGACTTTATATTTGCTTAGTGTGAGCCCACAGTAATGAGATCACACACAGAGGGAGGCTGCCACTGGTGCCAGCATGGTCTGGAGGGGATGGACTGTTGAGCTAAGTTGTGATTTCTGATATGGTTCACATATAGTAGGTTTTTGTGTGTGTTTTTTTTTACTCCAGTGGAAGTCTACTAAGATAACCATTAATGCATAAGGCAATTTGGTGGTTCTGAAGTCTTGTAGTTATTAAAATTGTTTTAGAAATGAGGTGAGCAGTATTTTTCTTGTTAACTTTGTTGTATAGGGTGCAATTTTCAGTGCCTCCTGTAGATAAATAGAATTTATATGGCTGAAGTCATTTAACGTATTATTGTATTAACTATTATACATTTTCTGGAATTACTCATGCCCATTATCTATAAATTAATCTATTTGAGAATTCTGTGGCAATTTTGTAATATTGCAGGGAACAGGTTGGCTCACAGAGGTAGGGATTGGGAACTTTTTTTGAGAGAGAGCATTTCACTGAATTAAACTGAAATTAAGATTTAATTTAGAGAATCCTTTTGAATATTTCACTAACTTTGGTCCTTGCTTGCTTGGTATTTTAAATTAATACTTAATAAAAACAATTTGCTTTACATACATTAGTGCACATTTTCAGTCCAATATCAGTCAGTACAGATGTTGCAGACAGACACCTGCACTGCACCATCACTGTTGTCCTCTGTGCAGCTGAATGTCCTTTGCTGAGGGTTCCAGAGAGCTCTTGTTCTTCCCAGGTCACAGTGGAGTGAATCAACTTAGTCATGTGTTTGTCAATGGAAGACCACTGCCAGACTCAGCCAGACAGATAATCGAGGAACTTACACACAGTGGGGCTCAACTGTGCAATGTACTGTGTCTAGGATCCTTCAGGTGGCATTACTGCTTCCTTAGTTTTCTTTACTGCTGCCTGGTTTTACTGAGCTCGCTGTAGTCTTGTCATAGAATGACCAGTTGTTTCACAAATTACTGTGCATGTCTTCAGGCAAAAATGTAGTTAGCTAGTTCCTTAGTTTAGTTATTATATATTTAGGAGTACAGAATAAATAAAAAAGTAATCTTTACATAGCAGTATGAAAAAAAAAACAAATGGCTCTACACTTTGGAAAAAATAATTTCTCTGTTCCTGCAATGTGGTCACAAATTAACAGTCGACAGTAGCACAAGCAGCTGGCTGATATACAGTACGAAAGCAGTGAAACATCTGCATAGTGGATGATATGCTCACATGGATTTTTTTTGGGAACCTGGTAATTTACACCCAAGGGAGCGTAGACAAATAACAACCTAACATGTGGAGGGGATAATTTGAAATCCTTACCCTGGCAACATTGGAGCAACCATGTTAAAAAGTGAAAAGAAACCTGATTCTTATTTACTTATTTATTGAATTTTGTTGACCCAGTAAGCCAACTGGGCCTAGAAGTCCCTTTTTCAGAGGTGACTGGGGGAAGGGGGGATACAGATGGTAAGCAACTAAAATTGAACCAGATTAAGCTGTTGGTGGTATTTTTTTTTTTTTTTAGTGAATGGGAGAAATTTGTCCAGGACATTGGGGAAATTCCCCAACTCTTTTTCAATAAGTGCCATGGGATCGTTAGCATCCACCTGAACTACCACCAATCCAGGCAGATGGGACCTCGGTTTAATGTCTCATCCAAAAAACGGCACCTCAGAAGTACAGCACCCCCATCATGCTGCACTACAGTGTCAGTATTGGGATGTTAACCCAAGTGCCAGGTGTAGGAACTGAACCTACAACCTTCTGATCTCATGGCCTTAGAGGTGAGTGTGCTACCTATTGAGCCACTGACACTGCTTATGGAATGCATGAACGACAACTGACCACACAAAAAACATTTGCTTTTTTTCTTAAACTCTTTAGGCTCCCCCAATCATTCACTCTGACTGTTTTCTTTTGAACTCTCTTTCCTCTGTGCCCAAAGCTGATGCAAACTGAAGAGACCAAAATGTCCTTACTAATAAATAGGACTGGCTATGTTAATTTTTCTACAGCACGAGACCTGGCTGCTCATGTAATTTTTGGATCAGGATAAGGACAGCCGAGCCAAAAAAAATCAAAGGTATATGTTTGTTTGAAATGGCACTTAGCATGCACTCCACTAGTTGGTTGACTCTTTCATACTTTTAAATCACATTAGAAGCCAGGTTATAGGAGCGGGTCTGCTGCTGTAGAAAAATTAACATAATCAGCCCAATTTAATATTAAGGATAGTCAGGTTGCTGTAGTAAGGAAGCAAACTGCAGAGTGTACCACTGATCTATATCTTACTGTATAGCACATTGTATTATCTGAGGCAGACTTGGGGGGAAGAGTGAAACATTAGTTTTTGTAGCCTGTTTGGGAAATAAAAGAAACAAAAGAAAAATGAGTCCCCCCCCAAAAAAAACAAAAATAAAAATAAAGTAAAATTCAACTGATGTTCTTAAAGAGGACAGGAAATTAAATAAATAATTGAAGCCAATTCTATGCGTCCTGTTTTTATTTAAAATATATACTAGCTGTTTGTCTCTTTATCCACTTTGAACGTTAGTGTTTTAATTTTTTATTTTTCCATCACACTGAAAATATGAACATGGAGGTGAGTGGGTATGCCCGTTATTTTCATTTGCTATTTCAACACATGTACTGTGAGTGAGCCTGCTAAATGCTGACATTGTTGTTCATGCATTCCATGACAACAGCATGGCTCACACACTGTATGACACTCACCTGCATCTGTCAGAAACTGACATAATCCCAGAAGTGAAGCCCTATGCAATTATCGATAGTACTGTCTTGCTAATACTTTTTTAGTTAACAATGTAACTCTTATTAAATATATATGAAGTTCCTTTTATGCTAATGACAATTAATTATGTCCATTTAGTAACTGGACAATCAGAACTCCATAATGTTCTTGTCCTGTTTTGCAAATCCTGAGTGCTATCATTAATGTTGAAAATTGTACCACACAAAAACAGAGTGTGCAGCCTGTAAGGGTGAATGCTGCAATTCAAGATTAAATCTGTATTTATCCTTGCTGTCTGTGTACAGTACGTAGGAGTGCAAAAGATTAGTAGGTGCACCTCACTGGCTTTTTAGCACTCAACCCACCTCCTAAAGCTTAAACTGCATTTTATGTTCCATCCACCTACCAGTGCATTAGTGTGTAGTGTGGATTGTGAGGATTGTCCATCTTGTAGTTGTTATTTGATGGGTTCAGAACTTCTCAGTGTTCAAGTGGAGGTTGCAGGAATCAAACTCTGGACTACAGAATGCAACATTCTAATTTGCATTCTGTTCCTGTTTAAACTTTTTTGTCAGTAATACTGTGCTGTATTTATATCTTCCAAAGTGGTTAACATGCATAATGGGGTATCCTCATTTTGGGGTAATAAATATAATCACCTCCACCACAGGTATATTTGGGTGGAGGTGGCATTGTGGACCATGCCTGAAAGTCATGGGCATCCTTGTTCTGTGCCCCCTACTGAGGGTGCTCTAATCACGGTGGCCTTCTGACAGGACACAATATAATTTGAAATATAATTCTATAATACTTTTCAGTACAGTTCATCAAAGGGCAAAAATGACTACTTAGCTACTGTAGAACAATGAGTAATGCCAAACTGTTCAATCAGTACTACACTAGCAGTGTGGATCCACTGAAAGCAGACTCAAACTATAAAAGCCCCAGTACGTGGAGACAGATACTTTAGGGACCACTTTACATAATAAATGGCCAGGTTATTAGTAAGAGACCATAGGGGAAGAGGCAGCCACAGAAAAAGCAGTCCTTTGGGAGTCGTGATACAGTACAAGAGAAAGTAATCAAAGGCAGGAAGTGTCAGTGGGATGCATGCTGGCTAACAATGTTCAAAGGGAGGTTACAGAAGCAGATCGTGAAGGTCCATGGTGCTCTTAAATCAGTAATCCCTGACTATTTGACTGGGGAATGCAAGGGTAACCATGTTAAAATTGCAGAAAACCCCAGAATGGGAGTATCAGAAGTATAATACAGTATATGTGGTCCATGTCAGGATATGTGCAGTTGAAGGAAGGGGGCACTGCAGCCCTTCCTCTTCTCTCAGGATACACATTGGATAGTGTAATTTGTTGCATCATAGTTTCAGGGACAAGCTAAGCAGATGGACATGTGGAAGGAAGATATGGTATTAATAAATCCTTTCTCAATTTAGATGTTGACCTCCAGCCTGGTACTCATAGAGCTAGAGGTTACTGCCTAAGACGAGAAGGGCTTTTTTAATGTCAAGCACCAAACTCCTCATTCATTTAAGTAATCAAATATGATATCACAGCCATAGCTTCTATGACTACCCTAATGAATGCAGAGTTTTGTGGCAAATAAATAAATAACAAAATAAATAAATAAAAGCCACTCAATGTCTGCAAACGTCTGCACATAACTGCTGCACTGATACCAGTTCATGGGGTAACATCTTTATATTTCATTACCAAAACTGAATGACTGAGATCATCCCATGAACTTATACTATTGTTTTCTCTACTCTATCCTCTTAGCGCTGACAAGTCTTATCATTCGTAAAGAAGATACTGGGATTTTCTATGTAGCACCCATGGTCTACAAATAACATGTTCCTCCTGAGCTATCAGCAACTTTTTAACTGCAGTTACAGCTTAGTATTGCTTACACAGCAAGCAGGCAGGATGCTACTTGAATTATGTTTAAGATAATTTTTATTTTATCTAGAGTGCCTGCACTTTTTTAACTGAAGTTACAGCTGTTTGCATATACAGTACAGTACAGTACAGTACTGTACATAGCGAGCAGACAGGTTATTACTTGTCATGTGTTAAAATTACTTTTTATTTCACCTGGAGTGACTGCACTTTTATAGCAGACTACATGTGTTCAGTAACATTACTGGCACAACCTACTCCCCTGGTAAACCACACACCATCACTTCACTGATGATCACCAGGAGTCTGTGGTACAACATGGGTAAAGTTACTTACACTGGGCATCTTCCTACCTCTTGCTTTTGAATAGTATAATTTCCCTTTCTTACAGAAGTCCAAATTAAACATAAACCTATGCTCTCTATTCTGGGATTTTGATCACAGTTTCTTTTAAACCCATTTAAGCGGTCTTCATTGTGTTGTCATTATGAGACAGGCTGATACTCCTACTTCTGTGTGTCAAAGTCAATGCCAGGGGAAATGTAAGCAGATGTGAGTGCTGGGCGGTGTGGGGGGGGGGGCTGACAACTTGCAAGGACAGTATTTTGAATTACATTTAAGTATGAAACACTGTTCTTGATTCCAAGTCATGTATCACCCACCAAACCCATTTTTTTTACTATTCATAATGTACTCAGTTGCACCCTGGTAAGTCAGTAGTAGCAGCAGTAGTCAGTACATCGGTGACACTAATAAAAAACCCCATAATAAAACAACTACAAAAATTGCCTGGAATTTAGTTTTTTGTATTTACAGCACAACTATGTGGGAACTGTCAGCAAAAATGAAGCAAAGAAAAATAAGGCAGCCTAATACAAATATATATATATATATATATATATATATATATATATATATATATATATATTGGTTAATTTGCTTATATGCCATAAGTAGAGTAAGTCAATTACCAAATCCTTCCACAATTACCATGACACATATCAGTACAGTAGGTAGTCAGAATTCAAGAAATAGGTGTGTAAACAATAAACTGGAACCTTGACATTTGGTCATCACACTTACTCAAGACAGGAGTGACTGTGAGTGATGTATGACCAATGCAGTACAGGTCCACACACCACTACATATTTTTTTTCTTTCTTTCTTACTTTTAATCAATTTATAAATGACAGGTTTATTCAAGAATTTTATTGCCTTCAATCTACAGAATATTTCATCTTTTCCACTGACATAATCCAGAAAATATGGGAAAAATGAAGATCAAAGAAACCAATTGACCATAATAAATTGAAAGAAGCGCCTCAATAAAAAAAACAGTTGGAGCAATGAGTTCTCACAGAATGGTAGAGATAACTTGCAATGTCAGTTTGTTATAGGGGAATGGGGAGAGGTAGAGACAAGTGAAATGGTATACTGATAGACTGATTGTGTTTATTACTACTACCTATGGAGACTAAGCACACATCTAGTCAGTTGTGACAGAACCCTATTCAGATGACTTCAATTGCTAAACCACCAACAATTATTGGCTTCAATATTAAATGATAACCTGTCAACTGATTATATAAAGCCCCTTTCTCTTGCACAGAATTGAAATCTGGCTAAACAAAAAAGATGGTCTTACTGATCGGGAGCAAAATAAAAACAAGTTGCCGTATGACAGAAATACATCTCAAGGCAATGTAGACAGCAGTTCATGTGGAATCATCCCAAACTAATATTTCCAGCATTTTAAATTTGATTTTAAATTTGATTTAGGTTCTGTGCTCAGATGTTACACATCACTGAACATCAAAACATCTGATTACAAGCCATTCTACAATCAACATTTGTCAAAAAAGTGCAGTAACAAGGTCAACAGCAGTAAAAATGCATAAGTAAAACATGTAAACAACATATATGCTCGGAATACCTTATTTTAAATGTGAGCCCAACTGAATGCCATACCAATGCCTCAAATGGGGACCTTAATCAAAATTCAAACTTCACCAAGCAGCTCTTGTGCCATAAAACGAATCTTCATTATTGGAGGTGTAACAAGATTGGGATATTATGAAATAATAGGTTACAAAATAAAGACAGAAGTCAGAATTGAATGGAAACATTTTTTTATTAAGATATTTGCTATCATTCATGTTAACAAAGCTATCATACCCATTTCCTGTCCCCTTTAACATTACACTGTTGCAGTGGAAGGGCGGCAAGACAGCACAACAGATCCGTCAGACCCCCGATGTAATTCCACTCAGCAGCTCCTCAGCTTTGTGCTCAGAACAGCAGATCAACTGCTAGCTATCAATCTGTGTATTTAAGAGGAATGAGGAAGGAGATAATGTATGGATTAAGGAGACACCTGCTGCCAAAGCCAAATCTAGATGCAAATTTACTCCAAAACAGCACCTCCTGGCACATTTCAGTTGTGAAGAAAAAGTGAAAGTTAAGTGAATTTAATTAGAACTAATGCATGCCGCTTGCAGCATAGGTGTGCCGCTACTGCCCTAATGATCTGCCGCTACTGTTTAATGACCTGCCGCCACTGCTACCACCCCTGCCTCTGTATACTGAGGTACTGAGCATCTTTTCAATAGCAACCATGGTATGTAACAACTTGACTGTATTTTATGGTCCCAGATAATGCATGAAAAAGGGCATTGGCTCACTTCACCTACCTGGTAAACAAAAGTTAAAATAAAATATAAATTAAAAAAATTAAATTTCACATCTAAGGCATTTTTTAAATGAGAATGGGGATTAGAGGGTAGGGGGTGCCACTAGACATCAGAGAAACAGTAATGGAAACAGGGATCGGAAGGTGGGGGTGTCCACTGGACACTAGAAAAACATTGATGGGTACAGGATCAGAGGGTTGTCACAGCAGCCTAATTGCTTTATGTTTCTAAGTGAAGTGGCAACAATTCTTTTATTTTTAAAAGTAAAAGCAGTGCTCTGATCCAAGGAGTGAATCATAAGTGAGTGCAGAGCTAGAAAATAGTGCATGGGAGAGGAGGATGAACTACACTGTGGTGAATGGTCAGGATCACGTGTGCTTTAATTCCACTGTGGAAGGATACTGTCTAGGTATCCAGTCATCTGCTTGAACAATCCCTTCTCTCACCTGTGTCATAGCAATACATCAGCATGGCACTGCCCATGCAGCCATAACATCACATAGTGTGTAAAATAGTGCATGAAGTTGTAAAGTGGAATTTAGGCAACAGTGTAAATTTCTCTATGCAAATTGCTGCAGTAATCTACACTGTGCACCTTGTGGTGAATTTTACTATGTGAATTGCTACACTTTTTACTGAAGATTTACCACAAGTGCGAAATGTGGCAATTTGAGTTAGTGTGGCAAACTGCCTAGTGTGCAATTCGCAAATGTTACATGTAGCAAGTAGTGCCCAGATTTGATGGAATTCACAGGCAGATTTTAAATTTGTAACATGCCTAATCCTAAGCAATTCAAAACTATACCAGTGTGATTCTCTACCTTCTTTAAGTGATTCCCTTACCCCTACTTGGAATAGAAGTGATCCATCGAGAAATGTAAATTCTAGTTTATAAAAACAATAATCTTGCATTCCCTGCCCAATTTTCAAACTCCCACTATTGGAACTTAAAGCCTCTAAAAACATGAGGAAATGGAGACAAGCAGCAAGTGTAACTCTTGACTTCACTTTCATAATTCATTTTTTCTTGGAACATATTGCTTATATGTCACATTATATCAAATGGCATTATTTTATCATGCATCATCTTATACTGTATATTATCTTCTCATATACATTATAGCTGACTAAGAATTATTTTCTCATATAACATATCAGAGTATATCATTTTATATATATCACATTAAAGTATCTGCTTATATGTCATCATATTATATTATGTTTTCATATATTATGCTACAGGAATCATTCTAAGCCAATCAGAACACAGAAAGACTGTCAATTCTTATCCCACAAACTACTACAACCACATTTTATACATGCCCACTGTATGTGAGACACATTTTATACATGTCCACAGTGTGCAATCCTCATTTTAGACATACCCACAGTAGGTTATCCATTTTTCAAACATATTTCAAGCACACTCTTAATATGCAAGGCACAGGTGCTGGAAAACTCATCCATGAATGAGTGTTTCATTTTCAAAGTTCATCCAGCTAAATTTACTTTCTAAAACTACTTTCTGTTTCGTGTTTTCCTATCCAACTCAGAATAGCAAATGAATGGTATTGTAGCATAGAATACAGCTTTGAAAAGTAAAGTTGTGATTCTCATCATGTGCATTAGTGCTGGCCCAGAGTAACAGCTTTACTTTTCATAGTTGCATTTCACCATATTAGGCTACTAGTTTTTTATTCTCAGTTAAATAACAACAAAAAAAAAAAACAATAACAACAACAGCATGTAGATAAAATACTTTTAGAAAACTACTGGTGTAGTAGTACTGTAATAACATTCATTTAGTTGGAGTATACTCACAGTAACTGGCTTCTGTGGGTGTTGAAACACTTTGGCTTTTGATCTCATCATTTAATCACCAACAGTAGTCAGTTATTGCTTTGTTTATTCTAACTACAGTGAATGAATGTGACCAGCTAAGTATATCTGATAATGTAGATCTTATTATTCTTTTGCAAAAAACAAACAAACAAAAAAAAACTCTGTTAATGCACCAGTTAGGGTAACTCAATGCCAAAAAACTAGAGAAATGTGTCATTTGGGTTTCCAACCCTAACTCCCCGCCCACACCCCCCAGCAGCAAAATGAAAAAAAAATTAGGGTTTCGGGTCTCTGGGGTTTTGAAAAATCAGTGGTGGGGTCTTCCTTGGGGTTGTCAACCCTAATGCTCACCCCCAGCCTGTAGCCTCCAGTCTGAAGCACAAGGTACAGCTCCAAGCCAGTGTCCCATAATGATACACTTTTCAAAGGTAGAGAAGTATATCCTACCACATGTTGCCAACACAATTTGTTATACCTTTGACCCTGCATGAAAAAGAATCATGTGAGGCATTGTTTGCTCAGTGTATTGCATGAGCATTAGGGTTGACAACCTCAAGGAAGGCCCCACTACTGATTCACCAGTACTCTGGAAATCCAAAACCCTAATGTTTTTTCTCCTTTTGCTGCTTGGGTGGTAGGGGTAGGAAGTTAGGGTTGTAAAACCCTTATGCCAAATTTACCAACTTTTGTGGCATTAACTTACCCTAACTGGTGCATTATTGAAGTTTTTCGCAAAGCATTTCTTTTCTCTTTGAGATAGTAGCGTCATATCCTCATGCAAGCAGGTCCCTTAAGGACCTATGTGAACAGTTGCACATGTGAAGGCCCTTTGAGCCCTGTGCCATGGGAAGACTGTCTACCTACAGAAATGCAGGGCCTGATACATTTATTCTTTACACATTCATTCATTACAAATTCACTCTTCACACATTCTCTTTTCACACATTCACTCTTTATACGTTCACTCTTCACACATTCACTCTATTTTTTTTATTTAATTTTGACTCCAAATTTTCAAGATAGTAATTTTGTGACAACCCTTATAAACATAACATGTAGCATTTACAGTTTATTGGCTGAAATTGCTAGGTGGGTGGCCTGGAGGGGATGGAGGAGAAAGGAGCAGTACCAAGGGTGGGCACCATGGTCCACTTAAAGGAGAGCTGCTTTCATTTCAGGGGACCTATGTGCTTACAGCTAAGAAAAATGGTATCTATGGCTACCACTAACAGTACCACAAGTTTTAACCCCTCTTCTTTTAGATTAGAACTATGGACAAAGTGCACTGCCAATATTCATTTCTGTTTCACATCATGTAGGTAATGATGCACATCTTGACCTGCTGTGAAATACAGCAGTAAGCTATTAATCATGACCCAGTCATAATTTTCAAAATCGTGAAACACAATATAATTTTTATTCATGGGAACGTTGGAGTGTTAGTCATACAAGTACAACCTCTTATTCAAAGTTGTGAGCAGCACAGTAAGCACTGTAATAATGTAAACATTAAACTGTTAGTTAGCTTCCTGATTTCACCGAATTGTGATCAAAGTAATGTTTTATTTTATATTATTTCAGTCAATGTTTCTATTTTCATTTGCTAGACCATGAGGTCTGTTTCTGCTGGCAGTTTTCTATGTTCATTTCTTCATTCACAGCATATTGATGCTGGTTAATCAGTTTCAATTTTAATGACAGTCAGGATGGTCGAGATTGAGATTCATATAATCAGCTCACAAAGCATGTTGTACTTTAGATGAATAATGCCAAAAATGCAGCTTTTTTTCATTTTCATGGCTGCCTTGCATCATGATGCTATGCTGACATATTGCTATCTGAAGAAGGGGCATGTGACCAGAATTCCTAATGCAGCACACCTTTTGTTCTTAAGAGGGAGCGGAATAGCACAACTTCCTAAAAATCTGTCTGCATCCTGCCGTTCACTAGAATGTGTTTTCTTCTTCTCCTCTCACTCCCCTCCGCCTGATGCTGCTGAGCCACTATTTTCTTGCTCCAAAGCCCCTCTGTGCTCCCAGTCAGCAAATAGCTTGTGCATGTGAAAGATCTTTGCCAAAAAGACAAGGCTTGAAAGTACCTGCCACCATGCCTATGCCCAGCAACAATGAGATAAGACCAAAAGCAATGCAGTTACCTAATCTATCTGTTGTCAGGTAAATGAATAAATAGGATGCTTACCTTCTATATCTGTAAAACATAAAACCTTTTTATTATGTGACACAGCACAGATGAAAACTCATAGCAAAACAGTGCAAAAAGTATTAGGAGACAGACCCACAATAAATGGAGCTTAAACACTGTGTTATTGCATGGCACCAAAAGGCATTAGCAATATTTAAAAACATAAATAATATGCACACTAACAAATAAATAAGTATGGGAAGCAACAGAATAAAGTTCACAATACAAAAATATAAGAAAAAGAACAAAACATAAAGCCCCAACTAACAATATAAACACTGAAACACTAACACCACTAGGGAGCATAGAAAGCATATTTGATGGTGTGACTGCACACTGACATAATAAATCAAAGTTCCACACTGAAGCAGCATTGTATAAAAAATCAGAACAGCTCAGTACTTGAGAGTACTAGCTATGGATGCAGAAATACTCATACTGCACCCAGGACAGACAGACATCATGAGAAAACATAAAATGCATACCAGTGTGCAGTGTTTGTTTATGTTTTTAAATATTGCTGGTTTGATTCAGTCTCAAGCCATAAAATGGTGTTTAAGCTCCATTTAGCATGGATCTGTCTCATATGTCTTAGAGATATTTAAGCTTTTTATGAAGTTGTTTACATTACTATAAATGTTTTTTGTAATATTGCTTATGTTAAAACGTTTACTTTGCACCACTGTGAGCTTCTTTCTTACATTAATTCCTTAGTTCCCCTCTTTTTCTTTATGTCACTTCTTTCTCACTCTGCCCCCTTCTCCTCTACCATACCCCCCCCGCATTATTTTGATACATTGTTCTATATCCACTGGTGAGATCTAGGTCTTATAACTATGATGTTTTACTTTTTTGTGTGCCTGCATGTGTCCTTCATCCATCCAGCATGCAGTGAGGGCATTTAGTTTATATAAAAAGATTGGTATACATTATTTACTGTTTGATGTGGATGGCAGGTATTTAAAATACAAAGGCCCAGATATTCAAACTGTGCCCAAAAAGTGCACAATAGCAGGAGCAAGCGCAAGTCTATTGCGCCCATGCACAAGAGATGTGATATTCAAAAACGGAGCATGCCAAACTGCACCTACAGCCAATGACTAAATATCGCACCACCTGAGCCATAGCGCAACTAGGGAGGGGGAAGCTGAGCAGATCTGATGCACCATAGCGCAACAAGGGATGTTCAGCTGAGTAGTCCAGAGGCACCATAGTGCAACCAGGGACACCCCCAAGCAGCAGAGCAATGTAACTGCACAACTAGGGAGGTAGGGGCCCAGCACCCATGCCACAGATGGGCACAGGAACACACAGCAGAACAGACATCATCCTCCCACACCCCATGCACTGCACAACTAGGGGAGGGCTGGAATAACCACTGGTCCATGGAGACAAACAACCCACAGCCGGGCCACGGTGCCCCATTACACCTACCGGCAAGCTGTGACTGGCACACAAGGAGGGCTGACCACCCCGTGCCACACCATCCCCCAAATACAGAGCACACCCTGCACCATGACACCCAGACACCCCCCCATGAGCAGTGACCACCACAGCAGGAAACCCCATGCATGCCACCACCCCCACTGTGACTCTGTAACCCATGCACCACAGAACCATGCAAGCCAGCCCCACCATGAGCACCCATCAGTGGGTAGCCGCACACAGCAATGCAACAATGGCAGACACAGTGCCACCAAGCACAGTCCCCCTGAGGTACTGCTGAGAGACCAACCATGCATTGGCACATGAGGTACCCTACATGGGACAGGGCATGCCCCGGACACCACCACCACCAGTGGTACAGCACCCTGCACAGTATTCCAATGACACACCCTGACCCACCACTGGCCACAACAGCCAGCACAGACACCCACAGTGGTGCATGGAAGCATGCACCACACCGGATGCCACACAGTGTATGGACAGACACCCACCCATACCCAAGGGCACAACAACACAGGGACGCAGTGGTGGGGCAACCAAGCCCCCAGTGTGGGCCCATGTAAACTGTGTACACACAACCCACAGTCCTCCATGGCACTGGATTGCCAGCCACCCTGTGCAAGCACGTGGACCTGTACACCACCATCATTAGCCTGGAGCACAAGTCACAGACAGTGGGGCATATCCCCTGCAACACACACAAGGCACAACATGGAGGTGGAGCAGCAACTGTGGTGCCCACAGTGCCACCTGAGGCAGACATGCACCACACCAGTGACAGGAGGCAACCCAGCAATGTGACGGGTACAGTGGCTGCTCTTTAGGGACTGCCACCACTGACATGCCAGTGGACCGTGCAGGTCACAGATATGCATGTGTGCCAGCTGCACAGGCCATGGATGGGCCAATGGGTGCACCATGGACACAGAGCATGCACCATGGACCACTGCACACAGTCATCCAGTGCACAGGGAACAACACACACACAACAGACACTGACTGATAGCTACTCCCACACCATAGTCACCTCCACATGGACACACACACATACCCATGACCGCACCACCCCTGACGCCATGCACACCACTGCAGCTGAGCACCTATAGCCCACTACAAATCAGAGACCACCACAGTATTCATATCAAAATTAAATGTATTTAACAAATGTATAAAATTCAACTATATACAATATTACAGAAACTATATACAAGGTTGGGGGGCCACAAACAAGGTGGGGGTAGGTAGATGGCAGGGGTGGAAAAATAGGATGGGAAAGGAGGGGTGTCAGGGTGGATCCAGGGGGGGGTAGGGGAATAGTGGGACCGATTGAACACTAGTGGGAGCACCTCTCCCCACTCTGACTCCTCCGGGCTCTGTGCCTCCTCAGGACCCCGGTGTCATCAATGCATCTGAGGATGTCCAGTGACACCCTCACCACCAGTAATATCTCCTGCAGCACCTCCCAGATTTCACGTACATGGCGGGTACCTAGGACAAGGGAACACAGTCAATAGGTGTGAATGCACAACCCCATACAGCCCGCCCACTGTGCATGGCATACGGCCATGGGACATACCTCTGTGATGGTGTGTGACCACCCGCAGTGATCATGTCCACATGACCTGTCCACCCAGGTGCATACAGCCATGCAGAACGCTGCACACACCCACCTCAAGCACAGCACTACCATGGCCATTTAGTGACATGGCTATGTGGTGCAAAGGCAGTGGCACAACCGTGTACCTAGTGCACGCATGGACCAGCATTGACGCACTCCCAGACATGCATTGCCACTGGACAGTGTTGACTGTAACAAGTCACGTGCATGGCAGTGGTGTCGATGGATGGTGGCCATGCCCTGATGCCCACCCTGTCACAGAGCGTGCAATAGTAATCATGGATGTATGGCACTCACCTTCACCGGATCGGTCAAGTGGGTGGTGAGGGCACTTGCCCTGTCTGGCTGCACTATGCTCTTCCCACCGCCGCTCTTCACATGCATGGTGGCATTCCTCCGGGCCTGTGGGGCAAACGTGGAGAGAGGAACATCAGTACAATCCGTAGCAAAGTACATATATATATATATATATATATATATATATATATAAGAGAGAGAGAGAGAGAGAGATAGTTATATATATATATATATATATATATATATATATATATATATATATTATAGCAGTGCAGTAGCACCCTTATAGTTAGGGTTGAGAAGGCAGTTTAATATTAAACCCAAAATTATGCACCTTAATAACTTTGCAACTGTTAGAAGGATTTTCATGAAATTTGGTATGCACTGTACTGTGGGGTAGATGTCCTGACATTCCAAGTTTCATTTTGATCAGATGTGCAGTTTTTGTGCAGCACATAGTGAAAAAAGTGAATTTTTTGCTTTTTTTTGCAAATTTTTTCTGAATTTTCCTCATCGCCCTGCATGCACACTGTTTGGGATTGTTGCCAAATACATTCAGGCAGAAATAGCTCACCCTAAGGAACAAGACAGCATTGGCTTGATGAAAAAATATTGTTCCAATCCAAAGGTATTCAATTTTGAAGATTTGGGTTCTGAGCATGCTCAGTTCAGTCTTTTGGATAGACGCACAGCTGCAAACAAGGATTTTGGCTCATGAACGGGGATTCTGACAGCTCACAAATGGCAATTCATTAAATCCCCATTCATGAGAAACAAATCCTTGTTCGTGAGCCGCCATCTTCTTGTCTCTTTTAGCCCAAAACAAAATGTTGGTACTTGCCCCACGGATGTATGCTGTGGAAACAGATCTATGGGTTTTGCTCAGGGTGACAACCTCTATAAAACCATGTGTTTGGTTTCAATCAGTTTATTAAAAATTAGCCTTTTTTATTAGAAAATCACATTTGCAACTCCCTTCCAATCCCCAATTTGTGAGGTGTCCAAATCCCTGTTTGTGAGATAAGGACCAGATGGCCCTGTCTCACGAATGGGGATTGGCTCATGAACGGGGATTTGAACAACTCATGAATGGGGATTCAGCTGATGAACAGAGATTTTGACACTTCACGAATGGGGATTATACAAACAAAATCCCCATTCGTGAGGTGTCAATATACCCATTCGTTAGCCAATCCCCATTCATAAGGTGTCAGGATCCCTGTTCTTGAGATGAAGATCAAATGGTCAGATATGGTCATCTGGTCATGAGATGGGGACCAGAAGGTCAGCTAGGTCCATCTGGTCCTCATCTCCCCTCATGAATTGGGATCGGCTCACAAATGGGGATCCACAATGGTGGATTTCCCCAATCAAAAAAAACTGCCCCAGCACTTATTCTTTATATGCCAATATCGGGGTGCCCAATCCCCATGTTGGCATGTATCCCCCACACACTAATATGGCACACAGTGAACTGACCCCAGCGTGCAAAATAGATATTTATTTTTTTTTATTAAATTTGAATGCTTCTGACACCGGGATGCCCATTCTCAGTGTCAGATGATGCCCCTCCAAAGCCAGTAGTCTTGAATTGCCGACATGGGGTGCCCAATCCCTGTGTTGACATGTATCCCCCCCATACTAATATGGCACACTGGGGGCCCACCCCAGTGTGCCCAAATATATATATCAATATTTTAAAATAGTTGTAAATAAAGAAAACCATTCCCTGACTTTTTAATTTATTTTTTCAACCTGCAAAAATGAAAACAGTCCCTCATCATCTCCCAGTCCCTCTCTTCCATCCCCACCCTCCCACTGAGCACCCACCTCACCACCCCCCATACCCCATACCTATCTCTGGAGATCAGCAGCAGCGATCTTCTTTGGACTGGTACACATCCACACTCTTTAAAGCCGAACCACAAACTGAAGAATCAAAGGTAAGCACTGTATAATGGCAGCCAATAGGGGTTTCAACTTAGGTTGCTATTTCCGCCATTTCTAGGAATTGTGGTCCCAGATTTCCAGCATGGGGTTCTTGGGATGCCACTTCATGAACACTGGCACTGTCATTTCGTTACTCTGCCCCAAAAGGTGATTTTGGGTTGCTGCGTGGAATCACATTTTGGGACTGATTAAAAAATGACAGTGCCACTGTTCATGAGGTGGGGTCCCAAAAAGCCCATGTTGCAAATTTGGTGAACAAATTCAGAAAAATGACTGCATTATGAGAATATGTTGCACACTTTCTACTCACGCTTGTAACTTTACCAATGTTTAATATTTTCTCTCCAGATTTTCAACATTGCCATTTTTTCACATCTCCTTATGAACAGTACAGCTGTCATTTTTCACATCCTGCCTGAAATGTGTTTTTGTACCTGTGGCACAGAATGGCATGGTCACTGGGCGAAATCAACTTTTGAGATGGATTAATGAAATCACAGTACCTCCATTTATGAGAGATCTCAAAAAGCCAATATTGAAAATTCGGTGAAAAAGTTTTAACAAATGATCGTGTTACAAGTGTGCATTGCCCGGTTTCTACTCATGCTCATAACTTTGCCAATTTTTCATGTTTTCATTCCAGATTTTTAACATTACCACTTCTTCACACCACTTCATGAACAGTACAGCTGTAATTTTTAAAATGCTGCCAACATTTTATTTATACCCCTATGGTGAAAAACAGTGTTACAGTTGCGCAGAATTACATTTTCACAGGAATTTGAAAGTTTTCTGTTCTGGGTACATGTGGGGAGGTGATGAGAAGGTTATGTTGAATGGTTGGAGTAAAAATTATTTAAAATGGCACAGTTATGACAATTTGTTGCAATTTTGCTATGCCTACTCGTAGCTTAATGTGTGGATGTGCAAGGGCCAGGGATCCCTGTGTTTTCACAGCTACATACTGTACATATGTACATCTGTGGAGGGATAGGAGCACAGGGTCCAAAGGGCCCTGAGCTCCCACTCTGACATATGGATACTGTTGTACTATCTCAATGGAGGGATGGCAGTGCAGGGACTGATGGACCCTGCACTCCCACAGTAAAATAAAGATGCTATTATACTATTTCAAAAAGTGAGGAAATAAATTGCCAAAAACTTCATTAATGCAGCAGTTAGGGTTGAAGTGTAAAACGTATGGAAATGAGGCATTAGGGTTGAGCCCCAATCCCCCCACCCTACCACCCCACCCACCATCCTCCACGCAGCAACAGTCATCAGGGTGTGCCATGGGGTCGTTAGGCCCAACTCTCACCCCATTCTCCTATACTGTACCATGTCAGCCTGTTTATATGTCTATATATAATTATAGTTTAAATATTAACTTAATTATATTAGCTTCTTCTTTAATAAATGTATTGTCATGCCCCTCATGTCATGGGGTTATATTCCACAGTGCTCCTCTGACAGAACCAGCAGTAGAACAAAAAGCTGTGTCCAAGCACTCATTTCACATCTCACTGGGGAGAAATGATAGTTCTTCATCATCAGGCATTCTCCAGTGTAGAGGGCACTGGCTGTCAAAGACTATTGCGTGAAGAAATGAAGCACAAATACAAACATTCTTTTATGTGCCATATTGCCTAGGCATACCAGGACCAGAGAGTATATGCAGTTGAATGTTCTGCAAAAGCATATGTTGCTTCTGCAGCCATATGAACATGCATACAAGGTACACAATAAGTAACATTTACACATGTTCTTCCCAAGAGTCCACTTGAATGTCTCACATGCCATTATGTATGATCATATACAGCAACCCAAGAAAACATACTATTATGTTATTATAAAATGTGGTTTCTTTAGATAAAATTAAAAAATAATAGTATTAATAATTTTAATAATCCTAAATCAATAGTAATAATTGCATTAAAATAAGAACAACAGAATGATACTAGGTCTTCTAAGTACAAAATATTATCTAAAAATAATTTTCTCTTCTAGTGGAATTGATGAGTATTACACAAAAATGAATAAAACTTAATTTATCTATTATATTCATATAATATTACTATTTATTAAGTAATACATAAAACACTTGACATAAACAAATAAAAAAGAAAATATGAAATAATCATAATTTAGAAGTATCATAGTAAAAGCTATTGTTCTGTAAGGGAGACATAGAATAATGCATGGCAAAGTGTGGTTTATGGGAATTTTATGCACCCCCAAGGTGTGTGATGCCCCATAAATGGGGCATCACACACCAAATGGGTACATAAAATCTCCAGAGAAACACGCTTCTCTATGTTTTATTTTTTATGTTTACTGGTTTTTGGTGTTTCTTGGTTTAAATTGTCTTTTTTGTCACTTTGAAAGAGTATCTGTTACCGCCGACAAGCTTGTCTTGTGCTGAGTGGTCGACCGTGTAGCGCTTGTGAATGTCTAGTACAAGGACAGCTCGTTCTGCATTTTTTCTGGTGATGCTGCGATACTGTTCTGTCCATGGTTTATGGAGCTGTTGGGCACTCATTGGCAGTGGTTTATAACCACTAACCAGTAAATATAATATCATAATTGCCATAAAGTGATGTGTGAAGTTAGAGACTATAATAGGGTGTATGTAAGGGTTGGGTGTATAGGGTAGGGTAAATGATTCTTCCGATTTTTGACTATGATGATATTGTCTATGGTTCCACTCCTACCACATACCTCACTAGACTTGACATTCTTTTAAACACTTTTTGTCAATTTGCCACTAAATCTTCTTTTCACACTAATCACTGCCATCTCTGTTCCTCTCTCTCTATCTCTCCCCCAAAGGCATCGAGACCACTCAATCCTTTATTTCAAAATACTAGTTAGGGATTCTCCCTCCCTTTCTCTTCTCTATTCTGACCCCTTCTGCTCCTACCTCTTATTCTCTGAACTCTAGCAATTCCCAATCCTTCACTCTCCCCAACCCCCGCTCGTCTGATGGCCAGTCAACATTCTCCTATTGCCTCCCTTCCCTCTGGAATCAACTCTGCTTTTCCATTCAGCTCACTCCCTCATTCCCTGTCCTTAAACACCTAACCAGGCCATTCCCAGGGCCACCTGCAACTGCCCTTCAACCTCCTAGCCCTCCCTTTACCCACATTCCTATACTAGTGATTTAGCTTGGTTCTAGTCAGTGTCAGTGGCTCAGCAGGTAGCACCCTCACCTCTGAGGCTGGGAGATCAGAAGACTGTGGGTTCTATCCCCACACCAGGCACTTGAGTTAATATCCCAATACTGACACTGTGGTGCAGCATGAGGGGGGGTGCTGCACTCCTGAGGTGCCATTTTTCAGATGAGACGTTAAACTGAGGTCCCATCTGCCTGTTCTGGTGGTTGTTCAGTGGACATTAAAGATCCCATGGCACTTCTCAAAAAGAGTAGGGGAATATTTTATTAACAGAATACTATAAGCATAATCAACAAAACAACAGGATGGGAGACCCAAAAAAAGGAAAGAAACAATACATTCAATCATTCAATAAATCATAGTTCATGTAACAGGAAAATCTGAATCAGTTATCCATGGCATACTTTACTATAATTATAACAGATTTCTAGTAGGAGTAGACTGTAAGTCTGAAACATAAACAGATTTTAAATTAGAGGCAACCTTTAGTAAAATGGCCTGATGGGTTAAATCCAATTGCTGTAAAGTAAAGAGACAGCAAGTAGTCCAAATATTCCATTTTAGAACAGTAAAAGCAACATTTAAAGAATCCAAGTTCCATTTTTTCCATGCCTGAGAAAAAGAACTATACATCAAAACTTCATATGACACAAATGAGAATATAGGTTATTTCCATTGGGTGGCCAAATAGGACCTAAAATCCCTAATATAAGAACAGGAGAAAAATAAATGTTGGATGGTTTCTTCTTCTTGTATGCGGGTTGGTCTGGAACAATAGCAGACAATTAATTGTTTGTGTTTCTGGTTTGCTTTCACGTTTATGCATTCATGACAGCTTAACCAATGTACTTCCCACATCTTCTGAGGTATCCTAGTATTATGCAAAAGTGTTTGAAGGTTAGTCAGGGAATTATTCGGGCATTTAGTGAAGGAGACTGGATCAGGACATATATGGGTGAGTAAATGTTTGTACAAAGCCCTTCTACTCAAGGTCATAATTGTACAGCTCAACACAAGCCATTGTTTCAAGTGCAAAAAAGATTCCCTAACATAACTAGGTTTCATTGGGATTAGTTTTAGTACTTTGAGAAAATTTGTTTCCCAAAGGCCAAACCATGGGTGACAGGTGTCAAAAAAATACGATTCCCACTCCTTGTCACAATTTATCAAGAGACGTTTAAAGTTTGTGATAAAAAAATGCTATTATAAAAAAATAAGGGATTGACCATGTCAAGACTACCCTCCGAAATTGGCAAATATGTTACATTACACTGAATAGAGTTGAGGCAGCTGCCCCACAATGCTTGGAAAAAAATACTTAACAACCTGGTTTCAAAACTCCATGGGGAAGGGAAAACATATGCCAAAAAAAGAATAACAGGAATTAAATAAGGTTTAATCATGTACACCCAGCCCCATTTTCCACCTATTCCATAAAGAAACCTTAGACTGTGCCAAATTAAGTTTAGGACCCCAATTAAGAACATCTAAACAACCATCCCCAAACAAAATACCCAAAATTTTAATAGGGTCCAAAGTTATTCTAATGTCCAAAACAGAGGGGAGTCCCAAACCACCAGTGCCTAATTGTCTACCCATGCATTTCCTTAAATTTAGGGCAGCTCCAGAAAAGGGACCCAAAAACCTCACAATGCTGGACAGCTGCCAAAATTGAAGAGAAGTCTGCCACAACTAAACTCATATCATCTGCATATGCCATTATATAGTGTGGACTGGAAAATGATGAAATAGGGAGCGGAACAATAGATTGGGATGTGTTAGTAGAGTGAAGTAAAGGGTCTAAAAAAATGTGTATAAAATAGGGCTAAGAGGACATCCTTGTCTAACCCCCTTTTTAAGGGAATTATAGGACCTTTCCACCCATTCACCATAGGGACTGTTGTGGCTGTTTGACTTAATAATTTTATCCAAGCAATAATACTAGCAGGAATTCAATAACGATGTAGGGTATGCCATAAAAAATCATGATTAACAGAATCAAAAGCCTGCTTCTGATCCAAGGAGATCAGAATGCCATTCAGAAGGTCATGATTGCCACATTCAACTATTTCCCATAACAAAATAATATGATCAGAAATACTCCTCCTCGGAATATTACTGAATTGAGCCTTAGAAATTACAAGGGGAGCAATTTACAACAGATGGAGTGAATAATTTTCTCCAAAATGTTAAAGTCAATGTTTAAAAGGCTAAGGGGCCTCCAATTTTGTAATAACCTCCTATCTCCCTTTTTGTAAATATAAAAGAGGCTACCCATGTTGAAATCTAATGGTAGAAAGTCTTGTCGTAAAACATAATTAAACACTGCTGTCAATTCATCCCATAGGTCAGCATCCAATAATTTATACAGTTCATTGGAAAGACCATCTAAGCCAGGAGTCACCCTAGGTCTTAAAGCCTGAATAGCATCTCCTACCTCCTGAATCTGTATCTCATTAGATATGGAATCAAAAATTGTTTGCGGTACATCTGGGATGACCAGGTGAGAGAGATAGGCCAGAGTCCCTTCCACCTGTGAGGGAAGGGGGCCCAAACAATGATCCAGTTTATTCAGCCACATGCCTCTGAATATCTAAAGGATCAGTCAATTCTATCATATTTCCATCAAAAAGAGACCCACAAACTTTATTATCCACCCATTTAGAACAGCTGTCAAACGGGTAGACAGCATGACATGAACCTGATAGTCCAAATTGTTGCTGTTGTTGTTACAATGAAAATTGTTTGGAGTGATACATATTATGCTCCTGTTTAAGTTGAGTAATTTGAGCAGTAAAATTATGACCAGTAATGTAAGACAATGTAAGGACTTTCTGCAGTTGACAGTGTTTTCTCTGATAGTCAAAATATCGATCATTGTGTGCTTGTTGACAAAAAGGTCTCAAAAAATGTCACAATTCTGATTTAGTATCAGACCACCAGCTCCAAAGGTCATCATAAAGCATGAAAACTGATTTCCTGGCTTGAAAAGATAATTTAAGCCGTGTTAGCAACTGTGAATCCTGTAATAATGCAGAATTCAGTTTCCATGAGCCTGGACCAAATCACTTTGAATGTGCATCACCAAGTGCAACTGTTAAAAGACTATGATCCAAAAAAGCTGCAACCTGAACAGAAGCAGCAGAGAGTGGTAGGTGACAGGATACCAAAAAAAAATCAATCTGGGTAGCCAGAGGGCCTTTATGAAAGGTGGGGGTGTGCATATTAGTAGTCTGAAGATATGCATCTTTAAGTTTTGAAGACTGCAATAGCTGTTTCAGAAAATTAGTGTCACAAAACAATTTATTCATTCTAGAGGAGTGTGATTTATCTTCAAGGGACAGGCCACAGTTGAAGTCTCCTCCAAAAATAACATACTGGGAGGTATACAGATAAGGATGAACAAGCTTCAGTAACTCAATACTAAGTGATTTTGTTTTTGGTGCATAAATATTAACAATCCTGTATAAAACACCAGAAATACTCACATCCAAAAGTAACATCCTGCCTTGGAATAAATCAAGTACTTTAAGAACAGAAACGTTAGATAAAGTAAACAAAATCCCTACACCAGAGCATGTTTCTTGGCCAAAGGACCAATAGGATAGGCCAGGAAACCAAGCCTTTTGTGCTGTAGATATTTCAGAAAGTGAATGAAACCTCACATGCTGTAACAATATCACCCAAACAGCAAGGCAAGATAAAAAGGAGAAAACTGAATCCCTCTTAGGCCGTCATTTAATACTGTTGACATTCACAGTATGTATAGAGAATGCGGGAGCCATAAGAGGTGGTTTAAATGGGAGAGCAGCTAGACAGCAGAAAAAAGGAACTTTCACTGAGGTTTACCCCTCCTAGGTACACTGTCCTTATGTTTCACCTTGGCCTTTGCTTTCTGTTTTTGGGACCCTGGATTATCACGGGGGACCTCTGTATCTGTAGTCAATTCTGGGTGGGATGAAAGTACAGAGGAAGAGTCAGAATCACTGTTTTCCAAGGGGTCACATAAGAGTTCAAATTTTTTGGTGAAAGGGATACTATCCGCCTTCAGCACCTTGCGAAAAGGGGACCCTAACTTCTGAGAGCCCCTTGTAACTCTAGAATGAGGGACTGAGGGTTTGGGGGGGTGGCGGGTTCATAGTACCTGAAAGATGAGCCAGGGAAACAGCAGTAGACAGGGGAACCTCACCAGAACAACTAGGCAATACAGGTGGAGAGGGAGGGGGGTTCAGATCAAGAACAACCACAGTAGTATGCAGGACAGTATGGGATACTGGTACATCAACGGGGGGACATTTGAAAGAGGGGAATGCTTGGGAAGAGCCTCTGTAGGCTGAATATTCTGGGGAACAGAGGAAAAACCACAACTCCTAGAATGTTGTGTTACAGTGATAAGCAGCCTCTGTTCCTCCTCATCAGCCAGTGTTGGAGAGTTATGTGCTGCCCAAGTGCATTGCTGAAAAGTGTGACCATTTTCTTCACAAAGAACATACCTAGGCTCTTCCATACATTGTGAACCAGCATAGCCAAGCCCACCACACACAGAGCATTTTACAACATCACAGATACTATGAATGTGGCTAACAGAACCACATCTGCAGCATGCCTTCGGCTGTCCAGGATAAAAAAGAACTCCCTATCTCTGCCTAGAATAAAACTGCTGGGCAAATGTTGCACTTCCATATTATTTGTTCTAAGTAGTACTCTTACTTTCCAACCCCCTGTCCACAAAGTTTCAGTATCAAAGATGGCCTCTGGATCAGAAAGCATAGTACAGCATTGCTTTAACCATACCGTAATGTCATTTAAGCTAACCCCCTCATTACGGAACAAAATAGTCCAATTTTTATGAGCAGATTTAGTCAGAGGTACTGCACTAAATGGGGCCCATAAGGGTAAAAATTTTATCTCGCGAAATGTTGCCCCAAATTTTTCTAAACCTGACATAGTTTTAAAACTAACATCAAAGTGTGTTTCAGAGGAGACATGTAGTAAAACATGAATCCCATGAGCAGCAAAGCCCATCTAGTCTTTTAGAAGGGTTCTACCCACAAACATCCAATCGGGTAGTTCAGGCATACTGCCCAAGTACTGCAGTTGGATTGCATTATGCTGTTTAGCCTGATGTGTAGTACTGAAAAAAAAGCATAAATCCTAGAAGCAGCAGGGTGTGCAGAGGAAGGTAGCTTAGCGGGTGGTAAGCACAGCTCAGGGTCCCAAGGCTGCAAACCAGTGGGAAGACATGGTCTGTGAACTGGATAGTTCTTCTGGCGGTGTCACAACAGGAATATTCAACATTGGGTGTTGAGTAAGTTGAAGCTCAGGAGGGATAGAAGGTTCTGGGGGTCGCGGTGAGTCAGGCAACTGAGGAGCAGAGGAACAAACAGTCTCAGCAAAATCAGGAGAAGTCCATATTGGTGAGGGACCAGAGCGCCAGGTCCCAGCAACAGGATTCATTTCCCAGCCCATCACATTTAGGGAAGAATCCACCAATCAATCCAGAGTCAGAGTACCAGTCGTAGGTGATGGGGCTCGTCATAGGCCCAGCTCTGAGACAGCTGGTAATGCCCTTCCGGGTGAACCCCCACCATCAGCAGAGACAGAGTTTGACAGCAATGGTCTATCAGGAAAGGAATGAGGTGGTGTCAAAATGCTGTCAGAAGCGTCAGCAGGTAAGGAAACTTCAGGTTTACGTTGTGAGCTAGCGGGAAAGTCTGTAGATGGCATAGCAGCTGGACGTTTTAAAACAAACAATTCAGTTTTTTTTTTTTTGCCAAATAACGTTGTTACTCCAAAAGAAGCAAAGCATCCACATCAGCCACATCAGCAGAGACAGAAACAGGCAGAGCCATAGGAGTAAGCTCAGAGGAAGGCTTAGCAGCATTAGCAGCTCTAGTAGACATCATGGTGTTACCTTGCAAGGCAAGATTCATAGGTGAAGAAGTTATATCCATATCCAATGGCAAGTTAAGCATCTTCTCAGTAGAAACAGGAAAGTCCTTAACCACTGCAGTCTCAGGTAAAGCAGAGACAGGGGAGGAGACTGACTCCCCTGCTACCAACACCTCCATGTCCTCCACAGCTTCTCCATGGACGGCCATCTTGACAGAATGCCAGGATGTAAGGGAACCCTCTTACAGAGTAGGGGAATTTATTGAAAAAAAAATCATACAAAAAAAATACAATAATAAACAAATCAAAACAACAATAAAGAAAAGAAAATACATTCAGGTAACAGGAAAATCTGATGTGGTCACCCAAGGCATATTACACCAGTAGGCATCTAAAACGTGTTTTGGAAAAACCATATTTTATTAAGAAAAATAATAGACAGTTCCCTAGTAACATTCTGGATAATCATTTCAATAGGGGTATCCTTTTATTGTAGCATAAAACCACATCTAGCATTCCATATTTACCATTTTAATACTAAACAAACAATATTTAGAGTTCCTTTATGAAAATACCGCCACCCAGGATGAAAAACACCATTCATCAATTCATCCGATGTCATATTGGAAAAAATAGGTACAGAGCAAACACTGGCAAGGGTTGACCAAAAAGGCTTGATAAATGAACAAAGGAAAAATAAATGCTCAATCGTTTCTTCTACAGAGATACAATGAATCCTAATACAACCGCGATCAGCATGCTGTTTGTGTTTTTGATTACTTTTTACGTTTATCTTTCTGTGACAACTAAGCCAATGGAAATCCCATAATTTTCTTGGGATTCATGATTCATTTAACAAAGCTAAATGCACAGATTGTAAGTGCAAAGGTCGATGAGGAAAAGTTATCAATTCAGTAAAATGTGTGCCAATTACACGGTAGTACAACTGTTTTCTCGAGTTGGTAATCAATAATTGGCTAGAAACCCCCCATAATCTTAATTTTATAAAGACTTCTCTATAAAACTAGGGAAGTTTTGGATTACATTTCAAATGAGCAACTCTAGATCCTTCCCAAATCGAAAACCATTGTTGCACCGTATTATAGAAATATGATGTCCAAACCTGATTCTGATTTATAATTAAGGGTCGAAGATTTATATAAAAAAATATACAATAAAAAAACAATACTGGATTAACCATATTCAAGCCCCCAGATGAAATAGGCAAATAAATAATATTCTTTTTAATAGGATTTAGTCGACTTCCCCATACTGTACGAGAAAACAAACTTAACAATTTGGTTTCCAATATTTTAGGAGGAGGAAAAACCTTACTAATATATAAAAATTGTGGCAGAAGTTTCATTTTAATTAAAACTACACATTTTCTTTTATTGAGTTTCCACGTATTCCATTTGGATACCATCACATTACCTAATTCCATCCTTACTGTCCAATTAAGTAAGTCTAAATTACCTCCACCCCAGAATAACCCTAAAATCTTAATAGGAGGAGAAACAATGGGAATACCTGGAATCTGAGAATCATTATTAAGTCGTGTACCCAAAACTATACCTTGACTTTTAGATAGGTTCAAACTAGCCCCTGAAATTGAAGAATAGACATTACAAATTGTTATAGCCGAAGAAATAGACTTTGCATCCAGCAATAAAATACATAAATCATCTGCATATGCAGGACACTTTGCTGGGACTGGTAAGGACCCTAAATGTAAAGATCGGATACTAGGGTGTTCATTAATATGTCGTAATGGAGGATCAATTCAAAAAACATATAGAA
This sequence comes from Neoceratodus forsteri, assembly GCA_016271365.2. Taxonomy (NCBI): domain Eukaryota; kingdom Metazoa; phylum Chordata; order Ceratodontiformes; family Ceratodontidae; genus Neoceratodus; species Neoceratodus forsteri. The sequence continues at coordinate 278,967,854 of CM028135.1, forward strand.
GCAGGCTAAGGGGACAGTCTTGCCTGACACCTCTAAGTATCGGGACTATGGGTCCCACATGCCCATTTACCATAGGAGTCACCGTAGCAGATGCATATAACAACTGTATCCAACGTATAAAGGTATCCAGAATATTATAAAATTTTAAGACTTCCCACATGTAACAATGGTTAATTGAATCGAAAGCTTTACTTTGGTCTACTGAACATAAAAATCCATCTACTTCCTTTGCCATACCCCTAGTTGTGACCTCTCAGAGTAAGAGGAGATGTTCAATAATATTTGTATGTTTCACCGAACAAGCCTGTGCTTTACTAATGACAATATTAATGGACATTAAGGGGAATGGGACAGGAATCAGGGGTTGAGGAACAGTGGGCAGTATTTAAAATGAGGATTACAAGAACAACAGAATTATGCATTAAGCAGGTTAGCAAGAGGAAAAGGAAGAGGAGACCATTATGGTTTTCCAAAGAGGTAGCAAAAGAAAGTGAAAGCCAAAAAGATTGCATTCAGGCAATACAAAAAAGACACAGGCAGAAGGGGATAGGGAGAAGTACCAGGAGAAGCAAAGGGAGGCAGGAGGTCAGTAAGGGAAGCCAAAGCTCAGACAGAAGAACACATTGCAAAATCAGTGGGTAGAGGGGACAAACCTTTACAGGTACATAAGTGAAAAAAGAAAGACAAAGGGAGGGATAGTGAGACTGAAGGGGGGAGGATGGGGCGCGTGGAGGATGACAACAGTAAAGCTGACATATTGAACAGGTGATTTCTGCTCAGTCTTTACTGAGGAAGAAGGAGGTAATGGGTCTGAAGGAGTACAAAGGGGTGAGAATGGTGCAGAAATGGACACAAGTCCCTTTACACGAGAAAGGGTCCTGAAGGAACTGGAAGCAATAAGAGTTGATAAAGCAATGGGGCCAGATGGGGTGCACCCCAGGGTCCTTAAAGAACTAAGAGAGGTGGTGGCTGAACCTCTGGCTATCCTGTTATGCCAATCACTGGAAACAGGGGAGGTACCCAAAGACTGGAGGACAGCAGATATAGTCCATTATAGAAAAGTGGGAACAAAGAGGAACCAGGGAACTACAGACCAGTCAGCCTCACCTCGGTAGTGGGGAAGATCATGGAAGCACTACTGAAGGAGAGATTGGTGGAACATCTGGTTGTCAATGGACTACAGGACCCAAGGCAGCATGGTTTCACCAGGGGGAGGTCATGTCAGACCAACCTCATTGAATTTTTTGACTGGATGACTAGGGAGGTGGATCAGGGGAGGGCAGTGGACATGGCCTATCTGGACTTCAGCAAGGCCTTTGACACTGTGCCACATAGAAGACTATTACACAAACTGGGGAATATGAGTGTGGGCAGGACAGTAGTGTGGTGGGTAGGTAACTGGCTGGGTGGCAGGACACAGAGGGTGGTGGTAAATGGCTGTCACTCCACAGAGGGAAGAGTGACCAGTGGGGTACCACAGGGATCAGTGCTGGGACCGGTCCTATTCAACATCTTCATCAGTGACATTGTGCAGGACCTAGAAGGCAGAATTTCACTGTTCGCTGATGACACAAAGCATTGTAACAGAGTAGACACACCAGAGGGTGTAGACAGAATGAGAAGTGACCTGCAGAAACTTGAAGAATGGCCAGGGGTTTGGCAGTTGAAATTCAATGCAAAGACGTGCAAGATAATGCAGATGGGGCACAAAAACCCGGGCACAATATATCAGTTGGGGGGTGAGGATATAGCATGCACCAAACAGGAAAAGGATCTTGGGGTTGTCATCTCTGATGACCTCAATGTAGGGAAACAGTGTGACAAGGCAGCAGGTAAAGCAAATAGGATGCTGGGATGTATAGGCAGAGGCATCACCAGCAGGAAAAGGGAGGTCATAATTCCGCTATACAAGACACTAGTGAGGCCCCACCTGGAGTACAGTGTACAGTTCTGGAGACCATACCTATGTAAGGACATAGACAGGGTCGAGAAGGTTCAGAGGAGGGCAACAAGGATGGTGCATGGATTGCATCACAAGTCCTATGAAGACAGGTTGAAGGAACTGAACATGTACTCCCTGGAGGAGAGGAGGGAGAGAGGGATATGATAGAGACATACAAGTATCTTACAGGGAGGAACAGGGTGCAGGAAAACACTATTTTAAGCAAAAAGATGTTCCAGGACTAGAGGGCATGGGATGAAGTTGGAGGTGGACGATTCAGAGGAAACATGAGAAAGAATTTCTTCACAGAACGGGTGGTGGACAAGTGGAACACCCTGGCAGAGGAAGTGGTGGGGGCTGAAACAATCATGGGATTTAAGAATGCATGGGATAGACATAAAGGAATTCTGGAGGTCAGGGGTAAGGGGCAACAGACTTCTAGGAAAACAAACTGAACTTACAAGCTCAAATGGGCAGACTGGGTGGGCCATAGGCCCTTATCTGCTGACACTGTCTATGTATCTATGTATCTATGTAATATTTGCGACAGGTTGCAATCATAAAGTTAAGATTTTTGCAAGCAACTTAAAATCTGTATTTAACAGACAAATTGGTCTCCAGTTAGTTAAAAGGTTTCAATCTCCATTTTTGTATAAATACACTAAAGAGACTTGTACCATATTAAAGGGTAGGGAAGTTTGTAACATGAGAGTTAAGACGTGTGCCAATTCTTGTGCCAAAACTTCTACAATAAAATTATAAACCTCTGTAGTTAACCCATCCTTTCCTGGAGATTTATTTGTAGACATAGTGTTCATGGCCATGATCATTTCAGAAGGAAGAATATCCTTCTGCATATCGTGTTTCAAAACCAATGGAATCTCTGGAACCTCAATATATCATAAAACACTTTGAGTACTCTCTAAAGGTATGTCAGTGCCAGAGAAAAGAGATGTAGTATGTCGATATACAATATTCATAATATCATCCTGTGTATCATAGAGGTGCCCCAATGAATCTTGTAAACTATCAATTCTTTTTGATTTGACACGCTGGCGACAGGTATCAAAGGGACATATGTTGGAAAGTGGCCCTTGTAAACCAAAGGTCTGTTGAAAGGCTAAAACAGCTGCTTTCTTTTTATGAAAAAGACACATGTGTTCTTTCAAAGATAAAATCTGAGCACTATAATCGTGTAGAATTATATGATAAGGAAATCAAAGATTGCAACTGTTTCCTGTATCGCAAATACTTCAAATAATGAGAATCTGCTTCTTTTTTACCCATATATTTTAATAAAACAATCAATTCTTTCTTTAAATCCTCCCACCACTGTATCAATGAATCATATAAAAAAAATATCATCTTTATGGTGGATAACAAATATTATATCTGCATCTGACAGTTTACCTGATTAAGTAACGAAGAATTACATTTCCGTAGCCCCTGTCCAATCTGAACCCTGGAACCAAGGGTAAGAGAAAGTCTGGAATGGTCAGAATATTCCACAGCTTGTACATCAGCTGTGGAAATAAACGAGTGTTGAGAAATGAAAAAAAAATCGATCCTAGTAGAACCACAACAAAAAGTTGGTATAACTCTTTGAAAATGAAACAACATAGCATCAACCAAATCTGCTTTGCGTGCCACATTGGATAAGCAATTTGAATCTCAAAATGTTTTTAGAGTTTAAGTCCATAACCCCTTATCCCGTTTATCTAACCCACAATTGAAATCACCACCCCAAATCACCAAATGTGCCATATATAAAAAAGGTTGAATAGTTTTAAACAGGGAGACCCTCTTGGCCTTAGATTGCATAGCATAAATATTAATAAGATGAAAAGGTTTATTTTGGACACAAATATCCATTAATAAAGCTAGCCCAGGAACCAAATCTAATCACTTTAAACAGGTAAAGTCAAGGCCATTAAATAGAATCTCTACCCCCAAACATTGGTCTGTACCTACTGACCAATAGGAAGGTCCCACATACCAGGCTTTAGTAGCATTCTGTACATCACTTAAAGTATGTAATCTTGTATCTTGCACAAAATAAATACCAGGCTCCTGATGAAGCAAAGCGGAAAAAAACACAGTCCTTTTCCGTAAGCTCTTCATACTATTCACATTTACTGAAGTTAGAAAAAGAGCCTTAAAAAAAGAAACGGAAAAAATAAATCTAAATGAAAAAAAAAAAAAAAACATAAATCATTTCTTTTTCCCTCCACTTCTCCTACCCAACTGAGTTTTAAGTTTAACATGTGAAGGGTAGGTTTTCTTAGAGGGGTCTTTAAGTGAAACAAGTTTTGATACTTCAGTGTGGTCCGCCTCCCCATCCCCAATCATGGAAGATGAGTCCGAAAGAATTTCAGAATCACTATCAGCCAGGGGGAGGTCTTGATACCAGTTTAAAAGAGAAATAACCTGCGTTTTAGCCATTTTCACAGCAGGAATTGGTTTTTCTGCTCATTTCCGAGCTATAATACCTTTCCTGGTATTGTAGACTAAAGGAGGAGGAGGCATTTCTAAATCTAGAGGTTCAGGAGGTAAAGGCACTTTTTCCAATTCTGGAAGATCCTGCTGTGGGGAAGAAGGTAGGGAAATAGAAAGGGGAACTACTAAGGGACCCACCTGTGGGTCGGCTTCTATGGTTTGGGGAATCCCCGAATGGGAAGAAACCTGTAAAGGAATAGAAAAGGTGGGAGCAGAGGTAGGCGGCTGCCTGAAGTCAGATTGCTGTCGCTGGGAAACGGCTATAAGCAAGTGTTGTTCTTCACAATCACCACTAGGGTTTTTATTATGGGCGGCTCAAGCACAACTTTGGTAAGAATGCCCAGTTTCATCGCACAAGCTACATATCATTTCATTCAGACAATTATTGCTGACATGTCCCAATTCATTACAAAGAGAGCATTTAACTTTATCACAAATACCACTTGTATGACCCTCAGAACCACACTTATAGCAGGCCTTAGGTTGGCCTGCATAAAATAAAACTCCTCTATCATGGCCAAGAAAAAGAGAATTAGGGAGATGTTTAAGACCCTCACTAGTCGAGGATAACAAAACTTTAAACTTCCATCCCCCAGTCCAATAATGTTTGCTATCAAAGATAGCATTAGGGCCATCCAAAACAGTACATCTTTGCTTCATCCAGTGAGTTAAATCTGTCACACTAACCCCTTCATTTCAAAACAAGACAGTTACAAACTTTATAGCAGGTTTAGTCAGGGGTATAACCTCAAAGGGAATCCATAGAGGGGAATTATGTAGTTCATTATATCGTTTCCAAAACCTTTCCAATCCAGCCGTAGTCTTGAAACTAATATCAAAAGTATGTTCGCTCGATATGTGTATCAGAGTATATATTTCAGTCCCAAAAAATCATAAGGAGTCTTTAAGCAGGGTTCTTCCCACATAAACAAGATCAGGAACACAGTCTAAACCTCCTTTATAGAGGAAATGGACAGCATTGTGGCATTTGGCAGGAGCTATAGGTAAATGGAACAAAGAAGCAGACGATTTCTTTGAAGAGTTAGGTTTAAAGTTGAAAGGAGCTTCTGAACCAGAAAATTCAGGGCTTGTGGGCATCCCAGTCATATTTGGGACATCTGAGGGAATATCAAGAGGAGGAACAACAGAGATATCAGCAGTGTCAGAACCATTTACATCTTTAGAAATTGAAATAGGAGACATACCAGAGACCCAGCAATTGTCATTTCCATTTTTTTCCCACCCTGCAGCCCACAAGGCAGCATCTACCGACCAAGGTGCTGTTTGTGTAGACTTAGTAAGTCAGAGTTAGAAGGTGCAGGTGAAACAGACAATCCCTGGCGTACATCGTCACAGGCTGACTCACTCAGCAAGGGCTTTGATGCTGCTACGTCAGCATTCTGAATCAGCTGCACAGTTGGGACTGACAGTGGTGAATTTGAAACATCTAAAGGTGTCACAGTACACTGCATAGGGATTTCCAAAGGGGTTTGTTCCAAAGAAACCTGTGTTTGCTGTGTAGAAAAAAGTAAGTTATCCACCAAAATGTGTTCCTCCGTCAGAACACAAGCCGTCGGTACTCTAGGTAAATGCTGTGTTTGTTGACGAGTAACTCATTTAGTTAATAATGCTTCTTGTTGCTGTATGACTTCCATAAGCCGTCGTTTTTTACATTCTAAAGTAAGAAAGGCATCGTCGTCCATATCCTGGGTTGTTTTCTGTAATCCTTCCACAACTGGTCTTTCTGCAAAAGTCGGGTCCGACTCCCGCTCCGTTCCAGATAGTTGAGAAGCAGGGGGTGGAATGAACCCCCCTGCCTCCTCCATGTCCTTCTCCTTCGCTGAGTCCACACTGACTGCCGCCATGACTGTGAGCAGCAACACCCCCTACCGAGTAGGGGAAATTCCCCCCGTGTCATGACTAAATTTCCTCCAGTCACTAGAAATACCACTAATAGCTTGATCTGGTTCAGTTTCAATTGGTTGCCATCTGTATCCCAACCCCGGGTTGCCCCTGAAAAAGGGACTTCTAGTCTCAGTGGGCTTACCCAGTCAACAAAATTCAATAAATAAATAAATAGGTTACCTGCTTGACACTGCAACCCTGTTTAGTTTAGCTGCTTTTGGTCTCTTAGCCAGATTAATGTAAAATTGCACTACCAGTTCTGCTGCATTGTTTGCGTAACCAATTAGTATGTAAAAAAATCTCTCATATTGTTTCTCTTTCTACTTACCTAAATGTAATTTTATCATGTTCCTTGGTTTGTATGTGTCTTCCTACTCTGCGGTCCACACCTGAAAACAAGCCTTGGCTCTGTCTGCCTTTCCTGGTTACCACATTTAAAATAAATAAATATGCCTTGAAGTTAGCAATCAGTAGTAGCTATAAGCATAGCTCAATAGTTGTAGCAGTAGTAGTGAGTTTCACAGACTTTATCACAACACCACAAATAGTAACCCACAGCAAATTCATGTCAACAGAGCCAGCCACAAGTAAGCTACAGTAATTAACATTCAGTGTTTTGTTCAAGGCTTCCCTCCCCTCACCCCATTTATAGTCTGTTCAACCCTATGCCAATTAATGCATTTGGAGCTGAAGTAATTTGGCTGAATTGGTAAACCACAGTCAAACTGAAACTGTCTCTGGCTCACTTCTATTAATCTAGCATAGACTCTACTGTTATCTTGTTGCCAAAGGAAATAGTACAGTTGTTTATTGGAGTAGCGAGCACAGTGAGGTATACCAACTTCTCAGCTCTACAATAGTTTGCAAATAGCACCACTGACGCAGGTTGAAATGTAAAGAGTCAGTGAGGAGGATATGGAAGAGGACTTGTCAAAGCATGGGCATGAGACTGAGGTGGTAGAGGAGAGGTAAGCATGAGAGGGGGGAGGCAAAGGAGTAAGGAAAGTCAATGATTCTTGAGAAGAGAAGGAGGTGTAGGGGCAGAAAATGCACCAGAGGAAGAGAAGATGGAGGAGCATATGTAAGAAGAATGATAGGAGTAGGAGGAAGAGTGATACGAAATATGAGAGGAGAAAGAGGAGAGGAGCAGACATAAGTATGAGAAGAGGAGTGACATTGGATAGCACATGCACAAGACGGGAAGGAACAAGAATAAGAGGGGTTTGAAAGTTAGATACAGTGGCAGCCACTGCCACTTTCAGCAATATCACACAGTGGCACACCACAGAAAATCTCGATATCAGAAATGTTGCAATCATCTGAATGCTGCTTTGAACAAAGGTATTGGGCCATGGCACACTGTAACTTACAATGGCATTGAAGGTGGTGATGACTAGCACTGTATCAGTTACAAAAACAGCTTGTGGTGATGATTGATTGGGATTCTGAGGATTAGAGGCGATCACAGGAGGGTGCAGACAGTAGAGGGTGAATGACCAGGGCCCTCACATTGAGGTAGTCAGATCCAGAAGACACCCTGGGATGAAATGGAATCTGGAGCATAGTCCACCATGTCTGGTCTCCATACCCAAGGGCACCACCATTATTGGTGGGCAAGTAGTTGGGGCCATCTTAGACTGCAATTATTGCAGATCTTGTCAGAACAGCAGATCTGGCTCATTGAGACCCGGCTGGATGAAAATGCTGGCCACATGTTGGAGGCTGCAATTCCAGCCAAGTACTCGATGACACACCACTTGAGACTGGACAGTGGGGGGGGCTGTGGTCTGTTTCAAGACCAAATTGGACCTCACGAGTGTACTAGTTGAGGAGGCAGGTCATTTTGAGTGTACTGTAGTAGCAGGTGTAGGCTGTAGGCTGTAGGATAACCCTCATCTACCGTACACTCAAGGGATGAGAAGCAATTCCTTCAGGAAGTAATGGACTTTGTGATCAACATGGCATTTGAGTTGCCCAGGTTGATGGTCCTGGGAGACTTCAACACATGTGTCAATGACAAACTCTTGCAATTTGGACAACACTTCCTCCAGCTGATGACATCACTGGGCTTTACACATATTGTTACCTCAGCTACTCACAATCATGGTCACGCCCATGATCTGTTTTTTCTCCTGGGGATCGAAGCCTCTGATTTGGGGGTGGAACCTGTTAGATGGTCCTGTCACTACACTGTGGGGTTCAATTTTTGCACCCCTCTTCGTAGGCCTATCTCTGTGGAAATGGTCAGATACTGCCCTTTACATGATGTGAGTCCTGAAGGCCTAGTGGCAGTATTTGACCTATTGGAGTTTCCTGTGGCAAGCAGGAACCCAGAGGCTCTGGTCCTGGCCTATAATAAGGTCATTGCCATATCCTGGGATTCTATCTCCTGTCTGTGTTCATCCTCTCTCCCTTCGCCCTAAGTCCCTTTGGTTTGATGGGACCTTGAGGGAGTTGCAGTAAGTAGGATGAAGGTTAGAGCATCACTGGTGGAAATCCTTCCTGGAGGCCGACCATCTTAGATTGTTAGAACATTATCAAATCTACCAATCAACAATCTCCCATAAGAAGGCAGAGTTCCTGTCCTGAGAGATTGCTGCTACTGAGAACTTACCGGCTCAGCCCTTTTGAACTGTAGACAGGCTGTGCAACCCAGCCTATCCACAGTCTCGAAGAGCTTTTTCATAGTTGGAGTGCGATGAGCTTGCTCGGTTCTTTGTGGATAAGGCGGTCGACATCACGGCAGAGATCTATTTGACACACTCTATGGGGGATGCTATTAATCGATGCCTGGCCATTGTCCCTCATTTTTTCTGGAGTACCTTTGACCGGCCAGAGTTTGCAGATGTCATGTGTATTTTCCAGGGTATGCACCCTGTGTGCTGTAGTTTGGATCCTGGCCCAACTTCCCTGATTATGGGTTGATGTGATATTATTGGCCCGGTCCTGGCACAGATAGTCTGGTGCTCCATTGACTTCAGTGACTTTTCTAGATCCCTGAAGGAGGCGGTGGTGACACCCTTCCTGAAGAAAGCTTCTTTGGACCCAGACTCTCTTGCAAACTACAGACCAATCTCTAACCTCCCCTTTGTGGGGAAGGTAATTGAGAAGGTAGTGGCTGTAGAGCTGAAGAACCACTTGACCATCCATAACATCTAAGAACCTCTCCAGTCTGGTTTTTGAAAGAGGCACAGTACCAAGACTGAGCTGGTTCAGGTGCTCAATGATCTCCTGATGGCAAGAGATTGGAGAAGCCGCTCCATCCTGGTGCTCCTTGATCTCTCCTCAGCCTTTGACAGCGTGGACCATGGGGTGCTGCTTTAGTGCCTGAGGTTCATCTCTGGCCTGACTAGTACAGTCCTTATGTGGTTTAAGTCCTTCCTCACTGGCAGGACTCAGAGAGTGGTGTCAGGGATTTATTCCTCTGACCATTTCTCTCTGTCACATGGGGTCCCTCAGGGTTCATTATTGTCCCCCATGTTGTTTGCAGTGTACATGCTGCTCCTTGGAGACATTGTAAGATGGTATAGCTAAGATTTCACTGCTATGCTGATGATACCCTGCTCTACCCATCTTTCACACCTGACCAAGATAGTGCTCTCTCGGGATTTAATAACTGCATTGCTGAAATCCAGGATTGGATGAATTCCAGCTGTTTGAAGTTGAATTTGAGAAAGACTGAGGTGATGGTTGTGGATCCGAGTCACCAGATAGGGGGGGATGGGGGCTGGTCAGCCTATGGGACATTTCCTTGGGGGCTCCCACCTCCTTGCTTATGAATGGGTACTGGACCTAGGGGTGATGCTTAAGACAGGGTGACACTGCGATTTCAGGTGTCAACAGTCATCAAGTCATCCTTTTACCAAATTAGGAACATCACTAGGATCAAGCACCTTGTTCCATCTGGTGACCTTCCCACACTGATCCACGTCTTTGTGACCTCACGCCTTGATTATTGCAACTCCTTTTACTTAGGGCAACAGGGGATTGATACCTGCTACTTGCAGCTGGTGCAGAACGCTGCAGCCTGGTTGTTGACGGGGACCTCCCAGACATGTCACATCACACCGGTGCTGCGCGAACTGCACTTGCTGGTGATCCAGTGGTGGATCACCTTGAAAGTCGGATTACTGATGTATAAGGTCCCACATGGACTCGGCCCTGACTACCTGAAAGAGCTTCTGTCACCTTATTGCCCTGAGCGACAGCTCCATTTGGTTGACATGGGGTTGATAGAGATTACAAAGGCATCTTTAAAATCTTTAGGGACCCGTGCATTCATAGACATGGATCCAGGCCTTTGGAATTCTCTACCCTGTCAGATTCAGGAGTGTGCGACCATGGGGGGCTTTAAACAGGCACTGAAAACTTATTTGCGGCACCAAGGCTATTCTAGTTAATTATACTGAAAAATGGATTTTTATTCATTGTTTTATACTGCTGTTTTATGTTATTGGTTTTTATTAACTTTTATGTAACATGCCTTGACAAACCTAAAAGGCACTTAATTAAATAAAGTTTTATTATTATTATTATTTTGAAAGGTGTTGGTAAAATAAAAAAAAATAAAAAGATAATGAAAATAATAAGAAAAGCAAAAAATGACATTTCTCGGGTAGGGAAATCTAGATACATGTCCCACCCATACACCTTATAACATGATCAGCCACATAGTAGTATACCACCTGCTGCTGCCCTGCCAGTACATTGCTGCCAATTTAATTCAGCAGTAAGGAGGACATGAAGCGCTCTACAGTGTATTAGGGGAGATGAACAGATTGTGGAGAGATGGAGGTGATCTTTAAAATAGACAGCTGTGCCGCCCCCTCTTTTTGGAGCAGGTCTGTCAAATCTCAAAAGATTGTATGAGGGAAGCGAGCACTGAGAGTCTTGGATGGAAGATTTAAGCCAGGTTGCAGTAAGGCAGATGATATCTGGTTTGTAGAAGGTGACATCTAAAAAAATGCTGGTCTCTCCAATGATTCAATCTCTTGGTTCAAAAGCTATCTTGAAAACCGCTCCCAGCATGTAAAATTGGTGATGTGCACTCTGATTCCAAATCTGTCCTCTCTAGAGTCCCCCAGGGTTCAATACTGGGCCCCCTACTCTTCAGCCTGTTCCTCAAGACCCTACCAGACTCCTGCACTGAACATATCACCCTGTATGCCAATGATGCAGTAATCCTTGCCACACACCAAGACCCGAAGAAATTGCAAGAAAATCTCCAACTCTGCTTTTCCTCGGTTGAGAATTGGCTCACAAAGCACAAACTGATCCTTAATCAAAAAAAAACAACAAAGGCCATGATCTTCAGCAGCTCCCGTAATAAACATAAGCAATTCCAATTCTCCGTTATCACCAGACAAGGTGCCGCACTGGACCAGGTCAAAAACTTTAAATTCCTCGGGATCACCCTTGACCCTCACCTCTCCTACACTGTCCACATCAACCATGTCACCAAAGCCGCTAACTCCCGGCTAGGCCTGCTATTCCGTCATAGGAAACACCTGACACCCAAAGCCCTTGCTGTTGCTGTCCAGAGCTCCATCATATCCATCATTGATTATGGCATTATCATTTACGGCTCTGCTGCAACCAGCGCACTCAAACATGCATCCACCACCCTCAACAAGGCCTGTCGACTAGTCACTGGCTCCCAATGTCTAACTCACTCCTGTGACCTCTGTTCTCAAACTGGATGTTGAATCTTGCCAATCGAATAAAACACCAAACTTGTATTACTACTAAGAAAATCTTGCTGGGCCTTGCCCCCCTTGGAGTCTGTGCCCTCATACAACCGAGAATCCACACCCGACATACCAGGGGATCGAAACCTCAGCTTCTGCAAATTCCGCATTGCCGCACAACACAAGGCCAAAGATCCTTTGCTTACCGGGCCACTAGTTGGTACAACGGTCTTCCCAGCGACATCTCAACCTCACTATCACTCACCACTTTTAAGACTCATCTCCACCTAACACTCACTGCCTCCAACCTCTGTGACTGTTGTGGCTAAACATGTCTTTTGGTTCCATAGCTGAAGATGCCCTTTTCGATCCACATCTACTCCTGCACTTTGCCAGCACCCCCCCTCCTATCTTCACCTCCCCTGCTGGCCCATGACAAATGCCACCCAGCTGCACTACCTCTATTCTTATCCGTCTTCCACCTCTCCTCTCTCTGTCCCCCTCAACCTACCTCCCCTTTTCTCCCATCCACTTAGTCTCCCTGATTTCACCCTCTTCCTTTCCCTTTCCCCGCCCCAAAGTTTCACCTTATTGTTCTTTTTTCATCTACAAGACTATGTAATTTTTTTTTAATTTTATAAACTATTATCTTTGCTTATGATTGTCTCAATTGTACCAATGACATGAAACCTTTGTAAAAGAGCCTCAGCTCAAAGGTATTTGTAATCCTAGAATAAATAAATAAATAAAAAAAACACAGGATTCCAATTCAGCAAATTTGTGCAACAGGCTCCTGATGTTGTGGTGCACTACAGTAAGACCCTTAGCATTGGAAAGGGGACTCTGTATCTTGTTAGAGTGAATATCACCAGAGATCAACAGGGCCAGTATGAGGAGATACCAGAATTTATGTTGCAGGAAGGGACATAGGGTATGTGTATTCAGGGGGCAGTGTTTTAGTACATGGGCTGCCATCAGGATCCAGGGCCTATTTAATAGAAGTGGAGTAGGGTCATATCGGAGAGAGGGCAGCAGAAGAAGGTTAGAGTATAGACAGTTGTGGGTCTGGAAATGTGGGATAGCCATAGGGGCTAGAAGAACAATAGGCAAGGATAGGTGAAGCAAAGCAAGAGAGGGCACAAGAAGAGACAGTAACATGAGGAGTACCATTGTTTAAACAGATCTAGTTACTGACTTGTGAAGAAGGTGACAGTGAGGACCAGCCAGGGGAAAATAGAAGTGGGAGATCAGAAATGACAGAGATGTTGAAAATAGAGAGGTTGGATTATGAGTCTGAGGCAAAATGGATACTGAGATATCTAGGTTAGCCTGTCAGTGGTAGGAAGGAGGAGCAACAGATGCAGGGAGCAATGGGAAAATGGAGATGGGGGGGAGGAGCAATTGAGTATTTAAAGGAGCCCTCGGTGGGGGCAGGAGAAAATTTAGCAGGGTATAAACAGAAATCGAGCTCAGCAGTAGCCAAGTCAGTCCTGAAAATCAGTGAAAGTCAATATAGAAAGTCTCACCAATCGGAAGGGCTGGAAGGCAGAAACAGACTAATGAGGACCCGTCTGCAACAAGCCGCACCAATTGGAGGCCTCAGTGCCAAAATTCAGTTAGCGGCAGTACCGGGGGTTGGGATCCGAGGCGGAGGACCATGAGGGTGGCCAAAATTTGCAGAGGAGTCAGGCGGCAGCCAGAGGTGGCAAGTGGCATGCCTCATGAATTGGAAACGCCACTTCTGACGCAGGTTCTTGGGGTTGGGATCTGAGGTGGAGGACCGTGAGGGTGGCCAAAATTTGCAGAAGAGTCGGGCGGTGGTGGCCGGAGGTGGAAGTGGCCCAATTACAAATTGGAAGCGTCGCTTCTGGTGCAGGTCCCTGGGCCCATTCCCGACAGTTATTGCCTGTGTAGCCAGAAAAAGCAGTATCCCTAAATAGGTGTTGTCAGTGTACTTACTTATTCTGTTTTTATGGCACAACAGATGTCCATTCCCAAAAGGACTCCCTACTGTATTTAAGCTATCCAACTGATGCTACTCCACCAATTCCGATGTACCTGTGCAGGAACCAAAAGTCTTTCCTGAGACTTCAATTTTATAATTATTGCTTTGACCATATAAAACAACTATTCTTCAGATACCTCCATATGCTGTATTCTAAGCCTACATCTTACATGCCATCTATAGAATTTAAAACATACTGGAAACAATCACATAGTAGTCTTGTCATGTTTAGTCCACAGAAATGGTAAAATACCTAAAAACAGGATATCCCTTGTATTATTATAAAATGGTGAAGCTGGCCATTTCTGATGCACAACTGCCCAGAATTTTTCAATAAAGGGACAAACAGCAGGTGATCCATTGTTTCTACCTGTAAATTATATGTAGGGCTAGGACAATAAAGCTCTTCCATACCTATATGCTTCAGGTTTCCCCTAAGGTTCAGTCTTCCATGAACTGAAAGCCACAGGACATCCCACATCTGTGGAGGGGATATGGGGCAATGTAAGATTTTTCCCAATAGCTACCTTATCAGTGTTTGGCCTATCAGCAAAACGTGTTTCTTCATTGAAAAAATGGATCATTAAAAATGGTTATATAATTCCCACCTCTGGAATGTTAGCACATGGTAAGGGCCTATAATTTTACCTTACCAAAGCAATCCAAAAAATGAATTACACGGTGTTGAAAGGATTTCTGTCTGGAGAGTGCATTATGCATTGGCCAGGTTAGTAAAATATCCTCTAAACTATCTCTAACCCAGGGAATCCATGTTTTCACTTGCCCTAATAATGTTGGTCATATGCTAGTATTGAGAAACATAGAAAAGAAAAAGGATATTGGGTTAACCATTTTCAACCCATCATGTGCTTTATCTATGAATAAAATGCCCCTTTTAATGGGATTCAATCTGCTCCCCCAAATACGTGTGAAAAATCAACTATATACCTTTTTTTCCAGTTGCTTAGGTAAAGAGAAAATACAACTGAGGTGTAAAAAGATTGATAAGAGAATCCTGTTTTAAACTTAGACATTCTCCACTTATTCCATTGTGAAACTTTGTCCTGAGCATGTTGAAGTTTTTCCTGCCAGTTAAGTGCTGATAGATTTCATTTCCAACCCTAACACCTAGACTAGAACAGGTTCCCTGTATAATGGGAATATTAATAATATTGTCTATCAATAAGGGATCATCCCATCTTGGGATGCATTTACTTTTTTCGTAGTTTATTTTAGATCCTGAAACCTCTGAGAAATTCTTCAATATATCCCCCACCTGACAACTGGACTGAATATCAGCTGTTATCAAGCAGATAGCATCAGCATAGGCAACAGTTTTAACTTCATCTACACTGGAAAAGGATACCCCAGTAATTAAGCTAGAATTATTCATTCTTCTTAAAAGTGAATCTAATGCAAACTCTGTGTCACAGAGGGTTGAGGCACTGGATGCATTACCTCGTGCTACCCAGGTTCAGAAACGACCTCGGGTCATCGGGATGCATTACCTCGTGCTACCCAGGTTTGGGAACGACCTCGGGTCATCGGGATGCCGGTGTAAGAGGGAGGATGGAGCAGGATTGAGCATGCTGGTGGGCATCTCTTCTCTCCTGAGGGGGTGGTGAGTGGGGGTTGGCACCCCCCGTAGTTCCACTCCCACCGGGTGGAGGTCTGGTGAGTAGGGTAGATGGAGAGGGAGTGGCAAAGTATTGGGAGGTGAAAGGGGCTGAGCTGGCACCATGGGGTGTAAAGCATGCCTCCATTTGCTCACACAGCCATTTGCCTGGGCCTTGGAGTGGGGGATTAGGGGAAGAAAAATCAGCAAAAATACTTATGTGTCCCCATTGCCAGTTGGTGGGAGGTGGCAATGGGGCCAAAAAGTTAAATAAGAAAAAAAAAAGTGAATCTAATGTAAGGACATATAAAAGAGGATTGAGGGGACATCCCTGTCCCACTCCCCTACTTACCCTGCATTCCTGACCTATCCACCCATTGCAATAAGGTTTTGATACTGCTTGCTTGTAACATGTCTGCACCCAACCTATAAATTCAACCAGAATACCATAGGCCACCATACAGTTCCATAGAAATGAATGTGACACCTTGTCAAAGGCTTTGACTAGGTCTATGGGTAACAAAAACCCTGACAGTTCCCCTGTTTGACCTTGAGCTAGAATTTCCCTTATCGATATCAGGCTATCTGAAATCACTCTACCCAGGATAGCATAAGTTTGAAATGGATGAATGAGCTCTTCTGCACATAAAGCTAATCTATTATTTAACAATTTGGTAAGAATCTTAGAATCCGTATTCAGCAATGTGATTGGTCTCCAGTTAGACAGAAGACCCTTGTCTCCCGAGTTATAAATTAATGTTACTAGACCAATGCCCATGCTAACAGGTAGTGTTTTGGATGTTAAACTTCATTAAAAAGTTGTACAATCGCCTCTATTAATGCTGGAATAATATATTTAATAAATAGAATAATAGATAGGTTCTGGTGTATTACAAGGCAGTAATTCCATCGAGAGGTTCTGGGGACACAGAAAACCTCAAGAGCGAAGCTCGAGAGGTTTCTTAATGTGTTCCCCAGAACCTCGAGATGGAATTACTACCTTGTAATGCCAGAACCTATTTGTTATTTTTTTAATATATGGATACGAGGTGAATTGACTCACCTCCATTTCAGCAGTGGAGTTAGCGGGTGGATGTGCGTGCTGGCGGGGTTCCCCAGTCCTGTGGGACAGTGGCTGCTGTGGGCTTCATTTAGCGTTTTTTTTTGGTAATTATGGCGGTATCAGCGAGCCAAGGGCCCAGAGTGAGTGTGGTTGTCAAATGGTTTCAACCTAAAAAACCCCAAAAATGGTTGCTTCACGGAAGATTGTCTCGCTAAGCGGCGAGCAAACCGCCATGTTTTCAGACTCCTTCTGCCCGCCCACAGAGGAAAGGCGGCCAATCAGAGGGCAGCTGTGAAACGCCGGAGATACCTTGCGCTATTTCTTAGCTTGATAATAATATTGATCGGGTGCCGAACGATACTATTACGGCAATCTTTAACGATAGTATTATCACTTACCAACAGTAGTATTATCGCTTCAGGAGCGATGGTATTACAAGGATTTTTTTGTATGCTTTTTAAGCATATTATTTTCACAATTCATATATTAAAAATAATAATATATAGTTGCCTTAGCTTTGCTACAAATGCTGGCATATAGCCCCAACCTATGCACTTTTGTCCTGTGCCTTTTTGTCCTGAACCATTATGTGTTCTATGTCTCCTGTTGCTTATACCTGTGTAATACTGTGTGCTAAATGTTCCCTTGTATTGCTGCTATATGTCAGGTAATTGTTATTTGCTCCATACAATATCCAATGTACTCCATGTGTTGTTACTTGTGGTTTAGTGCAATTGTATCCATATGCTGCTGTTTGCCTCTGTTATTTGCTCAGTTGATAACCTCCATGTTATCCAACCCCCTTGTACCACATCTCCCCATGTTACACTGGGAGATGAGGATCTTGTTGCTCAGTGTGTCTTTCCTGGTGAAACTATTTCAATAAATAAATAAATACATTTATAATGTTCATAAGGTATGCCATCCTGAACAGGCGCTGAACCTTCTTTTAAAGTCAAAAGCACACTCAAAACTTCTTGTTTAGTGATAGATCTAGTGAGGCCAGCACAACTCTGCAAAGAGTGCTGTGACAGCTCACATTGTGTTAATAGTTCTCCCTGTCTTGGGGAAGGATCCTGTGCCTCCTGATATAGGGATTCTACATGTTTGTCAATTTCAGCTAAAATTTCTGATTTTGTTGTAACTGTGTCTCCTCTAGAAGTAGTTATACAAGAGATAACCTTTTTCTGCTGTTGTAGTTGGCAAAACTGAAATGGATTAATAAAATCCTGATGCCCCTGGATCCCAAATCTCTGTTTTCTCTCGAGAGTTTTGATTCTGTTATATTGAATGTATATCATTTTTTGTTTAACCTCCAAAAGTTAAGATGTCACGTCTACCTGAATCAAACTCTGCTGGGACAGGATACAGTATATTGAAATTGCTCCCTATATGTGTTATATAAATCAGATTTACCTTTCCCATTTAGCCTTCCCACCTGTTTGAAATAATCCTGAATATCTTTTTTTGCGTCTTCCCACCATCCTTGTGATGTATCATATAAAAAATGTACAGATTTTCTAGCAGTTAAAAGATGTTCCAGCCCTTGTAAAATAAGAGGGATGGTAACAAGACTAAGGTTCATTCTCCAATAACCTGGGTCTCTGCTCATTGTTTCATAATTTGAGACAACTAAACTCAACAGAACATGGTCAGAGGAAGCCACAGGTGTCACGGTGGTGCTTTTGATTCCTAGAGTAGTGGAAATAAACCAAAAGTCCATCTTCGTAGCCAAATTCCCTCAGAAATATATTTTTTGTGGCTTACCTCCCTATGCAAAAGCATCCACTAAACCTGTTTGTGAAATTAGATTATTTAAGCATGTAGAATCATAACAAACTTTGCTCGTTCTTAAACCCCTATCTGTAATGTACTTGCATCAATTGAAGTCCCCCACCCCGAGTACATATTTAGAGTTGAACAGGAAAGGTTCTGAAATATACCAATCCTAGCAGCTTTGGTTTGTGGGGCATAAACTTTAATGAAATAGAAATCCATATTATTCAAATGAACATCTATCAAAAAGACCCTCCCAGGGACTACGGCCATGGTATGTATCACCTTAGCTGCAGAATTAATACAAATTTCCACCACACAGCACAATTCTTCACCCAGTGACTAAAATGTCCAGGTTAAATTTCCTCCATTCACCAAAAATACCACCAACAGCTTAAAATCTGGTTCAATTTCAGCTGGCATCCATCTGTATCCCCCTCCACGAGATGAGGCAGAAAATAGGCAAAAAGATTGTCTAGTCCTCCTTCCCGGTCAACAACAACAAAAAAATTAATGGCTTTGAATAATTTAGCAATCTCAAATGTGATGACCCTGTGCCACTTAGAAAGTTGCTAAAAAGTTAGTGTCCAAGCACAGCTGGGACACAGTAAAGGGCTTGATAGTTAACACTCAGGGGGAAGCAGTAAGGGAGACAGTGAGGTGGGTAGAAGATTGTGAAAACTCCATCTGGACAATAGGACACAAGGCAGATTAGGGTAAAACTGGGCAGACTGGATGGACCAGTTGTATTTTTCTGCCAACATTGTCAATGTTTCTATGATCTCATTTCAGTCAGTTTGATATGAATACGAAACTGATACATCATTTCTGATTTTCTCTCCATGGTGTGAAGAGTTTCAGCATTATTCGTATGTCTAAATTCGATTACTTAAAAATAAAAATAAAATTGGAGCCCTAAACCTTTCCCAACTGATCTCTGAACCCACCCACCCAAACCACAAGACACAACAACACTCTCTACGTGACTCGGCCCTTACCTCCTACCCCCACAGTGTCATCACCTCTGGCATCCTCCCCAGTGTTCTCAGTGACCATAACCCAATATTCATAGTTAGGAACGCCCACAGAACTAAATCACCACACTAAACCATACAACTATGCTCTTTCAAGTCTCTTGACCTTGAACCTCTCTTGAGTAACCTTGCCACTTCTGACTGGTCTCGCCTAACCTCCTTCCCCTCAACTGATAAGGCCCTTGTCTACTTCAAAGAAATCTTTCTTGTAAACTGGATACCTTTGCCCCACTCAAACAAACCAGAGTTAGAGGTAACCACTTACCTTGGATATCCCCTGAACTTCTGGCTTGCCTTAGGGCTAAAGATCAAACCTGGAAGCATCATAAAGCTACCCAGCATCCTAGTGACTTCATGAACTTCTGCATGCTCAGAAATGCTTGCACCAGGGCTACAAGGTTAGCCAAGTCTGAATATTTCAAATCTGCCTTCATCACCAACATAAATTCCCATTCAAAGTTCTGAAAGGTGGTTCACACCCTATTTATCCCCTCATCTTGCCTACCGCCCCCAGTACTTAAAGTAAATAGCTCACTAGTGTCTGAAACACCAGCTGTAGCTGTGGAATTTAACTCCTATTATACTTCCTGTGCCACAGAGCTACTGAAATACCTCCCCTTCTATCCTTCACCTTCCCCACCCTCTACAAGTGGGCTACCTCCACCACCCTCCTGCCTTCCCTTCTCTTTTGCTACCATAACCCCAAATGATGTCCTAAGTGCCCTCCTCACCATCAACCCCTCTAAAGGTGCCTCCCCTGATGGCCTTGACCCAAAACTCCTCTCCCTCTCCACTTCAGCCATTGCCTACCCCCTCTCAATAATCCTAAATGTCTCATTCTCTACTGCCTCAGTCCTCTCTTCATGGAAACATGCTGTGGTCCTCCCTTTACCCAAAGGGGCTGACCCCTCATCCCCTGGCAACTATCTCCCCATTTCTCTCCTCCCTACCCTTGCCAAGCTTCAAAAACATATTGCCTTCTCCCAACTCACCTCTTTTCTATCTGACATCTCCTTTTTCACCCTTTTCCAGATTGGTTTCAAGAAAAGTTCCTCTCTGCTGCACTTCCAAGGGCGCTGGTGCATTTGGGCATGCTGCCCCCCAAGCGTGGAACTCACTACCTATTGACCTAAGACGAGCTTCCTCACATATTGCTTCCAAGCGAAGACTACAGAATCACCTTACTTCTATGGACCAATGTACCTGTTTTGATCCTACCTAAATCCTTCCTCATGGACCTCCCCTTCCCCCTATCTAAGTCCACCTCCCTTTCCCTTGTATATGTCCATTCGTCTACTTTCCCCCTATTTGATGCCTTGCAAACCAGTTATTTTGGACTGCTTGCACTTTATATTATGTTTACAAAGATACTTATATGGCTCTACTGTCTTATATATGCCTAGTCACTTTATCTTTCTTAACCTTGTGTTATGACATTTGATGTTTTTACTTACTGTGGTATGTGTATTACAAATGTCTCCAGTCACCTTTTTGTTACAGACGTTATGTATAAAATTGCCAATACCTTACGATTGTGGTACCTGCTTTCCCATCCTACTGTTTTGCACTAATCTTTTGCTGTACTTATTGTAAACGGGTACTGGTCTCTCCTCATCTTCTTCCCCACCCCCGAACACTGACAACCCCTAGTATTCCTTGCCGGCTTTCAGTTCTGCAGCACTGGGGTCACTACCGCACCTTTTCTCGCTAAAGCCGTATGTTGCCGTAACTCTCCCCTCAGTGACCGAGTCCCCCTTCTTGCCCTGCCAGCTTACGGTTCCATAAGCCCGGACGCCAACTACAGCATTTCACCGCTAAAGCTGTACCTTTCCCTCGCTACCCTGTTTCTTTCCTCGTCGCCGGTTTTCTACCTCCTCGTGGGTCACCTCACCCATGATTAAACCTGTTTATTCTTGAGCCCCTCGCTCATCCAGTTTGCCAACCCCTGCCCAGTTGGGCACCCGCCAGCCAGGCCACTGTCTCCTGCCACTTATCCCGACTCAAGGTTCCTGTGAGTCCGATCTCTATCCCATGTTTTCCCCACAACAGCCGTACTCACACCTGCTGTTGCCGTTCTCAGCACAGCCCCCTATGTACCACTACCCTACCCCTTCCCTGTCTCTGTAACCTGTGGTCTGTACATTTCCCTTTCCTACCCATCGCTGACCAGCTCCGTACCTTTTCTACCCCTGTCCACCCACCCACCCACCTGCACCTCTCATACCGGGAATCGGTTCCATGAGCCCGGTTACATACTCTTGCCTCTCACTGCTAAAGCCGTAATCCTTTTCGCTGTCCCACTCTACCTTTTCCTCTCCTGCCTGCCCTGTACACTCTCCTAAGATTCGTGGCCAATTCAGTTGGCGGAGTTTCTCTTACCTTGTTTTCCAGCCCCGCCACCTCCCAACTACCTTGAGCTGTGCACTTACCCTTCCCTGCCCACATCCCCCCCATCAGTTTCCCCAACCTAATCCAAAATCTGTCCTTCCTCCAGTACCCTCTGCTTTCTTATCAAAATTGTATGCTTGTATCAATGTACCTGTACATGTACTGTATAACCTGCACTGTTCTACTTGTATTGTAATTGTACCTCCCGGGTCGTGCCTGAAAATAGTCACTTGCTGGCTAGTGCACTTACCCGGTTAACAAAAACTAAATAAAAAATTAAAAAAACACTCAACCATCACCTCTCTCCTATGGCTCAAAGACTCCATCCTGACCAGGCTAGACAATGGTCAAATTACCTCTTCCATTTTTGTTGACCTGGCCAAGGTCTTCAACACCGTCTCTCACTCCCTTCTCCTCAACTCACTCCCAGCAGCTGGTCTAACTCCCTCCACCACAAACTGGTTCAAGCTCTACCTTATTGATAGAACCCAGTCAGTTACGATCTTGGAAGCCACTTTCCCATCCCTTCTGATTAGCACTGGAGTCCCCCAGGGCTCAGTATTAGGGCCCCTCCTATTCTCCATCTTCTTAAATTACCTTCCCTCTGTTTGCTCCTCATCCTCCGCTATACATATGTATGCCGATGATACAGTCCTGTATATATCTGGCTCCTGTCCTGATGAGGTTACAACCAGCTTACAGCAAGACTTTGCAAAGGTTCAGCTCTGGTTTGCTAAACACAAACTTCCTCAACACCAAGAAGACTGTCTCCATGGCCTTTGGCACAAGGCAGAGACTCTCTAGGCTTCCCTTCCTACCAACTTTTCACACCCTTGAGGCAACTTCACTTGAGGACACATCCTCCTTCAGGTAGTTAGGTGTTTGATTGGACCAACACCTAAACTTCTCTGGACATATTGACACCATCCAGAAAAAACTGCGCCCCAAGCTTGGTGCCAGTTCAGGAACAGTAGTTGCATCCATCCTACGGCTAGGAGTGAATTTGTTCAAAAGATGATACTGACCATTTTCAACTACTGTGATGTAGTCTATGGTGCTGTCACTAATACCTCCCGGGCCAGACTGGACACCCTCTTCAATTCCTTCTGCCACTTTGCCCTGGATGCCCCCCTTGCACCCATCACTGTGATATTTATCGTGCCCTATCCTTCACCTCTCTTACAAATAGATGACTCTTCCACTGTGCTAAATTCACCTCCAAGCACTGGTTGGTTGAGCTCCCTTCTTACCTCATCTCCCCCTTTATAACACCCCCCACCCTGCCATTCCCTTAGATCAACCGACTCCCGTACCCTGGTTGTCTGCCACAGAGCCACCCAAATCGGCAAATCCGGTTACTCTCACTGCCTCCCAAAAATTTTGAATTCCTTCCCTCCTCAAATTCAGCACTCATCCTCCACCTACTCCATCAGCTCTGCCCTCAATAATTGCCTTGCACCTAGCTGCTCCTGCCATGTCCCTCCTAAATCCTTCCTCTAAGCCCTGGACAAACCCCTACCCCCACCCTCACCTTCTTTTTACCCTCTGCACCCCCCAAATCTCTAGCCCTCCTCCCCTTCCCTCTAACTGTTCCCTCTTACTGGCCTCCCTTGATCTCTCACAGAATGTAAAGGACCCCGAATGCTGTCCATGGATCCCTCTCCTACCCCCCCAAGGGACTTGTATCTCTCATCTACTCCCTTCCCCCATCATTTTAAAGGGGTCTGTCTGGGACACTGCCTTATCCCCCTTCTCTCTGGTCCCCCCAGTCCCCTTGCAGGGTTTCTCACATCCTGAAGGGGTCTCCAGAGACATGACTCTTCCCCTCCCTCCCTTTCTCCTTTTCTTTCACATAAGCACTTGTTTACTTATTAACCTGGTACTAATTATTGTCCACTCTTTCTACATGTTATGCACATCACTGTTCTAACACTGTAACACCTGCCTTACAACTGTATGTTAATGTTGATCTTGTAACTGGAATGTTTAATGTCTCATTCCAGTTGTACCCCTTCACCCCAGGTAGCACTGGGAGACAAGCGACGTGTTGCTCAGTGTGCCTTCCCGGTGAAACATTTCAATAAATAAATAAATAAATAAAATACTGTATGTTGTCCTGAAAAAGCTGATTCACCTTTTTTTTGACATTACTCTTAGCTTCATGCATTTGTTTTGAAAATTATTTCAGCATTGTGTAACTTGGATTCCATAATATTACCTGTGATTAAATAACATTAAAGTAGAATTACAACATCATATTTATTTATTTATTTTTATTTATTTATTACATACAAGATCCTTTAGGCAGGGCCTATTTTCAGAGGATCTAGGGTCAGTAGTATCATATAGCATAGGTACATTTTATATAACATTTTACAACATTATAACATTTTACTGAGGTGAGAGGAATAAAAAGCTTCCAACAAATAAACAGCAAGGGTAAGCCAGTTACATTTGTAAAATATGTTGCAAGGGTGTGAAAGATACAAATATACAATTTGATACAGTATAGAAGAGAGAAGATTATATCAAAGCTTGGGCAAAGGTACAGATCAGTAATATATGGGAGGGAATGGGATTGACGAGGTAGGAGGAAAGCAGGGGCTAAGGAGCTGTGGAAGTAATCAACAAACATTTATATATTCATTTAATTAAACTTGTTCACCAGATAAACATACGCAGATAAAGCAAAAATCTAATTTACAGACACAACCAGTGGTTAATAGCTGCTGTATATTAACAGGTCTGTAATATACTGTAATGTGGCAGGAAAACTGACTATCCGTATTGCAAACAATGAATCTAATACTATTGAACAAGCTGTTCTGAACAATCTTTTGACAATGACTAATTTGTTCCCAACATGAGGATAATATGCTTTATTTATTGCAAATGAAATAAATTAATTGCATCTTCTCATGCATAAATGTTATTCTAATACCTCTCCTAGTTGATGGATTCATGCAAGCTTCCCCACATATTCCCTGATCATCTGGTGGAATTCTGCATGAGTGCTGAAGTCATTTAAACATCTATTACATCATTTTCCTTGAGGTCTTGTTAGCTCAGTACATGCAATGCTCAAAACATTAGATTGTAAAATGGCAAATGCAAATCAGGTTTTTATTTCTGATTGTCTGATGGGAACCTTTGCTCATATAATTTTGACCTTACTTCACCATGGGTAATATCTGGCAACATTACCAGACAAATCAGTAAAACACTGGGGGGATATTATGCAAGAGAATTTGTGCCCAAGCCCACTGTAAATGTAGATGTTGCTTTCCATTTTACTTACCATCTCCAAATGTAGCCTTCTTCTTGTGTTAATTAGTCTTCTGATTAATCTTTTTTTGTGGGGCTCAAGAACAGTCTTAAACTTTCTACTTCTGGTGTGTACTCTTTGCAGAATTTGTACCCCTGAATTGCAATCCCTCAAGATATATGCACTCTGCAAAGCACTACTTCAATTTTGTAACTCTACCCTGCACTCCTAATGTTAGACTTTCCATCTTTCCTAAAATGCATACTTCTATTATGCAATCTTTCTAAACTTTCTACCCAAGAATTGTATCCCCCTAGAAATATATTTACTCCATGCCCTGGACCACTGCAGTTTTTAACTCTACCCTCCACATATCCTAACATTAGACTTTCCATTAAGCAATTTGCACCTATTCTGCTGCACCCTTCTTAAAATCGTTACCCTCTACCCTGTCTCCAAATTTGTATGTGTTCTCCCGCATCCCTCTAATTGTGTACCACTTTTCTGCACCCCTCACAAAAATACTGTGTGCTTCTTTAATTTGACACCTCTCCAACAAGTTATGCCTTAACTCTTTCCTAAATGTTCACCTCTTGTACCCCTCTCAAAAATTATTACTTTTGTTGCTGCATCATTCCTAAAATTGGCATCCTTACCCCTGCATCACTTCCATGCATTGTACCCCTACCACTGTACACTGTCAGTATTTGCACCACTTTTAAAATTTGTGCCATTAAGCATAAACCCCTTCCAAAAACTGTGCTTTTTGTCAACTCATAAAAATATTTATCTTTAACATTGCACCAATCTCCATATTTGTACCCATACCAAAAATAAAATGTCTACCCTACATCTGTGCCTCTCCGTAGATGTAGGGTTGAGTAAGGATGAGCCAATGCCAAATTTTTTTTTTGTTGAATATGCAATAATCTGATGTTTTGCACATTGGTGAAGCAGGCCTGAAGGAATTGTTTTACTCTGGCATTTCAACATCATAATCCAGCACATTCTGGATGGAGCACACATTGAACATGTACAATCTCTTGGCAAACCACATGACCTACAGCAGACAATAAGTGACTCTGGAGGCCAAGAAGTCCTCATGCAGTGCTCATTTCAGTTCCACTTCCATCTCTCTCTCTCTCTCTCTCTCTCTCTTCTCTCTCTCTCTCAAGGGAAGGATCTGACTACTGAAGGAGCTCATTTTAAATAAAAGAAGAGTGAACTTTTCTTAGAAGACATTTGAAATAGTAACAGAATCATTCATTATAATTCCAGTTAGCTAATTACTTCTACATTTAACTCTAGTTTCAGAAAGGCAGGCTAGTAAAATCATGCTGTAGAGGAGAGAAGAGAGTTCATGGTGTATGCCTGCTTTGGTAGCTGTAGGCCCTGCCGGATCATGGCCGAGTGAATTTATCAGACTGGAAAAGATGCAGGGGGATGTGTGAAAAAATTTGGAAAACATTGTTACCATTTTCTGGTAGTGAAGCAGGCACAGAAACACATATTTATTTATTTTTCTTATCCCCCCTGCCCCCCGGCAGCGGGAGTAGAGCAGCATTAATTTTGATGACAGTGAAAGGTTGCAGGGTGTAGTATGAAGGAATTATTTGATGGAGTATTTACTGTTGTGATTCAGATCACATAAATCCATCTTTTTCTTTCTTTCTTTCTTTTCTTGTTTGTGAGTGAAAACAAAGTGAAGGAAGCTGTCACAGTGAAACACACTGGGCTCAATTAGCAAAGCTCCATGAATGCCATAAGACCCTGGTATGCCAATTGTGTGGTGCACAGGGCTTGAGGCATTCTCCCAGCTGGTGATCGGGATTTTCTAACCCAAGCACCAAATGTCACAAATTAGACCAGCTTTTCTCTGATCTAACTTGCACCATCTGGGGGACCCTTTTTATGGAGCTTCCCCCAAATCTTTTGTGCAAGCTGCCATAAATTTAAGAAACTCTTGCAACTATGCCCAATGTGCTAAAAATGGGTGCAGTTGCATCAAAGGTGTTTGGCGCAGTTGCACCAAAAACTGGGTTTGATACAGGGCTTGATGCAAGTCCTGCATCACTGTTTGAAAATCAAGCCCATAATCTGAAGATGAGGAGGAAGGTATACTATGTGTGAAAAAGGATAAAGTGGGAAGGAAAGGAGCAGGAAAGGGTTCCACTATGCCAGTCTATCAAGTACTAGTTCTACAAATACTGGTGGTGGCCCAAGTGGTGAGGCAGTGGTTTTTCCAGACAGAAGCATTAGGGCTGAGGATGTGATACATTCAGGAAGTTACATTTTATAATAGGGGCCCAGCTAATGGGTGGTCTGCCTTGACATTTAGTAGTTAGGTAACTTTACAGCAGGACGCTGATATGAACACCAAGAAAGCATAACTTATATTGGAGATAAAATAAGTGGTCAATTCATGCAAAACGAACATTATGTTTTTAAAATTTGCCATGGGTGAATGCTGTGCACTGAACTCACTGTATAACTCATTTATGTCACAAATCAGTAGCAATCATAATAAAAAAGCTATTTAAAGTTTGTAAATGAGCAAGGGTTGAGCTGGAAATTGTGTGTTTATTACTGTAGCTCCCACTGAGCCATGGCAGTCTTAGTGGGTTTTGTAGACTCTGTCATAATACCACAAACATTAATCTGCAACAGATGCATGCCAACAGCACATTCCACAAATAAGCTATAGCAATATATATTAATAAGTATTTTTATGAACCAAGTTGTAGTATGGGTTACCCCATGTAAATTGCCACATTGGGAGCCAAAGTGGTTCAACTGAATTGGTGTAGTTAAAACAAATTTTCAGGCTCCAACTTGAAGTTGAGCTGAAGTTAACTCTGGTCCACTTTCCTTACCAGTAGGGTAGAGGCTACACAGTCCTGGAGGGTAGCAGGTGGACACAAAGGTTGGGAGGGCAATGGGCACAGCAGACACACAGTTTGGAAAGGGTGCTAATTTGGGGAGTGGTGCAGGGGAGGTATACAACTTGGGAGTAATATGAGGGTAGTGGTAGAGATCCTTAGAGGAATGAGATGGTTGGAGTATAAATTTGGGAGGGGTGAAAAATATGGGCATGCACAAGGGCACAGGGTAACAATTTTGTGAAAATGTGTACAGATTTTTGGATGGTACAAAAAAGGGGGTCAAATATCAGTGTAGTAGTGTGGGGTACAACTGTAATAGGGTGTTAAAGTGGAGGCACACACTAGAGGTGCAAACTTTAGGATGGCTGTGAGAGTTAGGGACAATTGGGGGAGGGAATGGGACATGAGGTACAAATAATATAATGAGTACAAAAGCAGGGATGCAAATTTTGGGAGGTGCACACATTTGGAGATATACAAATTTTAGGAGTTGTATGGATAAGGGGTACACATTTTCTGTTATGCACTGGCAACCGTGACACCCCTGTTGTGAGGCACACATGGCGATCCCAGGACGGCGAACCCCGCCAGGGCAACAGGGCACAAACAGCGACAGGGCAATGAGGAAGAAGAGATGCAGGGTGACTGCAATCCACCTGAACAGGCATATGTGGGGCCGTAGCATGCCGCGACAGGCAGGACATCGAGCAGGTGGCCCCAGGCACTGAGGCAGCACCACCCCACAGTGTCAGCAACAACAGCATCCAGGAGGCTTAGCGCCACACAGACATGACAGTATGCACACAGACAGGCTGAACGGGACTGCACAGCAACCAGCGGTAGCCCAGGTGGGTGGGCGCACACAGCGCCACATCATAAAGCACCGCTGGGGGGGGGCCTCTGCATACGTGTCCGCAGAGGATGGAAGGGAGAATGCAGCCCGAATACATGCAGAGTGCACCTGGGGTAACAACCTCCTAGCATTCCAGGGTTTCATCTACCAGAGGGAGAGAACATGCAGACCGGTAACCTACTGGAAGGGCATCCAGTACCATGCCGGCCAGTGCCGTGGCTGGGCCCGAAACATGGAAGGGGTTGAATATGTGATGCTCATGGGCTGGCACAACCATGTGCCCAATGGTGCAGAGGCGGCAGTGTGGTGGGTCCATGCGGCTGTGAGGCGGGGGAATTTCATGTCGACGGAGAGCAGTCAGCAGGTGGTTGTAGCCTACTGCAGTGGGCTACCTGACGCGGTTGGGGGGGCGACTACCCACAGTTGCACACCTGAAGCGGACAGTGCTGAGGGCATGGCATCAGGTGCAGAGGGCACTGGTGGAACCATCCACGCTCGTGGGTTTCACCATCCCGGCGGACTATCAGCTGACTCATGCAGGTGAGCAGTTGCTGCTCCATGACTCCGGGGGCACCACCAGCTGCATCCTGCTCTTCAGCACACAGCAGAATCTCCAGTACCGGTCCTGCTGTGCTGTATGGTATGCCGATGGTACATTCAGGACCAGCCAAAGGCTCTTCCAGTAGCTGTACAGCCTGCATGGCATAGAGAGTGAGACTGTGCTGCCTGCGGTGTATGCGCTGATGGAAAGTAGGACTGTTGCCTGCTACACCGCCATGCTCTGGACACTGCAGGGGCTGTGCCCAGAGCTGAACCCCCTTTCGATAATGATAGACTTTGAGCCTGCCACCTACAGGGCTCTGCGCATGGTCTTCCCACAGGCATGGCTCTGGGGCTACCTCTTCCATTTCACGCAGTGCCTGTGGAGGAAGCTACAGCAGCACAGGGACTGGGCCCAACTGTACATGTCCAACGATAAGTTTGACCTGCACATACGGATGTTGGCAGTGCTCGCATTTGTGCCACCAGGGGATGTTGTTGGTGCCTATGAGGAGCTACAGGCCTGGCCCTTCTTTGAGCCATTTGAGGACACCCTGGGCCCCTTACTTGAATACTTCAAGGACACTTGGCTGGGCCATTCTGTGTGCAATGGAGTGTGGCACTGGATGACCTATGCCCTTGACTTCTGGAACATGTACGCCTCAGTCCATGAGGGCCTGCCCAGGACCACTAATGCCCTGGAAGGGTGGCACCAGGGCTTCAATGCACTGATGGGTGCAGCACTTCCCACCATCTGGAGCTTCACTGAGGTACTCCGGGGTCAACAGCACCTGACAGAACTGCAGCACCAGCAGTTGCTACATGGCAATGAGGTGGCCAGCAGACGTAGGAGGGCTAGGGATGCCAGGGACCATATACTGCAGATAGTGGAGCAGTATGAGACACAGTCTCTGGGGGACTATCTCCTGGGCATTACCCAGAATGTCTGTCTCCAGGTCTGAGTGCCCGGGTGGCTGTGGACTGTGCTGTGAGGCACCATGAACATTCAGCAGGTGAGGGGGAGTGTTCATGGGTGTGGGCACGGGTGCAGGTGTTCAGCGCTATGTATGAACTGTTTGTGCATTAAACATGTTTGGCAGCATCTCTGGATGTGCTGTCTGCCATTCTGTACTGACTGTCCAAAGGCATGCCACTGTGTGATGTTGCCCTGTGGCAGGGGGGTGTCCCACCGGCATTCTGCTCACCCGCTACAGAGGTCGCATGGCACCATGTCCTCCATACCACGATGGTCCCTTACACCGCACAGTTGTACTGTGGAACCTGCCTGTGGGAGGCACCTGCTGGACACACACACCTATACGGCACTACAGTATGTTGCTTGCATCATACCATGGCACTACCCGTCTGGGGTCCACTGTCTGTAGGCATTGTACAGTTAGCTAAGGGTTGGTGCTTCACTGCCTGGCTGACTGCTATGTTGACAGGGGTTCTGTGCCATGCAGTGTATTTCTGTGAGGGTGTGTGGTATGCTCACCCGCACTGCAGTGGGTACCCATGCCTGTTGGGCCCTACGCTCTGCACGGTCCCCCGCCAATGGGCACGGGCTCTGTTCCCTGTCCAGTGGGCTGCTGTGGTCTGCCAATGGGCCCCTGTACCACTGCAGTGGTGTCCTGGTGGTGCATTGGCCACCCCATGATCCCCAGTGCAATGTCAGACCCCCTGTGGCCACCTTGGCACCCAGCCCACCCTGCCCAGATCTGCCCCATCTGGGTCCGGTGGGTCCATGTGCAGGGGGTGTTCTGTGCCTTACCTGTTGTGGACTTGGGGCTCCATCTCCGGAGCTGTACATGTCACCCCATACAGTGTGGTGGGCAGGATTCCTGGGCACGGCTGTCCTTCACTGTGTGCGATTGCCGTACTGCTGTTGGTGGGTGTGCGACGCCCGCCCGGGTGTGTTGTGTTTCCTCGCAGCTGCTGCCCTACTGCCCCTGGCTGTTCAGTGCTTCCACCATCACTATTCCTGTCTGCAACGTGCTGTCTTGCCGGCCTTGCTCCCTGCATGTTGCAGGTGTCGCTGTGGATGACTTTGAGGTCTGTGTTGCCGTTCTGTCATGGATTCACATTTCTCAGGGTGCAGTGGTAGGGTGTAATTTTAGGAGGAATGCAGAAAAATGGTTTAAACTGTGGGAGTGATGTGGGGCATGGGATAGAAATGTGGGATTTATGGGAGGTATGTTTGTTGAGTTATCCATTTTGAGATGAGTGCAGGACAAAGTGTATAGACGTGGGTACATGGGAAAGAGGTGCAAACTGTGGCAGAGTTCAGTGGTTACAAATTCTAGGTAGTGGAGTGGAATTATTAAGTACAATTTCTGAGAGAGGTGCAGGAGCTGGCGAAACTAATTTTATGTTGGATGCACATTTGGGGAGGATGCATGGGAGTTACAGATTTTGAAAGGTGTGCTGAGGAAATGGGTATAGTATGCAGAAAGGTGTGGTATGTAAATTATGGTGGAGTACAAAAGTAGGGATGCAAAATTGGGAAATGGGTGAAAATTTTGGTTGTGGTATGGGGATGAAGAAGAAATCGTAGGAAGTTGTGGGGGTTGAGTTATGAGTTTTGGAAGAGTACAGAAGAAAGGATAAAAATCTTTGGGGAGTGGCGTTGGATACAAATTATTCTAGGGAGTGTGGTGTGGGGAACCCAATTTGAGGAGGGTTGCAGGAGAAGGGGGGAATATTTTGGGAGGGAAGTTGGGATAGGAGGTACATCACACAGATTGTGGGTCGTGAGGGGGATACGAATTTGGGAGCTGTGCAGTGGCAGTGTATGCACACATTTTATAAGTGTGTGGAACAATGAACCTGGTGACCCTGGTCAGATGACCTCATTTGGCAGCTCCATTGACCATGATCAAGGCCACTGATTTATGGTGACTGAAATAATTAAATTCTGTTTTCAAGATTAGAAATTGCAGGATTGTACACATGATTGCTAGTCTAATTTTCGTATTTAATCAGGATTCTACTGTCAGACTTTTAATATGTGTATCAATAATTAGAGCATGTGCATTAATAATTAGAATAAAAGAAGGATTAATATACAACAAATTTATTAAAGTCAAATGAAAACAGTACAGGTACTGCAGCAATTTAAAAAAAAAACATGTTCTGTAGTTTATTGATCTGATATAAAATGCCAAATTCCATGAAATTCTTCATTTTTATCAGTGTGCTGACAGTCCTAATTCCAGAATTTTACCAAGATAAAAACTGAAAACCAATGGCCTTGTCCTTGACTGAGTCAGTTTGGGGTGAGTGGAGTGCTGAGCAGTAAACCTCAAGACCCAGGTTGGACCACCTACATTCAATGATTCACTATGTCACCCCTGAGTAACCCACTTGGGGGGGGTATTAGAGTATTGATGAGTAAACTGGAAGATCCAAGGTTGACTCCAACAATCAACCACATTCTCATTATATAAAACTAAGCAATGTTAAAGTGCTGAGCGGTGCACCAGTATACCAGGGTTTAACTCACCATGCCACTTGCTCACTATTTATCCCTGAGCAAGTCAATTTGAGGGTGTCAGAGTGCACAGCTTTGAGACCTGACTCCCAGCTTGGACACTCCACCACTTACTTACTATGAGATTCCAATTAACTCACTTAGGAATTTAAGTTTTAAAATGATAAGCAATGAATCTGGACATTTAGGGGTTGATTCCCCCCTACTACTTACTCAGTATAGGGGCTATGCACTATTGTGGGTTGACAGGCACAAGATGCGTGGTATGCACAACTGCACACCTCTGCAGGATGCTTGTCTGCAGCCCAGCCCCCTGGCATACTGCTACATGGGGGATGGATAGAAGGACACAGGCGGGCATCCAGTTGGATGCCCATCCTGGATCCTAAAGTGGATCCCTTGTTCCACATCAACAGGGGATCCTGGGTAGGCACAAATCTACCTTTTTTAAAAGTATGGGTGAGTGCCTGAATGGTTTCCCTCAGCCGTCTCTGTCAACCCAGTGGGCTGTTGCAGCACGGTAGGGAAATTTTCCTGTCACGCCATGGCTGGCAGGTGTCATTTGGGAGGCATGAAAAGATATGGCAGGGTCTTCACTGCCATATCCTATGCCCCCTTGTCCAGCACTCTGTGCCCTCATGAATGGCATAGGGAGTAGGCATACTCCCTAACACATTCCCAGACCAGCCATGCATGTAGCAGCATGATCATCCAGTGGGACTAAGTACTCAAGGTGCACATTCCCCTGCTGTGAATGCCACCAGGAGTCACAGGACCCATGGTTCATGGCAGTCTGTCTTAAAGTTGCTATGCACTGCAAATCCATGGCACGTAGATAATCTACCCCTTAATGCATAGAGGCCTATGTCACCATGAGCATGGCAGTTTGCATGGGAGTGAGGGACAGAGTCCTGGGCTGTAAACCTAGAGATCAAGGTTTGACCCCACCACCAGGTACTCATTATTTCAGACTGAGCAATGTACCTTGGGGGGTTCATGTTGATCAGTGAATCTGGAGACCAAAGTTTGACGTCCCCACAATCACTTATTCACTGTGATGCTCATCAATTTACTTTTGGGGGTATGTCATAGACTGCCTAGCTGAAGGATGGCATTGTTAGTACAAATTACTGTGCGGCATAGAGTAAAGGGCAAGTTCCACAAGTAGCTCAGTGCTGATCTCAAAAAGCTCATGGTGCTTAGAGATAAGGCCTAGGGGCTCTATAAGACCATGCACCTCATATCTGACTGGGAAAGATACAGTGAGCTTAGAAATAAATGTAAGAAAGAAGCTAAGGCAGCAAAAAGCCAGTACTTGCATGGCCTCCAGGACCTTCACCTGCGTGACCCCAAAAGATTCAGGAGTTACATCAAAGCACTACTAAAAGGTGGCACTAGCACGCAGGGAGGATCCATTCTGGTCAATGACCAAGTGGCTGATGACCCCTTCATAGTAGCAGAGGCCTTTAATACCTTCTTTACAAACCTAGACAAGTATAAACCCAAGACTTCCACTCCCCCTCCCACTACACAGAGCACCCCGAATGGTGACTCCCTCCACCCCCAATTCCATCTTAGGTTGGTCAGGATATCTGAAGTGCTGCCCCTACTGAAGCATCTAAAAACCAAACTCTTCCCCTGGGTTCGACCAACTTGAGCCAAGACTACTTAAAGCTGCTTCCCCAGCAATTGCCCCACCTGTTACCATGCTAATTAATAGGTCCCACATGGAAGGGTGTGTCCCTCGCAAATGGAAGGTCGCCATGGTATTCTCCTCACACAAGGGGGGACCACATAGAAACATTGAGAACTACTGGCCAATATCCATCCTCTGCCCACTAACAAAGGTGCAGGAGAGACTTGTCTACAATCAGCTGGAGGATTACTTGGAGCACCACCACCTTCTAGCTGATAATAAGCATAGTTTTAGGAAATGCTACAGCACTGACATGGCTATGATCAAGTTCACAAGTGATACCTTTGGTGCAATGTATAATGGATCCATTATGGGGGGCCATAGTCATTGATTTGA
Source organism: Neoceratodus forsteri (assembly GCA_016271365.2). NCBI lineage: Eukaryota > Metazoa > Chordata > Ceratodontiformes > Ceratodontidae > Neoceratodus > Neoceratodus forsteri. The sequence goes on from CM028135.1 coordinate 279,002,827, forward strand.
CAAAGGCATTTGACCTGGTCAGTCATAGGTTGCTCCTCACAAAGTTGAGGCTTCTAGGTGTAAACATGCTCTTGCACACCTGGTTCAGCAGTTATCTGATGAACAGAACACAAAAGGTAAAATGGAGAGGAGTGCACTTAGGCTGCCACCAGGTCACTAATGGGATATCCAAGGGCTCTACAGTATATTAGGCCCATTATTATTCACCCTGTTCATCAATTATATCAATCTGAGCTGTGGCAATGGGAATATAATCCTGTAGGCAGATGACACTGTGGTATACAGAAGCGATCCCAGTACCAAGACCGTCATTGATAGCTTGACAACCAGTCTGAAATCCCTAGAAAGCTAGTTCGCTTCTAATTTGCTTGCCAATCATGACAAAAAAAACAAGGCTGTCCTTTTTGGGACCAGTCAGCTGGGTGAGCACAGGCAACACCTGCTTCCGCTCTACACAGCATCTGGATTGCAGATTGAAATAGGTGACAAAGTCAAACACCTTGGTATTTTTCTAGACCAATACATGACCTTCAAGCCGCATGTAGATCATGTAACAAAGGCCATACTCAGGGTTTTATTTAACTCTAAAAATTGATTAGCATTTTGCTCATAAAAGTTCTAAAACATTGTGAAAATGCATAGCTCTTGCCTTACTGTGTTTAACAAACATAACACTTCTAGAAAACCTGTATAAATGCTTTCTGTACAGTTAGTAGTGTCCCAAGAAAAAAAAGTGCTAATCAATTATTTAAAACCCTGCATACTCCAGAAACTTGGCCTTCTCTACAGGCTGGGTAACTCCTTAACTAATGACTCAAGGATTGCCATAGAGAAGAGCACCCTACTCCCCACCCTACTTTATGGTGCTCCGGTACTACACTTCCTCAGGGAAGGCAAAACCACAAACTGAAATTGCTATATTACAAAATAAGTCATTTTGCAACTAGCCCCCCCCTACCAGTGGCACCACTATGATGTTCTGGCAAAGCTAAACTGACCATCCCTGGAATCCATACTATCTTATCCCGTGCTATGCCTCACCTATAAACTCTCTAAGGTCCGCACCCCCACTCAACCTGGCAGGACTACTAAACCCAAAGATTCCAAAGCAAACTCTCAGCTCCTCAATCAACAATCTACTTGAAATTCCTCAAGTGTAAACCAACCTTGGTAAAAGGTTGTTTAAGTACACAGCCCCTTAATACTGGGGCTCGCTCCCTGAGAATCTGACCAACAGCCCAACTCTAGATGGGTCCAAGGTGGGCCTAAATGTGTACATGCTAGAACGCTGCCACTGTAGTTGCTACTGTTGAATCGCAACCTGCAAGCTAGTGGTGGTATGCTTATGTGCACTGAAATTTGAATTGAATGAACCTATGTAATTAATATGAAATGAATGATTCTATGTATATGATAACTCTGTGCAAATTTTGTATCTGGCCTATGTGTATATTATGTCTGACTTCTACATCATTTGTCCTATGCTCTTGGTTAGTGTTACTGGCTACTGAATGACCTGGCATTGTAACAAACTGCTAATGTGATTATGATTGTAATAGTTTATTCACCTCTGTACTATCAACCCTTTTGGGGCTTGTTCACTGTTATGCTATATATGTTGTATGTAACTAATTCTGGGTCACCACTGAAAAAGGGACCTCTGTTCTCAGTGGGTTCACCTGGTTTACAAAATGCTATAAATAAATACATACATACATACATATATAAATAAATATGTTATTAAATATCCTATAAAAAAAGGACAGAATTTCAATGAAAATGCATTCATTCATCAGCTGGAGTTAGACCAAAAAGTGTCAAACGTAGAAAAAATGCATCATTAGGGTAAAAGTCCACTGATGCTTACTGAATGTGTAGTGTGGTGTTCCTTAATGTTTGAACATTTACTCAAATTAGTGTTGCCAGTATCCTAACTTTGGCACCCTGTCTCTCACAGTATTGTTTTGTGAGTAAATGTCCATGCCTTCAAAGACAATGCCACAGTTACGTGTGTCTAGCAATTTTCAATGTACCTTTTTTACCCAAGTATTATATTTTCCAGTTCCTACTGTTGAGGCTTTGTGCTTCAACCTTAAATGATTCTTAAACATATTTTTTGCAATAAATGCCATTCAATTTTCTGGATATTTATTATAGTTTCTAATACCCAGTATAACCAGTCCCAATGAGTACAATACCCATTTTATTCCCGCAATCCATACTACTGTAGGGTAGGTACCTCTGAGCAATCAGCTCCTTTTATCTCCCTGCTGCTTGAAACAAACTCCCAGATTCCCTTCACCTCTCATCCTCCAACCACCTCTTAAATCCTTGCTACTAAACTTACTTCCCCCTCCTGCTCTTGCCCATAGTAATTCCTCTGCCCTAGTGCTTTAGTTTTGCCTGTTTTTGCCAGATGTCTCCCTTACAGGAGCCCTGACCTGCCTGGCTGAGTAGCTTCTTTTATCTGACCTGCATCTTATGTAGTCTAATTTAAAGCCACTCCTAATCTGTGTATGGAATATAGACACTATTATAGCACAACCTTTTTTGTATTCTGTATAATGCACTTTATGAAATGGGTTGCAAGAATGATGGCTCCTGATTGGTGGAGAGCTGCTATCAACCAGACTGTTATCCCAGCACAATGGCCCGGTTGAAAGTAGCTCTTCACAAAATGGACTCTGCACCTCATAAATATCCTTACACTTAACCACCCATAGAAAGCATACTTGTTCCAGCACAACTGGTACCTCAAACACTAACTAGATCTCCCCAGTTACACACATCCTCTGGTCCTGCTCTTAGCAACAGCTGTCTGGTTTACATTCTTTTTTCTTGACCGCAAATGCTACCTGCCTTCATGTGGATTGGCTCCATCTCGGATGGACAGGAAAAAAAAAATAAAAAAAAAAAATTTGAAACAAACAAAAAAAACACTGCTGCTTATAGACTGCACAAGTACCTGAATTCTTCTCACCTAAAAATCATTGGCAGTGGGTCTAACTGCCCTTCCATCATTGTCCGTTCACTCCCTCCAACAGTCCAGACATAAAAAAAAAAAGCCTGCAGTGCCTTGAACAGGTGCACTGGCAGTCACGGCCATTTATACAGTGTCCCTTCTTGCATGGCCTATTCTGCCCTAACCCAATGCCATGCTGCAAGGTAAAGCCCCAGGAGAAGCCACTGCTCACCATTTCTGCTACTTGCACTGACGCTGCTCAAAACATTCTCACCACCTACTGGCAAAGTGTTGGCAACACGATATTTCAGATGGGACTATTTTATTTTCTTTGTCAACTTTTATTCAGTATGTAGTATCTTTTTGACAAATAAAATATAGATTTACTAATTAATTAATTTATTTATGTATGTAGTACTGATAGGGACCCATTTCATAATTGCAAAAAGGCAATCCAGGTGAGGTGTTATGGTGGTCTAATGTCCCCTCTTGGGTGGTGAAAGCACTCGACTTCGCCTCATGCTTCAATCCCCCTGAGGTGGGCTGTTATCCCACTATAATGCCCCCCCCATCATGCCTTATTGCTTAATTAATGCACCTGCAATCTTTATCTTATTTGTCTTGGCAATAATTGTACCTTGTTATTTGTGTGTTCTGTTGCTGTCCCTTTCCACTTCTTCCTCCCCAAGGTCACACCTGGAAATAATCTCTGGTTCAGTTTGCCTTTCCTGGTTACCAATTTTAAATAAATAATACATTTCAGCAGTTGATTGATTCACCCTGGGTTTTCAATGCTAAGATAACCTTTGAAAGCAGATAAGTAAGGTCTTATGGTTGCTTGGTTTAGCCACGAGACTTCTTCTATGCACACAAGAGTAGGTCTAATGGAAAGAAGCAGGAAAATTGAACATTGACTGAGTGACTGCTTTAAGTGTCCCTCCACTTGCCTGCCCAAGGATGTAGTAAATGGCTATAGTTGCCATCTGGTGGTTTTTAGTGTGGGACAGCAAGTCTCATGGGATCTGATGTATAGATATATACAGTGCAGGGGATCTACTATATTGATAAATATATAGTGCAGGGAAGCCCACGCTGTGTAGTTCACAAGACACCAGACCCGTACATGCTGCTGCATATTCAGTTAAGAGTGAGGGCTGTTGTGGTGGGGATCTGTTGATTGTAGTGATCTGTTACCTAGCTGTTGAGTTCACCATTATCTTGCAAAAGTACTTCAGTGTTCCTGTTCCTGAATTGCTATTAAAGAAGGAGCCTTCTGAAGAAGCCTGCCTCAGCTTCTTTGTTGGTAAGCCTGGCCCACACCTTAGAACCATGCACAGTAAGTACTGTGAAGCATTCAGGTTCTAGTTTATCACATTTGCAATGAAGAATGCTGATGGAGGTTTAAATTATGGACACATTTTTTGACTGATATTATGGCTTATGCAGTCACAATGCCTACCATAGACCACGTTCTTGAATTTAATGAAGTTAAAGAAGATTCTGAATCCTATTTGGAAAGTTTTGAGAGATGGCTGGCAGCAAATGATGTTGATAATGCTAAGAAAGCAGACATTTTCCTTGCCACTTTACCGGCAAAAATGTATAGCCTTCTTAAAAGCTTGATTGCCTCCCGCAAGCCAACAGAGTGAACCTACCAGCAGCTGACTAACACTCTTAAAGTTGATTATTGTCCAGAGCCCATCATCATTGCAGAACAATTCCAGTTTTACTGTCAGAACCAGGAAGCAGGGGAAAGCCTTTCAGACTTTAATATTGCCCTCAAAAAGTTGGCTTACACCTGCCAGTTTGACACCTTCCTAGACCAAGGCCTCTGGGACAGATTTGTCAGTGGCCTTTGGGATGAATATTATCTTCAGCATCTCCTCAATGAGAGGGATTTAAATTTTCAGTCAGTTTGCAACATTGCCTTGGGCATGGAACTGGCCACAAAAGACTTGCAGCAGTTTATGGTGCATACAGTGGATTCCCAAACTGATGTTCACAAGTTCAACCATTTCGCATCTGTCAAAGCCAGGTCTGAATGGTGCTGAACATTTGCAGAAGCACTGCCATCAAAACACAAGGCTTTACCTGCCCCGAGGGGGGGCCGGGTCTTGTCAAACCTAGTAGACCTTGCTATTGGTGTGGGCAAGCACCCACAGCATACTTGCAGATTAAAAAGGAGACATGTCCCAGTTGTGGGAAGATGTGCCACATGTCAGGAGTCTGAAAAAATAAGCAAGGTTCATCCCGAGCACAGTATGTGACTAATCACAACTTCAGTGCATCAGATGAAACATAGAAACATAGAATTTGATGGCAGATAAGGACCACTTGACCCACCCAGTCTGCCCATTTCCCTACCTACTGGATAAGCTGCAGATCCTAGTTAACCAGCGGCCTACTTCTTCCTACCCCCACCCCCCAGAATTGCCTTATGACTATCCCATGCATGCTTGAATTCAGCCACCGATTTTGACTCCACAACCTCCTCTGGAAGGCCGTTCCATGCATCCACAACCCTCTCTGTGAAAAATAGTTCCTTAAATTACCTCTGAGCTGCCCCTCCTCTATCTTCAAATTGTGCCCTCTTGTTCTTACACACTCTTTTTTTGAAAAAGCTACCATCTTGGACTTTGTTGATTCCTTGAAGTACTTGAAAGTTTCTATCATGTCCCCTCTCCCTCCTTTCCTCGAGGCTATACATATTAAGCTCCTTAAGTCTCTCTTCATATGTCTTCTGGTGCAGCCCCTCACCATTTTAATTCCCCTCTCTGGACAGCTTCCATCCTGTCTATATATTTTGGGAGATTGGGTCTCTCCAGAACTGCACACAGTACTCCAGATGGGGTCTCACCAGCTGTCTGTACAGAGGATAATAACTTCCTATTTTCTACTGGTGATGCCTCTCCTGTGCATCCCAGTATCCCCCAGTCCTCCTTGCTGCCTCTCACATTGCTTGCCTATCTTTAGGTCATCTGATATGACTACCCCAGGTCCCTTTCCATTTTGTCATTGTTAGTATCTCACCCCCCATTGTGTACTCTTCCCCTGGGTTTTGTTTCCCAGGTGCATTACCTTGCACTTCTTAGCATTGAATCTAAGCTGCCATACATTTGACCATTCCTCTAACCTTGCTAAGTCCCTTCTCATCCTTTCCACCCCACCCTGTGCATCAACTCTGTTGCAGATCTTTGTGTCATCTGCAAAGAGACATACTTTTCCTTCCAGTCCTTCTGCAATGTCGCGTATAAAGACATTGAAGATGACCGGTCCTAATACTGAACCCTGCGGTACCCCACTAGTAACCCTCCTTTCTTCTGAGTGGACTCCATTTACTACTACTCTCTGTGTCCTATTCTCCAGCCAATTCTTTACCCAGGCTGTCATCTTGGGACCCACTCCCAGGCTGGCTAACTTGTATATTAATCTTTTGTGTGGGACTGTGTCAAATGCCTTGCTAAAGTCTAGGTAGGCCATGTCCTCCCTGATCTACTACTTTGGTCACCCTGTCAAAGAAATCTATCAGATTTGTCTGGCATGACCTTCCCGCTGTGAATCCATGCTGCCTAGGGTCCTGTGCCCCTCTGGCCTCTAGATACTCGACAATTCTTTCCTTTAGAAGTGATTCCATCATTTTCCCTATCACTGAGGTTAAACTAACAGGTCTGTAGTTTCCTGCTTCTGCCTTGCTCCCGCTTTTGTGAAGATTTTTTTGTTTCTTTTTCCTTTTTGTTATAGAGGGATTTAAAGAGATTGTGTCATCTAGAATCATGGGCTTTATAGCCCACTACCTTGGAGTGGTGATAGTCCCTCTGCATAAAAATTATTAATTTTACTCACTGTATAATGTTTGGGAAGGGATCATAATTTTTGCTGAACTGGGAGCCAGATGATCCCTTCCCACTTCCTATCTGCCTGCTAAGCCCCCGTGCTCCCCCATTTTATGACATGGTACCAGGAAGATGGTGGGGATGTGCCCCATGCAAGTCTATGGGGCTAGTTTTTAAAACGTTTTTACAGAACTTTAAGCAACATTTGATAAAACAATTAAAGCCACTGCTCAACTCATAGGGTCCCTATTAGTTGATTGGTGGCTTTCATTTTTTATCAGATGTTGTTTAAAGTGCTGTGAAAACATTTTAAATACTAGCCCCATATACATGTATGGAGCCTGTCCCCATGCTCTCCCTGGTACCATGTCACAAAATGGGGGAGCGTGGGGGCAGGACAGGCAGACTAGGAAGTGGGAAGGGATCATCTGGCTCCCAGTTTGGCAAAAATTACAATCCCTTCTCAATCATTATACAGTGAGTAAAAATGTATCATTTTTATACAGTAGGGCTATCGCTGCCCCAGGGTAGCAGATTATGTAGGCCACAATGTGTTTTAAAAACATTGCACATTTACTTTAAAGATAGAGGGCTTGATTCTCAAAAGAGTTGGAATGCTACAAGCCAAGGGTGCACTGAACACAGGGCACATGGGGATTGCGGCACTCTCTGGCCAGCAACTAGGATTCTCAATCCCATGCACCACATGCCGTAAATTAGACCTGCTTTTTCTGGTCTGTGTTGACCTTTTTACAGAGCTTGCCCCCAATATTTGTCATCAGCCACCATAAAGGGGTGTAAAGTGTTAAGATGCAAACAGCCTTTATGAATCGGGTGCACTGTGTGGCACTGTGCTCGGAATGGCGCAGGGTTTGACGTGTGAAAAACCCTGCATCAACCATTGAGAATCGAGCCCAGAGAATTACAATACACAAGTTTACAAAAGTTAAAGATAGATAAACAAAAAAATACCCAGCTTAGCAGTCGAGCTTTACAGTTGTTGATCCTGTATTCACATTGACACTTACTCAGGCATTTGCTTATGCATGCCAGAACTGGAGGTGATGGTCCTTTCATGTTCAGTTTCATGCTGCTGCTTAAAAATAGTTTTTTCTATAAGTCTATAAGCAGTTTCTGTGGCCAGATCCTTGGTTTCCAGTGGTCCCTCCCACCCCCTGGCTTTGAATCTCCCCTCCTGACCCCAGTACACCCCAGGTCATCTACATGGTGAGCAACACAGACTATCCGTTCACCTTGATGGTCAGCCACCAAATCACAGTTCCAGATCACATGCCTACTGTAATCACAGTTGTTACAGTATGTGCATGATTGGGATGTGTCAGTTGGAGGCTGACTATGGAAGTGAGTGGAGGATTTGTGCCAGTTACTGTGGAGGATGTCTAACCTACTAGAATGTGCAAGGCTCAGGAGGAGGGATTTGAAGCTGAGGGGTGGGAGTGACCACTGTCTACAAAGGATAATGACAGCGTTACCATCAGGGAGTTCTGGGGATGATAGGGACCATTACACACCATGGATAATGAGAATATAACTGTCAGGGGGATTAGGGGCTGGGAGAGACCAGTGAACACCAGGGAAATTGAAATTATTACCATCAGAGTTGTTTGTGGGCAGGAGGGTCTACTGAACACCAGCGATATTGAAAATATTATCATTGTGGGTGTTTGGACCATGCGGGGGGGGGGCATGGTTAAGAGACGCAGGCCATAAGAACTCACAAAGCGGTGTTAGCAAGATGCTAACCTCTATAGCAATCATTAACTCATTCTAACATCTTGGCCTATGTGTAGCAGGATGTTATTTCCTGAATTCATTCCAATTTCATATGGCAGTGTTCTTTTTTTAGCCATGCAGGTTGTTCTCCTCCTTAAGCAGAATGGGCGGCCTTCATCCCTATCCCTGTGTACTACAGCCAGTCTCGTGCCTCCTCTTGGTTGGAGATTTTATCCCCCATAGACTCCCCCATGTGGCAGGGTCAGGGTGCAGTCTCCCCCCCCAAACGCTTATCCACATTTGTCCCAGACTACAGCAGCAGAGCAGGCCAAGGAACTACTGGCAGGGCTTCATGAAGCCTGTTCTCAATTTTTCTCCTCCTGTTTTCTCCCTGGGCCTACAAAAGTGCAATGATCATGATATGTGCATGTTCCACCTCTGGGGAGACACCCCAGTGCTCTATACGTTGGATACCTTCCTAGTGTGTGACATGCTTGTGCTGTCATCCAGATACTTCCAGGTGGCAGTCAACAGCAAGACACAGCAACCCACCTCCCCAAGGGAGTAGAGCAATCCCATGGACACTCAGTCCTCCATCACTAGGTCAGCCCTCAGGTAACCCTTGTCTATTTCCAAACCCTGGTCACCAGTGTGGTAGGTGGAGAGGTGCGTAGCACCTCAGCTTTCCATGTAGCAATATTTTTATACTCCTTCTTGTAAGACCAAATCATGGACTGTAACAGCCCCCCCAACCCACCACCACCAGTACCTGTACCTTCCTTCCTGCCTCCTAGTCCTGGTAAAGTTGTATTCAAAGACATTAGCTGCCCATGCCACCTCCCATCCCATCCTCAACACACATGCATAGCTTTATAAATTATAGTCCCCACCCACCCACCCACTGAGACTCCACCACCCACTTCCCCCATGACTTATTCCAAAGATCAAGGATATGGTGTGCACTGGTTTGGGAGAGTGTTGCCAGTTAGAAAAGTCCCTTGCTGGAGTCATTCTGCATCTCACAAATACAGCCCTCTTCATCACTTCCTGACTGTGAATGATGAATAAACTAATGATGCACTCAAATACAGTAGTCACACTTGATTGATATTTAATGTGGATGCATAATGTCTGATGCATTCTGTGAAATAAGGCAATTTTGAAGACATTTTGAATCATTACTGTTCATATTCATGCATAATGTGTTTACTATTGTAACCCCTGTGCCACTTTTGGTAAGTTGGACACCTCCCATTAAACAGAACTAGTACCCACATTTGGTATACCATTACCGTTTAGCAAAAATTAAGATAGGTACCACCCTTGGCGTTAGGATGTATACCAGGCCCATTATCAAGAGGAAGGAGGGTGGGAGGTGTAAGAACTAAAAAATGAACCTTTGTAACTATAACCATGTCCAGAGGAGAGGATGCCAGGTGTATGCTGGATCTAACTGCTGAGAGGGCCCCAGTAATTCCACACCAGAAACAAGGATCAGAATGCTGAAAACAGTAGCTGGTATTCTGAAGTATGGCTTTATTCAACAGTTGTTATCAAAACATCAATGGACCCCCAAGGGTCGGTCATGGCAAACAGGTACAAAGTTCCAAAACTCTCACATCTAGGCAGTACAATTTTCCAGCGAAACAACAATTCCTTTCTCTTTTCCATGGTGTATGCTTGTGGAACTCTGCCACACAATCGAGCACATTTCCATTTTCCCATAGTGTATGTTTGTGGAACTGGACCACACACTCAGAACATCTTCTTTCCCAAATAGGTGTATACTTTTAAGCCCATCCCACACACCTGAACCCATAGCAATGGCTTTTGCTCAGGTAAAACTGGCACCCTTCCACGAATCAGTTAGCCCTGCCTTGTAAGCTTCCAGATGGCATTCTTCCACCCTTTGCCTCAACCAACAAACTCTGCCATTCCTTCAGGGTTACACTACAGAAGCCTCCATTCCCCACTGAAATACTAAAGACTCCAACTTTAATGTACGTCACTCACTTGGTGAACCAGGGGCACTGACAGCTGTGATCTAGCCTTATCTATGGGCACACACACCTCAGAACAAAACCCATAAATAGAGAATCTGTCTTCCAAAATAGTACTCAAGGAATAGTTTCTCCTTCCTCTAAGCATGGAAAACAACCCATGATGTACCCTTTCCCACAAAATAGCTGCTTCTTCCTCTAGGCACGGACACAACCCCAGAACGTATTTTCAGTCTGTACTAGTGAACTTGTTGCCCCTTCCTCTAGGCATGGGAACAACCAGAAAAGCACCTTTTCCCTTGATAGCTTGTCAGAACAGTCTCTTACAAAGTCCTTTTCAAAGGCAGCTGTAAAACACAAGGACCTTCAGGGGATTGTCCCTTGTATCCACTGAACTAGCAGTCCATTTCACTCCTCCTGGAGTGAAAATTAGGAAATTGGTCTGAAGAAAGGTCTCCACCACTACACTGGAAGCTGGTAATTGTAATCTCAACTAGGGTGAGAAATCTACGGCCGTAGGCACAGAGCCCAGTGGCAGGGATCCTGGTGCTCTCACTTCCACTACTGACCTAACTGAACATTCTAAGGCTCCCCAGGGCAAATGTACACAGAAAAGGTTATGCTGCTGCAAGAGTTCCAAATGACATAATCATTCTCCCCTCAGGCTAGCTGAGTAAACAATGATGTCATTGTGTAAGCAGCCCCTAAGTGAGCTCCTTACCAGCTGCCTTTTCTACCTGCTTAACACTAACACTGATAGGATTCTAGTAACCCCAGGGGACTGGGTGGTTACACTTTGGATGGAATGCTGCTCTTTTCTTGTCAGCTGAAAGTTTCAAATTATATTATTTAAAAAATGCACAATATAGAGTGAAGGAAAAACATGTATGATCCAAGTCACATCAAATTCTATCAATAAAGTTGGGTTCGAGAGTGCCAGGCCATGGAGAGCTTCAAGATAGCTCTAAAAACTCACCTATTTAGTTTTGCTTTTGTAAATTATTGAGAACAAATTGTTATTTGAGTTTTTTGGATTTTAATTCATGGTTTAAAGTTTTATGGTTGTATATTTGTACAGCGCTTTGATACTGGAATTGCACTTCATAAATAAAATTATTGGGCGCTATGCATTAAAGGTGCAGAGTGGCTACATGCACGTATATGGGGAACGTATGCATGCCGCACCCACTGTGCCCCCCTGTGCAGTATTCAGGAAGGGGGGTCACAGAGACTTACTGCACCCACTCCCCACGTTCATGGACAGCTCCTCGCAGGGGGTGTTCTGGGGTGTGCCAGTACTAGGCAGGATTCACCACCTCACTAGTTCTGGCTGCAGGGCACGAGGGGCGTTAACAGGGTACACCAGGAGTACCCTGCCTATGCATTCCCACGCACCCCGCTGGACAGGGGTGAACATCCCACTCATCCCCTAGGGTTGCAGGACCAGGACACCAGACACCACCCACCCACCCCAGCACACAAGGGTACATTTGGTGACCCCCAACCCCATATCACATGTACCCCACAGGTGCATAGGCACCAGCACAGGGCTGCCACCCTCCCACCTGCACAACATGAATACCTTCCCTTCCCTTCCAGTAGTGTTATCACCATGACCCCCCCCCACCCGTAGGCATGCTCCCCACCAGTCCCACTGCACCAATCTGGGCCGGCAGCATTTTCCACCCTCCCCTGCCACATCCACTGGCTGTCAGTGTTCCATGGGGTGTGCTGCCAACGTGCACCTCACCATGCAAGGGATCCAGTGTGGGTCCCAATCTGGGCATCTGATAGGGTGCCCAGATGGACCCACGACCCAACCCTGACTGTCCTGTGGAGTCCTGCATACCAGGGGGCGGAGCCATGGACAGGTGGCCAGCACTGTGCATACCACCAACGTGCATCTGTTGGCAGGTGCTCAGGGGCACGTGCAGGGTATGCGCATTTTCAGCATACCTCCACACCCTTTTTGCATAGCACCCATTATTATTATTAAGTCTAGTAAATCAATTAGCCTTGGTAAAGAGGACAGAGCTAAGACAATGAACATTATAGATTTGGGCTGAGTGTATGCTTAATAATATTGTATGTATTGACATATCTCTTTTTATTTAGTTGTGAACTAAAGTGTATGTTTTATATCATTTTTGAGTATCTTAAGAGGTCAGATGGCCTGATGGTGATCCTGGACCTATCAAGTATACCAAGTGAATGCATGGATCTGGGGAATCTAGTACTTGCCTATAACAAGGCGGTGACAGAGACTCTGGATTCCATAGCTCCTGTTCATGTTTGCCCACTCACTCTTTGCCCAATGTCCCTATGGTTTTATGGGAAATTGAAGGAGATGAGGAGGGTGGGATGAAGGTTAGAGAGGGGCTGGTGGAAATCTGGCTTGGGGGGTGACAGACTTAAATTGATGAACCATTATGCTGTTTATCAATCGACAATCACCTGTAAGAAGGCAGAGTTCCTGTCCAAAGAGATTGCCACTGTGCACAAGTGACCAGCTCAACTCTTTCAGACCGTGGGCAGATTGTGTAATCCAATCTGTCTTCAGTCTGGTGGAGCCTTTTCACAAGAGAAGTGTGATCAGTTTGCTCAGTTCTTCGCAGATAAGGTTGTCACCCTCAGGTCTGGGATTTGTCTGCCCCCCCCCCAGTGGGAATTGCAGAGGTTGGCAGGTGGCGGACACCCAGTTTGCCTAGTCTGACTTCAGCCATCTGGAAATCATGAATGTCGTGAGGGTTGTCCAGACTGTGCAGCCAACCAGCTGTAGTTTGGACCCGGGCCGGACAATCATTTGTCCAGCCATGATATTTATGATTCTCTCCAGTCAGGATTTAGGAAGAGGCATAGTACCAAGACACCCCCCTGTCCGGGTGCTAAGTGACCTCCTAATAGCGAGAAATTGGAGCACTCATTCCATCTTGGTCCTCCTTGATCTCTCTACAGCATTTGACACTGTGGACCATGCTGTGCTGTTGGAGCACCTGCGGTTCATCTGTGGAATATCTGGAACATTCCTCAGATGGTTTTGATTTTTCCTCAAGGGCAGGACTCAGAGAGTGTTGTCTAGAATTCATTCCTCAGTCCCACTCTCCCTGCCCTGGGGGGTACCGCAGGGCTCAATCTTGTCACCCATGTTGTTCACAGTATATATGCTGCCATTGGGAGAGATCATTAGGTGGTATGGCCTGAGTTTTCACTGCTATGCAGATGATACTCAGCTATACATGTCCTTTGTGCCCGGACAGGATGTGATCCTCTCGGTATTTAACAACTGTCTCGCTGAGATCCAGGACTGGATGACTACCAGCTGGCTGCATTTGAACCTGGCTAAAACTGAGGTGTTGGTTGTGGACTGAGACTTTCGGGAGGCATGTTTTTCAGCTGGACAGCCATCTGGGCTTTGGCTCAGGAGTGTTCAGCTGGCTACCTCAGACTGGGCACAGAACCTGAGTTTTATTTTTGATGATGGCCTGTCCTTCAAATTTCAGGTGTTGACTGTCGTCAAATCCTCTTTTTACCATCTGAGGAATATCGCCCGGGTGAAGCATCTGGTTCCTCCTGATGATCTTCCAATGTTGGTTTATGTCTTTGTAACCTCCCGCCTTGACTACTGCAATGCCCTTTACTAGAACTTCTGGGGGTCAATATCTGCCATTTGCAGCTAGTGCAGAATGTGGCAGCCAGGTCATTGACTGATACCTCCAGGGCCAGTCACATAACACCTGTGCTCCATGGACTGCACTGGCTGCAAATACAGTGGTGGATCTCCTTCATGGTCAGGTTACTGACCTATAAAGCCCTACAAGACCAGGGACCCCATTACCTGCAAGATCTCCTTCAACCTTACCAACCCCTCCAGCCTCTCCAATCCACCAGCGAGGGATTGCTAGAGATTCCCAGGGTTCATTTAAAGACATTGGGGGCCAAATCTTTTGCTTTTGTGGCTCTGACCCTGTGAAATTCTCTATCACATTGGATAAGAGACTGCCTGACTGTCTAGAGTTTTAAGATAACTTTAAAAACATATTTGTTTAACCTAACATATCCAAATTAGTTGTACTGAACAGTTGCTTGGTATACTGAGATTTTAGACATTAATATTTATAGTTTTGTAGTTGTTATGGATTTTAATTTTTTGATTATAATGTGTGTTTTAAATTGTATCTTGGTTTATGTACAAACGTGCAAATATACAAAATGCTAGCAGAAACAGGCTTCACGGTCTATTGAGTCTGCTCTATAGTGCAGCTAGCCCCTCAATTTGCAGCTGCCCCACCTCCCTCCCTCCTCATATCCAACACCCTCACTCTGTCCCACAGTTTCTTAATTCCTCCCACCATTCTACATGATACCACCTCCAAGGGCAGAGTGGTACACTTATCTACCACCCTTTTTGTGAAAAAGTGTGCCCTGATTTCCCTCCTGAATCTCCCCCCCAATCTCAGCTGATGCCCTCTCGTGATCCTCCCCCTTCTGATCTGAAGAATCCCTTTTGTATTAATCCTGTTAATACCCTTTAGGTACTTAAAGGTTTCAATCGTATTCCCCCTATTCCTCCTCTCTTCCAGGGAATACATTTGCAGCTCTCCCAGCCTGTCCTCATAGGATTTTCCCTCAAGTCCGCGTATCACTTTCGTTGCCCTAAGCTGCACCCCCCCTCCAGAAATCTGATGTCCCTCTTCAGAAATGGATGCCAGTACTGCACACAGTATTCCAGGAGCAGCCTGACCAGTGACCTGTACAGGGTAGGATCACTTCTCTGTGCCTGGAGGAGATTCCCCTCGCTATGCACCCCATAATCTTGTTTGCCTTTCCAGCCACCTTCCTGCACTGAGCTGAGTGGTTCATACTCCCCATTATTAGTACCCCTAGATCCTTTTCCCTCCACTGTGCTTTCCAACTGTACCCCTCCCAACTGATATTTCCTCCCCTGGTTCCTTGCTCCAAAGTGCAGTACCTTGCACTTCTTGGTGTTGAAACCCAACTGCCACATCTCTGACCATTCCTGTAGTTTGGTCACGTCTTCCTACAGCCCTCTCCACCCCTCTATGTCATCTAACACTGCACCGATCTTAGTATCATCTGCAAACAGACTGATCCTACTCCGGGTCCAGTTTGAGATATTGGCTATGAATATCCCAAACAGCACTGGTCCCAGTACTGAACCCTGGGGCACCTCACTTGTAATGTTCCTTGGTGATGAGAGTTGCCCCCACCACCACAACCACCCTTTCCTGTCTACCCCTCAGCCAGTTGGTGATCCAGCTGACCATTTTTGTCCTCACCCCAATATATTCCAGTTTTCCCCCCAGTCTCCCATGTGGCACTGAGTCAAAGGACTTGCTGAAGTCCAAATATAGGACATCCACTGCATGGCCCCTGTCCAATTCTCTGGTAACCGAGTCACAGTACTCGATTATGTTCATCTAGCAGGATCTGCCTGATACAAAAACATGCTGATGGCCATCTTGGAGCCCATTGTCTTCCAGAAAGGTCACCAGCCTCTTTTTTAGGATTGACTCCATGAGTTTCCCCGTGATTGAAGTAAGACTCCCCAGACTATAGCTGGCTAGATCATTCTTTGGACCACTTTTATGAATAGGCACCACATGGGCCATTATCCAGTCCTGTGGCATGCATCCTGTGTCCAGTGATGTACTGAACAGGTCTGCCAGAGGTCCCACCAGCATCTCTGTTAACTCCGTAAGTACCCTAGGGTGAATGCCATCCCGACCCGGTGCCTAGTCCACCCTCAGTGTCCTTAGTCCCTCCAGCACCCTGTCCTCTGTAATTCTGATAACAGTTGTCACCACCTCCCTCTGCCCACTCCATCCTTTCCATGGGGTATCTGCCCCACCTCTTGCCTTCATGAACACAGAGCAGAAGTACTCATTCAATGCCTCTGCCTGGTCCTCCCCCTTCTCCACCCACCCCCAGTCTTTCTTAATCCTCACAATCTGGTCTTTGTTTCTTCTTTTCTTGCCAATGTATCTGAAGAAGTCCTTTTCCCTGTTCTTGATTCTCTGTGCCAGTCTCAGCTCCCTGGAAGCCTTGGAGGCTCTGACTAACCAGATAGCCTCCCTGGACCTCTTCATGTACTTGTCTTTGCCCCTTGCCCTCCTGATTTCCTAAGCCTCCAGAATGCATTTCTCTTGGCCCATTACCTCCCGAGTCAGCCAGCTCGGCTTCTTTGCTCTACCCTTCTTGCTCCATGTCCTGGTGCAGGTCTCATTAGCCTCTGCCAGTCTTTTCTTAATGATATTCCATTTTTGGCTGGAATACAGTGCCTTGGTTTTAGAAAGGTGCTTTATAAATAAAGATTCATTCATTCATTCATTCATTCATTCATTTCAGTGTACCTCACCTTGGTTTAGGAAGGCATATTTAAGTTAATATGCCTGTCTGCCTACCTGTCTATCTGTATATTTTATCTATCTTCAGTATCTATTTAACAACAGCATATAAAGAAAAAGAATCCCTAATTTATATAATGATATCAACTACTTTTCACTTATGTTAGTCAACACTTTTAAGTTCAATAGGGACATTAAAGGAATATTTTGGTACCGTGTATTTCAACGTGGAGTAGGAAAAAATATCACTAGATGATACCACTTCAATCATGTCACTGGCACATCATAGATTAACAAAGATCATCTATTGCCAGCCTATAATAATTCACCTCCTTGGTCTGTAAGCAATTTCATACACAGATATTTTCTTTAAATAGTATTAGGCCCAAGCTTAAGTCCATTCACGTCTGGTGTTGTGCTCATCAATGCAATCTGTTTCTTGTTTTGGGTTCAGGACCAACCAAATATGTCTTCTGGAGCTGTTTGCAGAGAAATAGTGAGCAATGCCTCCAGCGTCTCTACTCCTGACCTGGCTGCTTGGCTCCAACTGGATTTTTCCAACATCCAGCATTGGTTCCAGTATACTCAGCTGTGCCTCAATGCCATGAAAACATTCTCTCTGACCTTTAGGAGGCAGCATAGCACAGTGGTTTAAGGCTCTGAACTGCAAACTTGTAGCTCTGGGTTTGAATCCCATAGCCCCCCCTTGCATACTGTGTGACCCTGGGCAAGTCACTTAACTTCCTTGTGCTCCCAGGCTGCACCTGTAAACAAGCTTCAGCTTAGTGTGTATCTCCTGGTTGAAAAAAAAATAAATAAAAATTACCTTTAGCAAAGCTTGGCAACAATTTCCCCTCCTTCCATTCACTTCATGGTGTGTTGATCGAGGACATCTCCTTCAAGCAACTTTGTGTATGGTTGAACCTATGGGGTTACATTCTTAGAAAAATACACTCTCCGTAGAATGAACAGGATCTGACTTTATTGAACAATATATGCAAATCTGCTCCAGACTGCTAACTCCACAGTTTTTGTAACCTCCAAAAGTCTGCCTGGTCCATCTCTTAACTCTGTTCCACCTTAGCATAGCTCCTTCTATAGTTTATCTGTATAATTACCTTACTATTACCTTGATTTCTTTGGACATGTGGATGTCAACCACTAGAAGCTCCACCCTTAACTTAGGGTTCTTTATAGGAATAATGTGAAGATCCCACTTCTTCAATAAAATGACCCACCCAATTATCAGTTGTGAAGACATTGTTTACACTGCAGCCCCCAAGTCCCCACTGGCCGGAATGGATCCCCCCTTTTATTCTTTCTGCCATTTTGCCCTGGACTGTCCCACTCACCGCTACCATTACTGGTTCTACTCATCTCTCTCCCTCCCCTCCCTTTATCCCAGGCATCATAGACACATAGAAACATAAGGCAGGATTTTCAAATGTATTAGATCACCACAAGCCCTGGTGTGCCAAATACAAGGTGTGTGGGGCTTGGGGTGATCTAATAGGATTTTTCAACCCTTGTGGCAATTGTCACACATTAGACTAACTTTTTCTGGTCTAACTTGCAACAATTCTGGGGGTCATTGTTACGGAGGTTGAGCCAGATATTTGGCAGAAGCTGCTGTAATCCATGGAAACTGTTGTAACTGTGCCTGAGATTGTAAAATCAGGCACAGTTTGTGAAAGGGTTTAGTGTACCCCCAGACCGTAAGTGCTATGGCACAGGGCTGGACGCAAGCACTGCACCATGCTTTTAAAATCCAACCCATAGACTTTATCAGCAGAAAAGGACCATTTGGTCCAACCATCATCCCTGCCTGTTTTGTAATACACACCTTTTTCTATCTCATACATGCTTGAAGACCCCCCCCCCACACACACACACACTGTGTTTGCCTCCAACACTGCTGGTAATTTATTCAAGGCATCTAACTTCCTTTCAGTGAAGAAATATTTCCTCACATCTCTCTTTAGCTCCACTCCCCAAAGCTTCATCACATGCCCCCAGTCCTGGTGCTCCAGCTCATTTGAAAGATAATTCCCTTCTGTACCCCATTCACCCCCGTGAGGTACTTGTGGGTCTCTATCATGTCACCTCTCACTCTCCTCTCTTCCAGGGTGTACATGTTGAGATCCCTCAGTCTCTCCTCATAGAGCATCTCCTTCACTGTGCTTCCTTTACCTCCAAGTTCTGCTTTAGCTGCCTACGCCCTTGCTTACCTCTTTCCTTTCATCTGCCTCTGTCCCCATATATTCCCTTTGTAACACTAATCCTTTCTCTCTCATCCACCTTCACCTTAAAGCCTTCTGCAGGACAAGCTGCGTTCTCCTTTCATTTCATTAAGCATCCCTCTTTTCTCTCAAACCCCTCCTTTGTGAGTTCTCCACTCGTGAGTTCTCTACTCACTCCTGTCATTGCCCTTAACCACATAGTTGTGCCCTGGCTTTCAGTCCCTTCCAGTATAAACTGCTTTGTCCACAGCTTACCTTGTTTTTTTTGCACATGAGTTCTAGTACTGAATCTGTTAATCATTGCATCAGTTTTATTCATCATGGCTACTGTAGGTTTACTTTGTTTCATGTTCTTTTTGCACAGAAACTAGAACTTGGTATTTATTATAATAACTGGGTCGTATTTTTTTCCATAGAAAAAGCCAGCTGTAATTTACTGTTAAAACCAACTGGTTATAATGCCAAACACACGCTGCTCTTCCTATGAGAAAAATGCAAACCAGAGTGTGGCTTGTGCTATACTGCCTACTGCCAGGCACAAAAAGTTGTTATTTTATATACTTGCTGTGGCAAAAAAAATGCAACTCCAGCAATTATATAAAGTAAAACCCGGGGTGGTGTGTAAAACTAAAATTTTACACGCACCGTCAGTGCTGGATAATTAAATAATCCCCCCCCCCCCACTGAGCTTTGCTCTCAGAGTTTATGTAGCACCCAGCACCTCAGATGTGTGTTAAATTCTTATTAAACACACTGCCCCAGGTATTATTCTATATTTATTGAACTAATAAAGTTATACCACACTCCTCTTACTCTTCCCCTCAGGACAGTCTGGAAAAGAGCTGTTACCAGCACAGTATGTCCATCCTGGTGAAAAGTTTGAAATAATAAAATAATAGTTGAGTAATGCAGTTAGAGTATAGGCACAATTCCTGTCATGTAAGAGTCTTGCTAACAAGTTTGAAACTTAGAAAGACTCCAATGTTAACTTTCTTTAATTTCACTCTATACAAACCTAAACACCTTTGTCAACTAGTCATATGCTGATGCACTGTAGCAAGGACTATTCCCATGATGGTCTATTTCAGAATTCCTCCACTTGTCACTCCTACCCCAACCACTCCCTGCTATCACCCATGGGAGCTCATTTTGTTGTCATGCTTACCTGGGCAATCCTACTGTACCCTGAAGATTTCTATGCAGCTAACCATTCTCCTTAATGGGCTCTCCTGTTTGTGCATCCTGGAGTGATCATCTGTGACAACAACATTTGTAAGGAGCTGCTACAAAGGTGGAGAGCTTTTTATGGCAGTATGCAAGGATTCCCACTGAACTTCGAGGGACTGACCCTCAAAGCTGGCCTCCCAGCATGGTCACCAGGGGTCATCCATATGCTGGCATGCATTCCTGACCCTCCTGTGAGGCAACACATATCCACTGCATTGTACCACTGCCTCCTCAGAGTTACACTTGGGAATCCCTGTGAATACGGGTTCCCACATGACAAAGATATATTTGCTACTAAGCCATCACAGTGGCCGAAGAGAAATGTTTTTTGTTGCAAGCTTCCTTTATGGGCTTCAAACCAGCTTGTCCATCTCCTACTACAATTTCTCACACTCCTCCTCTTTACTGACAACTTTGTTAACTTTCTATCAGGTGCAAAACTGCACTAATGGGCTACTTATCCTACAGTGATATACAAATTGAACACAGAAGGGGATTTTCTGAAATGGGCATGGATAAAATGGAAACTGATTCTAAACCTGTATATATAAATAAGGGTAGAGCATGAGACTCACTTAGACAATGGTGGCAGAAAAAGGCCCTTCAGCCCATCCAGCCTGCCTAGCCTATGAAATTACTCTGCACTGGGCCTAGTGGCCATCTATCCACCTTTGTTCCTGCCCCCCCCATTCTAATTATTTGCACTATTGTTTATGTTGGGTGTTTGTATTTGCAGATTATATTATCTATATAGCTCCTTCACATTTCAAACGTGTTTCTGTTGTTGATGGTACTGTTCATAATGTGTTGATGTTGCTGGTGGCATGGAATCCTTATGATACAATGGTTAAAATACTGGCTTGGTAACTGAGAGGTCATCAGTTCAAATCTCAGTAGAGCTAAATACTCGCTCTGTGACCTGCAGCAAGTCACTTAACCACCCAGTGCTACAGTGCACCCAGCAATTGAAATGAGTAGAAGCCGTACCCACTGAAAATAAGATGTTACATCTCAGCTGGGCTATACTGGATAAATACATTGTAAAACTAAACAAAAAAAAGGTAAATGAAATGGCACAAGATCAAGGGTCTGACAGTTGTAAAAAGGTATAGTCTTGTTATGAGCTGTACTGTAGGTGAAAATCATGTGTCTGTTACAGCAGCACCAGTCAAGAATCTAATAAATGAGGGATAGCACTTGACAGAATGTGCTATTATAAAATAATAATGCATGTGTCTGATGGTTGTTAGATATGGGTGTAGCCAAGTGCGACAACCATCAGGAAGTACATTATTCACTAATAAACACGCACCTAGGAATGTGTTATTCCACTTATTAAACTCATGTTTTTGTGCCACTTTATTGAAATTGTATACACTTATTTTATTGTTGCTTTCATTTATTCTTTACAATTTATTGCCCAGCTTGTTTATAACAATTCTTCTCTAATCATCATTCTTTAATTTACCTACCTAGGCTGAGGTCATTCCTGAAAAAGGTCCTTTGAACCACAGTATTTGCCCGATAAATAAACTAAAACCTAACTTACTAACCAACTAACTGTCACTTTTTTATACTGCACTGTTTTGTTATTATTGAACTTTGTATTTTGCATTGCATTGTATCTTGTTGTATCATGTTGTCCTTGACAGGACCTCCTTGAAAATGAACGTGCTCAACAGAGTTTTCCTGCAAATAAACTTGAAGTAAATACATGGTCTTCTATTTCTTTGAAAAACATGTAGTTCAAGTGAGCTGTGCAGTTATAAGAATAAAATCAGTGTTTTGACCAATGGATTTACAAGGCTTTGATTGCACATACTTTATGTGATCTAACACTTATTTAAGAGAGTGATACTCATTTGTATTTGTAAATATGCAGAATTTGTGCTGAACACTATTTGTATTATATAGCCTTCTAATATAAATATTGTACTTAATGAGATGTGACAGTAAAGGACATTACTTTTAAAAACAAGAACAGAAATGGTGCTAGAACTGTTTGTCTAGCCATTTGGGTTTCCTATAATCTTTGAACTTTTTTAAGGTCCTACCACCTCTTGCAGGCTTCTATAATAGACTTGTCTAATACTATCTGCTTCTACTGTACCCCCTTGATCTTGTGGGAAACCTACATAGAGGAGAGTAAGTTGGGAAACTTCTCCTTGCTAAATTCTACATGAAGTTTCTCAACTTTACATGATGAGTTTGTCAATAAAGACCTCACTATGCATGGTCTTCACCTGGAGAAGTGGGACCCTCACCAGACAAAGAACCACATGTACTGGTGCCGTGTAAAAAAAAAACATAATTTCAAGCAAAAAAATTCACCCCACCAACACAGGACAATTATCCCACCCCTCCTAC
This sequence comes from Neoceratodus forsteri, assembly GCA_016271365.2. Lineage (NCBI taxonomy): Eukaryota > Metazoa > Chordata > Ceratodontiformes > Ceratodontidae > Neoceratodus > Neoceratodus forsteri. The sequence goes on from CM028135.1 coordinate 279,025,555, forward strand.
CAGACCAGAATATACAGTACAAGTAAACCCCACCAAAGTAGCATCCATGCAAGGTCATGTGGTCACTGTGGTCAGCAATTCAGATGTTACTAGAAGCACATCACCATTTACTCACTGATGGTGAAGCCAACAGGCAGACTGGCTGTTCATCGTAGGGATGGATGGTTTTCTGTTTAACAGGTTAATTATCAAAACACAGCAGTGCTTTCAGAGCATCATGTGTCCTTTAAGGATGGGGGCTGGAAGGTGGAGGATTTCCAGAGGGTGGTGGGATCTTGTAGTTTGGTGGCAGGAGTTGGGTGGTACTGGAATATGCAGTTTGGGTGAAGAAATTAGGAATTCAAATACAAGCCTTGACATGAGTGGGAGGAAGGTGGTATTTGTGTACTATGAGGGTATTGGAGAAGAGTTGTATATTTGGGTCTGGTGAAAGGGAAGTGGGACAACTGTGCTATATGAGTGGGGTGGTGTTTTATTATTTTAAATTTTGCTTTAGGAAAAAAATAATTTTATTTATTTATTTTTATTTATTTAAACATTTGTTGACCGAGATATGCATGCTGAGCCAAGGCTAATTTCTAGGTGCAACCCAGGGGAGGGGGGGGATAAGAGACTGCAGAAAATTACACACAAGTACTTCATTTTAACAGTGATTTGGAATAAACAGATACAATGGTGTTTGAAATAACATCCGTTGTGACAAAACTGACAATGGTTATAGCAAATAATTCCATGATAACACAAAAAGACACAAGTTAAAACATTTCTGGATATGAGACAACTAGGAGAGCAAAAACACAACATAAGTGCATATAGTATGGTCTAGTTCTTGTAAGTGCTATGGGGTGGGGGTAGATCACCTGGGGCACAGGCAGGGAGGAGTTGGTAGGAGGCGTAGTTGTGCCTTACAAATGAGGTAGAAGGAGGAGCTTCTGATGGTGGGGGCAAGCTTGTTCCACAAACTAGGGAGCCGGTAGGAGAAAGCAGCTTTGCCAGAAGTTGAGGAAGGGCAAGGAATAAGAAAATATCTATCACTTCTGTACCTCAGTAGATAAGGGATATTAGATGCTTCCAGGTGTGGGGGGGGTAGCATGTCGAACTAATATTTAGATATAAAGTTGAGGGAGTGAATGTAGTGCCTGTGGGAGAAAAGGGCTATTCCTAGGAGGGAGTAAAGATCACAATGATGGGTTCTAAGGGGAGAGCTGGTAGCAAAATGGTAGAACGAGTTAAGGAGGGTATCTAGCTTGGACAGGGTGGTTGCTGGGGCAGGACTAAAGACCACATCTGCATAATCAAAAAAATCATTTTAGTTACAATTTGACATTTGGCAGGAAGTGGGAGGGAGTCACTGTGCTGGTATAGCACACCAAGTTTGAGGCATAATTTGGCGATGGTAGCATCAATGTGAGGTGAGAAAGATAAGTGGGGATCAAGCCAGACACCCAGGTACTTGTATTTGCTGACCTGTTCTAGTGGGGAACCATCCAAGGAAGTGATGGGGGAGAGGGGAGGATCTGTTGAGTTTCTGTGCCATGCCAAATAGCATGGACGCAGTTTTGGAAGTGTTGAGTTTTAGTTGGTTTAGGCTGAACCAATGTTGAATGTTGCCAAAGTCCCTATGAAGAGTAACTTGAACATCACTTAGAGGTGAGCCAGAGGTTAAAAGGATAGTGTCATCTGTATACATGTCTATGCTGGATTTAGTGCAGGAGGAGGGAGGTAATTTATGAAAAGGGAGAAGAGGATGGAGCCAAGCACAGATCCTTGTGGAACACCTGCTAGGATGGGGGGATGAGACGTCAGCTATTCTGACAGACTGTAACCTGTTGGAGAGGTAGGAGTTGACCACTTTATGGTGATTGGATCAAGGCCTATTGCTTCTAATTTTGACAAAAGGTTGGGGTGAAATACTTTGTCAAAGCCCTTGGCTAGGTCGATGAAAACAGTGGCAGTAAGGAGACCTTGATCTGAGGCAGTGTGGATGTCATTAGTGACATGCAGGAGAGAGGAGATCATGGAAAGCTGTTTCCTAAAACCAGACTGGTGGGGAGAAAGGAGGTTGTTAGTAGCAAGACATTTCACCAGTCTGGAGTAGGCCAGGGATTTCTGTAGCTTTGCAAGTGTAGGGAGGAGGGAGATCAGCCTATAGTTATCAGGCTTAGTGGGATCACTGCCTTTATGGAGGGGAATAGCTGAAACAGATGTCCAGACCTGAGGGACTGAGTCTGAAGGGAAGGAGAGGTTTAGTAGATGAATGAGAGGCTTTGTGACTGCCAGTGCAGAGATTTGCAGAAATTTGGGGTGGATTCCATCAGGGCTGGATTTGGTGGTATTTAGCACACTGAGGGCAGAGAGGACTTCATGTTCAGTGACAGGAGAGAATATGAAGTTGTTTAAATAGGGAGATGGAGGGGGAACTGAGTCTTTCAGTTGGGGGCCATGAGGCATGGTGCAGGATATGAAAAATGTGTTGAAGGTATCAGCAGTGCTGATGAGGTTGGGCACAGGGTGACCATGTTGCATTAAGGAAGGGGGACTGGATTGAGAAGATTGGTCTAGGAGAGAGAGTGAACGACTTTCCAGAATTTGGAAGGATGGGCATGGGACAGCTGTAACTTGAAGAAGTCTGCTTTTGCCTGTCTCATGGCATTTGTGCAGGAGTTGTGGATGGAGTTGTAGGCCTTTCTATTATTTGTGGTAGGGAGGATGTGAAGGCACACCAGGCTTTATCTCTGGCCTTGCATAAGATGAGGGTGGGAGCAGAGATCCATTTATGGTGCCACTTTTTTACCCTGAGCTGTGAGTATGTGCAGGAAGCTTGAGAGGGCAGTATCGACATTCGGTGTGTAGTATAGCTGGTGCCAGTCAGCATGATTAAGGCTGGTTAGCATGGATTCAACATCAAAGGTGTTTAGGGAGCATGTGTTACTGTACTTGGGAGCAGACTTGGGCAGACAGACTTTTCTGATGCAGTATGTGATGCAGTGATCACTTGGTGCATTTGCAAGAATGCCAGATGAGGTTACCCTGTGCAGATGTGTTATGAAGATCCAGTTGATTAGAGAGTGATGTTGTGAGTTGGGGTTGTAGCAAGTGAGTTTGTTAAGTAGTTCAGTAATGTTAAGGGGCTCTAATTTGGAGATGTGGGTCTTTGAAGAGAGGGTAAGCCAGTGCAGATTGAAGTCACCTAGCAGTACCAGTTTACCTTTGGCGGAGATGTCAGAGAAGGTACCTAGGGTGGAGATGAAGGATTCATGTGTGAGATGGAGTCCGGCATATAGTACACCAATAAATAAAGGGAAAGAGGCAGGTAGGGCAAGTTGTGCCAGAAGGAAATTCATGGAAGCCTGGGTGTGATTCTTTAAAATATACTGAGCTTGAGATGCATTGCTTTGTGTATTAGGCTACACCACTACCTCATTTACTATGGTCCTGTCTACGTAGAGTAGTTTGGGAGATTACCGGAGGCAGATGGAGTCTTTGCAGAGAGCCATGTTTCAGACAGGCATTTTGCCATTCAACATTAGGGTGAAAGAAAGCAACCTTTCCCAGCTATACACAATACAAAATTCCTGACTTTGTACCAGCTTTGCAGACAGTCTTACTTTGCTGAATCACCAGTCCTTGAAGCTTTCCTGTATTTTCTCTCAACTTTCCTAAAATGCACTCTACTGCAGTCTAGTACCCATATGCCAGTCATAATTTGTTGCAATGCTAGCTTTATATGGAATTTCACCATGCAATCGGCAATATTGCACATTGAGGCCTCAAGATTAATGTCCTTAATAATGTCCTGATATGACACCACCAGGTCTCATATTGTCTTCCACTTTGTAGTCTCAGTCACCCACTATGTGAAAATGCAGTCCTGAGTTACATCTACAACTCCTTGTCTCTTCTGACTCCCAGCCACTGGTGTACCACAGTCTGTATCTGGAAGGTGTGAGTCACACATTAACACTAAATCTCCCAGTTATGCCATTTTCGTTATCTCCCTTTCCAGAGCTTCATCTATCATCATTGTTTTATCTGGTGGCTTACACACTACCCTTACACTGTTCCTTCTCCAACTGTCCATCACCTGTAACCACAGTGGTTCATCCCCTCCTGTTCCTTTCCTTGATTGCTGCATCATCCAGAACCATAGTATATTTCTTGACTGCAGCTTTTCAAAGTTCCTTTTTTTTCCTCCTGAAGAGCTTGTACTCTGAAACATGTATGCCCCAGCAGTTGTTCAGAATAACCAGAAGCACAAAACTTCAAAAGTACAACAAAAAGTAATAGTAAGGTAAAAACGCTCCTTGAACCTTTTTCGATTGTGTGGTTTACTGTTTCTTGAAAAGCCTTTCGAGGCTTTGTTCTTCAGTCTTAACTACTATAATGCATAAATGTTAGAATATTTAACCACATATTTCCATGAATCTGAATTGATAATGCTAACAACTGGCAAAGCAATCCCTGTTTACCACTGGTACCTCCTCACTCATGTTGCTTCATACCAAGCAATCCCTGGAATCCAGTGACCCCCTTCCCTCAACCAAACCCATGACATGTAGTCCCTGTAGTCCATTACCACCTCACACATCACCATACTTTGTTTCAAGAAAAACCCTAGTCCTCAGTGGTATCCCTTCCTTATGCCATCCCTTTGCTAAGTAGTGCCTAATATCCACTGACACCCCCACAGCCCAAATAAAGAAGTCTATGGCATCCAGTAGCATGCCAGTCAGTTCCTGGGGTATAGTGGCAACCCATTCCTCACCACAGCTTATACCAAGGAACCCCTAGTGTCCACTGATAACCTCTCTCTTACCTCAGTCCTGTGACAAGTAATCCCTAATGTCCATTGACACCCCCTCCATCACACAGCCCAACTAAGCAGTCCCTGGCATCTAGTAGAATCCTCATCCTGTCTCATGCCAAGTAGTCCCTGACATACAGTAGCACTTGCCACCCTCTAACCCAAGCCGAACAGTCCTTGTCATTCCAGTAGCTCTCCCTCTCATGCTGTCACAGCAGACAGTCCCTAACATCTAGTGTCAACCAGTGCATATCTTATTCTAAGCCACATTGTTTCTTGCTTCCAGTTTTACCCCTAGTATTTTTAAGGCATACCTTCCCTTCTAGCCCTTCTGCAATGTCACTAATAAAGACACTAAAAAGGACTGTTCCCAGTAAAGATGCTTGTGGCACCCACTGGTCACCCTCCCCTCCTTCCTCTGAGTGCACTCTGTTAACCAGCATCCTCTGTTGCTTATCCCCCAATCAATTTCTCTCCAGTTTGACATCTTGGGTCCCACTCCCAGACTACCCAGCTTGTTTATGAGTCTCCTTTGTGAAACAGTGTTGAAAGCCTTACAGAAATCTAGGTAAGACACATCCATCACTCCACCCTGATCTAATTCCCTGGTCACTCAGTCAAAGTAATATATTAGATTTGTTTGACATGACCACTCCCTTGGGAATCCATGCTACCCTGGATCTTGTAAGCCACTGCATTCAAGATATTCCACAATTCTTTCCATCAGTAGTGATTAGTGATGGGCTAAGTGGCCCCAATTGTCTCCTCACCAAAAAAAATCCACCTGGGGCTGTCCCCCCTGGAGGTCTGTGCCTCCCTACTCTGGACCTGGACTGTGTAGTACGATACAGGCTGCATGGTCATTGGCTCATGCTGTGGACCATGGGCATTCAGCCCTGTCGTGTCGGGAAGGTCAGCAGGTGAGGTGGCAGGCGGGTGGGTGCCGCCCGCTGCTGACTGGGGAAGAGCATGGTGGTGGTGGGGCTCAGTGGGAGGGAGGAGGGGGGGTACCGCTGGACCATCAGGGATATTGGATTATTTATTTTCATACTGAAGCCCACAATCAGGCTGTGAGTGGTCCACTGGACCACCAGGGATATTGGATGAATCATTTTCATACTGAAGCCTGCGATTGGGCTGCAAGCAGTCCACTGGATCACCAGTGATATTGGATGAATCATTTTCATACTGAAGCCTGCGATCAGGCTGTAAGCAGTCCACTGGACCACTGGGGATATTGGACTTTGGAATTTAAACATATGCCTGTGATTGGGCTTCGAGTGGGCCACTGGATCATCAGGGATATAGGACTGCTTGTATTTCAACAGATGCCCGTGATCGGGCATAGGGGGGCACCGCCATGAAGGTGCAGCTGGAGCTCTGGTGGCCACCAACAGCTTGCAATAAGGCAGCTCACCTGTGGGTGGCCAGCTGTTGTTCCCTATTTTTTTGGCTCACCTGTGTGCAGTGCAATTAGGGGCTGCGCATGCATGGACTCAGCACATCCTGGACTGAATATCGGGATGTGTGGAGTCTGCATGGCTTGCCCCCCCCCACCTGAGCTGCATGCATTACTGATGTGCTCCGGCACATCGGGATTTGCTCCAGGTACAATCCCCATTTGAATATCATGCAGGGGTGCATCATTGTGTTGTGCCATGCACAACCCTTCTGAATATCCAGGCCTAGGTGCCTAAACCTAGAGTCAGACAGTAAATGAAAAAAGTAAGCAAACAATGACAGCCAAATCTCAGTGCTGCCAACCCTCCATTCTAACACTAAGTGCCCAGCCCCCCCCAACAGTCAATGAAAAAAAAAGTAAGCAGACAATGGGAGCCCATCTCCAGTGGTATTATAGAAAGAAATGTTAGTTGTTCTCTGTATTAATCTATTGTAGCATTTCTCCCTGCTATTCATTGTACTATTGCACATGTGTGTACTTGTCAGTTGTACATCAAATAAAAAGCAGTGTTATTCCTTAGTCAGCAGTAAAACTTTAACCCGCTTAATAGAATAGCATATGGGAATTCATAGGATGAATACTAAAAACAACAGAAGTGCAGTAGTGCAATGAATATCAGGGAGCAATGCTATACCAGATTGGAATAAAAACAACTGACATTTCACTCCAGAAGCAGAGTTTTATCAGAGTTAGTAACTTAATGCAGAAATGCCCTTATATTATTTGGCACTGGGTCTGAATAGCATATGTATGAACATCGCTGTCAATGACAGCACCTTCCATACAGCAGTATGCAGAACAGTGGCAGGAACAAATGCCACAAGTAAAGGCAATGCCACTGGTAGAGGTCACACAGCACACTGACAACTGTTACAAGTCCAAACCCTTTTTTTAGTGAGGGTTCTGTCCCCCCACACCCCCTTAACTAAAATAATCAACTCCGAGTTGGAGTTGGATTACAGGAGAAAAACAAAATTTTGAATGCCAGGATTAGAACCATGATCTCTACCACCATTGTGGCCAAGCAGCTCCCTGTCTCAGTCCTTTCTGCCATAGGAGCAGCTCAGCAACCATTTCCAATTTCCCAGCCCTTGACTTCTTCCTAGTACTATCGACAGCGACCTGGGTAGCGCTAACTGCACAGTACTGTTTAATCCCTGTCACTGTCTGTGGTATGCCATTCGGACATTGCTGTTTTTTTCCTTATGTTATATTTGTAACACTATTGTATTATTATATTATTATATTATCCATCTCAAAGTGATGTGTACAAATAAAAAATTTAAAACAACAATTATGATGCATCCTAAGGATACGAGGAGGCACTTATAAAATTACAACTGGCAATTAAGGTAATGAAAAGTATAATATCAAACCTGGTATAAACTACTCAAAATGCATATTTTCACAGTTGGTTAGTGCATGTAATTATATAAAAAGCTTTATATATAAACTACAATATAGGGTAATATAAATTGTATAGAAATCCATTTTGTGGATGTTGGAGTGAAACAATGAGGATATAAAATTGACAGGTATTCATTTATATATCACTTCTCTTGAGAGACATTTTCTTTAGGATTGTGGAAACAATGAACTCTGCAGTACAATGATTCCAAATATCAGGAATGTATTCTAAAAACATTAGATAAAAAGTAGTGCATTATTATGTCAGATGCTCAGCCATAATGGATCTGTACCTTGGGGGCACACTATAGCCCAGGTGTGAATGATTGCTTTGAACCTGTGCACTTTCTGTAACATTTCTATAGACAATCTTTATTTCCTGTATATAAAGATAGCAGGCATACTTTGCAACGGAAGTGTTTTTTTTTTTATTGTATTACAGTGGTAGTTATCTATAAGTTGCCTACCTCGAGATACCTCGAGGTTCCACTGAGGCACTCAAGTTACAATTTGCTTTGACTGTAATGTGAATTTGCCTCATTCTGCTTCAGTATACCTAGGTATACCTCAGTACTGAGAAACTTCTAGGGATACCTCAGTACTGAGAAACTTTTCTATGTCTACCACTGTATAATTAAGACTAAATGAGCATCTGAGATAATGATGTCCTGCTTTTTATTGTTTTTTAGAATACATGCCTGACATTTGTATTTTGTATCACAGAGTTCATTGGATCCACAGTGCTAGAGAAAATGTATCTCAAGAGAAATAATATATATGGATGAACACCTAAATATTTTATATCCTCAGTGCTTCACCCCAACATGAGCAAAATGGACTTGATATAAATTTACATTTACTGATATCGTGGTTTATATTTAAAGCTTTTTTAATACTTTCATCTACTAACCAACTGTTGAAGATATGCCTTGTTGGTAGATAATACCAGGTCTGATGTTATACTTTCATTAAGTTTATTGCCAGTTGTAACTTTATGAGCCTGCTTTTATCCTGAGGATGTGTCACCTTACTATCAGATTGCTAATGTTTCTTTCATATATGATACTGTATTCCAGTTTACATGTAATATGACATATTTTAAATAGAGCCTTTAACAACAAAACAATATGCTAATTCCAGATATCATGAACATTTACACAAATGTATTTGCTGCCATATTGGCTCTGTCTAGAGTTGTTTTCTAATGTCACCGGTCCTGTGATGGTTATGGAAATCTCTTTGTAATTGTCCAAAATTCATCTATGTGTTTTGCTAATGAAGACTGGGAATAAAACTAATTCTCATTTATACAGTGCTTTTCATATACACTCTATCCCAAAGTACTCACCAAGCAAAGAGATAGAATGGTTTTGCACTGACTGTAAACCATGCAGTAGCAGCCATTCTGCTAACTAACACCAAGACATAGGATGTATTATGTCTTGACATTTCAACTAAGACAGATGGGGCCATACTGTTATGGTGCCTTTTCTTGCACAATGAATAACCCCTTATCCTTTGGTTAAAATGGAGCTGGATTGTGTTAAATATTCAAGCTCCCTGTTTGTCAGTCTCTTAACCAAACATTTGTATATTTAATTGGTCTTTGCTTTACCTTTCTGGATCTTGGTACTGTTAAAAAATCTGAGATTATACCCCTGCACCCTTTTTCTTTCAACTTCTCCCCAGTTTCTCACACTAATTATATCTGTCATTAACTTTTTTTTCCCTAATGTCATTTATCACGTGATGGTTATGGAAATCTCTTTTATATTTTTAAAAATACATCAATGCATTTTGCTATTGAAGATTAGAAATAAATAAATTCCCATTTATATAGTGCTTTTCATACACACTCTATCCCAAGTATTCATCAAGCAAATAAATGGTTTTGCACAGACTGTAAATGTGCAATGGCAGCCATTCTCAACACCCACATATAGCCATTGACAAAATCCATACTGTGGATGGTTAAAAACAGAAAAAGATTGAATCCATTGAGACAATTGTCTTCACCAAAATTATGGAGAAAGGGTTGTTGTCCAGAATATCAGGTTCTATGATTGCCACATGTTAATTGGTAGAAGTTACCTCATGTTATTGCTTCATCACAAAGATGACTCACTGTGACAGTACAGCCCCCCGCAGTGCTGCCCTAGAGTGGTAGGGCTTGGCTGAATTCAAGTACCAGTGTGGGATTAGAAACCATGACATTCTTGCCAAGAGGCAAATATGCTAACAATGGTTCCATGTGAATATCATGCATCCAGTTTCAGTGCAGTCAATAGTAGTATGGTAATTCTGCCGTAATTGTTAACCACACACACACACAACAAATCACAGCATTGCAAGTACAGCACGATCACCTGATTGGTTGCTTACAATATTTAAGATGGAGGTAAGATCTAGATGTGTTCCAATCCCAGTGATGCCAGGAAACTAGCTAAGAAAAACAGAAAGTGATGCTCTGCCAGAGTAGAAAAGGGAGAACCAGAGTTAGACTCAGACAATTGAACTAGCACTATGGACTCTGTGCTAAGTCGGGGTTTTTTTAACTGTGTGCATGCCTAAACCTGAAGTGTGATATCCAGTGACTACCCATGATATACAGCAGCTGACATCTTTTGCTGTATGTTTGGGGACATAGCCCTAATGTTGGAAGGGGTGTCATGTCTGAAAGTATAAGGAATATTTCTTTTTTTTTTAAAGTTATTTCTTTCTACTGCTGGCTGTCATCCGGAGGGAGCCGCCAGCCCTGTCCCTCAGCATCTATCATCTGGTACTGGCCCATACTCCCAGGGCTTGCCCCTCTGGTGGGGCTGACAGGGTTCTCTAACCCCTACCGGAGACCAAATTCAGTGTGGCCAGCACCATGGCTGGCCAGGAGTGGAGCCTGTGAGGCATCCTCCACAATTATGCTGTGGCCTCTTGTGGTTTTTCATGGTTTTCTCCCCAGGTGTTGAGGCACACAATGATGCCTGCAGAGAGGAGTGTACATGTGTCTGCATACATTCCCTTCAAGCGTCTGCCACTATTCCTCCCCCTTTTGCAGCACAGTGTCCTGTCCTCCAGCCTCTGTTAGGAAGCAGGTAAGCCCCGACCACTGAAGACCCCCTCCTGGATAAGTAGAGCAGTTCATCAGATGCTTAATCCTTCTCCTCCCCTGCCAACCCCTGAAGGCCCATGCTTGTTCCCGAACATGGGTGGCTGGCATAGCATGAGGCAAGGCATCCAGCATCTCAACCCTCAGCCCCACCGGGCCGACTCACATTTTCTTTTTTAAGCAATAATATTTTATAAACTGACCGCATGGTCAAGATGGCACTGCAAGTGTATTGTCAGGCTCCTTTGTGAGTGTGCCCCTGCCCAGAGATACTTTCTCTACCCTTGTGAGCAGCACACAGATTGTAGCACATCAGTCTGGGTTTCTGCAGCTGGATAAAAGTCATTGTCTGCTAGCAGACAAATGTGTTTAAATTGCTGGAGATGGCACTGTACGTGTATTGTCAGGCTTCTTTATGAGTCTGCCCCCCTGCCCAGAGATACTTTCTCTACCTTTGCGAGCAGCATACAGATTGTAGCACATCAGTCTGGGTTTGTGCAGCTGGATAAAAGTCATCTGCTAGCAGACGCATGTGTTTAAATTGCTGGATAATACTCATATTTTACCATGTGTAACCTGCTGGTCATATTTAGCATTTTGGGCTGTTTTGTTATTTGCTATGTAGCAGTATGCACTTTAATGTGAAGGATGCTGTATTGCTATACACTTATACCACTGAGCTTAATTGTTCGCTCTGAATTTGATACGTGCACTTGACGTGATACTCCTAACAATTTAGACATATTGATGCACAGCCTTTTTCATAGAAATTACGCCGTTTTCCTAACTCCAGTGATTGCGTCAACTCCAAGAATACCTTTTTTATTTTAGTTCAATGGGCATCCACAACCATATTGTGGAGTAATACTTGTGCACAGATGTAGATAGCCAGAAGGCTTGTTGTTTGACTGTTATATGTAGATGCTGTGGACATTCTCCCTTGAGGGACTACCATCCTATTGGAGTACCATAAAAGCTAGGGAACCCTCCTGAAGAAGGTTTCAGCCCTAGAGGTGCAAGGATGACATTATTCCTTTTGGCTAAATGTACCATAGGAAACAGTTCATGGAGAGAAGCAAGTGGCTGGAGCAGGAGGTGAGGGGACTGGGAGCAAATACAAAGGCTTCTCAATGTGGCTAGAGGAAGTTGGTTTGTATGGCCCAGGAAGGGTTTGTGTGTGGCTGGTTGCTCCTGCCAAATGAACCACAGGCTTAGCCTTTTCATTTACTAGGCATAGACAACCACAGTGTGGAGAAGCACAGAGACATAGAATGTGTTGGCAGAAAAGGACTGCTTTGCCCACACAGTCTGTTCACGTGTTCTCTGACTATTTTACATCAACAGACCCTGTCTGGTCTCTGGTGACCATTTCACTCACTATCTCTTATCTAATATACCCTAATGTTTATCCTATACATGCATGAAGCCCTCCACTGTTCTTGCCTCCACCTTGCTGGTTGGCTGGCAGTCATTTCCATGTGTCTGCCACCATTTCAGTACTGAAGTAGTTCCTCATTTCTTTTCTAAACTCCCCCTGTGCAACTTCATCTCATGCCCACTGAGACCCGGAGCTCATTCTCATTTGGAAAATGCTCCCCTCCTGCACTCTGTTCACTCCTGTGAGGAACTTGTAGGTCTCAATCAAGTTGCCTGCCATTCTCCTCTTTTCCCAGCTGTACATATTGAGATTCTTAAGTCTCTCCTTGTTCAGAAGGGCTTCCCTTGCAACTCCTGCACTATTTTGGTTGCCTTCACTGGATAACCTCCACCCTGCCAAAGTCCTTTTTGAGGTGCTGTCTCCAGAACTTGGCAAAGTACTTCAGATAAGGGTGTACTGGAGAGTGATGCAGTGGCAGCACCACCTCCCTCTTCCTGCTGGTGATGCCTCTCTCTATGCAGCCTAGCATCTCACTAGCCCTGCCCACAGCCTTTCACGCTGTGCTGTCACCTTGAGATTCTCTGATGTAATAACCCCAAGGTCCCGTTCCTGCCTAGTGACTGTCAATACCTCCACTCATCCTGCACTCAGCACCAGGGTTCCTATGCCTTAGGTGCATAATTTTGCAGTTTTTTTGCATTGAACTCCAACTGCCATGTCTTTGCACACTCCTCAAGTTTCCCCTAGATCACTGTGCATTTTCTGCATCACCTCCTGAGTATCCACCCAATTTCAGATTTGGTGTCATCTGCAAACATGCATACCTGCCCCTCTATTTCAATCAATCAATCAATCAATCAATCAATCAATCACTCAATAAAAATCTCTATTTTGCCAGGTGGAACATCATTGAGACAAGCTTATTTGCAAGATGGACCTGGGGCAAAACAATCTATTTATTTATTTAACAGATCATAGGAGTTACAACCCTTTGAGTCATAGACTCATTTACAAAGGCTCTGTGTCAAACATAAAAACATACTACAATGGTACAGGACAGGAGTATAGCAATCACATCTTGTACAGAGGTATTTTACATACAATAGCTAAATGTCTATTGACCTATACATGTAGTAGCTAGGGTATTGAACTTAACCACAAATAGGATCAGTTACAGAGCAAGTGCAGCATCATGGGCTTTGTCAGGTAGCAGAAATACAGTGATCAATAACAAAAACTGTCTTATACAGTTGGTAGCTATGGGTAGTAGTACCATGCATTGAATACTGATTCAGTCATTAATAACAGTTGGGAGTAGTATATATTGGTATGGGCAGTGAAGCCCAATGCTGACACTTTGGTCAGCTTGAGAAGTCTGTAGGCTGGGGAAACTGAGTTAGTGGGTGCCGTCTAGGAGAAGACATTGTCTGGAGCAGCTCTGGGATGGGCTAGGTCAGAAAGGGGGATTAGCAGTTACACTTGCAGTGGCGCAAAGCGAGAATGTGTTTTTTTAGGGTAGTCTTAAAGTGCCCTAGTTTGGGGAGGGAGATAATGGCTTGGGGCAGCTTGTTGTACCATATCGGGGCTCTATAAGGGAAGGATGGCTGCGCTAAGGATGCCCTGACCCTGGGCACAGTCCACATGTGTTTGATGGTGGAATGAGTAGTTACATTGGGGGGCATGAGAGTAGGAAGGCAGAGACCTCCAGGGGGGACAGCCCCAGGTGGATTTTTTTTTGGTGAGGAGACAAGTTTGATATTGTAGTCTTTCCTCCAGAGTGAGAAAGTTGGTGAGGGTGTAGAGAGTGCAAGTATGGGAGCATTTGTCTGCTCCTAGGAGGAGTCGGCATGCTTTGTTAATAGCTAGGTGAATTTTGTTCAGGGTGGTGTGGTCAGCGGCTGCATAAATGGGGAGTCCATAGTCAATGAGAGAGAGAACAGAAGAGGTGACAGCCAGAGTGAGTGCTTCTGGTGGAAGACAGTCTTTATGCCGGTAGAGAAGGCCTATATGGGCATTAATGGCTGAAGATAGAATGTTAATATGGGCATGGAAGGACAGGGAGGTGTGAAAGGTAAGGCCAAGATATTTATAGGTATGAACCTGTTCCAGAGGGAGGTGGGCATGGGAGGGGACTTTTAGTTCCACATCTTTGGCCTTGCTTTGCCTGTGGGCAAAGAGCATGGCCTTGGTTTTTTTGACATTGACCACGAGTCTGTAGTCGATGAACCAGCTTTCAATCTTGTTGAAAGAATCTTGGAGGGAGGACTGTAGGACAGTTGGGCTGTGGTGCGAGGCATAGAGGACTGCATCATTAGTGTATAGCAGTAAGTTACTAAAGCAGGATTTGGGTAGGGCATTTAAGTAGATGCTAATGAGCAGGAGGCCCAAAATGGAGCCTTGGGGACTCCAGACCAGACAGGCAGGTTGGTAGATAGGGTGTCATTGATTATGACACATTGGGATCTAGCTGTAAGGTAGCTGGTGAACCAGGAGAGGGGACCACATGATAGACCAGTAAGGTAGAGTGTGTCTAGGAGGAGAGGTTGGGAGACCATATCAAAGGCCTTTGAGAGGTCTATGAAGATGGCTCTGGCAAGATGTTTTCTTTCCAGAGCAGAGTGAATGAAAATAGATAATTCTATGAGGGCAGTGGTTGTGCTATGGCCCGATCTGAAGCCATGTTGCTGTCTACATAGGTTTTGGCCTCCTGCAGTGTAATGACTCTAAGGTAGAAAGGGGGTACTAGAAATTGGGCTCAGGGGGAGCCAGAATAGGGTCAAAGAAGTTGCCCAGGAGGACTGTGCTAAGATCAGAAAATGCGGAGTTGAGGCAGTTGGCAATAGCCTGGGGGTCTGTGAAGATAGTATTATTGACACAAAGCTGGGGGGGAAGGTTTTTCCATTTAGTTCTTTAATATAGTCCCAAAATTTTGGCACACTCCCCTAGGAGGAGGCCAGGGTGGCTTTATAGTAATCAGCCTTGGCCTTGGGTCTGGTCCAGGTACACCTATTATGTGCGGCTTTGTAGGTTTGCCTGTGAGCCAGATTCAATGGCTCTGTGCCAGAGATCATCTCTTTGTTTTGGTTGTTGCTGTAATAAAGGCTTGATCCAAGGGACATTGTATTTTACAGATTGCATTTTTGTAAGAGGGGCATAAATATCACATGCTTTGTTGAATGAGCATGTGAAGTAATCTAGGGCCACATCAATATTTGGGGCCTGGGATATGGGGAACCAGTCCCATTGGGCCAGGTACTGTCTGATTTTTTTCAGACCACCAGGCCTTAGGTGCCTGTGTGTGGATATGCTAAGTTGAGGTTTAGGCAGGTGACATGACCAGGAGAAGAGGATGAGGGAGTGATCACTCAGAGAGTCCGGGAGGACCTCTAGATCGGTGATTCTATGTGGCTGGTTGGTTAGTAGTATGTCTAGAAGGGTCTGGGAGCCATTTGTGGGATTCACCCTGGTGGGCTGGCAAACCAATTGGATCAGGTCAAGCGCTGTAAAGCTGTCCTTAACAGCAGCTGCTAAATTGGAAAGCCAGTTTACATTGAGATCACTAACCAGGATATGTTCCGTTTTGGTTGGGAAAGTGGAAATGTAGTTTGCGAAGGATTGTATGGCCATTACTTGGTTCCGTGGGGAACATATGCAGCTGTGATGGTGAGAGGTGCCCTGGAGGGGTCCAGGGTAAGTTTCATTGACAGGGCTTTGGCACTGTGATCCAGTGAGGGGGCTGAAAGAGCTTGGCTCAGTAGGGAGTCTCAAATATAGAGGGCACATCTGCCACCCCGTTTACCCACACTGTCTGCTCTGTATCTAGTGAGGACAGGGAAGGTTATGAATAAGTCAGGGTTTTTTTATAGACAGCCAGGTTTCTGTGAGCACAAGGACATCAGGCTGGTATTGTGCTGGCCAACATTGGAGGTTTGCAGTTTTTTGGGGAAGGCTGCAGATGTTAATGGCAGCTATACGCAGCCCTTGGTGTGATGTCTGTTGACTATGGGGGGTGGTGCGTGGGTTGGAGTGAATGTTTCCCGATATAAGGAGTAATATGGCTAGGACCCTGAGAAGGGCAAGAGACTGCTGCTTAGTGGTCAGGCACAGATGATGCACAGGCTTAGAGTGAATAGCACAGGGAATGGGTAAGTTGAGGAGGGCAGGAGAGGTTAGACAGATGTGATGGCAGGAGGGTTGGGAGGGTGTATTGTGACAGTACGTTAAGTGGGGGAGTGGATATTTGTCAGGCATTGACATGGTGGGTGGGGGTTGGGAATAGGTAGAGAAGGTAGGGAATGAGATGTGTGTTTGGATGTGGGAAGGGCAAACTGGTCCAAGGAGGAGCATGTTAATCGTTATCATCAGGAGACTGGATAGTCTGCTGGGAGATAGGTGGTTGGGCAGCGGACAATTGCCAACAGGGTTAAGACTTAACAGGTTGAGTGAACGTACATAACAATTACATAGTAATAATAATAACAACATAATAACATATAACTATCACATGTGACAAGATACTTGCACCAGAACATAGCAATAGGATCAACAGGAGGTAGTGCCATTTAAATACAATTGCATTGATACAGATACATGGACGTAAGGTAATGAGCTAAAGTTTATACAGTAAACATCATTGGAGGAGTCATAGTGAGCAGGAGTGGCAGTTCCTCTAGTGTCAAAGTGCGAAGAAGATTGAGATGTAAGAGTCCTTTGATAAGTACTGTAGGCATGTCCTGGCAAGTGAGGTGGAAGGGGGGGTATAGGGAGTGGGGAGGGAAGGTCAGCTGAGACAGGAGAGGGTTGGACATGATGGCCTAGGGAGGAAGGACTGTTCGAAGGGAGAACACGCAGATGCCACAGGCAATGGTTGGGGTTTAAGTCCAATATTTGATGCAAACACAGATCGTGATGTTGGGACCTTGATTTGGACAATGACAGAAGGGATGACTCAAATGATGCCTCAGGCAATGGTTGAGGCTTAAGTCCAGAATTTAAAGCAGTAACAAATCATGATGTTAAGACCTTGACTTGAAGCAATGACAGGCCTCAGAGAAGGTCTTCAGGAACAAGGATTTGAAGAGGGAGAACATGAAAGGGGAAGTGAGCCTTAAGGTTTTCTGGATGTTATTCCAGAGCGTAGGAAGAGTGAAGCTTATTATGGCTCTACCAAAGTCCGTTTTAACTTTAGGGATAGCCAGAGATAAGATGGTAAGACTTTTGAGAGAATAGGCACTAGGGATGTGGGGAGTTAGGCAGCTTGTGTGGTACTGAGGTAATTTATGAATGATTGCCTTATATGTCCATAGAATAGCATTCTTTTGCCTCCTGAAGCTAAGGGAGCTCCAGCCTATGGAATAATAGAGGATGCAGTGGTGATTGTCATAAGGGGTATCCAAAATTAACCTAGGGGCTCTGTGGTATAGGGTATTAAGCTTGGAGAGAGCTGTGATAGTGCTATGGCGATATAGGAAGTCCGCATAGTCTAGGAGAGGCAAGAAGGTAGCTTGGACTAGGAGTTTTCTAGCCTCCTGGGTTAGTAAGTGCTTGATCCTGAGGAAAGTACTGAGCCTTTGACACAGTTTCTTAGTGAATTCTTCAATGCAATCAGTGAAGAACAATCTGTAGTCAATCCAGACCCCAGGTATTTGAATTGTTCCACGAACTCTCAGGCTTCTCCCAAAAAGGTGCTTAAGTGAGGAACCTTATCGGGGTTGAGATGAGAAGCCAATGGTGAGAAAATCATGGCCTTAGTTTTTTTGGTATTGAGCAGGAGTTTCAAGCTGAGTAGATTTTTTTGGAAGATGTCAAAATCATTCTGGAGATCCAAAATGGCTTGATCCGGAGTTGATCTGTTAATGTATACCACTGTATCATCAGTGAAGAGATGGATACTAGATGAAGAGGAGAAGTGGACCAAGTATGGATCCTTGGGGGACACCTCTAAGAAGTATTTTTTTTGGAGATAGGTCTCCTTCAGCCATGACCTGCTGCTCTCTGTCCACAAGATAGTTTGCAACCCAACTTTGGGCCAGGTTGTCCACCCCAACTTTCTTCAGCGTCACCAGGAGTAAATCGTGGTCCACTATATATTGCTTGTTATCAATGCTTCAGTATCCCTTATGAAAATATTGAAGAGGTCTGTTCACAACAGTGAACCCTGTGGCACACTGCTGTCAGTCTCCCATCCTCAGAGTGTTTGAAATGTAACAGCACCATATGTCTCCTACCTGTTAACCAGTTTCAAACCAAGTTTACCAGTCTGGGCCCCACTTCCAAAGGAGTCAACTTCCAAATCAGTCTTTTATGTGGCAGTGTGGAAGGCTTTGCTGATGTCTAGATAGGCTATGTTCACTACCTTCCCCTGGTCTATTTCCCTGGTTAGCCACTCAAAGAAATCTATCAGATCTGTTTGGCATGCCCTTCCCTCAATGAATACATGCTGTCCGTGATTCTGCAGCCAATTTCATTCCAGATGTGCAACCAGTCTGTCCTTCAGTAGGATTTCCATTAGTTTCCCCACCACTGAAGTTGGGTTGACTGATCTGTACTTCAGGGGAAGGTGCTGCAAGTTGTGGATTTCAATCTGCCAGATGTGAAGTGGAACCTTCCAGTTGCAGCTTTGACAAGGAGCAGGACCATCCTTGACTCCTTACAGGGAGTTTTTATCAGGCAGCTATCAAAAGAAGTTACCAGGGATAGGGCAGTGTTGGACCTAGTGTTATTAAATAGGGACATCACTGTAGATGTCACAGTGGGGAGCAGAGGTGAGCCATATAAGGATGAGAGTCATGAGAGAGTAAAGGATTGCTAGAGGGGTGTTTCTGGGGGATAAGATTTTTTCCCCCTTTCTTGCTTGCCATCAAGGGAGTAAGAAGAGGCAGCTGGGTGATGTCACAGGCTGCA
Source organism: Neoceratodus forsteri (assembly GCA_016271365.2). Classification (NCBI taxonomy): domain Eukaryota; kingdom Metazoa; phylum Chordata; order Ceratodontiformes; family Ceratodontidae; genus Neoceratodus; species Neoceratodus forsteri. The sequence continues at coordinate 279,044,612 of CM028135.1, forward strand.
AGATTCAACTGAAGGGTTTACTAAAGGAACAAAACTCAAACAAAGGAAGGAGGATATTTAACTCCTCCAGTGTTTAGGTACTCACCACTTAGGACAGAGGAAAGCACCACTGAAAGAGGGCTTAAGGGCCTGCAATGGAGCAAGGGTCAGGAGGAGGCAGAAGAGACCTGGAGATCCTGTCACTGGAGGGGGGCTGGGTAGTATATTTTGTGGCATCGTTTTTTGAATATATTGATGCAGGCTGTGCATCAGGAGGGGAAGCATTTGGGGGTATTTTACATTCTGGGGCTTTTTTTATATTAATACATACAGTGCATCTGGAGTTGGGGAAGTGTCTGATGTGTTAATCGGGACTGTTTTGGTGTGCTAAAGGGGACTGATTTGCTAAGGGAGCACACATAGCAGAGGGGTGCTCTGCTTCTCAGGTACTGATGTCTGAGGGGAAATATAAGTTGTTTAGTTGCTGGTACATCCCTTGTGGTTTACTTTGCAGGTATCACATCTCCTCACAGCTTGAATCTTCAGGTATCTCTTCATTCTCTGAGAGACACTTTGCTTGGTTGCTGAAGGAATTTTGTTTGGGGAATTGGGCTAGCTGATTTTTCTCAACTCAAATACCACCAAAGGAGTGGGGAGAGGTGGCTGGATGTCATCACGAGATGCATGATCCAACTGGAGGGTTTATTAAGGACACCAAACTCGAACAATGGAAAGAGGGTATTTAACTCCTCAAGAGTTTAGGTACTCACCACCTAGAACAGAGGAGAGCACTGCCAAAAGTGGGCTTAAGGGCCTGCAATGGAGCGAGGCTATGGAGGATGCAGAAGTGGCCTGGATATCCCTTCACTGGAGGAGGGCTAGGGTAGTATATCTTGCAGCATCATTTTTTGAATATATCTGTACAGAAGTACATCGGGAGGAGGGAAGCATTTGGGGGTATTCTACGTTTGGGGACTTTTTTTATATTAGTATATACAGTGCATAGGGAGGTGGGGAAGTGTCTGATGTGTTAAAGAGGGTTGTTTTGGTGTGCTAAAGGGGACTGTTTTGCTAAGGGAGCACACATAGTGGAGGAGTACTCTGCTGCTCAGGTACTGGTGACTGAGCGGAAATATAAGTTGTTTAGTTCCTGGTATATACTTTGCGGTTTACTTTGCAGGTATCACATCTCCTCACAGCTTTAATTTGCAGATCTCTCTTCATTCTCCAAGGGTCACTTTGCTTGGTTGCAGAAGAGGTTTTATTTGGGGAATTGGGTTGATTGATTTTCTTTTCCAAAACTCAAATGCAAGCAAGGGCTGGCAAGAGTCAAGGAGCTCGCCAGGTTATACAGTAAGGAATACCAATCTATTGCCTTCTCAGATGTGCTGCTAGTGACAAAAGCAAGCACATCCAGGAAACAGAGGAGAGAGGAATTTGACCAATGCCTGCCAGACTGGTGCAAGATGATGCGGTTTGGGCTGGTGGGGGGCTGGGGGTCAATGTAGGATGGCTAGAGCCTTTATGCCCCGGACATACTGCACCTCAGCAGGGAGGGATCTGCAGCCCTAAAAAAGTAAACTGGAGGAGTTTATTGAAAGCACATATAATTTAAACATATAATGGGATGGTTAAGGCAAAGTGGACTCAAGGTGGCAAAAGGTATGGGAGCCATCCTGCCTCCCCCTGAGGATGGTGATAGGGAGTTAAGCTATAGTTCAAAAAAGAGAAAGGTCAGGGGCTAAGAGGGGAGCAAGTGAGGAGAGGAATATGACTGAGTGCAGTGTAGTTGAATGCTAGGAGCTTAGGGAATAAAATACCAGAGCTCCAAGCACTGATGGCAGAAGGGAAAATAGACATATTTGCCTCACAGAGACATGGGCTAACCAGAACAATGACTGGGACCTAACAATTCCTGGTACAGCCTGTATAGAAAGGATAGAGTGTATGGTAGGGGCTGGCTCTATACATAAGGGAGGGATCAGTGGTCAGCAGGGAGGAAGAGGAGGAGGGGAAAGCAGAGATCTTGTGGGTCAACATGCAGAATGCTAAGGGAAAGAAGATTAGACTGGGGTGCCATACCAACTTCTATCCCATGAGGAAGACATTGACCAGGAGCTAGTGACAAATGTCATCAAACACTGCTAGAAGGGAAGATGGTGGTGATTAGTGACTTCAACCTACTGGGGGTAGATTGGAACACAATGACCACAACTTGCACACGAGAACAAGTCTTATTAGAAGGTTTCCAGGATGTCTTCCTCACTTAGCACAAGACAGAACCTACTAGGGAGGGGAATATATTTGACCTGGTCCTAGCAGGTGGTGGTCAGTTGCAAGATGTGAGGGTTGAGGCCCCCCTGCCCAGGAGTGACCACAACATGGTATGGTTCTCATTAGGCATGGGTAGGGAGGGGAGGGTTAGCAAAACCAAGGTTGTGGATTTAAGGAGGGTTGACTTCAGCAGAATGGCAGCCATAGTTGGAGGGCATGTGGCCACCATCAAGCCAGAGATGGACACAAATTAAAAGTGGGCCATCATAAAGAATGGCCTGTTAGAGGTGACAAACTCATGTAAACAGAGTGTTAGCAAGTATTCAAGGTCAAGGAAACCTAGTTGGTGGACAAAAGAGGTGCAAGAGTGAATGAGATGAAAAAAGGGCAGCTTTTAAGACCTTTAAAAGGACATGCAGGGAGGCAGACAAGGAGGAGTACATCACAAAATCCAGGGAGGTGACCAGGGTAGTGAGGGCAGCAAGGCCACAAAGGAGCTAAGGCTGGAAAAGGGGATTATAAAGGGAAGAAATAATTTTTTAAATATGTCAAAGAAAAAAGGAAAAGTAAGGAACAGATTACCAGAATTAGGAACAACAAAGGAGGACATGCAGTAAAGGGGGAAGGCCAAGCAGGAGGTACTAAATGAGTGCTTCTGCAACATTTTCACAAGGGAGAAGAATGGGTCCATCCCTCCAGGGAAAGACGGGGGGCAGAGGGGAGAGGATAACAGATACTGAGATCCCAAAGAAGAGGGTGTTGGATGGTGTAAGATCTCTGCAGATGGACAAGGCTCCAGGTCCGGATGGGATACATCCAAGAGTGCTGACAGAACTAGCAGAGGTGCTTGCAGCACCCCAACAGATGTTTTCAATACCTCCCTATGGACAGGATGTGTGCCACTTGACTGGAGAATGGCACATGTGGTACCCATACAGGCCAGTCAGCCTCACATCCTTAGTGGGGAAATTGATGAAGACCATCCTAAGGAATGGTTGGTAGAATTCGTGCAAGAACATGGGCTGGGGAATGACCGACAACACAGATTTGTCAATGGGGGGTCCTGCCAGACAAACCTGGTTGAATTCTGTGACTGGGTGACTAGGTGGCCAGATGGGGGAAAGGTGGTTGATGCCCTGTATCTGGATTTCAGTAAGGCCTTTGACTCAGTGCCACATGGCAGACTGATAAGAAAACCCAAGGGCAAGGAGCAGGGCAAAAACTTGTTAGGTGGGTTGAAAGTTGGTTGGGAAATAGGAAACAAAGGGTGGAAGAGGAGGGGAACTCTCAGCACACCAGGCAGTCTTCAGCAGTGTCCCACTGGGTTCAGTTCTAGGACCTGTCCTATTCAACATATACATAGCGGGTATAACAGAAGGATTGGAACGCAAGATAAGCCTGTTCACCGATGGCACCAAAATTGGTGCAGTGGATTCTGAGGAGGAGGGGAGGGTGCTTCACAAGGATCTGTAGAAACTCAAGAGCAGGTCAAGAACATGGCAGCTAAGGTTCAGTACTGGGAAGTGCAAGGTCATGCACTTTGAGGCAAAGAACCCAAGAAACACCTACCATATAGGGGGAGAAGTTAAAAGTCACAAAGGAGGAAAAGGACGTGGGGTGGTGGTCACAGGGAATATGACACACTTGGAGCAGTGCAGGTTGGCAGCAGCCAATGCCAACAAAATGCTAGGGTACATTGCCAGAGGGGTCACTTCAAGGAATGTGGAGGTGATACTGCCACTGTACAGATCACTGGTGAGGCTGCACTTGGAATACTGTGTACAGTTCTGGTGCCCCTACTTAAAGAGGGACATTTAGCTCTTGGAGGGGGTCCAGAGAAAGATGACCAAAGTGATAAGGGGGATGGGGGATAAGACCTATGAGCAGAGGCTGAAGGAGTTAAATATGTACTCCCTGGAGGATAGAAATGACAATGGAGATATGATTGAGACCTTCAAGTACCTGAAGGGTATAAATAGGGTTTGCACTGGGGGTATGTTTCAATTGAAGAGAGGGGGATCACTAGGGGGCCATAGTATGAAGCCAGATGGAGGAAGATTCAAGAGGGAACTGAGAAGGCACTACTTTACTGAAAGAGTGGTGGCAGCATGGAACATGCTCCCAGAGGAGCTGGTCTCATAGAGATCAGTGGAGAGTTTTAAAAGGTGGTGGGATAGAGTAAGGGGCAGAATAACCATTGGTGGGGACAAGGGAGTGGTGTGGCAGCAATGGTGTAAACCATGAGCTGCAAAATCAGCTGGACAAGATAGACCTTTGTGGCCTGTATCTGCTGGCATTTTTGTATGTTTGTATCCTGATAATGGCCTCCTCTAATGCCTTGTCTGTCTCCTCTTGTGTTGGAGGTCTGTACACAACCCTGGTATGAGTAGTGGTCCCAGAGCCTGTCCACAGAATGATTGACAGCACCTCCAGACCCTCTTCACCTTGGTGCACATGCACCTCAATGGACTTAATTCTCTCCCTCAGATACAATACCACCTCTCCTCCCCACCTGGTCTCTCCTAAGTAGAAAGTAGCCCAGTATGGCCACTCCCCAGTTATAGTGCTCAGTGCACCATGATTCCATTATGGCTACTAGATCCTTGTTAGCATCAGCTCTGACAGTCTGGGACTTTGTTTCTGAGGCTCCTATCATTAGCCCACATGGCGCTCGATGCCTTTTCACCCCCGCACCAGATGCCATGAGTCTTTTCCCTTTTCTGCCTATGATGTCACCTGAAATTCCCTCTGACTAACCCCTTCCATTTTGCTTTCTCCATTCCTGGTCCCTTTTGTTCTACCCCTACCCAAGTTTGTATCCCCTTTCCTTTCTTTTTGAATCTGTCTCTGATTTCCTGAGTCTCTTTTGCTGTGGCGTTTTCACTTCAGCCCTCTATGCCTATCTTTATACTATCTGGGGGCAGCTATTGCTGCTCTAGGTTTTTCCACTTCACCTCTGGCTACTTTAAGTGGTTATCCAAGTAGAATCTAAACATCTCTCAAAGGACTATGGTGCCTTCCCAGAAGGATGCAGGCCATCTCACTTAAAGAGGCCCCCATCTTGCCAGGTTGGTCCTCTGTCCCCAGTGTAGCCAACGACTCTTCCATGCTTGATGCCCGCTGTCAGATGTTAAAGATCCTGTTGTGGAGTACCCTAGCCTGTCCACTGAGTGTCATAGGTAGTACTAAGGAAAATGTCACTGTGTATGCTATCTGCTTGAGGCCCCTCCCTCACTCCCTGAATTTTCCATGTACTAGCTCTATCATCTCTCAAGGACAATGCCACCCAACATTCTCCCAGTTACTGCTATCCTAGCAATCCAGAGGATCAGCTCACTGTCCTTCCCAACTGAGGCACCCCTCAGGCACCTCACCTCCCTATCCTTCCCTGCCCTTGCTCTCAACTATATGCTCCTCACTATTGAGTCTGTAATCAACAGCTGCTTCTTCTTGGGCTCGGGGCCTCTCCCTCCCTTCTTGGGGCCTCCATTTCTAAGGACCCCTCCCCTCGACTTCCTTCCCACTGCAGTGAGAACTTCATCTCACTTGCCTTGTTCCACCAGTATTGTGAGGGTGTTCCACAGTGGTATCAGTGGAGAAGCATGCACCTTCCCTCCACCATCAATAGGAGTAATGCTTATACAACATTGTAGATAGTCAGAAGGTTAGTTGTTTGTTACATCTTTGGCCTTTTGCACTCTCTGTCTCCTGGGGAGCTACTACCTAGATGGGACATAGAAAGGAAAAGAAACCCACTTGAAGGGGGTTCTACTCCTAGTGGTGCCAATGGAACATACTTCCTTTATGTTAAAGATATCTTAGGAAAGAGCCCAACAGATTGTAAAACAGGAGCTGCAAAAACAGACTAAATTCAATAATGAGATAGACAGTCTATAGCTGGTGTCAACTGATAGCAGACAGAGGCACAACTTACAGAAGGAGGGAAGAAACAGCAGGATTGTAGTATAAAGATGAGCCAGCATCCAACCACAAATCACAGCAGAAATTCTCTGAACAACCATCCAACACCAAATCATAGCAGAAATTCTTCTGCTCGGTAAATGCTACAATGTAAAACTACATTATGGCCCTTGGCACTCAGGAAGGAACACAAACTCTTTAGGTGAAATCTCTGAGGATCCATGACCTCAGTTGCAATTCCTCTCAGCATTGGTAATCTGTATTATGATGCCTCAGTTTGCTAAATTGAAATTCTAATTCAGGGGAAAACATTAAGAGGGACAACTCTTGCTCTATAATTGCTAACAGGATAAGGCTGTGGGGTTGCTCTGAGTGACTGCAGCTAAGAACCCCGACAAAGGAGGGCCACCTCCATACATGGAATGAGGAAAGCAGTGACTGCTGAAAGGCTGGCAACCATCCTCAAGAAGTGGATATGGAGTAAGACTAGTTGGACATAGGCAGATGCAGGAGAATAGCTCTTGAACAGGGTCTTCACAATTAAAGAATTCATGTGCACTTAAGGCCTCAGACTCTGGCAGCTTTAGTCTTAAAAAATGCACCAAGAGGTGCTTCCGACTGTGGGTATGGACAGTTAAATCTTCCCCCAGAGCACTGTATCTTATCATATGGTAGGTCTTCTGTAAGGCAAGGCAATACAAATTTTATTTGTAAGACACCCAATCCCGGAGGTTCTGGGCACTGAACACACACAAAGGCAGATAAAAACATCAAGTACAATACAATAAACCCAGCAAATAGCAGATATCAGCATTATTAAAAGTTAGTTAGTTAAACATGTATTTTTTGACAAAGTAAAACTTTAGGTCAGAAGATCTATTTAACAAAGTTGTCCTGTATACAGTACAAAGATCCAACAGATTACATGAAAATACAAGAGTAATCAATGAAGACATGATGAACACAATATAAATTCAGAAAAAGCAAACAAGTAAATATGATCTAAAGAACTACATACAATTGCAAACATCTACATAGAACTTATTTAAAGCTGACTTGAATCTATAAATATTAGGCAAGTTTTTCAGAGGGGGTGGAATCTTATTCCAGATTTTAGCAACTTTAAACTGAAAAGACATAGTTCCATAGTTCTTTACATTGGAGAACCTATCACCGCGGTACAAATGGAGATTCCTTTGGTTCTCAATAGTCAAATTTCCATTAAGGCTATATTTGACCTTATAAATTAAGATGGAATAATGCTTCAGCCTACGCATAGATAAACTTTCCCAATTTACGGACTGAAGTATGGTACAGTGGTGAGTTCTAATAGGACAGCCAGATACAAACCTTGCAAACCTTGCAAAGCAGTAATAAGATTTGTCAAATCTTTCCAGATCCTTACATCCAGCAAAACCATAGACTAAACTCCCATATTCCAAGATGTGGAGAATAAGTTGAATAGCTATGGTATTATGCATTTGAGGTGTTACTATAGAGGCAGCTCTTCTTAGATCCCCTATTCTAGAGTTAACCTTTCTGGTTATAGTCTCATTATATGTACTGAATGTTAAACATCTATCCAATTCTACTCCTAAGTATTTATATGAATTTGTATTTCTTAAATGAATCCCTTCACTGGTTACAATATCCACATTTTAATTCCTATTTTTATAGCACTGCTTTCCTTGAAAATGCATAACTTGCATTTTTTTAGTACTCATCACTAATTGTGATTCTCAAAACCATTCCTGAAGGGAGTCAAATCCCTTCTGAAAATTGTTTTGCGTTAGAGCCAGGGAACTGTTGGATGCCAGCAGCACTGTGTCATTAGCATATAATTCAATATGACATGTCATTATACATCTAGGCAGTTCATTAACATAAATCAAAAATAGTAATGGGCCCAAAATTTAGCCTTGGGGAACGTCCTTTGTAAGGTGCCCTAGATCTGATGTATACTCATTTATTACCACCTTTTGGGTTCTTTTGTTAAGATAAGATTTAAACCCCCTTCAAAGGGCCAGAGGCCAACCCAATTTCTTCCATTCTCATAAATAAAATTTCATGATTAATTAAATCAAAAGCCTTAGATAAATCGATGAACACCATGCCCGTAGACTCCCTGGAATCCAATGCTTCTGCCACTCTGCCTACAAAGTCCATGAGTGTGGTTCCAGTTGAGAATCCAGATCTAGACCCATACTGATATTGAGTAAGTTTCTGATATCGCTCTAAGTATCAATATCAGAGCAAATAAGATAAGAACAGATAAAGAGGCTGGTCAGATTTTAACATCAAGAAATGCCAGAGAGAAAAAATAAGACTTGAGACTGCTCTTAAAACACTCAATTCATGGGGCCTCCTGAATGGATAGAGGAGAGCATTCCATAAGACCGGGTTGGTGATACTGAAGGCCCCATCGCCTGCAGTTTTAATCGGGTCCTAGGAATCTCAAGGAGGCCCCTGGTCAAAGAACAGAGCGATCAGATCAAGACAACCAGTGTCAGGAAGTCAGTAAGAGAGATAAGTGGCCTAACGAAGACCCTCACCCATGACAATAGATTCACCCTTAAGATGTAAAATTAAATGAGCATGTCCATGCACAGGGTAACCCAGACAGCAAACTCCTTGGACTACAAAAACTGCAAGTAGAAATGCGTTCCTAGAGCCTAATGTCATGGAAGCAGAAATGGGCTGACTGAATGATGACTGCAGGAGGAATGATTGACAGTTTGAAATGGACTGCATGAGGACTGCTCAAAAAAAATGACTGATATGACTGAGAATGAACTGAATGACAAGGTATTGAAAAAGATGAACAAATATCAAAGGCCAACTCATAGGTATCATACAGCCATGAGTAGGAAAAGCAGGAAGCTGTATTAAAACAATGACTGTGGTGAAGATACTGAAACAGATTGAACAACTAAAGCTGTCTTAAATGACTGACTTAATATGAATGGCTGCTGCTGTACAACTAGAGCCAGGTGAAATTAAATAAATGAATGCACTGGGACTAAGAGAAAGGTTTATAAGTGGTTTACTATGAGCAGATGGTAAAACCAACTGAGAAGCACATGATAAATACAAGAGAAAGGTTTATAAGTGGTTTGCTATGGGCAGATGGTAAAACCAACAGAGAAGCACATGATAAATACAACACAATGTCAGAGGTAGGACACAAAAACCATTGAATACATTGAAATCCAAACAAAAAGTGTACATTGTAGATAACTGAGGACATGAGTGCAGCATAAGTGGATGACCTAGAGAACAGAACGAGTGCAATGTGCAATGCTATAGCCAGGAAAGAAAGAAAGACAAACTATTAACCTAGAGATCCACTGAAGGTACAAACCAAACAGAAAATGAAGGCAAAAAAATAAACAGAAAGCCTCAAATGGCAGAAGGAAACATGGTGGGGGGGGCAGACCCTCTGGCTTCGGCAAAGAAGCAGACCCTCTGAATAATGCAGGAGAAAGCTAATTTGTATAGCCCATCAAACCATAGGTTTAGCCATTTCATTGCCCACAGCTTTCTTATTACAAACAATTTCCATAAAATATCATTAAACAGCATGGAATGGATTGGCAGTGGTAGCTAGTGAAGATATAAATAGTTTCAAGCATAGATTGGACATGCACATGGGAAGCAAAAAATATGAGTACCACTAATAGTGATGAGCCATCAAAGGGTCATTTAGACCTCTTGGTTTGTAGCTACATATAAACCCAAGTTTGGTTTCATGACTTTTTAATAGTTCCACTCCACATTTTAGAATTTTCCTTCCATATTGGTACTCTTTGAGCCGCCCCAATCTAAACTGACTACTGGACTGGAAAGCTTGACATTAATCAGGTCAGACCTTGGTTACTGACAGAATACTTCATGCATTCCAGATAACTGCCCTTTAACCCAGGCCCCAGTGTAAACAAACAACCTGTCTGGATCAGGAAACAGGGTGGAGTGCTAAAAATGCAATGGCTATCCTGTCATCCAATATAGGCTAGGTGGGTAAAGGCACACAGCTGAAAAAAGAGGCTCCGTCATGCTGCAGCCCTGCTTTATACAACCCTCTAGATTTCCTCCTTTTGCATTTTGATCCTCCCTTCCCCATCCCTTTCCCTTTCCATGTTTATTCAGACCCATCCCCTGTCTCTAAAGAGCCTCTCCTTCCTCCCTCTTTCCTCAACAGTTTATTGAGGTAGGTAGCACATCCAGAATGCTAATTCTCTGACTGACAACCCTGCCTCAGGACCTGGCTTCATTTCCTGTGCATCACTGCCTCCCATTCAAAATGAGGGTCTGTCTCTTCTCTTACTACCTTATTAGCTCTTTCCCTCCTGCCCTTTAACCCATTTCCTGCCCCCTGCTCTGATAATGCTCACCAAGCTCCCCACATCCTTTTTCTTCTGTTGATGCTTTGACTGGCTACCACCTGCTTTGTAACCTCCCATGTCTTTACTAGTGGAACAGTGCAGAAATCAAACAGACTTCTTGTCAGGTCAGAGCCTCCCCCAAAAAGTAGACCAACATTTAATCAGTGAACCTCTTTCTGTATCATGTGCAATGACAAGCATCATGTAATCATTTTCTGAATTACAATGGAACATGTTGCTGCCTAAACTAGTTATTGACAAAAGCACTGAAACATAGACCACCTCAACATAAAAATACACTGGCCCAGCCAGTCCACCCTTTTGTACCCTATCCTACCTATTGCCTATACAGGATTTTTACCTTTGCCTCCCACCCACCCTTGCTTGACTGCTTCCCCCAGAGTAACTGCTAGGTCCTTGACTGTTCCAGCCATGCTTGAACCAATAAATGTTTTTTGGACCTGCTACTTCTGCTAGCAGGCTTCTCTGTGGCTCAGACAATCACTATGTAAGATAAAACATTCTCATGTTTCTCATGAATCCGCCTTCCAGTTTCTACTTATGTCCCCGTATTTCTTACTCATCATTCCTGCTAAATAGTTCCTTGCAGTCATATCTCACCTTTCACTTCTGGCCTCCACTTAGTACTGTAAATGTACATATCCCTAATCCCATACTCATAAGATCTGCCTTATTGGCCCCGAAACATAGAAACATTGAAACATAGAATTTGACGGCAGATAAGGACCGCTTGGCTGGCCCACCCAGTCTGCCCATTTCCCTACCTAATGGATAAGCTGCAGATCCTAGCTAACCAGCAGCCTACTTCTTCCTACCCCCACCCCCCAGAATTGACTTATGACTATCCCATGCATGCTTGAATTCCACCACTGATTTTGACTCCACAACCTCCTCCGGAAGGCCTGCTCCATGCATCCACAACCCTCTCTTGAAAAATAGTTCCTTAAATTACCTCTGAGCCCCCCATCTTCAAATTGTGCCCTCTTGTTCTTGCACACTTTTTTGAAAGATGCTACCCTCTTGGACTTTGTTGATTCCCTTGAGGTACTTGAAAGTTTCTATCATGTCCCCTCTCCCTCCTTTCCTCGAGGCTATACATATTAAGCTCATTAAGTCTCTCTTCAGATGTCTTCCAGTGCAGACCCTGCACCATTTTAGTTCCCTCTTCTGGACAGCTTCCATCCTGTCTATGTCTTTTGAGATTGGGTCTCCAGAACTGCACACAGTACTCAGATGGGGTCTCCCAGAGGATAATAACTTCCTGTTTCTCTGCGTGATGCCTCTCCTATGCATCCCAGTATCCCCCAGCCCTCCTTGCTGCCTCTCACATTGCTTGCCCATCTTTAGGTCATCTGATATGACTACCCCAGGTCCTTTCCATTTTGTTGTTGTTAGTATCTCACCCCCATTGTTTACTCTTCCCTGGGTTTTTGTTTCCCAGGTGCATTACCTGCACTTCTTAGCACTGAATCTAAGCTGCCATACATTTGACCATTCCTCTAACCTTGACAAGTCCCTTCTCATCCTTTCCTCCCCACCCTGTGCATCAACTCTGTTGCAGATCTTAGTGTCATCTGCAAAGAGACATACTTTTCCTTCCAGTCCTTCTGCAATGTCGCTTATAAAGACATTGAAGAGGACCGGTCCTAATACTGAACCTTGCGGCACCCCACTAGTAACCCTCCTTTCTTCTGAGTGGACTCCATTTACTATTACTCTCTGTGTCCTATTCTCCAGCCAATTCTTTACCCAGGCTGTCATCTTGGGACCCACTCCCAGGCTGGCTAACTTGTATATTAATCTTTTGTGTGGGACTGTGTCAAATGCCTTGCTAAAGTCTAGGTAGGCCATGTCCACAGCCCCTCCCTGATCTACTACTTTGGTCACCCAGTCAAAGAAATCTATCAGATTCATCTGGCATGACCTTCTCACTGTGAATCCATGCTGCCTAGGGTCCTGTGCCCCTCTGGCCTCTAGATACTCGACAATTCTTTCCTTCAGAAGTGATTCCATCATTTTCCCTATCACTGAGGTTAAACTAACAGGTCTATAGTTTCCTGCTTCTGCCTTGCTCCCACTTTTGTGAAGGGAATCACATCTGCCCTCCTCCAGTCCTCGGGTACCACCCCATCCTCCCATGATTTGTTAAAAGGGTAGTCAGTGGTGTCACTAGTTCTACCCTTAGTTCTTTAGAATTCTGGGATGAATCCATCAGGCCCCATTGCTTTGTCCACCTTCAGTTTTAAGAGTTCTTTCAGAACCCTTTCTTCTGTAAATGGGCGGTATCAACTTCTGTATCCAGAGTGTTACTACTGTTTGTTTATGTACCTTCCCTCTTCCTTTGTAAATACTGAGCAAAATATTTGTTTAGTATCCCTGCCTTTTCACAGTCTCCCTCTGCCCACCCTCCCTTCCCTTTATTAAGCCTCACTATCCCTCCTTGGTCTTCCTTCGCTCCTGATGTACCTATAAAAGGTTTTATCGCCTTCTTAACTGAGTTGGCTATCTTTTCCTCGGTTTGGGCCTTTGCTGTTCTGACTGCCTTCCCAGCCTCCTTTGCTTTAACTGATACAGTTCTCTGTCCTGCTCCTTCTCATTCCTTGTACTTCCCGAATGCTTTCTTTTCTCTTGAACCTTCACTGCCACTTCCTTTGAGAACCATAGTGGTTTCTTACATCATCTTGTTTTGTTTATTTGCTTCACACAAAGGCTCGTTCCTCTGTGATGGCAGTTTTATTATTCTCCATTGTTCTTCCACCCTCCTTCCTGCCCATTTGCTAGTGCCTTAGGCACTCACCATTTTGGCAAAGTCAGCCCTCCTAAAGTCCCAGTACTTTTGTCTTTGTATGGCTTGACTCTATTGCTGTGTTTATTAGAACCATACTGTTCGATGGTCGCTAGTTCCCAGATGGCTACCCACTTCTACATCTGTGATCCTCTCTCCATCTCCATTTGAGAGTATCAAGTCTAATATTGCTCCCTCTCAAGTGGGCTCCAGTACTAGTTGTCTAAGGCATGCCCCCTGTAGGGCATCTAGAATAACTGCACTCTTCGAAGTGGCAGCTGCAACGGCACTCTAGTTAACAGTTAATCATTTGAATAATTTTTGTTACCCTATCATGCACTGTATCTAGCCAGTCTTTGTCTTTCTTTAGTTGGGGACTCCAAAACTGGACACAATATTCCAGATGTGGCCTCAACAGTGATCAATGGAAAGGTAGTATTACCTCTTTCCTCCTGTTATTGAAATCCCTCATAATACACCCCACATTCTGGTAGCCTTGTTCTAGGCCTTTTCGTATTGGCCTATTTTAAGGAGTCACTTATGTTGACTCCCATGTCTCATTCTTCAGAAGTAGTGCCCACCTTCTCCCCTCACATCCAGTATTTTGTCCTGGAGTTCTTGTTTTCTATGTCAACCACCTTACACTTTCTGATACTGGATTTCAACTGTCAAACCTCATGCTTCACCTCTAACCTTTGTAGGTCCTTCTGCAGCTCCATTACTGTCTCCTTGCTGTTTACATTGCCACAGACATTAGTGCCATCTGCAAACAGCCAGATCTTGCTCTGTTTTCCTTCTCCTGTCTCTAATTAACATATTGAAAAGGACTGGTCCCAGGACTGACCCCTGTGGCACCCAGTTTTTGACCTCCCTGTCCCTTGACATGACTCTGCCTACTATCATCCCATAATGCCCCCCCCCAAAAAACAACTCTCCACTCATTTAAAACAGACCTTCAATGTACCCAGATCTTCTAACTTGTCTGTCAATGTTCTGTGTGGTCCCCAGTCAAATTACTAGCTGAAGTTGATGTAGAGTTAATCGAAAACTTGTTCTTTATCCACTTTATCCACTGTCCAGACAAAGAATATTGTCAGGATGGTCTGAGTTGACATCTCTGCTATGAACCAATGATGGTTGCTATCCTAGAACTCAATTATCTCCAAGTAGTATGCTAGGTCATCCTTGACTAGTGTCTCCATCAAATTACCTACAATGGTAGTAAGCATGGCATGCTTGTAGCTACCCAGTTGATCCATGTCCCCTCACTTGTGGAGCAGTCCTCTACCCTCCACTCTTTTTGAACCATCTCTGACTGTAGTGAACTACTAAATAGCATTGATAGGAGTTCAGCCACTTCTGATGCTAGTTTACTGAGCACCCTCAGATGCATTTCATTTGGCTCTGGAATATTATCTATTTTTAGAGCTGCAAGCTCTTTTCTGAATCTTTCTCCTGTTATTACCATCTGTCACCTTTCCTGGGATCCTCCTTGCAGTCGTCTTCATGCCTCTTTCTGGCAAATGCCCGCAATTCCCCACTGTGAATATTGAGCAGAAGTAGTCATTAAGTATGACTACCTTCTGCTTGTCCTCCTCCTTCTCTGTTATGCTGCCACCCTCCTTATAATTCCCCTTCTAATTTTTCCCTTTTCTTAATGTATCTGAAAAACCTTTTTTTCTCCTCCGTTGTCCCCTTCTACAATAGGCAGCTCTGCATCTGCTTTAGTGTCTCTGACAGAGAGGTCAAGAAATCTGTCTTTAGTAACTGGTTAAGCCCCACTAAGGACATGCGTCTGTTTTCTGGTGTGAGTGGGTGCACTGAAGTGGTTAAATGACTTACTTAGAGTCATGTAGTATGCAAGTGGAGGTTGTGGGGAATCACACCCAGGTCTGTTGAATGTACCAAGTTCATTTACAGCTTATTACTCTAACCTTTAGGTTATACTGCCAGCCAGGTGATAGCAATTCAAATGGTACTAACTATTTTTAGTTCATTCAGAGAAGGGAATAGTGTATTCTATGCAAACCTGCCTTGTTAGTATATCTAGTTGGCATATCTTTCTTCCCATAGGTGAAAGTGGTCACTTGACTACATTCTTTAATATAGAATACAACCATGAACAGACCCATGGGTGCACATGGATATATGCATATAAACTGGCTTTTACTCACGAAATTAACTCAACTATAAAATCAGTAAACTGGCAGGAAATACTTAAAGACAAAACAGCAGATGAACCATGGGCTTTCATTAAAAACATTGTGTGACACCTGTATTAAGAGGGCTAAAAAAAACAACCATAAAGGTCTAAAACTAAAATGGCTCAACAATAAAATGTGAAAATTAATAAATAAAAGAAAAACAGTGTATTCTATGTATTTTGCAGCCAAAACTGATTCCCAAT
This sequence comes from Neoceratodus forsteri, assembly GCA_016271365.2. Classification (NCBI taxonomy): domain Eukaryota; kingdom Metazoa; phylum Chordata; order Ceratodontiformes; family Ceratodontidae; genus Neoceratodus; species Neoceratodus forsteri. Next base: position 279,060,381 of record CM028135.1, read on the forward strand.
GGAATATATTTAAGAGCACTCAGAAAACTTGTAAAAAGGAAATTAGGAAGGCAAAAGCCATTAAGGAATTAGAACTAGCAAAACTCAAAAATAAACAGAATCCAAAAATGTTCTGTGGGTATATTGATTAACTATCAAAATTAGCCCCAATACTGTCTCACATGGTAGTCAATAAAACAGACAATTCTGATCCCTCCGAAATTGCAAAACATTTCAATAAACATTTTTGTTACGTGTTTAATGAAAACAATCAGACTCAGCAAATAGAAAATAAAATTAATGCAAGAAAGTTTAACATCTCAGAGGAAAGTATCAGAGAAAAAACTGGAAAACAAAAAACAAATGGAGCACCAGGCCCAGATGGTATTCCTGCAAGGATGCTCCAGATCATGAATAATACCATAGCCCTTCCCCTCAAAATTGGAAGCACCAAGTTTTCTCATCCACAAGACTGCCAAGCTCCCCCTCAGCAATGGCACAATACTGATGCAGGTATTGTGCTGCCTCTTAAACAGGTGTTTTCTGTGGGGGGCTGTGTCCCCCACACCCCCCTATGTGGGGGACTCCAGGCCAGAGTTGGTCCAGGGATGGGGCAGAATACTGGGGGAAGGGAAACATGGAAAAAGGACTATTACCATGAATGTCACCATAATGGTCTTTTTTCCTGTTTCGCCATCGAGGTGTCGACGAAAAGGGGTGCACCGCTCAAAATTCCATTTGATAAATCCCTAAATAGTGGTATTATACCAAGTACTTGGAAATGTGCAATTGTGATCCCAATCCACAAAAAAAGTGTCTAGGCAGGAGGTTTCTAATTTTAGGCCTATTAGCCTTACATCGGTTGTGGGTAAATTGTTGGAATCCATAATTCAAGATAAGTTGTTATATCATATGAAAATGATGAGCAAAATGGGCAGTGATCAGCATGAGTATACAGCAGATAGATCCTGTACAACCAATTGTTTTATGTTTTTGTGAACATATTAGTAGATATCTTGATAATAATGGGAGTGCAGATGTAATCCTCCTTGATTTTATTAAGGCATTTGACATTCTACCTCACTGGGCAATCATCAACAAAATATGCAATATGATGTTAGACCCTCAGCTTATATGTTAGGTAAATTACTGGTTGACTAATAAATCAGAGATGGTCTCAACATGTTGATACCTTTCTGGGGAGGGGAGAGTGACAAGCAGAGTCCCCCAGGGATCTATGCTGGGACCCATTCTGTTTCAGATTTTTATATCTAACATGTGTATAAGCATCTCAAATCTGACCATAAAATATGCAGAAGTTACAAAATTGGCTCATCCCAGTGACACATTTAGTGATATCCAGAAACTTCAGAAATATCATGGCACAATTTCAACTTGGGCCTGTAAGTGGGATATGCAATTTATTATTTCTAAATCTAATGTAATACACTTAGGCAAGCAGACAATCTCACACACATACACACTGTGTCCAACTGTTGTTAAAAGTGTCCAAAATGAAAGAGATCTAGGTATCCAAATAAACAACTTACTCACCCTCAAAGACCAGTGCCGTGCTGCAGTGTCCAAGGTGAAGAAAGTCATGGATGCTATTAGATGGAACATCACAAGTAGAAAGGCTGAGGTTATCATGCACTTGTATTGGGCATACAGTATGTTAGGCAAATTTTGTGTAACCACCCAGTCCACAGGGGTTACTAGAATCCCATCATATTTAGCCTTAAGAAGGCATTGGGCAGCTGATGGAAGGCTTATTAGGATCTTTCTACAAATTACATCATTGTTTACTCAGCTATCTTGAGGAGAGAATGGATTACGTCTTTTAGAATTCTCATAGCTTATTTGGGTTTTTTGATCTGTTGGTAACTCCACCATTGGGGGGGTGTATAGGATGGGGTATGTTTGTTATAAGTTTACCTGTCAGATTGTTTCCTTGTTTCTGCTGGACTTATTATTTCAATAAAGTTGATCTAATTTAAAAAAAAAAATAATTCTCACAGCAGCTTATGCCACTTTGGAATCAGCTGTTTTGGGGCAGTTTAGAATGTTCTGACAGGTGTAGATCAGTCAGTCAGTCAGTAGTCAGTCTGAGTGTGGGAGCTCTGTGAGGAGGGAGCTTTCAGTGTACAAGTGCCTGCCAGCTTGTGTTGAGTTTGGGTGAAGGACTTCTGTTCTTTTTCTCACTCCAGTGAGTGAGACTGTAACCTGCCAAAGGAAGTGGTGGAGACTGTTGCCAGCAGGACCCCAGTGGATCATTCCACAGAGAGTGGTTTGGACTTCAGTTTTTGTGGATCCAGTAAAATAAGTGGGCAAAACTTTCTATAGATACATTAGTGAAAGGAGGAAGCCCAGAGTGGGTATCACTAAGATCAAAGGGGATAAGGGGGAGTGTGTGGAGGAGGACTAAGGAAAAGCATCTATCCTGAATAGATTCTTCTGCTCAGTATTTACTGAGGAGAAGATAGGGCAGAGCACACAGCTCAGTACCATTGAAATGGGGAAGGGAGGTGTACACTAGTCCCTTCACAGAAGAAAGGGTCCAACAAGAGCTTGCTAAGGTCAGGGTGGACAATGCAATGTGATGTGCTGGCATACATCCTAGGATACTAAAAGAAGCTAAGGGTAGAACTAGCAGAGTGATTAGCAGAACTGTTTAGTGAGTCTCTCAGCACAGGAGAGGCCCCAGAAGACTGAAGAAGGGCTCATGTGATCCTGCTCTACAACAGTGGCTGTAGGGAGGAGGCAGAGAACTACAGACCAGTAAGTCTTACCACAGTAGTGGGCAAGATTATGGAGACATTCCTTAAGGAAAGGATAGTGCAACTCCTGGAATCCATAGGAGCACAGGATCCAAGACAGCTTAGGTTTACAAAAGGAAGGTCCTGTCAAACTAACTTCATAGATTTCTTTGACTGAATACCAGAGTTGTGCACCAAGAGGGTGCAGTTGATGTCACCTACCTTGACTTCAGCAAAGCTTTCGATACTGTTATACACAGAAGATTGATTAATAAGCTTGGAAGGCTCAGGGTGGGTCAGAAGTTGGTCAACTGGGTGGCAAACTGGTTGTTGGTCAGAAAACAGAGAGTGGTGGTAAATGGTATGCAGTCAAAAGAGATGCAGGTCAAAAGTGGGGTACCACAGGGATCAGTCCTGGGGCCAGTCCTCTTCAATATGTTCATCAGTGACATCGCAGATGGACTGGATGGTAAGGTTTGACTGTTTGCAGATGATACCAAGATCTGTAACAGAGTAGATGATCCAGATTGGGTGGGCAGAATGAGAAAACATCTAGAAAAACTGGCAAAATGGTCTGAAGACTGGCAACTGGGGTTTAACGCAAAGAAGTGCAAGATCATGCACATAGGGAAGAGAAACCTGAAGCTACTTTAGGTTGGGAAGGGAGTTGCTGGCAATCACAAGGGAAGAAAGAGACTTGGGCATCATCATCACAGATGACCTGAAATCATCCAAGCAGGCCACTAAAGCAGTAGGTAAGGCTAGAGGGATGTAGGGGTGAATTAGTAGGGGCATCACGAGTCGTAAGAGGGAGGTAATAATCCCTCTTTACAAGTTACTGGTTAGGCCCCATGTGGAATACTGCATGCAGTACTGGAGGCCACACCTGCACAAGGACATTAACAAAATGGAGGTGGTCCAGAGAAGGGCAACCAAAATGGTGCAGTGACTGCATCAGAAAACATATGAGGGCAAATTAATGGTGCTCACTATGTATACCCTACAGTACAGGAGGGAGAGAGATGATATGAGCAAAACATTCAAACATCTTAAGGGCATTAACAAGGTGAAAGAGTTTAACATGTTTCAATATAAGAAAAATAGCAGGACAAGAGGACACAGTATGAGATTAGAGGGAGGCCGATTAAGGAGTAATGAAAGAAAGTTCTTTTTTACAGAAAAGGTGGTGGATGAATGGAATGGCCTACCTCAGGAAGTGGCGAATATGAATACAGTGCAAGACTTGAAACAGGCATGAGATAGGCATAAGGGAGCAATACAGAGAAGGATGAATAAATAGGCCATTGACAGAGAAAATGCCTATGGCACATTCATAAGCAAAAAAAAATCGGCAGACTGGATGGGTCTTGCAGTCCCTATCTGCCATTAACTTCTATGTTTCTATGTTTCTATGATCCAAGGGGCAATCCCCTGAAGGCCTTGATGAGTGTCACCTGACCAGAAAGAAAGCGTGTTCTGTTTGAGGCTATGACAAGCTACATGTAAAGTACAGAGGTGTTTCTTCCAGCATCCATGTCTGTATGAAAGGGACAAACAAAACCATGAGTACAGGTTCATGGGATTGTTTCTTAGGGAGTTTTCTGAGGTGTATGTGCCCAGAGATAAGGCTAGAATACATCTGTTCATGCCCCTATATCACCACAGAAATGTGCTGAATTTGAAGTTTTAAAGTTGATCATTCCTTAGCATTTCAAGGGAATTGAGGGCTCATTTGGTGTAATCCTGAAGGAATGGCAGAGACTGGTTGGGGCCAGAGTGGACAGACCCCCCATCTGAAACTTCAGTCAGGGCTAACTGGTTTAAGGAAGGGCACCAGGTTACCCTTGACATGCTAACAAAGTTCATTGCATTGGGAGGAAAGAATTTAACATGTTTTTAAAGTGTGTGGCAACTCCCATGTAATAAACACTTAGGGAAAGAAAGGAGAAATGTTGATCTAAAAGTGTGTCGGACCTACCACAAGACATACACTTATGGAAAGATAAATGTCTAGAGGTCCCTAATCCAGAGGGGTGGACAGTTTGATGTTTGTGTGAGAGAAATGTGCTGAATGCCCAACTGTGCCATTCTGAGAAAGGAAGTACTAGTGTGAAGCCTGTAATGACAGTTTCTGACCGGGGGGACAATCCCATTCTGCGTTTCCATCTGTTGTCAGAATAAAAGCATACTGTACATTCCAAGTTCTAGCTGCAGAGAATCGATTCATGCTTCCCTGTGTGGACTTGTTATGGGTCCCCTCAGTAGTTAGACCTAGCATAACCTAGCACCTCTATCCCAGAACTCAGAGTAAATATATGTTCATTTTGCACTCTACCCCCCCCCCGCCCTCTAGATGCCTAACTGGGTATTTGCTTAAGTGCCAGGGGTGATATTTACTGTGTATGCCAACTTGTGTCTTGATGGCGTGTCTGTGTGCATGTTAGGGTGGTCCTGGTTTCAAGATACTGCTCTTGGCAGGAGTAAGGGTCACATTTGGAATTTGGAACTCAGGTATGGTGTCCATATAGGGCCTCAGATATATCCAGACTTGAAATGGTGCAGGGGAGAGTCACAAAACATATAGAAGGATTACAAGATATATCATACAAGGACAGGTTAAAGGTGTTCAGTTTGTACACACTGGAGCACTAGAGGCTTCAGGGGGACCCTATATTAATGAACACTATAATTCATGATTCTTACTTTCTTGAACAATTAAATCTAAGTCTGTAAAAACAGAAATATCCTCACAAGATTCTACCCTCTTCAACTTAAGCCGATTAGATTCAAACAATTGATAGAAAGTATTTTTTTTTTCCATAACAGTGATAAACCTTTGGAATCATCTTCCATCTACCATGATTACAGGCATCTCAAATGAAAATTTTAAAGGCAGACTAGATAAGTTTTCAAAGAAGGTGGCATTTTATCATATTACTAGTGGTGATAGGAGCAACAATGGGCAGGTCTTCTTCACTCCTTCACATCTTTTTGAACCTTTGCAGTTACCATTTTACAATAGAATGACATAGTTACTGGTATCTTTTTATGTATTTGTAGATAAAGGCACAGAGGCGGGCAGGCCTTCTTGTAAATCAACCTTGATATTGCACACTGAGAGGGGAAAAAAGCCAACTGAACATAAAGAAAAGGTTTGTATTAAAGTAGTACTTTTTGTACTTGAGGTACTTTAGTATGTACAATTAATAAGGAGCACTAATACTAACGTCTTAAATATATGAAATGAATATGTGCTACATGCATTCATGAAGTAACTGTCATCTACTATAGTAGTTAATCAGTCGCATTCCCCATTGTCATAGTTTGGCTGCATTCTCACAAATATGACAGAAGTAGATGATATAGCTTCTAGTGTGGATTTAATAGTTTCCTCTGTAGTCCTTTCAAGGGCACAGAGCCTTCTAGAAAAAAAAACCTCCATGTACTGTATTCATAACCCTCAGATCACTCAGACCAAATGTTCTACATTACACAATTGAGATCCACTAAGTCTTGGTTCCTAGTGTAAATTGGAGGCCTTGAGGAAAATGTGCTTGCATGAAAGAACACACACTGTATGTGTATGAAACAAATATGAAGTCATAGAGATTAGACAGTGACCAGTGGCAACTGTAATAATGAAGTATATATAGAATAATACATGGGGAGAGTGCACAACGAGAATTTTATGTACACCTGAGGGGTAGAATGCTTTAATAAATCCTGATGGTGAAGCCCACAGGGTTTATCAAAGCATCCCACCTCAAGGGTGTGCATTAAATTTGAGTTCACACTTCTCCCATGTGTTGCATTATGTAATTGCTGGTCTCTGCTCCCTGCCACAGTGCCAGCTTTTGTTGTAATAAAATGGGGTTTGATAACTGCAGTGTGTTTTAAGAAAAAATAAACGGACAAAAAAAACAACTGGTTTGTTTCAGTCCTAAAAGGCTATGTTTCATTTCTTTATTAAAATCTGTGAAGTTAAAGAAATCAGGCTTCAATGGAGATATGCAAATTAGGTGTTTAGTGCTGGTGGTCTCTGCAGTTTCTTTAGTGAGGAAAAAAGAGAAGGGATTGTTATTTTTATTTTTATGTTTTAGGCTCCTGACTTCATCTGTACTAAAGGGATGTAGTAAGGCCATATGAAAATGAAGAGAGACACTGGGTTTTTGTTTGCAGACATTCTTATGGCTAGAAATATTTTTGTGTGGAATCAGGCAGCGAATAGTCAGCATTAGCCTCCCATAGGAAAAGCTAGTGCATGTTCACCATTATAACGCATGGGTTATAGTGGCAAATTATGAAGAGCTTTTCCTATGGGAAAAAATGGATACCAGTTATTACAAAGTGTTAATTAAAATGTTTCTTATTTGACTAAATCTGAAAAAGTGTTTTCATTCAACATATTTTGTTTCATTTGTCCTCAAACTGTTTTCCATGATTATATTTTAAATGATTTCTATGACATACTGTAAGCCCACCAGATCATTGCATTTTTGCTTATAATAAATGTTACTATCCCTTATTTCATTACATTCAATATATATTTGTGTACTTTTTTATTTTTAGGATATTGAACTGAAAATAACTAACACTGAGCAAAACAAATCTAATGATAACAAACCTGTGGCATCCACTCCAGTTCCAGGATCACCATGGTAGGCCAACCCAGTTTTACATATGTACATTACATTAAACTGAATTATTTTGGCCCCGATTCCAGAGAAAATCCAGACAGTCTAGACTGAAGACCAAATAACTTCTGTTTTTTTAATTATATGAACAGTTAATGTGTTTGTTTTGCCAAGCTTTCCTAATTCTATTCTGTACAGCAGGTTTGAGTCTGATTCTTTTCCTAAAAATAGGGGAGCACTCCTACTTAGTACAATCTTTGACTTTCTGCTATGAAAACAAGGTCAGTTTTATATCATAGCCTGCAGACACAGACTGAAGCGTGTTGCCATCTGCAGTGTAAAATAAACTATTATAAAATAGTATACATGGTATGTTTTCAAGATCCAAGGTTATCTCATCTCCTTGCATTTATATTTAAATAAGTATCAAGTACAAAACTCTTTTCTTAAAGTACATTATTTTTTGTCTTCACTACTAGTTCTTTTTGCATGTAATGACCCTTATTTTAACTTATTTGGGTATCTAACCCTTTTATTTTATTTTACAATTTTTGACCAGGAAAGACACACTAAGCTGAGGTTTGTTTCCATTTGTGTCCTGGGAGAACAGGGAGGTTAAGTGACTTGCTCATTGTCACACAGCATGCACATTGAGGCTGTGAGAGTCAAACCTTGTTCTCCAGGTTTGCAGCTCAGTGCTCTTAATCACTGTGCTATACTGCCTCAACAGTTCTTCTCTATTTTGCATATTATTTTGTTTACCAGGTTAGATCTCTGGCATGACATTACCTTTTATAGGGTCAAATTAGCCTGTTATCAAGATTTCTCACAGTAATGCCAGTGCAAAATTTTGAAAATTTGTCTAAGCATTTTTTGAAATGGTTTTGTATTCATTGTTGATGTTTTGGGATTATTAGCACTCTTATTTCAGCTATATTTAGCATTCTAACCATATTAGGCATATCACTTTTCTGTTGTCTTTAAAAAATGTTTCAGAAGATCCATTTTAAAACTGAAACAGAATACTGGGCAGTAGAGATACAGATTGTTATATAAACTCCAAAACAGCTTTTAAAACAAATCTTGTTTGTTTAATGGAGATATGGTCCTGGTTTGTTTACTCTTACCTTGACCATGTATGAGATATTATATACAGCAGTACATTATTCTTCATGTTAAATTTCATGGGACTGCATTCTCCCTTGTAGTAGTGTACCTAGATTTGTACATCTCTGTTATTGAAATTGTATTGTATTTCCTGTTGTCATCTCTACTATTGAAATTTTTTGTATGTACATCTCTACTATTGAAATTGTTGTATTTCTTGAATTTTCCCTGTTCTCCCCCAGGCCCCCACTATCTCATCTGGAAGTGAGACCATTTGAATTTTCCTCACCTGGCAAAATATGTCAGAAATAAACATAGATTATGAGTATGTCCTATGGTACTTAAAATTTGTACCTGTCAGACGTACTAATGGACTTCTGTTACATACCTGTCTTAAACATTAATAAATAAAAAAAAAAAAACTTTATTGCCGAGAGCTGTTGCAGATCCCAGCACATAACAATAGGAAATACAATGTTTCAGTCAGACAATTCATAAGGTAAACAATACATTACTATGCTGCCATTCTCTTCAAAGGTGCTTACCTTAGGTGGTTCAGAGTCATGGCATATCAGGCATTCAGTGCTAAATATAATTATTTCATTAACTTAACATTTTATAACCTGTTAATTTAAAGTTAATGTTGGGGCAAGTTTTTCTCTAATAGATTTTATTGAATTGAAAATTATGTCAGTTTCAAGTCCTCTGTTTAAATGTAAATGATCAAAAAATATATTCCAGGGTGAGTCTTATCATATGATATCATCATTTCTAGGCTACATGGGTCACTTAGCCTGGGCCTTGTAACTCATAATGAACCCAAGTCATGATTATATTCCATGTTATAACATGCCCTGTGGTGTATTACTGACAAATTAGAAAATGGGTAAGATAAATACTTTAACCTAATTGGCTACTGATATTCCACTGGCATATACCACCCTGTAAAAAAGTCCAGTGCCAGCCTAACTAGATACTAACCATTTTAGTAAACATGTTGTCAAATTCAAAGTTTTAAAAAACATAATTTTTTCTTAAATAACAAACTTAGTGTGTATGTTGCACTGACAACTTCAGACATTATACACACACACTGACATCATCAAAATAAGCATGAACTCTAATATTTCTTTTTTTTAGCAACTGAATATTTTGTTAACAGATCATCCCCATTTGCTGAGTTCCTCACAACCTGCCAACTACTTCACCCTCTCATTATTCTGGAACTCTTAAAGGACATCCAATACTCAGGGGTGATGTGAAAGTGCCAACTGATTCACTTTCAGCCTCTATAATAAGGACAGGAGTTTTTCAGGATACAACATCACATTTTTAAATTGTTTTCTAAGCATCCTTTTGTTGAGTTAAAAAAAAAAAAAACATTGCCGTAACTCTTAGTTCCTGGACACAGCTAGCCATAAATAGAAATGCACAATTCAAGCTTTCTTGCAGGTTCAGCTGGAGATGAACCCTTCAAGTAGGCATATCATTGACACACAATCCACCTCCTTCAACCCTGTATCCTGTGGCCATGTTGAACCCTCAAGCCCAATTCCTGTTTTATTTAGGTGGTAATAAAACTGAACAACAAGAAAAACAATACTCTTGGTAGACAGCTGTAACCATTCATGAGTTTATGCATATCACCAGTGCCACAAAGCCACTTTCCATCCTGACCTCACCAAAATCAGTCTGCAGCAACAAGCCATTTGAGGATTTCTTCTTTCTCCATGCAAAAATTGGCAAGGAAGTGAGCAGCACATCATCCATAAAAAATTGCCATGTGTACACCACCACATTCTGTGATATCCTGCTCCATAGTCCTCTGCCAATAATCTTCAGTGGATGGACTTGTTTTGTAAATACACATCCACATTGAACTTTTTTTAAATTTGTTGAAGTTTGTTTTAATTTTGTTGGCAAAAGAACCCATGTTCTATGATCAGTAAAGCATTCCTGAGTGTAAAGTATTGGTGGATACTTGCACTTACGCGGCTGATGCCCATGAGTGTGCAAATATCCATCAAACCCAATACCCTGTCATGCCTTGTTGCCTACTTGTTAAATATAGGAGAGCATCCATGAAACTGCGGAATTTTATTTGTCACTTTATGTACTGAAAGGCTTACAGCAAACTAATATTGACTGACAGCTTTACAGTAAGTAGAATATCTCATACATAACATATATCAAAGATACATTACAGCACTCATACTTGGGTATAGGGGAGCTCACTATATCACCAGGCTTCTTTTTAAACATAAACTTGGGGATCAAAGTGGGGCCACTAGACTACCAGGGTTCTTACAGTATTTGACATCTATCTTGGGATCTGGAGGACCACTTAGCTACAGGGTCCATCTTAGACATTCACTTTGGAATTAGGGGACCACTAGTCTACCAGGGTTATTTTTAGACATCAGCTTGGGGATCAGAGTAGACCACTAGACTACCAAGGTTCCTATTTGATATTTATTAAGAGATTGGGGGCACCATGAGACCAACAGGGTTCTTTTTTAGACATCTACTTGGGAACAGAAGTACCACTAGACTTCCAGGGTTTCTTAAAGACAACTACCTGGGAATCAAGGGGACCACTAGAGTTCTAGTTTTTTTTATTTGTTTTTGCATCTACTAAAGGATCAGTTGAAGAGGACCAGTACACTACCATGTATTTGACAGTTCTCAGGATGGAGGACTTTGTCCCAGGCTCTGCACAACCCTCCTGTGCATTTGTACATGAAGGCATTGGGCAAAGCTGTTAATGGTCACATAATGACATGCAAATAGCCCTTAGTACCTTGCATGCATTATGTGATTATTACCATGCTGATAACTAAATATGGCTCCCAGAAGCAAAAGTGCTACCCTGTTTATGATATGCTCTCTCTCACTCTCTCTCTCTCTTTGCTCCTCAGAGTCTGATGCCAGCAGCAGGCTATGTTAATACCATGTATATTGACTTTGGGCAGTGCTAACATAGAGCTGCACTCATACAGGAAGTGCGCTAGACAGAATGCACTGCCTGTGTGTGTATAACGCATTCTGATGGCTGTGTGCTGTCTCATGAATGTTGCTATTGTTTGTGTGGTACTAATGGCTATCTTTGAATATGAGGCCTCTTGTCTCTTCCTTCATCTTTTGTTACAGCTAGTTAATCTCTATTCATTTTACTTCTTCAGTTGGGTTTCTCTCAATTTTCCTATAGCTGTCATTGTTTTCCTATTATATTGCACAGTCTTATGTGTATTTAATATAGTCCTGTAGAGCTTTACATCCAACATTATAAGCTTTCTTAACAATTGTGTTATTATTCTATGCAAAATTCTTAAGAATGCAAACTCCTCAGCACTAAGGTTGAGCTTTCTCCTTCTGTGTGATTTTTTTGTTTTTTTGTTTTATATTTCTTGCCACATGTATGCAGTGATATGGTCAACTAAAACTGAGCAACTCAATTTAAGCACCTGTAAATAGAGCAAGTGTGGAAGCACAGCGACTGTCAGAATGGCAAGAGTAGAAGGGACTAAAACCGTGAACGCAGGATAGAGTGACAGTAGGAGGGAAGTCTCAGGAAGCAGGATATAGCAGGTAGCTTGATGGGGCAGTGTCAAGCTGGCCATGTTGTCTTGTGGAGGCAGTGTATGTCACCAGTGCGGAAGACCTGGATTTGAACCTGGGTTGGTACTCTGCTGTTTTTTTTTGGTTTACTTTTTGGGAGTTGCATTTTCCTTTGTAATTTTGTGTTCCCGCTGCTTTGCCATCCTGTTCTCCACCATCCTGGTGGTGCCTGTTTGTGCTCCCCCCAAATAGCCCCCTCCCGAGTTGGCTCCTTACTCCAGTGTCAGACCCCCCCTCAGAGTTGATTATATGAAGAAGGAGGTGCAAGGGCACAGCCCCCTGCATGGGGAGTCTGAGGGGTGCAGCCCACTGCATAAAATGTAAGATTCCATGTGTTGGTACGGTCATTCATTTGGTGGTTGTCATAGTGCACAGTCACCTTTTGAGTTTTTGGCATTGTGCACTACTTGCACATGTATACAGTGCTGTTATATTATCACTGTTATCATATGGAACCCTTATCACATCATCAGATAAGTTGAACATGCCACAATGTCAGTAGGTACAGTGTCTGAAGGGACAAACAAGGAGTTGCACTTCAATGATTTACCCATATGTTACAGGGTTAATAGGAATGAAACCATAAAGCGATAATATTCAAAATGTTCTACTGTTTACCACAGATGTTTCTACTCTATGTGAGTGCTCAGTCCTATTCAGTCAAACAGTGGTTGGCCCAGGTGATGAGAGGAGTCTGTGCCTGTCACCATCCTCCTCTCTCCCCACAAATTAAGCTGGGTTTCTTAAGGCATCGGGTGCCAGACAGGGGATGGAGGGTTGTGAACACTGAAAGGATAAGCAAGGGATGGGTGGGTTGCTTGGTTCAAATGGCTGCTGTTAGACACATAAGAGCTTGTGCAATGTAACATAGCTGTTTGTTTGTCTTTGTTCTTTTCCTCTGGATTTCCATCCTTGGTAGAGGTGCCAGGATCAGTTACTCAAGGCTAAAGGAAATAGACAGCTAAAATAACTACACCAGAGAGAGTACCAGAAAAGGAGAAGTGGTGGGAGGTGGCATGTGAAACATCAAGCAGAGGCTGTGTGGCTAAATGGAGTTTAAGTAAAGATAGCGGGAAGAGTTTGTCATCCTTCCGTCAAACTACAGGATTGTGTTTCAATTCAATGGGCTGTTGACATATGTGTAAGTGCTTGTGCAATGTAATATAGCTTTTTTGCCTTTTTTCCTTAATTCTTTTCCTGTGGATTTCTACCTTTGGTAGAGGTGCCAGGAACAGTTTCTTAAAGTTAAAAGAAATACTATATGTAGCTGAAAAAGTGACAAGCTCAAGTGTGTAGGTAACAGAACCCACTTCCTCCAACTCATGGAGTGTACTCATTTACATGGAGGAGAGAACCACCTCTACCACTGAGGAAACCTCTGGGAAATCATGTTTAATTGCTTATCCTTTCCTCCAGAGTTATCTGGAATATGGAATTCTGCCCACAGAATGTGTGCAGAATGACAATCCCACTTCCAAAACACTATTCAGAATTTATTTTTTTAATTCCAAAGAATTGCAAAAAGCATTTCTATGTAAAACTCTGCAGATTACATAATCCATTGACTCTTAGTCCACAGTTTGCAGAAAATGAATCTGCATTTCAAATACACTATGGAGTATGGTTCCTTTGTTAACACTCTGCTTTCAGAATTATGGAATTCTGCTTCTAATCAAATTCTGTGAAATTAGGTAGAATTCACAAACTTCCAAGGAATTCCATGTAAGCAGGATATGAAAATTCGACACAGCTCTAATAGATGGACATTACAAAGAACTGAATGCCTGATACATATTTTTTGAGTGTCATGGTTGTAAGGCTGAATGCTTCTGAACAATATCTGACTGGGTGATCAGAGAACTAGATCAATGGACAGCAGTGGACGTAACCTACCTGAATTTAGCATGGCCTTCAACACTGTGCCCAACAGGAGCCCGATTAACAAATTGAGCAGTGTAGGGATGCGGTCTGAAGTGGTAAATTGTGTTAGAAATTAGTTAATGGGTTCTATGTGATAAGGTCGAAAGCATATGGACAACAGGATAATGATGACAGCAAATGAACAAGGCAGGAAAGGGTGATCATGAGTAAATAGCAATTGCTGAAAAGGCTACACTTTTTTATGCTTCCGGGTTCCCCTGCACCCTCCACAAGTAGGGAGGGGCTTTTCCCCCACACACCCTTCTTTATATCATCAACTCTGGGGGCGGCAAAACTTGGGAAGGGGGTGAAAGCCGAAAGTCACCATTTTGGTGATTGCTGTTGTTCCCAGTCACCCTTTTGCCATCACCATTATTCCTTTGCTGTTAGTGCAATCACCATTTTTGTTTTCACCCTTATCATGGGACAGCAGTTCATGGATAGCCAACTGAGTATGGTGGTTAGTGGCACTCATTCTAATGTTGGGAGAATGATCAGCGAGGTGCTGCAGGGCTCATTACTGGGATGGGTCCTCCTCAAAGTCTTCATAAGTGATATTGCAGATGAACTAGAAGGGAAGGTATGACTTTTTCCAGATGATATCAAAATCTTTAATTTCATGGACAATAAGGCAAGGGTGCAGATCTTGGGAAACTTGAGGAATGGTCAAGAGCATAGCAGTTGTGAGTCAATGCCAAAATTTCAAAATCATGTACTTAGTGCACAGGAACCCAAGAACTGAGCATAGGATTGGGGGGAAGGTACTGTTGGTCACTAATTAGAAAAGGGACCTTCAGGTTATTATATTTAATGACTTCAAAGTGGAAGGGCAGTGTGAAAAAGCAGGGGGGTAGGGACAGTGGGTTGCTGGGATGCATAAAGAGAGGTATCTCCAGCAGGGGAGGGATATGACATTGCCATTATATTGCTTGCTTGTGAGACTCCACTTGGAGCATTGTGTCCAGTTTTGGAGGCTGCACATCAGAAAGGATATAAACAAAGTGGAGGCAGTCCAGAAGAAGGCAACTAAAATAGTGCAGTGGTTGCACCAAAAATCCTATGATGAGAGACTGAGAAATCTCAACATGTACACCCTGTAAGACAGGAGAGCATGAGAGGACATGACAGCAAGTTAAGGACTGTGTTCAGAGTCGTGCTTACAAAATAACTCATTATGTTGAGATGCCCAGGAAATCAATGAGTTCAGTTTTCATAGATAAACAGTGACTTTTGCAAAGAAAGACTGATCATGATCATAGGAGTGAATGCCACCATATCTCATAGCAAGATCAAGTTGTGAAAGTGTAGACAAAATAGCTGGTAGATGTGCTGTCGGTTGCTGAATCAGTTTGGGATGTTGAGCAAGATAAGGCAACAATGGCTGTTGGGATGGTGCCTGGGGAAACTGAGCATAAAGGCAGAATTAACATTGGAAAAAGAATATTCTAGGAAAACCCTGAAGCTAATTGGAGGACCCAGATACAACTGTTTACAGGATGGCATGGATTCTATTGACATCACTCTGAAATCAAATGATGTTACAGCTGAGCCCAGTTGGAGAATGAGATTCAGTAACTTACATAGCAGAGATGAAGTAGGAGTGGTAGTATGAGTAGGTACTGGTGAAGGAGACGTAGGGTTGGCCATTAATGCTGCAACATACAAATTAAACAATTAATGCTTCCAGGCAGAGGAAAAAAAGGACCTTAAATGTTTGGCGTGCAGACATCAGCTTGGGAACATCCATTCCTTGATGCAGAAATGAGATTTTGAGAATGGGTTCCTCTAAAGAGCTTGGTGGGTGTCAGACTGCAAGGGCCCCCCCGAGTCTGACTGAACTGAGTGACTGTCTTTGAGGTTTGGTATACTGACAGCTGAGAAGGATTAAAAGGAGGATTAGATGAGTTTGTATGGGGCTCATGGTATAAAGCCTGCCTAGAGGAGGTTACCAGTACAGGTGGATGACTCCAACATCCGGAACATTGCTATGTAGATGGGACTTGGTTCCAAGTATAGACTAGGCTAGGCACACGGCTGCATGACTGTTGGTACAGGCTATTGTACTGTCTCTGCACCCCTTATCCTAAGAGCAAGATGAAACTAAGGAAAGAGCTCTAAATCTGGCATCCATTAGTGCATGTCTTAAGCAGTCCAAAGAGAGAGAGTGACCGTACTGGAATATCTAAGCTTGATGAACAAATAGGAGACTGAAACAAACCAAGAGCAACAGGTGATACAAATGTAGGTTTCAAGAGTTACACCCAGGAAATGCAACAATTAAGGGCAAGAAGACTATAGACTAACACGGTTGGATCCCCCAGTTAATAATTGAAATAGATGGCCAGCAGAAGAAAGCAGGAAGCCAGTAAGTAGAATGGAAGAGGAGAACAGAATAAACCACCAGCAAACTGACACAAATATGTGCACCACAAAAGGACAGAAAGGCAACAACAAGCTGTGGATGAAAATGCAACAGATACAGGAGGCAGACCAGGCCAACTGTTTGAACAAACTTATAAAGAATGGGTTGGGGTCAGCAAAGTAGCTGCAGCACAAAGTAGTGGAGAGAGAGAGAGGAGAGTGGCACAGAAAGGAAGAGCAAAGCCAGGCAAAAGAAGCTGTGAACAAAAACTAAAAGAAAACAGACAGATGGGGAGGGGGAGTGAGACATGCAGACAACAGAAAACAACAGCAGCAACACAAGGAACATATATAGCAGAGCTAGGAATAATCACCAGATAGACACAAATAGGACGGAAGCAATGAGACATGTGAAGAGAAACAACACAAACAGTAGAGAAAGCAGAGAAATTTAAGCCAAGCAGCATGGATATAAGACAATGTGTGTGAAATACAAGGCAGGGATTGTGTAGCTTAAATGTGTTTAAGTAGGAATGGGGAGGAGACTGCCAGCCTCCCATCAAACTTCATGCTAGGCTTTCAATTATACAATGGTGATCATGAGGCAGGGGCTGCCACTAGACTACCAGGGAAATATACACTGGGACAACAGGGATCAGGGAGGGATGGGATTGTACTGGATATACAGAAGTATATACTGTAAGTGAATGGGATTAGGGGCAGGAGGTGGGTACCACTAGATTGCCAGGGCTATATACTTGATGTGAATGGAGATCAGAGTTGTAGGGGAGCACCACTGGATTACTAAAGATGTATGTCTACCAATAATTATCAGTTGAGGGAGGGGGCAATGGCCAAAGATCTGCACAATGTCTCTGCTTATACAAAGAGCCAGAGGTATTGCTCATAGCTACTAATGGGCCCATAATGATGTACACATGGCTTCATTGTGCCTTGCATGCCTTGTGTGATTATTACTATACAGGCTTCTAAAAATTGTACACAGGAGCAAAAATACTATTCCATTTGGAATATTCTATCCCCCTGTATTCTTGGCTGTCTAGTGGTAGCAGGTGGCAGTGTATACTCTGTCTCAACATTTTGCACAGCACTACCACAGGCAAATATTGGCACAAGCAACACATGCTAGACAGGGTATCCTGTTTGTACAAATCAGCCTTCCTAACAGCTGGAAGCTATTTAGTGAGCAGCCTGAAGATTTGTGCAAAGCTAACGGCTGCTTCTGAATATGGGGCCTTAGTCCCTAGTGGTGGCCTTCAGCCCACAACCACAACCAATTGTCCCAGAGCCAAAATCCCTTGAAGTGGTGGCTCCACTGTTTTGGAACTTTTCTGCCTCATCATCTTTGGTAGGCCCCATCAGTGAAACAATTTAAAAGGAGCTTAAATATCTTTTTTCGTTCACTTTTCCTGAATGAGTCAACTGTAAAGTGTAGTAATACTTGTAATGTTTTGCAATATGTAAAATGTTTTGTTATATTAATGCTGCTTGGTGTGCTGCATATTGTGCTGAATTGAATATTTCTGCTCTATATTTGTTGTATCAATTTAGTAAGTCATACTAAGCCTGCTCAAAAGGGCACCCAAAAAATAAAATACATTCTCACCACATGGATATAGACTTATCTGTATGATTTTCACATTTATAGATTTAATGCAGCAGTGGCATATGTGTTTGCTCTTTATCTCTGTGCTTTCTTAGCAAGGTAATTAAGCCTCATCACGTTTGATTGTGTTATGTGTTGCACAGATGTTTTGAGAAATAAAGTAACTCTGTATTCTCCATTGGAGCATAGTTGTGGAATTAATGTGTTGCAGTTATGACGAAACTGTGGAAGAGACAGATTTGTGAGGCAAAGAACGAAACAATTATTGACAAAGGAGACAGCATCAATTTTTTGTTAACTACTCTAAAGGTCAAGGACAATTTACTTCCTTCTGTAATGCAAGCATGAATCAGCATTTCATTCTTATGTGTGTATTAGGTATTCTTGATAGCCAGTGGACACACAGCTCTTAAATTTATTTTTCAAATGTATAAGGCTAAGAAAATATATACAAAGGAAGTAACTGTGTTCTTTTTGTTTTGGAAATTTGTTTGTCAATCATCTAATCTGTACTTTCTACTGGACTTTTTTTTTTCCAAAGCATCATGATTTTTGTCTGGAGAATTGGTGAGTGCTGTGTGTGGTATTTCCCCTGGTATACCAAATGTGCTTTGGTAAATCTTTCTTTTTCACAATCTATTTATAAAGATAGTAAAAAATATGAACTAGAAACTTGCTATACTGTAGTTGGGTAGATTATCATGGGGATCATTTGGTAATGTATTGTCCTACCATTTTTGATGGTGATATAAGATTCAGATCTGTTAATCCATTATCCATCCATGGGTTTTGATTATAACCAATTTGACTATCTTATGCTTGGATCAGATCATACACTAAGCAGGCAACTCCATATCATCTTAGCAATACCCTATAAAAAATGATAAAAAATAACCCTGATTATCAGGAAAGTGCTAAGCTAGAAACATTTGCTATATGTTATAAGTTTGTTTGCTTGTTTGTTTATTTGTTTGTTAACTGGGTGGGTGCACTGGCCCAGTTGACTGTTTTCAGGCACAACCTGGGCCATGAAGATGGCACAATAACATAATAACACAACACAAAGTAGTTTCAGACAAATGCAAATGATAGCAAGATTGCAGGTAGGTACATAATATCATGGTACAAAGTAGTTACAAACAAATGCAATAGGTAATACGATTGCATGTAGGTGCTAGAAAGGTGGGACAGGTAAAATAATACAAAACAGATATGTGCAATAATTGAGCAGGCTGTGATCAATATATGAGCAGAGAGTGCAGCTTGGTAATGAAAGTACATAGTTAACACATTTAAACACTTGAGCATAAGACGAAAGTGCAAGGCAGGTAATTGAGTACATTCCAATAAATTAAAATGCCATCGGTACCGTGGCAGTGCAAGGGTCACATACAGTAGAACAACCCGTATGAGTAACTTACAGAAGAAACAGAAGAAAACAATATCTAGGACAAAAGTTTGGTCAACCTGGTTAATCTCAGAGCAAAGTAAGGCAATCAATCAGGGGAACAGGAGCAGGATGCAGTGGCCATAAGATGAGACTTATAGTGGGACTTGAATAGGGGTGAGAGCCTGGGATCCTTAGTGGGGCTGGTATGCTCTTCCACAGATTCGGGGCTGCTGAAGACGAGGCATTTTGGCCCATGCACGTGGAAATCTGAGGACATTCTAACATGGGGCTTGACCCACAAGGACATTGTTTAGGCTGGAGTAAAGGGGTGAAGGGGGATATATCCTTTTCCCTAAAAGAATTATCAGGGAGGCAGCCAAGGAGATATTCACAGTGGGTCTGTGGGGGAGATCCATTCAAGTGACAGACAGAGGGAGCAAAGGTGGGTATAGTAGGGGGCCATCAGCACAAAATGACAAATGTTACTGCAGGTTGTGTTAAGCCTTGAGAGTCCAGCAGATATAGTTTGTGAATAGATGGGGGACTGGTAGTCCAATAGGGAAAGGAGGGTGTCCTGGGCAATGGCAAGTCTTGCTTCAGAGGTAAGGTAATATTTAAGCCTGTATCCAACATCTAGTTTCTGGTTTATACACCAAACAGTAAGACCTATGTGATCAGCAAAGGTCAGTGCAGGGTAAAGGTACACCAAGGTATTTGAAGAAGGTGACTGATTCCAGGGGAGAGCCATTGGGAGAAAGGATTTTGAGTGGGGAAGTGTGCCTGGCTACCCAGATCAGTCTGGGTTTACATCCGAGTAGCATGGTCTTGGTTTTCTTCGCAATGACCAGAAGTCTGTTTGTTTGGAACCATTGATGGGTGGCATGAACATTGTTTGTGAGTGTGTTGGAGAGTTCAACCAAGGTTTTAGTGCTATGGTATAGGATAAGGTTATTAGCATACAATAGAGAGTTGCATGTGATGCTATCCATTGGAATGGAGTTAATGAGAAGAGAGAATATAATGGAATTGACGATCAATCTTTTTGGGACCCAGTAAACACCCCCCAAGCAGGGGAGGTTGAGCCCCTGGTATAGACCAGTTTGAGTTTGACCAGAGAGGTAGCCATGTAACCAGGAGGTGGATAAAAGGGAACAGCCAAAGCCTTTGCTCTTACTTAGGAGGATGTGGTGGTACACCAGGTCAAAGGTCTTGGTATAACAATGGGGGCAGTCACAACTCCCTCCTCAACTGGATAGCTACAAACAGAGCTAACCAGATACAGGCCTCTGGCATTCTTTCAACTCCATCAGTGACTATACCACTTTTTTTGTGTGTTTGGAGGGCACATACTCTGAAGCCTCTCTCCAAAGAAATTCATTTCCGGGACTTTTCTAAAGTCAACATCAGTGAATTACATGTAGACCTCCGCCGCACTAACTGGTCCCCAATCTACCAGATGAATAATGTTGAGAATGCTCTAACTTTCCTAGTAATCACCATCAAGGAAATGCAGGATAAACACATAGCTCTGAAAAGAAGGAGGGTACAAGGATCCTTTACAAGATGGGTGCACAGTGACCTACTAGCCAGCATGAGAGGTAGGGATAAGACTTGGTCTACTGCAAAGAAGAACAACCAGCAGTCCTACTGGCATGATTATAGAAGGCAGAGAAATGAATGCAAAAAAAGCAATGCATGTGTCGAAAAAAGCATACTCGATTCAGCCACTTCAGAAATCTGTCAAAGATGCCTGTGGACTTTGAAACCTTATTAAGTCATTCATGGGACAGGGTGGGAGTTCATCGATATGTGAGATAACTTTGAATGGTATGAACTGCAACAACATTAACACAATCGCTAATGCTCTAAGCACCCATTTCTCAAACCTCTCTGGGTAAGAGAAGCTTACATGCTGGCCCTCTGTCTCCCCACCTGACTACTTGGAACCGTCCGACACTTCACTTTGCTTCAAACAGATTCCTTTGGCAGAAGCACTGAGGCTAATGAGGAAAATTCCTGAGCATGGATTGTCTGGGTCAGATGGTAAATTAACCAGGTTTCTTAAATTAACAGCCCCAGTCATTGCTACACCAGTCACAAGGATCTTCAACCCTTCACTCAGCACTCAGGAAGTACCGATGCTCTGGAAGGTTGCTCGAGTTGTCACCATGAACAAGAAAGGTGACACTAAAGATTTGAACAACTACTGCGCAATTGCCATATTATCTGCTCTAAATAAACTTCCTGAAAAAATTTTATCCACCAGAGTACAGACTGTGTTCAACAAAATGACTTACCTCTGCTCAACATGGATTTAGAAAGGGACACAGCACAACCACGGCACTCATCAAACTCACAAATTATGTAAAATTATCCATGGACAAGGGATTATACACAGGAGCGGTCTTTGTGCACTTAACAAAGACTTTCAATCTGGTGAACCACCCCTTGCTGCTAGCAAAAGTGGCCAATCTCAGCTTTTCTCCTGGTGCTACCTCTTGGATTGTTAGTTATCTCACCAGGTGGAAGCAATTTGTACAAATCGATCAAAGCAAATCTGATCTCTCTTCCACCACCGTGGGGGTACCGCAAGGATCCATTTTTGTCCCACTGCTCTTCTCTTTGTTTGTGAATGGGTGCCCCAAATGTCTAGTGCAATCTCCACTATTCTGTACGCGGATGACATGGTATTGTACATCAGTGCCAAGGACATTGCTACAATAAATGCCACACTGATGATGGATTTTGCTTGTCTGCATACATGGCTAAAACTCAACAAACTGCTACTGAATGCCAAGAAAACAATGGCAATGCTGTTCAGCTCAGCTCCCAGGATCAAAGCCAACGAAACCACCATGTCTATTCGTGGCCCGAATGGGATGCCACTGGAAGTGGTGGACATCTTCAAGTACCTGGGTATAACTCTTGACCCATCGAGGGATTTCAGCCTACACATAGCTAATACTTGCAAAGAAGTTAATATGAAACTGGGGCTGGCCTATAAAATTTGGTCTTCTCTAAACACAGCAGGGAGACAGGCAATTGTGCAGGGGGTACTTCATCCTAATCTGACTTACAGCATTACAGCATATTAGGAAGCAAACAAAGGGCTACTGCAAAAATGCGACACTTGCTATAAATGCATTTGCCATTTGGCCCTGTCAGTACCTAGACGCACCAACTGCTATATTCTTTATTCAAGTCTGGGCTGGCCCTCTTCTACCTCATACCGTACCTACACAGTGGGATGTATGATTGACAATATCATCAGAACTGTTACCCCAGAGTCCCTGACTTGCATGATGATCCAAGCATCACATAACTATCTGGTAAGATCAGTAAAAAAGTTACTCCTTGTGATACCTAAAAGTGCTATGAAAATGGGTGAACAAGCTTTTGCTTTGTCTGCCCCCAAGTTGTGGAACTCCCAACCAATAACTTTCAGGCAAAACAAACCACATCTGTCTTTCAAAAAAGAGCTCCATGCCTCTATCCTGTGCATGGACTGCTGCACATGTGACCAATCTGCAGAAGCAAATGCCTAGCCTGTCTCCCATAACCAATAGCACTTCCCTATGCCCACTTTATGTGTTCTTCCTGAAAGGTTTGCCTAAATCCCCTAGTCTTCTGTCCTGGCTGTGAGGTCCTATAGTTCTGTAATGATGATTATAATATATTTATTTCATATGCAGTTTGATCTATAAATAAGCTGCTTTTCTCAAACTGATATTGATTTCCCTGTGTCACTGATATGTCTGATTTATAGCTTTTTGTACTGCAATGTATTTGTCTTCATTGAAATGTTTTTACCTCTGTTTGTAACTCTCCTGGGCCGTGGCTGACAATAGGCCAACTCTTGTCTAGAGCACCTACCCAGTAAACAAAAACTAAATAAAATAAAGATCCCCAAATATAGCCCTGTGAGTTTACCTTCATATTGTGGAGGATGTGGTTGGTGAAGCAGGTGAGAGTAGTGGTAATAGAAACATAGATAATGACAGCAAAAAAAAAAAAAACACTGATCAATCCAGTTTGCCCAAGTTCCCTAGATCCTGGGAACCTTTCTTGGAACCTAATGCTCCTCCAAGGTACTAACCCTCCAAGACCTTTCCACATTCTTTTGCCTGGGCCTGTCACCCCGGGCAACCACTACTCCATTCATCCTGTCCCAGGCCTGCTTGAATTCTCTGACTGTTTGCTCCCACCACCTCAGCTGATTGACTGTTCCAAGGTTCCACCACTTTTTCCATAAAGAAGTACTTCCTCACATCCCTCCTGAACCTCCTACCTGCTAGTTTCCACTCGTGTTCATGTGGCTGCGAGTTGGTATGCAGACGAATAACTCCCCACAGCTCACTTAATTAATTCCTTTGAGGAATTTGAAGGTCACAGTCATATCCCCCCTTTCTCTTCTGATTTCCAATGAGTACATATTTAGTGCCTTAAGACATGTTGTCCCTGAATCATTTTTGTCACTCTGTGCTGCATCGTCTCCAGTCTATCCTCGTCTTTTCAGATGTGAGGACACCAAAACTGAGCACAGTACTCCTGCCAGGGATCTATACAAGGGAAGTATTACCTCTTCTGCAGTCAGTCCCCCTCCCAATACATCCCAGCATCCTGTTAGTCTTGCTATAGGCCTTGATGCACTGACTTGTTTAAGGGAGTTTCTGATGATAACTCCTAGATCTCTTTCCTTGTCTGTAGTGTTAAGTCTCTCCACCTCCATCCAATACTCCATCTTGAGATTCTTTTTCCCTACATGCATTACCTTTCACTTTTTAGTGTTGAATTTGAATTTTAACTGCCAGACCTTTGACCACCTCTCAAGCTTTTGTAGGTCATTCTGCATGTCCTTTATTCTCTCTTCACTGTCCACCCTCCCACATAAAGGGAAAGGAAAGGGGACATTCTTTAACCAGGAGTAGCACACTATGCCGAAGTTTGTTTGTAGATGTGACCTGGAAGCACAAAGAAGTTAAGTGACTTGCTCAGGATCACACAGTATGCACTGAGGTGGCTATAGGATTCAAACCCAGGTCTCCAGATCTGCAGCTCAATCCTTAACCCACTGCGCTATACTGCCTCCACATAGTGTTGTGTCACCTGTGAAGAGACACAGCCTGCCCCAGATTCCTTCACAGGTGTCATCAATTAACATGTTGAATAGGACCGGACCCAGGACAGATCCGTGTGGAACCCTGCTCATCACCTCTCTTTTCTCTGACTTAACTCCATTGACTACCAGCCTCTTTTCCCTTTCTGCTAGCCAATTACCCACCCATTTCACTAGACTTTTAGCTGCACTCAGGTCTTCCATCTTCTTGTGTAATCTCCTGTGTGGTACCAAATCAAAGGCCTTACTGAAGTCAAAGTACAGAAATTCCACCACATGGCCCTTGTCTATCTGCTTAGTCACCCAGTTAAAGTAGACTATCAGGTTGATATAAGAACTTCCCTGCCAGAAAACCATGTTCTGTGCTATCCATGAGTCCATTGCTCTAAGTAGTCTATGAGGTCCCTGATTGTTCCTTATCCCCTCCTTATGTGGCAGCACAATGTCAGCCATCTTCCAGTCTCCTGAAACATCCCTAGTAGGCCTAAATGATCTGTTGAACAGCCCAGTCAGTAGTTCAGCCAGCTCTGCTGCTATTTCCCTGGCAGTGCTATGGCTAGTGTTGTACAGAATGTGGAATTTTGCTGGTGGAAATAGCAGGAATGATCATTCTGCTGGTGGAATTTCCACCAGAATTTCACCAGTTCTCAGGAATTCCACCTGCTGTTATTTGTGGAATTATATTCCACAGAGCAGCATTTTTTCTTTGGAAAATCATTCCACAACCATTTCCATGGAAAATATTGAGATCCGCAGAATATAATTCTGTGGAAAACTCCCTCCACATTTTTCTGCTGTGGAATTCTGCCATTCCATTTCCAATTAAATTAGGTGGAATTTTGGCAGAATTTCTAAAATTCTGCAAAATATCCACTACCCCGGAATTTGAAAATTCTGCCCATCACTAGCTGTGGCCCTTCCTGAAGCCATGATGTTGGGGGCAGTAGAGGTTGTACTTCACCACATGGTCAGAGATTTGCTGTTGAGTGACTTTTTCCAGAATCTTACTGAGGTTGGGGAGAACAGATATAGGGCAATAGTTTTGTACTAGCCTAGGATTGCCAGATTTGAAGATGGTAATGACTTTGGCTTGTTTCCATAATGGTGGAACTGCAGATGTGGTGAGGGAAAGCTTGAGGACAGTTGTCATGGGTTTGGCAAAGGCATGGGCTACAAGTTTCAGGAATTGGGAAGAGAGGCCATCACTACTTCCTCAGCTTGACAGGCTTGTGAGGAGCTTGAGGGTTTCATGAGGGGAGATGGCTTTGAAGTAAAAGTTTGAGCTTGAGTTTACCAAGAGTGGGTCTGGAGGCAGCTGGCAGGGGTCAAGTAGTGGTAGTTTGGTGAGATGATCAGACAGGTCAGTAAATTTAGCACTGAGGGGAGTAGCAACTTTGGATGGGTGGGTTAGGGGTTCATTCTCAGTTGAGAGATGAATTGCAGCCTGTTAAGTCCTGAGAGCTATCAGGGATTTTACTGCAGCCAAGACGTTTTGGGGTTGTTAAGGTTGCAGGTTTGGAGGTTACAAAGGTACTCAGCCTTTTGCGCTTTTATTACGTTTTTTGCAGAGATTTTACAGGCATCATTAGTTGTTCCAGCAGGAGGGGGAGTGTTTGAGAGCTTCCCATTAATCAACCCTCTCCTTCATCATCTTAAGGAGGTCCTTTGGGAGCCATCTCAAGTTCTCTCCATGTACCCACTGAGTGGTTAGTGGGAAGTATCTATCCTGGATTACAGTTAGGGCTGCAGTAGAGAACCCCACTGCAGAGTTGGCATCAGTCACTGTGTGCAGGACTGGCCAGTTACAAACATATGAACATACCAAAATGCCAGCAGATACAAGCCTCACAGTCTATCAAGTCTGCTCGATTGTGCAGCTAGCCCCTCACATTGCAGCTGCCCCATCCACCCCTCTCCTATTCATAATCCCCCTCTCTTGCTCTGTCCCATCCCCTCTTAAAGCTGTCTACAATGTTACAGGCTACTATTTCCTCAGGCAGAGTATTCCACTTGCCCACCACCCTCTCTGTGAAATACTGTCTCCTGACTTCCCTCCTGAATCTTCCACCCTCCAATCTCAGCTGGTGCCCCCTCGTGACCCTCCCGCTTCTGATCTGGAAAATACCTTCTGTACTAGTCTTGTTTATCCCCTTTCGGTATTTAAAGGTTTTGATCATGTCCCCCTGTCCCTCCTTTCCACTAGGGCATACATGTTCAGCTCACCCAGCCTCTCCTCATAGGAGTATGCCTCTAATCCCTGGATCATCTTTGTCACCCTACGCTGTATACCCTCCAACAATCTGATGTCCTTCTTCAGGAATAGTCACCAGAACTTCACGGAGTATTCCAGGTGTGGCCTGACCAGCGACCTGTAGAGGGGCAGGATCATCTCCCAATTTCTAGAGGAGATTCCCCTCTCTATGAGTCCCAGCATTCTGTTGGCTTTTGCTGCCACCTTCCTGCATTTATCTGAGTTGTTCATGCTTCCTGTTATGAGCACCCCTAAATTCTTCTTCTCCTCAGTGCATTCCAGCTGTATCCCCCCAGCTGATAGCTCTTCCCCTGATTCTTAGCCCTGAAGTGCAATACCTTGTACTTTCTGGCATTAAACCCCAACTGCCATGCCTCGGACCACTCCTGTAGTTTGTTCAGGTCCTCCTGTAGCCCCTTCCACCCTTCAATGTCATCCACCACTGCTCCCATCTTTGTGTCGTCCATGAAGAGACTGATCTTGCTCTGGATCCCGTGGTAGATATCAGTGATGAAAATCCCGAACAACACCAGTCCCAACACTGATCCCCGTGGCACCCCGCTCATCACATCCCTCAGTTTTGAGAGTTCCCCCACCACCACCACCACCCTTTGCTACCTACCCTTCAACCAATTGGTAACCTAGTTTACCATCTTTATTCCCACCCCTATATATTCCAGCTTCCCCCCCAGCCTCCAATGTGGCACGGAATCAAAGGCCTTGCTAAAATCCAAATACAGGACATCCACTGCATGACCTTTGTCTAGTTCCCTTGTCACCCAGTCATAGTACTAAATCAGATTTGTCTGGCAGGATCTTCCCAAGACAAACCCATGCTGCTGACCATCCTGGAGATCATTGTTCTCTAAAAAGATCTCCAGCATCTCTTTTAGGATTGTCTCCATCAGTTTATCCGCTAATGATGTGAAGCTCACTGGTCAGTAGTTGCTCAGTTCTTCCTTGGGTCCACCTTTGTGAACGGGTATCACATGGGTTATCCTCCAATCCAGTGGCATGCATTCTGTGTCCAAGGAGGTATTGAACAGTTCAGCCAACGGTTCTGCCAGCATCTCAGAAAGTTACTTAAGTACCCTAGGGTGAATGCCATCTGGACCCAGTGCCTTATCCCCGCCCCTCAGTGCCCTTAATCCTTTCAGCACCCTATCCTCTGTGATCCCTGTATCAGTCACCTCCTCCCCCCTGCCCATTGCTCCTCTCCCAGGTGGTGCCTGCCCCCCTTTTCCTTCATGAACACAGAGCAGAAGTAATCATTTAGTGTCTCTGCATAGTCCTCCCCCCCTCCACCCAGCCCCCGTCCTCCTTTATCCTCACTATTTGACCATTGTTTTTCTGCCTTTCACTGATGTTTCTGAAGAAGTCTTTCTATCTGTTCTTAATGCCCTGTGCCAGTCTTAGCTCCCTAGAAGTCTTGGCCACTCTGACCAGCCTGGAAACCTCCCTGGACTTCTTCATATACATCTCCCTGTTGTCCTCCCTCCCAATTTCTTGAGTCTCCGAAATACCTTTTTCTTGGTCCTCACCCACTCCATGACCTCCTGCATCTGCCAGCTGTTTTTTTTTTTTGCCCTCCCCTTCTTACTCTTTGTTCTTGTACATGTCCCAGTAGCCTCCACGAGCCCTTTCTTAATAATATCCCATTTTTGGCTAGCATCCATGCATAGTCTAATATCAGCCAGATGCCTGCCCACAATATCCCCCATCCTTTTAAAGTCTGTCCCCTTGAATTCAATCACCCTGGTACTTGCAAGTCCTGATTCCCTGCCCATAATGGGTGTGTACCATCCCATGTGTTGGTCACTTACAGCCAGAGGGTCTCCACCTCCAGATCCCTTACAGCTTCTTCATTTGACAGAACTAGGTCTAGAGTCCTATCCAATCTAGTTGTTTACCGGACTAAGTGCACCAGGAAGCTGTCCTGTAATGCCTCTAATATGACCTGCTCCTTTTCACTTGTGGTGGTTTGGGTGTTCCACTCAACCCCCGGTAGGTTGAAGTCCTCCACCACCACAGTCTTCCCTTTCCTACAGACCCTTCTTATTTGCTCAGCTAACTCCCTATCCAGGTTGTCCCCTTGGGCTGGCAGCCTGTACACCACCCCCATCCTCAGTGTCCTACTTTTTAAGTCTTAGAACTGCATCCATAGGGTCTCTGTTCTGCTTTCCTCCCCCTCCTCCCTTATGCACCTTATCTCCTCCCATATATATATTGCCACCCCGACTTTTCCCTCAGCCATGTCCTTCCTGAATATCCTATAATCTGGGACCATCAAATCCCAATCCTGGTACTGGGTGGCCCATGTTTCTGTGATGACTGCAATGCCCACCCTCCCTGTTGCCAAGAGAGCCTGTAATTCTGCTGATTTATTACCAAGGCTTCATGCATTCAGTGAGACCACCCTCCAACTTGTCCCTCATCCTACCCCTCTCCAGGATACCTCCCTCTTAATCCCCCCAGTGCCACCGCTCCAAGTACCTCCCTGCTAGCCTGGGGGTAAGCTTGTTTGGATCCCCTCTCAGGGATCCCTGCATACCATCTGTCCATTTTCCACCCCCCCACCTAGTTTAAATCCACCTTTGTAGCTATGCATTTTCCCTACACTCTGCTTTAATAGCTCCTTCTCTTCCCTGCTCAAATGTAGCCTGTCTCCTGCTCAAAGTTCATTGTTATCCCAGAGTCTGTCCAAGCCCCCGACCAACCCGTATCCCCTGGAGCGACACCATTCCCCTTGTCAGGTGTTGAACTCCCCAGTCTTTACCTTCCTTGCCATCCTAGAACAGGGTACTGGGAGCACCTCTGAGAAGGCCACCAATTCACCCAGTTCCTGACACAGCCTGCCCAGATCCTTGAACCTCTGCTACTGCTAGTTTCTGGCAGAGGGAATCTTGCTTTCAGAGCAAGCAGATGACTAAAAAAGCTACAGAATTTCTTACTGATAAATCACTTCCATCTCACCAGGAATCAGTGCCTGTTGGGATTAAGCAAACATATACTTTATTAGAAGCAGGGGGTCTCATTTAAGTAAAAAAAAGAAGAAAGTCACTGTGTGTTTCTTATTTTGGGGAAGGGGGCTGTATCAACTTAGTTTGCTAAATCAGGAGCAGAGCAGAGAAGTTAATTGGGGGTATGCTTGAGCAGTAGAAAAGCAGCTATGCCCAATTACAGCTTCCTGCTGCTAGTTTCTGGCAGAGGAAATTTTACTTTCAGAGCAAGCAGCTGACTGAAAAAGCTATAGAATTTCTTACTGATAAAACACTTCTATCTCGGCAGAAGTCAGTGCCTGTTGGGATTAAGCAAATAGATACTTTATTAGAAACAGGGGGTCTCATTTAAAGGATACCTAAACAATATTTTGACAACAAACTAGTCAGAAATATGACCTCAAACAGGACTAAAGGAAAGGCTGCTGAATTCGTTAATGCTAAAACTACATTTATATATGTTATGTAAATGTGGTTCCAAAGCATTCGAAACATGTAAAATCAGCCTTCCAATTTCAAAAAAACTGCCTTTCCTGCTTCATAAAATGGCTGCCAAATGTGTTAAGTGATGACATCATCAGAGCCAAAGTCAGAGAGCTATATTTATTTATTTATTTATTACATTTTGGTGACCGGGTAGGCCCACTGAGCCCCGAAGGTCCCTTTTTCAGGGGCGACCTGGGATAACAATACAAGTTATAAGAATGAACAAGGACATAAGGAACATTTGAGGCATTGTGAGTTACATCATGAGGTGGTTACAGTAAAGAAAAATAGTGGATACAGGCATGGTTACAGGCATGGTAAAAGAAAAAAAGTGGATACAGGCATGGCTTACAGGCACAGTGAAAGAAAAGCAGTGGATGCAGGCATGGGTACAGGCATGGTTATCATCATGACATGTAAGCAATTGGTAGTACTTTGCATATAGTTTATTCAGGGGTTACATGTGGCCTCTGGGATGCAGTCTGTATAAGGCAGGTAGTAGGAAGGTTAAGCTAGGAGATGGGAGTTGGAGAGGAGGGGAGTACCTTAGGAGCTTTAAGTGCCATGACAGTGGCATGTGCTTGAGGTCAGCAGATGGGACTAAAGCCTGGTGCAGAAGTTCATGAGTGAGGAGGAGGAGGCCTGGACCTGGGGAGGGAGCTTGTTCCATTGGCTGGCTGCTTGGGAGGAAAAGGATCTTCCGCCAGTGTTTGTCCTTACCCTAGGGACTTCTAATAGCATTCTATCTGAGGTCCTTAGGTTCCTTGGGTTATGTTTGAGGGTTATGGTCCTGGCAATGCTTGGTGGAGCGTGGGGTTTGAGAAGCTTGTAGGTCTGGACAAGCAAGAGGTGTTGGAGGTGGGTCACCAATGTGGGCCAACGAAGATTGGCCAAAGTGTCACAGTGGTGACATCTCAGGTGGTCTAAGGTTGTGAAACAAGCTATTTTATTATATAGGGTTTGCATCCTGGTAATCTCTTGTTTAGCCATGCCCTGTATAATAGGGGCCACAAAGGTCAGGTTGGGTAAAAAGACTCTGGTAGCTGTGGAGAGCCTGGTTTCAGGGATGAGTTGGTCCCTGAGTCGGTACAGGGTGCCAAGTTTCCGATGTAGGGTCCTGATGACCTGGTCCACGTGTTCCTTGTATGTGATATTCTGATCCAACCTGCGGCCTAAGTATTTAAGGGAGGGGACTACGTTAATGGCTTTACCAGAGAGTGAGGTTAAGGAGAGGGATGAGGACCTGTCAAATCCAAGGGATCTTGGCCGAATAGCATTTCCTTGGTCTTGTCAGCATTTAGTACCATTCTGTTCCTACATAGCCAAGTCTTTAGTGAAGTGAGATCCTTTTGGAGAAGAGGGCCTAGGGCAACCACATCACACAGGGGTTGAAAGATGACAGTATCATAAGCATACTGCACAACTGAGCTCTCCCCGCAGTGGGTACTCAGGTCATTGGTAAACAAGGAAAACAGGAAGGGGCCTAGAATTGAGCCCTGAGGTACACACTGGTTTAGGGGTAGTGGATCAGACATGGTCCCTTTCCATGAGACCTCTGTGCCCTGCCTGATATGTAGCTCCCAAACCACTTCAGGGCATGATTGTCTAGGCCTATATTTTGCAGCTTCTGTAGCAGCAAGTTGTGGTCAATGAGGTTGAATGCCTTGGATAAGTCTATAAAGACTGCACCAGTGGGTATCCCTTTGTCCATTGCCCTGAGAACTTCATCCATGAAGTTAATGAGGGCAGTGTCAGTACCATGGTTTGTTCTAAATCCATGTTGGGAGGGGCAAGGAGCTGATGAGCTTCCAGGTAGTCCCTGTGTTGATTGTAGATGACTCTTTCTTGCACCTTAGCAAGTGAGCAGAGGAAGGAGATGGGCCTGTAGTTGTTGAGTTTTTCCCTGAGTCCCCCTTTGTGAATAGGGACAACATTGGCATGTGTCCATGGGTCAGGGACTGCTCCTTCCCTCAGTGATTGATTGAAGAGCATGGTTATAGGCCAGGCTAAGGAGGTAGCTCCTGCCTTGAGTAGCTGAGGGTTGATATTGTCGGGTCCCCCTGACCCTTTTGGTTTCAGGTTCCTTAAGAGGTTTGGTATTTCAGTGCATTTAGCCAGTCTCAGGTGAAATGGGGGTCTTTCCATGTGAGGTGGTTCATCTGAGGTAGGGGGGAGAGTCTGGGGAGACAGGCAGGTCTTGTAGGCCTTGAGGTCTGAGAAGTGCCTGTTAAGGGCAGCCGATATTTGAGAAGGGTCAGTTGTGAGCTGACCATTAATCTCCATGGGACAGGACTCAGGCTTTTTGCTGCCCTTGATCAGGTCATTGATATGATTCCAGAATTGCTTGGGGTTGTCCAGGCTGGTTTTCTGGAGGTGTGTTAAGTAATCTCTCTTAGCGAGTTTTATTGCTCTCTTGGCTTTGTTCCTCAGGGCTTTGTATTCAGTGATATCGGTCAGGATGGAGGAGAGCCTAAACTTTTTCCAGGCTTTTTCCCGAGTAGCCATTAGGGCTTTGAGGAAGGGAGAGATCCACTTGTAGCAGCTGCCTTTAGCCCTCATTATCTTCATTGGAGCAAAGAGGTTGGCCGCTGTGGTTAGTTCATCCTGGAAGTATTGCACAGCCTCAGTAAGAGTAGGGAGAAGATTTATGGGGTTCCAGTCCAGACTACCTAGGTAGCGATTGTATTGTAGTTCAGAGAACTTGGAGAAGTCACAGTCGGAGAGAATTCTAGGTTGGACCTTGGGTGGTTTATTTTTCCATATACAGAAGATTGGGGAATGGTCACTCAGGGAGTCTGCCATTGTGCCCACACTCTGTATATTAGTGGGGTTAGACACCAGAGCCCAGTCAAGGGTGGTGTGGTTCCCAGTTTTGTAATTAAGTCTGGTCGGTTCACAGATGACCTGCGTCAGACCTGCTTCATGGGTAAGTGACTTGGAGGCATGACCAGGGTCCTGGGCACAGTTAATGTTGAAGTCACCCAGGATTAGTTGCTCCGTTGTTACCTTGATAGCTGTATTGTTTGTGATGGCTTCAAGGGATTTGAGGGCTGATTTTGGTGGGTGGTAGATGCAGCCAATTGTTAGTTGTTTGGCGTGCCCTAGGGTTATCCTGAAGTATATGCTGTCTCCCACAAGTATGCATTTATATATGGCTATCTATATTGCTAACTAGTTTTTTTTCCCTTTGTGTAGAATTGTTTCACCAAAATTGTCAAAACCATATGCATTATTTAGATCAATACACATGTTAGGCTATGGTTATGTTCATTTTGTTTACTTTAACATACTGAAATTGTGTTTTAATCCAACCAACTTTCTCTTTGGCAAACCACAGTGCAGGACAAATCTTGAATAACCTGGTGGTCTAGTGGTTATGGCAGATCCAGGATGCTACAATGGGGGAAGGGAGGGGAGAGGTGCTGGGAGTGTGTGCATACTTGATATGCACTTTTTAACATTTTTATGAAGACTTTACATTTTCTGCTATTATGCTTTTCTAGTATGTTTTTGACTGAAACTATAAATGTAATCCATATTTTTGAATGTAAACATTTGTACAATCAATAAATCAGACTTCTTCAACAAAGTGAAATGCAGCAGCAGCAAGCAAGTAGTTTACAATGGGGGGTGGCTTACAGCCACACCCTTCACCACCCATAGATACACCACTTGTTTGTAGCAAAGTTCTTTTGTAGTCCAAAGCCAGAGTTCATACTTTCTTGGAAAACAAAAATATGCTTGTCTTCTCTTCTCTTCTTTATCCATGTGAAATAATAATAAGAAAAATCAGTATTTATGTAGTGCTTTCATGAAGTGACTGAGTGTGTGGTGGCAGCCAATTCACACATTAATACCCACACACTGCCTTGGACAATTGCATGATCTTGTTTTATGGGAAGGGGAATGTTGGCCAGGACAATAGGGTTAGGTAGTGATCATGGTGCTGGCAGCCCCACATCTTATTTCTCACAGCGATCTGCTCATATTTCTCCCCTTCTGTCTTCCCCTTCCCTGAATATAGCAGTACCTTGCAGGAGTGGCCTTCTCAGTCCCCCTCTTGTATTCATTCTCACTGCTTCTTCCCACACAAAAAACTGGTGAGCTCATCACCCTTGTGCAGCATGAATTTTATTTATTTATTTATTTATTGAAAATGTTTCACCAGGAAAGGCACACTGAGCAAAAAGATGCTCGTCTCACTGTGCGACCTGGGGGGGGGTTACAATGGAGGAAGGTATACATACTACAGTTGAGATTAGAAGTAGAGCAATACAGACAAAGGAACACAATTGAGTGTGATTACTTCTGAACTTGTTACATGAGGAGAACAGTACAAAACATCAGCCTCAAGAAGAGTGTTATACATAACATGAGTACACATCTAGGGCAATACATGATTACATAAGTGCCAGTAACAGAACTTGAACTGAAGCGAGATGTACCAAGTTGGCAGCAGGAAATGGAAATCAGAGATAAGGGGTAAAGGAGAGGTGGAAGGGCTGTCTAGTAGACACTAAGGTGATTAGGGGGGTGCTTTAGGGGAGACGGTGGGGGAAGAGAAGGGAGACAGTAGCAGTGAATAAGACTGTAAGTGTGTAGGGTATTTAGGACAGTGGGGGAAAGAGAAGGGAGATAGAGCAGTGAATAAGACTGTACGTGCATAGGGTGATTAGGGCAATGTATAAGCCAAACAATTAGACGAAGGCCAAGCCACTGGTCAGGCTCATAAGGGGGATGGGGAAGAGAATCCATCAGTGGGTGGGAGGTCAGGGGCAGTTACAATCTGGTGCAAGGAAGTTAGTGATGGCAGAAGATAGAGAGTGTTTGGATGAAGAATGGTGGATTTGGGCTGACAAGCCATTCCAGAGCTTAGGAAAGAGGTAAGAGAAAGCCGATTGGCCTGC
Organism: Neoceratodus forsteri; assembly: GCA_016271365.2. Taxonomy (NCBI): domain Eukaryota; kingdom Metazoa; phylum Chordata; order Ceratodontiformes; family Ceratodontidae; genus Neoceratodus; species Neoceratodus forsteri. Next base: position 279,095,532 of record CM028135.1, read on the forward strand.
GAAGGTCCTTCGGTGAGGGATGACTAATAGCCTAGAGTCAGTAGACCTGAGGGTGAGGGTGGGGTAGATGGGGAAGATAGGGAGGATACGATGTAGGGAGGGAGGTAACTGAGCCAGAAGTTGGAAACAAATTTAGCACTGTGAAGTAGGCACCGGTTACTAAGGGATGGAAGAGCCAGGGAATGGTAGAGTTCGCAGTGATGGGAGCAGGGGGGCAGTGAGGGAAAACTGGCAGAAAGCGTTAAAGAGGGGGTCCAGTCTGGCTAAGGTGGTCTTAGAGGCAGAGCTGTAAACAACATCACAGTAGTTGAAGGAGGGTAGAATCATTTTCTGGACTATTTCGCATCTCACAGGTAGCGGGAGACTAGCATGGTTTCTATAGAGGGCACCAAGTTTTGGGCACAGTTTTGATATGATGGCATCCACTTGTGTGGAAAAGGAGAAGTGGTGATCAAGCCAAATCCCTAGGTACCTGAAGGAGGGCACATCATCAAGGATGGTGATTATTTACGGTATGGAAGATCAGTGGGGATGTGAGTCTGGATAGACACTGTCTAGTGCTGAAAGACATAGAGACAGTTTTCTTGGCATTTAGGGACAGTTGGTTGGAGTTGAACCAGTGCTGTATTTTGTTGAAATCGGTCTGAAGATTAGAGGTGACTTCTTCGTAGGTACAGCCGGAGGTAAAGAGGACCGTGTCATCAGCATACATGTGGATTGCGGTAGTGAAGCAAGAGTTAGGCAGATCATTTAGAAGGATGGAGAAGAGGATGTGGCCAAGGACTGAGCCCTGGGGAATGCCAGTGGTAATAGGGAGAGGGGGAAGGTGTAGCCAGCTACTTTAGTGGTTTGGGTTCTATTTTGTAGGTAGGCACTGGACCTGTTTGTGGCAGACGCTGCTAACCCAGCCCCTGATAGGCAGGATAGTAGGAGGGAGTGGGATACCATATCAAAAGCTTTGGCTATGTCAATGAAAATTGCAGCAGTAACTTTCCCTTTGTCCATCCCAATGAGGATGGAGTCTGTGAGTCTTAGTAGGGAGGTAGTGGTAGAGTGTTTCTTTCTGAAACCGGAGTGAAATGGAGTGAAGAAGTTAGTTTCTGAGAGAAAGTGGGAGAGTTGGGATAGTACTAGGTATTCCTGGAGTTTGTCAAGAGTGGGGAGAAGGGAGATGGGATGGTAGTTGGTTGTGGAGGTAGGATCACCTCCTTTTGGTAGGGGTAGGACGGTGGCATTCTTCCATTCAGAGGGGAGTGACTCAGTGATGAATGAAAGATTTAGTAGGGCCGCAAGAGGAGTAGTGATGGCAGGGGCAGATAGGAAGAGGAGTTTGTTATTGAGACCATTGGGGGATTTGCCTTTGGAAGGATTAAGGGAGCGAAGGGTATCTAGGGTTTCAATGGGGGAGATGTGTCTGAAGGAAAAGAGGTTCAGACCAGGTGGTAGGGGGATAGCTGTCTGGGGAGTGAGTATGGTTTCAAGAGGTAGGGAATCTAGGAGGGTCATAGCACAAGTAGTGAAGTAGGAATTAAACTCAGAGGCTACCTTCCGGGGGTCAGAGAGTAGAGTCCCTTCGTCAAGGAGGAGATGTGGAGGATTTGCTGTTTGGGGGGGGAGAAAAGGGAGTTAATGACTTTCCAGAATTTAGAAGGTCTTCCAAGATTTGCATTTAGGGTGTTGTTAAAATATTCAGCCTTAGCTAAGCAGATGGCCTTTGTGCACTTGTTGCGGAGCATGCGGTAGGTGATATTGTCGCTTGGGAGGAGCATGGATTTGTAAATGTGCCAGGCCTTTTCATGGGCTAGTTGGCAAGCTATCAGCTCAGGTGATATCCAGGGTAGGTGAGACCCCCGGACTCTAGCCCGTCGCAGGGGGGTGTGTTTGTTCCAGGCGGTGAGGAAGGTGTTCGGAAAGTGCGTAAGGGCAGAGTCCATGTTAGAGCAGCTTGAGCTTGGGTTCCAGTTAGAGTGAGCTAGATCTTCCAGGAAGGGGGAGAGGTTTAAGGATTTATATGACCATTGGAATATAAATTTGGGAGGGGATTTAACTCTTTGGATTTTGCGGACCAAGTAGATTTGGTGGTGGTCACTAATGGAAACAGGGAGGAGGCCCGAGCTGGCTACGCGGTGTGAGTGGGATGTAAGTGCCCAGTCAAGAAGGGAGTGGGTTCTGGACTTATGGTTTGACCCTGTAGGTTCTGTAGTGGTTTGGTTAAGGCTGAGAGCAGTTATCTCAGTTCGGGTTTTGTTAAAGGTGGTTGCTAGCCAGTTGTGGTTAAAGTCACCCATAACATATAGTTCACCCAACTGGGCAAAAGATGTGAGTTGGCACAGAAGGTCAGTGACTGTTGTGGTTGGCGTGCCTGGGCAGCAATAAATACCAGCCACAAAGATGGGTAATGAGGAAGGAGGGGGCAATTTCACCATAAGAAGCTCTTAAGCTTTGGGTTCAGCTTTTGAAAGAGAGACAGAGAAGTGTAGGGCTGATCTGATGTAGATAACCACCTCTCCTCCTCTGGAGGGCCAGTCTTGCTGAGTGATGGTGAACCCTGGGATAGCGATGGTATGATCTGGGAAGCTGGGTTTCAGCCAGGTCTCGGATAGGATGATTATGTCGGAGGCATGGTGGGCAGCTAGAACCTGGAGCTGATCAAGCTTAGGAGCTAGGCTACGAATGTTTAGATGGAGGAGGCATAAACCTCAGGGAAGGGAGCCAGAATGAGTGTCAGTGGTGGCCTTGGTTGAGGGGTTAGGCATGGGGTAGCTGGGGTCAGAAGTTGGAGATGGGCCAGGATTGGGGTGTATATCCCCTGCAGCCAGTAGTAATAGGGCAGTGGTTAGGTGGTAGCATAGAATGCAGAGGGACCAGGATTTTGCTACGCACCATTTGGGGGTGGCTGAAGGGCGGGCAGTGCAGAGGAAGTGGGTACTGGAATGGGAAAGAGAGACCAGGAGGCAGCCAAAGGAATAGACCGAGGAGGAGGGGCATGTAGAGAAACGGGACCAGATGGTAGCTGGGAGGGATGCTGTGGACTTATAGGGGGCATTTGTAGGATGAGTCAGTACAGCAGGGGGGAGGGGGTGCAGGGTAACAACTTAGAGGGGGAGTTGACTCATTGTCTCCTAGCAGACACCTGTAGTCGTCAGTAAAATACACTGGTGTGTCCTGAGGACGCCTGCAGAAGTCAGCTACTGACTCCCAGTGTGCCCTTTCAACATCTGGAGAAGTCACTTATATATTTTAATATATAGTGTAACAGAATATAATATATATTTGACTGCATAGCACCATTGGAAAGGTAATTTTATGCTGAACAACTTTGCCACTGATATTTTGTGTATATCATATATACTTTAGGAGTTATTTGCATTTGTATATGGTATGGTGTGTATGGTTTATGTTCACTGTTTTAGTGAAAAAAATATATATTTTTTGCAGTTTCAACTAGCATAGAAAAAAAAACAAAATTACATATTATTATTTGCATACCACCATTGGAAAGGCATTTTTGTGCTCATCAACTTTCATGCTGATACTTTGTGTGTATCATGTATACTTTTGGAGTTATACGCATTTATTTTTGATGTGGTGTGTGTGGTTGAGATTCATCCCTCAAATCTCACCAAAGCACCTTGACTAAAATAGGGAAAAATTACGTTTCATAGTAAAAAGATATTTTTTTTTAACAAACATAATATTAAAACACCATCTAATGTCTGTATGCTTAATTTGGTGTTGATATTTTTCATATTTTCCAACAAAAAATGGCTTATGTTGCCCTTTTTTAGTGAAAAAATATTTAGTTTGCTCTTTCGACCAGCACAGAAAAAAAAAAATTACTTATTGTTACATGCATGCCACCATTGGAAAGGCAATTTTGTGCTGAATAACTCTGCCACTCATACTTTGTGTCTAGCATGTACAGTTATTGAGCTATTAGCATTTGTTTGCGACATGCTGACTATGGCTTGATTTTGCTTAGAAAGGCTCAGGATTCACTATACAGGAGATTCAGGAGACAAGTGGTATAATCTCAGAGTGAGCCTGTGGAGGCAATGAGTTAAAAGGGGAAGGGAGAGTAGAAAGGAGAAGATCAGAAGTAGAAGGGTTATTGATTGTGCCATTTTACCAGGAACAGGAGGCACAGATATGGAGTGAGGAGAGGTCCAGGCTAATGTGGGGTAATGTAGCTAGAGGGAGAAGTGGATAAGGTGCAAGAAGCTCTAGGTAGAGTAGCTGGGTGGGGGAAGAGGGGAGGATTAGAACTTGTAGGAGAGGGATTGGAGTAGGTAGAAAGGGGTGGGGTAAGTAGTGTATTTAATAGGTGGCCTGGGAGGGAGTGGTGGGGGTGGGACAAAAAACAGCCAGGCAGAAAGAAGCATGAATTCCCATGCAAGCGGCCACTCTGGTAATCCGGCAGGAGTGCTCCATGGGTCGGGTAGCAGCTTGGCTGGCTCAGCTGAGCAGGCACTCCAATCAGAAGGAGAGGGCTGAATCTTCAGTCCAATCAGGGACCGTCAACGGGGGTAGGCGCGCCAATCGGAGGAGGCGCTAGAAGCTGTGCAGCTGAGAGTAGATTGCGGTGATTACCTTAGTGCTGAACTGGGAGGCAGAACCAGGATGGTGGGAGGGAAGCATCTGGTAGTGTCGCTGAAGGCGGCGCTGATGCCGCGGGGCTCCTTGGGTGCCGCTCAGGGCGCGTTAAGCTCCTGAGTGGGAAGCAAGGAGGGATTGTTAATTAAGTAATTGAAGGGAACAAAGGAAAGCATGAGACAGGTTGGAACTTAAAGAGGGGGTGGGGTGTAAAGAAGGTACAAAGGACAGGAATTTGCAATTCTGGAGGAAGGGCCATAGGGAGGCAGAAGTTAGATGGGTGGGGGAGGGGGGCAGGCTACTAAAATGGAGCGAGTGCAGGAGAAGGGAGGGGGAAAAAATACAGAGACTGGAAGGCGCCAAGTAGTGTGGAAACAGTGGTTTTGGAGTTTAGGCAGAGGGAGAAATGGCAGGCTTGTTAGGAGGGTAGAGGAGAGTACACAGCAGGAGTAGAGAACAAATACAAGGTAAGGCAGGCGTAGGTAAATAGCTGGTTATCTATGTTTAGCAAAAGCGAGGGATGAACTGGCTATAATGTCTACACAACAAGGCTGTAACACTTCAACTTAAACTGTAAGGTAGCAGGGAATATAATTAAGTAAAACACAACCAAGGATTACAATTACAGGCCTTTTGTGCTAGGAAATATGGCCTCAATATGCAGTCCAAAAATAGTCCAGCAGAAAGAAGCATGAATCCCCAGGCTAGTGGCCGCTCTGGTAATCCAGCAGGAGTGCTCCACGGGTCGGGTAGCAGCTTGGCTGGCTCGGCTGAGCTGGTGCTCCAATTGGAAGGAGAGGGCTGAATCTCTGGTCCAATCAGGGGCCGTCAACGGGGGTAGGCGCGCCAATCGGAGGAGACACTAGAAGCTGTGCGGCAGAGAGTAGATTGTGGTGATTACCTTAGTGCTGAACTGGGAGGCAGGACCAGGATGGCAGGAGGAAAACATTGGGTACTGTCGCTGAAGGCGGCACTGATGCTGCCGGGCTCCGTGGGCGCCGCTCGGGTGCAGTAAGCTCCTTAGTGCTGAACCGGGAGGCAGAACCAGGAGGGCGGGAGGGAAGCATTGGGTAGTGTCACTGAAGGTGGTCCTGATGCTGCTGGGCTCCATGGGTGCCACTCGGGGTGTGGTAAGCTCCTTAGTGCTGAACTGGGAGGCAGGACCAGGAGGGTGGGAGGGAAGCATCGGGTAGTGTCGCTGAAGGTGGCGCTGATGCCGCCGGGCTCTGTGGGTGCCACTCGGGGCACGGTAAGCTCCTTAGTGCTGAACTGGGAGGCAGGACCAGGAGGGTGGGAGGGAAGTGTTGGGTAGTGTCGCTGAAGGTGGCACTGATGCTGCCGGGCTCCTTGGGCGCTGCTTGGGACATAGTAAGCTCCTTAGTGCTGAACCGGGAGGCAGGACCAGGAGGGTGGGAGGGAAGTATCAGGTAGTGTTGCTGAAGGCAGCGCTGATGCTGCTGAGCTCTGTGGGCGCTGCTCGGGGTGCGGTAAGCTCCTTAGTGCTGAACCAGGAGGCAGGACAAGGAGGGTGGGAGGGAAGTGTTGGGCAGTGTCATTGAAAGCGGCGCTGATGCCACCAGGCTCCATGGGCACCACTCGGGGTGCAGTAAGCTCCTTAGTGGTGAACCGGGAGGCAGGATCAGTAGGGCAGGAGGGAAGCGTCAGGTAGTGTCGCTGAAGGCGGCGCTGATCCCACCGGGCTCTCTGGGCACCACTCGGGGTACGGTAGGTAGTACAGTCCCCAGGTTTTTTGACATATCAAAAATAAACAAATCTTTCCAGTATGTCAGGCTGATAGCAACAAGGAACAAGGGGAATTATAGGCTTTCCTATCCTTAAAAGATCTAGGCTACCTTTGATTAGGCACTATTAAATGATGGGTATGCACATCATTATGCATGTCATTTAATAGTGCCTAATCATAAGTGGATTAGATTTTATATAGGTAAGAATGCATATGTTTCCCCTCATGCCCTGCTGCTATCAGCCTGGCTTACTAGAAGTTCTTGCTTTTTATTAATATGTAAAAATGACACAGTCCACTGTACTAACTACATTCATGATACAGAAGGGTAGTGAGCTCACCAGTTTTTGGTGTGGGGAGCAGAAGAGAAGAATGAATGCCAGAGAGGGACTGAAGAGGCCATTCCAGCAGGGTACAGCTATATTCAGGTTAGAGGAAAACAGGAAGGGGGATGTTTAGCAGATCATTGTGAGATCTGAAATGTAGGGCTGTCCACACCATGATCACTACCTGACTGTTAATGAGAGCAGCCAGCAATGACAAACACTCAATGGCAGGGCTGCACTTAAAGTGTTGCTTGAGTTCAGTGTAGGGAGATTACCCTCAGGTGGGGGGTGGTGTTGATGTTTGTTAGGACAGTATTGAGGGAGTTGTTTATAGATCATTCAGTATTTAGAAGGGTGGAAGCCAACCAGCTTGTATTGTGGAGAAAGGCACTAAAAAGTACTGGAGAAGATTTGCTGGGAACTGTCCTGTGGGGTTCTGCAGATCACAGGTAAAGGTGCAGACTGACACTGGAAGTCTGGTGGATTCACTGAAGGCACTAGTATGTCTCTCCTGCTAATAATATTGTTATCCATAGTAAGTACAGCCCTTATGAGGGCATGAACAGCAGTTTTTATGGTGAGTCCTAGGCTTATTGTTTGGCCCTCCACGAAGACCCAATCGTTGGTTAATGAAGTGGGACAAAAACACAACAGGGGAACCGTACATACTGCCTTCACTCTGCCAAAGGGTAGTGAACCACTCAATGTTTACTGTGGGAACAGAAGTCAAACACTGAAAAAGTGGACTTAAGTGTGATTTGGGAGATATCTTTTAACAGTGCCAGCTGATGATCCATATCGGTGTAGGTAGGCACAACTCTCTGAGGTATACGATTACAGTCTGAGGTGTGATAATTCTCTTCATGAGACCGCAAGCTCATATGCAGCCCCAGGCAGTACTAAGGACATGTTATGGATGGTGGGGTGTTCAAAAGAAGCCAGGCTAGGTGCAGGGGGTTCACTTGGAAAAAGTATACAAGAGAGGTTTTGTTTGAGGATTAACAAGAATGTATGAGCTTTGGAATTGGACCAGACTGGTACTTCACTGTGTGATCCTGAGCAAGTCACTTAACTTCCTTGTGCTGCCATGCCACATCTGTAAACAAGGTTTCAGCATAGTGTGCCTCTCCTGGTTAACAAAAAAAATTCAGGGCATCACATAACCACTAGATCATCAGGTATTTAAAGTGTTGGACTGTTCTGCAGTTTGCCAAATAGAAAATCAGCTAGATTGCAAAACAGTTTCAGCAAGTTAAAATAAATAAAATGAACAAAATCATAGCCTAACATGTGTGCTGATCAAAATAATCCACATGTTAACACATGGTCTTGCTCAATCTGGTAAAACAATTCAAAACAAAGAGGGAAAGAAGAACTAGTTATCCTATAGGAATCTATATTGGTCTCTGGCTCTGGCTCCAATGATGTCATCATGACTCATCACTTAACACAGTTGGCAGACATCTTAGGAAGAAGGCAAGGCTGTTTTTTGTAAGTGAAAGGCTGATGTTTATGTTTTTCAAAAGCTATGAAACTGCATTTATGTTTTTACATAAATGCAGTTTTATCATAAATGTAAACAGTAGCCTTTACTTTACCTCACAATGAAGCCAGATTTTAAAAAAAATTGCTTGTTTAGGTATCCTTTAAGTAAAAAAAAAAAAGAAAGGGACTGTGTGTTTCTCTGTTTGGGGAAGGGGGCTGTATCGGCTTAGTTTGTTAAATCAGGAACAGAGCAGAGAAGTTAATTGGGGGTCTGCCTTGAGCAATAGAAAAGCAGCTGTCTCCATTTACAGCTTCCTGCTGCTAGTTTCTGGCAAAGGGAATCTTGCTTTTAGAGCAAGCAGCTAACTACAAAAGCTACAGAATTTTTTACTTATAAATCACTTCTATCTCAACAGGAGTCAGTGCCTGTTGGGATTAAGCATACAGATACTTTATTAGAAGCAGGGGGTCTCATTTAAGTAAAAAAAAAAGAATGTCACTGTGTGTTTCTCTGTTTGGGGAAGGGGGCTGTATCAACTTAGTTTGCTAAATCAGGAGCAGAGCAGAGAGGTTAATTGGGGGTGTGGCTTAAGCAGTTTGAAAGCAGCTGAATCCAATTACAGCTTCCTGCTGCTAGTTTCTGACAGACAGAATATTGCTTTCAGAGCAAGCAGCTGACTAAAAAAGCTACAGAATTTCTTATTGCTTGTTTAGGTATCCTTTAAGTAAAAAAAAAAAAAAAGAAAGGGACTGTGCGTTTCTCTGTTTGGGGAAGGGGGCTGTATCGACTTAGTTTGTTAAATCAGGAGCAGAGCAGAGAAGTTAATTGGGGGTCTGCCTTGAGCAATAGAAAAGCAGCTGTCTCCAATTACAGCTTCCTGCTGCTAGTTTCTGGCAGAGGGAATCTTGCTTTTAGAGCAAGCAGCTAACTATAAAAGCTACAGAATTTTTTACTTATAAATCACTTCTATCTCAACAGGAGTCAGTGCCTGTTGGGATTAAGTAAACAGATATTTTATTAGAAACAGGGGTCTCATTTAAGTAAAAAATAGAAGACAGTCACTGTGTGTTTCTCTGTTTGAGGAAGGGAGCTGTATCAATTTAGTTTGCTAAATCAGGCACAGAGCAGAGCAGTTAATTGGGTGGCTTGAGCAGTAGAAAAGCAGCTGTCTCCAATTACAGCTTCCTGCTGCTAGTTTCTGGCAGAGGGACTCTTGCTTTCAGAGCAAGTAGCTGACTAAAAAAGCTACAGAATTTCTTACTAACTGCCCTCCTTCCAACCCCTCCAACCTCCCACCCTAAGCCAGTTCTACTTTTATAGCCACTGGATTTGACTGACAACAGGAGCTTTCTGTTTGGCAGTAGAAAGGGAAGGATCACTGATATACATTAGTTTCAGCAACCTTGTAGAGAAAAGAAAAATAGCTTTTTCTTCCCCCCAGCTGCTGGAGGTCTGAGTCCAAGCAAGGAGAAGGGAGACTACTGAAGAGTACAGGGAGTTCCTGTCCCAGAACAGGAAGGGTGAGAGTTGTAAGGGTACATAGGCTGTAGGAAAGTAGGTGGAAAAATACATAGAGGGAGGAGAGAGTAAGCATAAAAAGCAACAGGAGAGAGGACACAAAATAAGCCATGATGGGAGTGGTGCAGTGCACTGGGGCAGCAGTGTTTTGGGAGACATTCTGGAGGCTGTGATGCTGCCCTATTTGCAGGCACCTCTCTGGTCTGAGGGAGGAGGTTGCCCATCTCCAGGCTGACCTGGCTCGGATTCGTGAAACCTCTTCCCCCACCCAGGGACCACAAGGGCCACCGCCACAGCCTCAGAGGCTGCCAAGAAAGAGGAGTGTTTGGACCAAGGTGGGCTCAGAGAGGGGGAGGGTGGTGAAACAGAGGTGCATCCCTCCAGCTGTACCTCTCCACAGTTCATATGCTGTTCTGGTGAAGAGTGTTACCTCTATGGAGGTAACTGCAGTGGAGATGAAGAAGGATGCTGGGAACCTCCACAAAAGAGACCCACAGGAGGGTGGCACAAGACTCTACAGGGGGAGGAAACAACTCCTGGTGGGGGACTCAATCATTAGGGGTGTAGAAGTGGGGGAGGAAGGGGAGAGGGAGGTAAGGTGCCTGCCTGACACCATGGCTTGAAGGGACAGGAAGCGAATCCTCAGGATCGTGGGAGCAACTGCACAAGGGAGGGAGCTGGATGTCTTTGTCCACCTAGGGACAAATGATCTGGCTAGGAATGGGATCAGAGCAGTGCAAGAGGAGTTTGTAGAGTTGGGGAGGAGCCTTAGACAAGTAGCACGTATGGTAACCTGCTCAGAGGTGCTGCCTGTCTATGGTAAGGATGATGCTAGGGTACTCCTCACCATATAATTCAATGAATGGTTGAAAAACTGGTGTGGAGCTCAGGGTTTTGGCTTCATTGGGGACTTGGAAGCCACTTGGAGGGATGCAGGCCCATACTGGTGTGATGGTCTGCATTTGTCCAGGGGGGATCCAGGATCCTAGGTGATAGGTTTAAATGCTTCATTACAAGCATTTAAACTAGCCAAGGGGGGGAGGCATTGAAAAGGAGCAGGGAAATCCCAGTGTCCTCCCACAAAACACAGTAATTAGCAAGGTAAACACCAAGGTAGAGAAGTCATTCAGGAGCAGGGCAAGGTAAATGCAAAAGAAGTCAAAGGCAGTAAGTACAGGGGTGGGGCTAAATGGGGTAAGGCCATCAAAAAATGGAGGGTGATGAGTACCAATGCCCATTGTCTCTGTAACAAGCTCCCTGAACTAATGGCCTTGATGGAAGATGGATGCCTGGATATTGTGGCAGTCACTGAAACATGGTATACAGAGAACCATGACTGGGATGTCAACATACCAGGATATACAATCTACAGGAGGGACAGGGAGGGTAAAAGAGGAGCAGGAGTAGCTCTCTATGTAAGGGAAGGGATTAAGGCAATAGAACTAAAGAGTAAACATGAAGTAGATGAGTCACTATAGGCCACCTGGGAGACAGGAAATTGCACCACAATCCACATGGGAGTTGTGTACAGACCCCCATCTCAGGGGGAGGAAGTGAACAATGAAATGACAGAAAGAATCCTTAACATGGCAGAAAAAGGAGAGATATTGTTAATGGGGTACCTGAATATGCCAGATGTTAACTGGATCACCTTTGCTGTAGGCACATGCAGGAGCTGGGTCATTCTTGATGCCCTACAAGGGGCATGCCTCAGACAGTTAGTGTTGGAACCCACTCAGGAGGGAGCAATCTTAGGCCTGGTATTCTCAAATGGGGACAGAGAAAGGATCTCTGATTTAGAAGTGAGTAGCCATCTGGGAACAAGCGACCACTAAACAGTGTGGTTCACAATAAATGCAGGCATAAAGTCAAGCCATACTAAAGCAAGAGTAATGGACTTTAGGAGGGCTAACTCTGGGAAAATGAGAGAGTGCCTCAGAAAAGCATTAGCAAACAGACAAGAAGGAGGGGTGAAGGGACAATGGGGAATAATCAAAACAGCCATCACAGAGGCAAAAATCCTTTGTGTGAAGCGAATCAATAAAAGAAAATGAAGGAAAAAAAATACTATGGTTCTCAAAAGAGGTGGCAGGGAAGGTTAAGGAGAAAAGGATAGCATTCAGGAAATATAAGGAAACACAGAAGGAGCAGGACAGAGAACTTTATCAGTTAAAGCAGAAAGAGGCAGTGAAGGCAGTCAGAATAGCAAAGGCCCAAACCAAGGAAAAAATTGCCAATTCTGTTATGAAGGGGGATAAAACCTTTTATAGGTACATTAGGGAGTGAAGAAATACCAAGGGATGGATACAAAGGCTTAATAAAGGAGAGGGAATGTGGACAGAGGGTGATATTGAAAAAGTAGGGATACTAAACGAATATTTCTGCTCAGTATTCACAACAGAAGAGGAGGGGGGAGGTACCTAAACCAAACAAGAGAAACACTCTGGATAGGGGGGTCAATACCAGTCTATTCAAAGAAGAAAGGGTTTTGAAAGAACTCTTGAAACTGAGGGTGGACAAAGCAAAGAGGCCTGATGGGATTCACCGCAGAATTCTAAAAGAACTAAGGGTAGAACTAGTGACACCTCTGACTACTCTCTTTAACAAATTATGGGAAGATGGGGTGGTACCTGAGGACTGGAGGAGGGTGGATGTGATTCCACTTCACAAAAGTGGGAGAGCAGGGCAGAGGCAGGAAACTACAGACCGGTTAGTTTGACCTCAGTGGTTGGGAAAATGATGGAATCACTTCTAAAGGAAAGAACTGTTGAGTACCTAGAGGCCAATGGGGCATAGGACCCAAAGCAGCATGGATTCATAGCAGGAAGGTCATGTCAGATGAATCTAATAGATATCTTTTACTGTGTGACCAAAGTAGTAGACCAGGGAGAGGCTGTGGCTATGGCCTACCTAGATTTAGCAAGGCATTTGACACAGTCCTACTTAAAAGCTTAATATACAAGTTAGCCAGCCTTGGAGTGAGTCCCAAGGTGGTAGCCTAGATAAAAAATTGGCTGGACAACAGTACGCAAAGGGTAATAGTAAACAAAGTTCACAGTGAAGAAAGGAGGGTAACTAGTGGGGTACCGCAGGGTTCAATACTGAGACCGGTCCTCTTTAATGTCTTTATAAGTGACATTGGAGAGCACCTGGTAGGAAAAGTATGTCTCTTTGCAGATGACACAAAGATGTGCAACAGGGTTGATACATAAGGTGGGGTGGAAAGGATGAAAAAGGACTTGACAAGGTTGGAGACCCAGTCATATGTATAGCAGCTCAGATTCAATGAAAAAAAGTGCAAGGTAATGCACCTGGGAAACAAAAACACAGGGGAAGAGTACACAATGTGGGGGTGAGATACTAAAAACAACAAAAATCAAAATGGACCTGGGAGTAATTATATCAGATGACCTCAAGGTGGGCAAACAATGTGAGAAGGCAGTAAGGAGGGCTGGGGGAATACTGGGATGCATAAGGAGAGGCATCAACAGTAGAAAACAGGAAGTTGTTATCCCTCTGTACAGACAGTTGGTGAGACCCCATCTGGAGTACTGCATGCAGTTCTGGAAATCCCATCTCCACAAAGACATAGACAGAGTGGAGGCTGTTCAGAGAAGGGCAAACAAAATGGTGCAGGGTCTGCACCAGAAGACATATGAAGAGATGCTAAAGTAGCTTAATTTGTATACCCTCGAGGAAAGGAGGGAGAAGGGGACGTGATATAAACTTTCAAGTACCTCAAGGAAATTAACAAAGTCCAAGAGAGTAGCATCTTTCAGAAAAAGAGATGTGCAAGAACAAGGGGCACAATTTGAAGATAGAGGGGGAATGGCTCAGAGGTAATGTTAGAAAGTATTTTTTCACGGAGGGGGTTGTGGATGCATGGAACAGCCTTTCTGAGGAGGTTGGGGAGTCAAGAACAGTGGTAGAATTCAAGAATGCATGGGACAGACAAAAAGCAGTTCTAGTGGGGGGTAGCTAGAATCTGCAGCTTATCCATCAGGTAGGGAAATGGGCAGATTAGGTGGACCAAGCGGTCCTTATCTGCTGTCAGATTGTATGTTTCTATGTTTCTCACTACTTGCACCATCTACCTTGCCATGTCATTTGTACCCGCATGCACCATGAGATGTGGTTTCCTCCTACCCCTCCTAGCACACTTAAGAATTGACTGCCCCACCCTGCCTGTAGTTAAGCCAGGTATGGACTCCACCCAGTTGTGACTATGTCATTCCCCCTTACTGCCCCATCTCATTCCTTTCAGTATTGAATCTTCCAGCACTAATACCCCTTCCTCTCCAATCTTCATCACCCCCTCCACCCTTTTACCTTGGTAGCTAGTGCTAGATTATGCCTCAGCTGAAACCCTCCCCTTCCATCCTAAGGATCCCCCTCTACCCCAGACCTATCTCTGCTCCCCATCAATGCTCCATCCCACTACTTCCTCTACTTCCCTTTCACCCTGGGCTCCCACTCCCCCTCCCACTCTGCTAAGTCCCTCTTATTTACCCTTCTAGCCTTGCTCCTCTCCCATTTACCCCTGCTCTCTTCCTCCATCCTTCCAGCTGTGCCCCTCCCACTTTACCACTATCACCATCCTCTGCCAGACTCCTGTCCCCTGTGCCAATCTCTCACTTTCCCTTACCTACCCTCTCCTGGAGATCCTTCCCCTCCTCCTTCTCCCCCAGTGTTGACAGCACCGCAAACTTATTACCTGTCCTCTGTCCCATGTTGGGTGTAGGCTCCTTCTCCCGCCCCTATCCACCCTCCTGTGCTGTGTACAGACATTAATATTGTCCCGCCCCTCCTCCGCATCCCATCCCCTGAACCATTGTTCCACCCATGGGGTGTCCTCCTGCTGCTCTTTGCCCCAGCAACCCTCTCCCTCCCTCTAACATCCTCCCTGCCCCAGCAACCCTCCCCCCTCCAACCTCCTCAACTCTCTGCCAAGCCACTGCACTTCATCCTTGCGTCTCCTCAGCCTGTCACAGATCAGACACCCTCTTAGCTTCCACAATACATTCATCCAGACAGCTGCCCCACAACCTTTGCAGACCACTATTCTATCCCCATAGGCTCCTTTTGCATCCTTCAGCCTCTGTACCCTCCTCCTCTGCTGCCCCATCCTCCCCCGCTATACCGCTCCATCCCCTAGTGTGTCCTTCCCTACTTCCCTCCATTTGCTCACCTCAGCATCTCCTTAATTCCTGAATTACACCCCAGAATGTAGTCCTTCTTATCTCTTGTATCCCTAACAACCTCTGCCTTGCTTCCTGCAAAGATCGTAGACCTTAGGATCTGTCAATCATGCAGCACCTACAATTGACTTACCCCCTAGAACAACAGTTACAAACCCCACCAATTGTCATATGTCAATCACTTTAATTCCCTTTAGAATACAGAACCCAAGCAGCTTCCACACTTCCCAAGTGCCAAATCCAGTCATTGTGCCACTGTTCTGAAGTAGCTCCTCCAGAAATGGACAGTCACAGTACCTTATTCCAAACACAGCTCCAGTGCCCCCAACCTTATTACAGAGCCACCAAAAATTTAAAAGTCATAGTACCTTAGCCCTGTAGCAGTGCCCTTCCAGCTGGATGTACCCCTACCTTCCAAGTCACACAGGGACCCCTCTTTCTGATGAGCTCCTCCTCCTCCTGCCCCTTCTGATAGGTCCTCTTCACCACCAGGAGTGGTTTACCTTACTATTTAATAAAGGAGGTGGTGTGGAGCGGATGGGTGGGAGGAAAATATATGACTACAGCTGCTTCCCTGTGCCTCTGGTTACCCTGCGACTGGGCTCTGTCTTTTAAAGCCCAATCACACAATCAAATCGGCTGCCTCTCTGCTTATTGGCTCCTCCCAGAGCCCTGCCGATTGGTGTGCTGATGATGCCTCCCTGGAGCCAAGTGCTTTCTCTACAGCTCAGCTCCTTCCTCCAGCCTTCTGGTCCCTCCTTTGCTTCCCGAGGCAGCCTACACAGCCCACTCCACAAGCAGCAATGGCTGCGGATCATTCCGGCTCCAAAGAGCCCTCTAGACACACTACAGCTCCTTCCTAGATCTAATGTCAGAAAGTAGTTGGGGGCATCATATTTGATGAAATCTCTGAAAGTCATGTGTTTGGGGGGGGGGGGGTTGGCTGACCAGATGCAGAAAGTCAGGGAGTGGTCACTGATGGAGTCAGATAGGACCTCAGCATTTAGGATCCTGTATTCATGTTTGGTCAGTATCCAGTCCAGTAGGGAGTGGTTCATGCTTCAGGTGGGTTGGGGTGGTAATGAGCTGGCTGAGGTTCAGTTGTTTTAATACGTCACCATACTCCATTTGGGATTTGCTTAGCCAGTTCTGATTGAAATCACCCAATGTGATAATCTCCTTGGTGGGAGAGGAGAACCATGCAGTTCAATAGGTAGGTTAGGCCAGTTGTACTACTCTTGGGTGGATTATAGCAGCAGCCAATGTAAATCTTTTTTTTGCAGCTCCAAGAGACAGCTCTGTGATTAGCCATTCACTAAAAGAGTTATCTGGTGAACTGCAGGAGGCAAGGGTGGCAGTGAGAGGGTCCTTGAAGTAAAGGAGCACTTCACCACCCTTTTTGGGACCAAGGCAGTCTTTATATATTGTAGTAGGGTAAAACCTTTCAGGCAGTATCTTGTGTCTGGCATGGCAGGCTTCAACCAGGTTTCTGTGATGCCAAAGATGTCAGGATTATAAAGAGACACCCACACCTCAAGCTCAGTAAGTTTAGACAGTAGGCTACAAACATTGAGATGCATAATTTTTAGCCTATGCTTGTTCAGCCATGCAGGGGCATTGTGGGAAAGGGGGAGGTTGGGCCTGGGTTGCTCTCAACATCCCCTGCTAATAGTAGCAGCAGGATAGGAATGAGATGCCTGGGACTGAATGAGGCATGGAGTGAGACCCCCAGGGCAGGTGAATGAAAACAGGACAGCACGCAGGAAGTGAAGCTCTTTCTTGTTAAGGACAGCAAGGAGAAATGTGTCATAGGGGAGGTGCCCCTGATGTTCAGATGGGAGTAGGAGGGTGGTCTGGCTTTCTGTGGGTGCAAAATGAGAGAGATTGGCCTGGTCTATGGCCAAGATGTGGGTGCTGAGGTATGATATCAGAAAAAGTGCAGTGATGAGGGTGGTCATTAGGAGGTTAGCCATTAGGGGTTTCATTATCCAGAAGAATGATCCAGGACTGGAACAATGGAGACTGCAATCTTTTAGCTAGGCTGGGGGCATGGCATTGGTTGGTAAAACCTTAGGTGAATGTGGTAGATCCCAAGGGGGGAATTCTGAAGTATCAAGAGTTAGGGATATCCAGAGTTGGGAGGGTAGACCAGAGAGGAGGTGCCATGCAAGGACTAGTTCACCTTCAATGTGCAGGGTGTGTTCAGTTAGTAATTAGCACTACTACCAAGAGATGCACAGAGTTGTAAAACAATCTTTTGAGGCAGCATGAACTAGGGACAGGGAGGTGTGGGAAAAATTATAACCGTATATACCAGGAAGTAGTCAGATTGCAGTTAGGGCAGCTAAACAGACTAAAAAAGGAACCTGGAGGGAGCCTGTAGAAACAGATTATTGATAAAGATGCAGCAAAATTGAATTTCACTTGTGAAATTCTGGCAAAATCATGAATTTTGCCATTCAAAATATTTTGTGAAAGTCTGTGCATTCCTCAAAATATTTTTTGGGTGCGAAATGTGAAATTTCACCAGCAAAATGCAGAATTTAAGCAGTGAAATGTGGAATTTCATCTGTGATAAGTAGAATTTTGCCCATGAGTGGTGAAATTCCACATTTTGCATATGAAATTTCACATTTTGCTGGCAAAATTCTGCATTTCACCGGCAGAATTTTGCATTTTGCACCCACAAAATATTTCAAAGAAATGTACAGATTTCACAATATATTTTGCAGTACAAAAGTCCACTATTTCACACAACACTAATTATTGATAACAGAATACCCAATGAAAACAACTGGGTTAGTGCGAGCAATATAGTACACAGTGCCCAGATGTGGTTCCAGCTAGACAATTTATTTTGCCAGGGTGCAAGTTAGAGTTTAAACATGATATAGCCTGAACTAAAGGCTAGCCATAGACACAGTAGCCACAACAGAAGGAAGATTGAATATTGGGCAGGAATGCAGAACAGACACAGGAATACAAGCAGTTCTTAGCCTCAATTCTAGGGCACAGTGAGCACACCCTGTAACTTAGAACAGTCACCTGCAGAGTGTCCTGCCGTCATTCCATCTTTTATGGCTGACTCAGGCAGGATCCCAGTGTCCATTGTGCAGGTCCTTCATGTGAGGACTGCAAGCAGGAGGGCTGCTCGGGGGGGATACATTTTTATAGGAGGGAATTGGACAATGCTCTGTCCTAAGCTTGGCTCCCTTATTGGTGGAGCTCAGATCAGAGCTGTGGGACAAAAGGGTCCTTTGTTTGCCACTGCAGCAGTGAGTAGAAGCAATTGGTGGGGGAAAGAGCAGCAAAAAGTCAGATGACAGCTGCTCTCTCGACTCCTTCAAGTCTGGCATTCTTCTGAGCCCTGGAGCAGTTTGGGCACTACAAAATGTCTGAAAAGTTCCTGGTTCAAAGTATGTCCTATCCTTTGTCCTGAGCTGGCTCCCTGATTGGTGGCGCTCAGTTCAGAACTGTGGGACAAAAGGATCCATTGTCTGCTGCAGCAGTGTGTAGAGGCAATCGGTGGAGCAGGGAGCAGCACAAATCCAGATAGGAACTGCTTTCATGACCCCTTCAAATCTGGCATGCTTCTCAGCCCAGAAGTAGTTCGGGGCACTTCAATATGCTAGAAACATTCCTGGTCCAATGTATGTCCTGCCCTCTGTCCTGAGTTGGCTCCCTGATTGGCAGAGCTCAACTCAGAGCTGTTGAACAAGAGGGTCCTTTATTTGGCACTGCAGCGGCATGTAGAGGTGATCGATGAGGGGAGAGCAGCACAATGTCAGCTGGGAGCTGCTTTCTCAACTCCTTCTAGTCCGGCATGCTTCTGAGCCCTGGAGCTGCTTGAGGCACTTCAAAATTCCCAAAAAGTTCCTGGTCCAAAGTATGTCCTGCCCTCTGTCCTGAGCTGGCTCACTGATTGGCGGAACTCAGCTCAGAGTTGTGGGGCAAGAGGTTCCTTTGTTTTCTGCTCCAACAGTGTGTAGAGGTGATAAGTGTGGTGGGGGAAGCAGCACAAAGTCAGCTGGGAGCTGTTCTCTCAATCTGATCAAGTCCAGTATGCTTCTGAGCCCTGGAGGACAGGGCATTTCAAAATGTTCAAAAAGTTTCCATTCCAGAGTATATCCTGCCCTCTCTCTTGAGTTGGCTCCATGATTAACTGAGCTCAGCTCAGAGGTGTGGGATAAGAGGATCCTTTGTTTGCCACTGCTGTGGTGTGTAGAGGCAGTCAGTGTGAAGGAGAGTAGCACAGTTTGCTGGGAGCTGCTTTCTCAACCCCTTCAAGTCCAGGGTGTATTATAGTCAAAGCCCCTAGAATTCTGCGGCCACAGAATTTTGCGCAGAACTTGCAATCTACCGCAGAACTTCTGCAGTGCCGCAAAATTCACTGTTCTTGGCAATTTTTTATTAATATTTCTGTTTATTCATAGAATCTGGTTCCCTTTCCCTCTTTTTATATCCAAAATCCATCTAAGCTCAGAATGTGATGTTAATCATTGCTCTAACATCATAAATTAGCTAATGAAATGGCTGCATTCTGCAACAGAAATGAACAGTCACTTATCTACCACAGCTCCCACTGCCAGAGGTGGTGGCACAGCATATCAGGCCTGGTGATATTTGCTCAGCCTGCACTACAGCCTAATGCAATTTTCAGTCTTACGTTATTGCACTAGGGCCAACTTAAAGCCTTGTCAATGGCATAGACCTGTTAAGTCCATACCTCACTTTGTACAAACTTATTTGTGCCTTTAAGGTATAGAGATGCCATCTGAAATGAATAACTGGTAAAATGAATTTACCTGTCATTTTTAAGAAAAATAAAGTAATTATGCCCAGAAAAGTGGAATATAATAATGTGTAGGCCTGCTGAAAGAACAGACCTGTTAAATAAGTGTGCTGTACACATTTTTGCCAGGGTTATTGATTACATATTATCACTGGTTGATAGAGTCAGCCAAACATTATGGAGAAATGTGTTCAGGGCTAGCTGTTGGGCCAGAGGGTAGCATGTTGTGTTTCCTTGCTGGCAACTCAGGTTCAGAGATTAGCTCTGGGAGCTGGCTGGGCAACACAAGGATTGGGGGAACACATCACTGCTCTGAATCTGGGAAGGTATGGTGCAGTGTTCTGTTGCACAGTGGACACATTGTGATGGGCTGGAGAGCTGTATCTCACAATTGGTTCACATACATGTCATGGCCTAATGGTGTTACATAATGTGTCAGGGGAAGCAGGTTGGCATGGAAAATAAGTTTTGCAGTAACTCCTCTATTCTGTTTATTCCATTCCCAATGCGACTTGTATGAATGAGGATGCAATTTCATGGAAATTAAAAAAAATACACACACACACACACACATATATACAGTAACTCTCTCTCTCACTATATGCACACACACACACACACATATACACACACACACACACACACATGTTTGTATGTATGTTACAGACTGTGTATAAATATATGTGATACACAGTCGGGACCTCATGAGTGGTGTAGAAAGTACATATAAATATATAAGTGATACACAGTGGAGACCTCATTAGTGGTATAGATACCATTCATATAGAAATACCTTATTTATCACATAAGGCCCCCTCTGCATATTTCATTTATGCAATAGACTAGAACCTTAAGGGAGAGATATTTGTTTTGCTTTTTTAGGCATAAAATTATTTCTATAAGTCTGTTAGTTTTTGAACTAATGTTACTGTGCTTTCCCCCATCTTGATTGCTATAACCACTGTCATGAAAGGTAAGTCAGGATGACAAGCTGACACTGTGATATGGTAATTTGTTAGTGCCACAGAATTTCTGCAGAAATTACAAACCACTGCTGCAGAAGTTCTGTGGCAAATTGTAGTCTTGCCGCAGAACTTGACCCCACTGTGCCACAGAAAAGTGGGGGCCTTGATTATAATCTTTAGTTTAGTAGCATAGCTGTGCAGAATACAGAATGCAGAATTCTGCTTGCAGAATTTGTGCAGAATAATTTTTTTTTATTTCCTTTTTAAATCAGTAAAATTTCGGAAAGCACTTCCCTGTAGATCCTGGAGATCATGCAATCCATTGAATGATATTCTGGAAAAATGAATGTGCCATTTACAAGCTATAAACTGCAGAATATCATTCCACAGGTAACATTCCACTTTCAGAATTTAGGAATTCTGCTTCTGACAGGATTCTCTGGAATTAGGCAGAATTTCAGAAAATCATCAGAATTCTGATGGAAGTGTAATTCAAAAATTCTGCACAGCTCTAGTTGTAGATTCAAGGCTCTTGTCAATTTAATATGAATGTTATCTTTTTGATCTGAGTGCAAGTTCTATAGTAACGTCTCTTTTCTCTCTATTACATTATATATTCCATAAAGGGCAAAAGTCACTTTTGCATATCTCAGTTATCTACAGAATATGTTACCTGCCAGTTTTTCCTTTTATTACCCATTCTTTAATGGTGTGGACTTGTGATCTTTTTCTACTTGTAAACTTCTATTTTTCTATGCAACTGTGACCAGAGGTTCTGATTAGACTCAGCGTGTATGGGTTAATTATATTAATTTCTGTAACTGAAGCCTGGGAAGTTATATTGTGAGTATATTTGCTTGCCAAATAATGTGTGACTGTTTCTAATGAATCACTTTGGACCATGTTGTTGTTTTTTTATGGCCTTTTATTTGGACTTTTAATTTGTGACTTTAGGCAACCTCATTGGATCAGAAATTACCTTCATGGTCAGAAATTAATGATAACTGTAGAATTAAAAGCCTATGCCTGAAGTTCTATAGGTGGAGCAACCAGCCCCCCCCCCCCATGGGCTATTTAAACTAGCTTCATCCAGCCATATTCAGAAGTACTGTTTCTTTGCTGTAGCTGGAGACTCTGCTGGGACTCTGGTTGCCCAGCCCCATGTTTGCTGCTTCTTTCCTTATTACTTTTGGGGTTTCTCTTTTCATCATTGCTTTTGGGCTTTCTGTTTGGTTTGTGCCTTCAGTGGCTTTCTTTATTCGTGTGTAGTCTTTCTGCCTCCCTGGCTGTAGCATTGTCCTTCTCTGTTTTTGTTCCATCTACCACTTGTACTGCACTACTTTCCTCATGTAACTCCTGTGCCTCCTTTTTCAGTTTTGGTTCTTGGTGTGCTTCCTAGTTTCTACAGAATGTCCTGCCTATATTATTCTATGTATTGGCTTGTATCTTCTTAGTCTGTTCTACCTGCTGTCCATACCAAGCCATTTGCCAACTTCCTTAGTTCTACAGCATTCATCTTGAATTACATTCATCTGGCTTCCGGGCCAGGCAATTTTCCCACTCCTAGTCAAACAATTCAGTTAGCCTTACTCAGTCAATCAGTCTGCTTCCTCATTTGACACCTCAGTCTTAGTTTAATACAACTTTTTTAATACCTTTTTCTGCTTGTTGCTGAGTTTTGCCTATGATTGTTCTTTGATGTGCATTTGTATTTTCAGCAGCTTTTCAGTGCTTCTTTCCATCACTAACAATCATTACATTTAGCAGTTATTCAGTCAGTCAGTCTCAATTATATCAGTCATTCCTATCAGCAGTCCCCATTCAGTCAGTCAGTTTTGCTTTCATGACATCAAGCTCTATGAACTCTCTTGCAATGTGAGTAGACATTCTCAGGTGCTCCCATTGAAGTCTGCTCATCTTGAGTGGGGATGTTTCACAGAAGTTCTCCTGTGGTGCCTCCCAGAAATTCCACAGGGTGGCAAGGTCCAATTCATCAGAGGAAGATTTAGCCATGCTGACCTTCTGTTGGTGGTACCTCATGGTGCAGTATTTAAGACTTCAGATGTCAAAGGATGGAGCCTTTTGCCACAGGAGTTCCATTAGCTGTGCAGACAACGCTGGCAGCACCTCTGAAAGCCATTCTACCTTTGTCTGAATATGGTCTAGCTAGTGTCATTCCATATCCCCTTCCTTTAGTTTGCACTCAAAGTCAGTCCTCCTCACCATCTTGAGACTGTGTGCTAGCCTTTTGTCAGTCAATATCTCTCCTCATTCATAGCTTTGAGAGGTGTGCCTCCTTCATGGGAAATTTCCTCCTTCATAAGGGAATTTTATTTAGCTGCAGAGATTAACTCATGGCACCCTACAGCATTATCCCATTAGAAGAATAGAGTGAGAGGTATACCTCCAAAACATCCCCTGAACTGAATTCTAAATTAGTAAGCAGAGTTATCATAATAATAATTACCCATGCCAGGAGGGATGGTGGCCAAGGCAATGGATCTACAGATATTTCCTACACATGGGCTTTTTTTCCCCTCTAAGAATATTTATTAAGTATAGTGTTTACCCTAGTATAAGAATTCTGCTATGAGATGAGATCAGATGCTGGCTTGCTTTCATCATCCTGCAATCATGTCATTTTCTCTCTTTCCTCTGGAAGTCATGCCTCTGTCTGTTATCAGTCATCACCAGATTCAGCTGTCTGTTACAATGTGAGTCAGTATGTGTTTTCAGCACCTTTTTGCCAGATCTTTTGAGTACCTTCCTAAGGTACCTTCAGCCTCAAGTAACTACCGTATGTTCCCATGTCACCTCTATGGGTGGAACTCTACTCAGTAGGACTCCTCAGTAGGAAAGGGACCTGGGGGTAGTCATATTAGATTATCTAAAGGTGGGAAAGCAATGTGAGAGGGCAGTAAGGAGGACTTGGGGGATACTGGGATGCATAAGGAGAGGCATCACCAGTAGAAAACAGGAAGTTGTTATCCCTCTGCACAGACAGCTGGTGAGACCGCATCTGGAGTACTGCATGCAGTTCTGGAGACCCAAATTCCACAAAGACATAAACAGGATGGAGGCAGTCCAGAGGAGGGCAGCTAAAATTGTGCAGGGTCTGCACCAGAAGACATATGAAGAGAGACTTAAGGAGCTTAATATGTATCGCCTCGAGGAAAGGAGGGAGAGGGTGGACATGATAGAAACTTTCAAGTACCTCAAGGGAATCAGCAAAATCCAACAGGGTAGCATCTTTCAGAAAAAGAGGTGTGCAAGAACAAGGGGCACAATTTGAAGATGGGGAGCAGCTCAGAGATAATGTAAGGAAGTATTTTTTCACAGAGAGGGCTGTGGATGTATAGAACAGCCTTCCAGAGGAGGCTGTGGAGTCAAAAACAGTGGTAGAATTCAAGAATGCATGGGACAGTCATAAGGCAGTTCTATGGGGTGGGGGTAGGAAGAAGTAGGCTGTTGGTTAACTAGGATCTGCAGCTTATCCATTTGGTAGGGAAATGGGCAGACTGGTGAGCCAAGCAGTCCTCATCTGCCATCAAATTCTATCTTTCTATGTTTCTATGTTTTCTTTGCCTTCATTGTGCCCATAAGGGACAGAAAGTTTGAATGGCCAAAGCATCCATGTATATAACAGTCAAATACTCAGTTATACAACTACTTTCTGACCATTAGTAATGTTGCTGAAGCACAACATTTTACCTGGTTGTGTACACCCATTGAACTGAAAGGCTCTGCCTGCTGTTCTGTGGTCAGAGCAATCAGAAACATACCCCTTCATGGGCTATTTGAACCAGCTTCCTCCAACCTCATTTGGAAGCACTGGTTCTTTGCTCCCACATCCTCCCCTCCTCCTCCTCCTCCAGTGGTTCATGTCTCTCCTTTATGCACATTCCTAAGGTACATTTAGCCTAATGGAATTATCCTCCAGCAGCACTTCCAGCAGTAGAACCCTCCTTAAAATGATCTTTTGCTTTCACAGCACCCCAACATGCTGGTAGCCCCATAGGTGACAGGGAGTGTGAATGGCCAAGGCATCCACATATAACAGTCAAACATCAATCATGCAACTCAATCAATCAATCATAATCTTTATTTAACCAGGCAGACACCCTTGAGCAGAGCTAATTTTCGAGGTGAACCTGGATAGAATACAAGGCCAATATACGACACAATATACAAAGACAATATATAATACATATACAAAAATGAATCCAGAGTGAACACAATGAACAAAGTGCTTAGCAACAGCAGTGGCACAGTCAGTTATACATGCAGATTTAAGGTAGATCAGGGAAAAGGGACAATATATACACAATACATGACAGTGTCCAGCCAGAGAAGAGGATCACAAGTATGTGTAAGGAGTACCAGTTAGAACCAGTAGTGTAGAGGGGGGAGGGAGAGGACTGGTATCATAGGGAGCAGTGGAGAGTGATCGTACTGGAAACAAAGGAACAAGTGGAGGGTGACCGTACGAGAAGGAAAAGAGGAGGCACACATATACTGGGGATATATGACTCGGACAGTGGAAGGCGTACAACTCTAGGAAGGAGGTGAGTATTCATAGGAAGGAACACAGTTGATTAGATTACCATTTCTATCATAGAGTTCAGAGGCTGAGGGTATGCAGGGATGCTGAGTTGCATTGGGGGTGCAACTACCTTCTGAATGTCAATAATGTAGCACAAGAATCACTCCTCACTTGGCTGCATAAACCCAGTGAATTAATATTTGCAATTCCCACATTGATGTAGCTTATGAGAGAGCATCCATTGTTAACTCATTGCTAATATGTATGGAATAATCAACAACAAGGAAAAGGGGCTCATTCACTCAAAGAGGGGCTTACCTTTTCCATGATAATTTTGTAATAGTGCCAAATGCCAGAGAAAACTGTCAACTTTCAGTGTGTTCACAAAGTCAACATGTACACATCAGCACACAGATGTCACATAAACAAAAGCGATAGTGACTTTTATTGTTTTTCTTTGCACATGACACTAAGCAGTGGTGGAGGGTGGATGGTAATGAGGGAATAAAGGGACTACAGAGAGATCTTCAAAAGTTGTATTGATGGTCAAGGGTTTGGCAGTTGAAATTCAATACCAAAACATGCAAGGTGATGCACCTAAGGAACAAGAACCCCAGGACAGAGAACTGGATGGGAAGGGTGAGACTTAATACCACAGGTGAGGAATGAGACATTGCATTATCATCAGCAGCTCCCTCAAGCTATTGAGTCAGTACAACAAGACTTACTGCAAGGCAAGTAGGATGCTTGGATGAACAGTACCATGAGAGGAGAGGTATTCATAGCAGAAACATAAAGGTAATACTTCCGCTGTATAGATCCTTGGTGAAGACACAGCTGGAGTACTGCACCCAGTTCTGGAGTCTTCACCTCAAGAAGGATAGGGATAGGCTGGAGACAGTGCAGTGCAGGGTAACAAAAATGACTCATGGCCAGTAGGGCATGCCTTATGAGGAGCACCTCAAGGCACTGAATATGTACTTGCTGGAAACCAGAAGGGAAAGTGAAGATATAGTAGTAGAGACCTTCAAATTACTAAAAGGAATAAACAGGGTGAACTGCAGGAAACAATTTAATTTGAATATTGGCTTGTGGTCATGTGTTCATGAGTGGACGCTAGCAGGAGGGAGGTTCATGAGGGGACGTGTGGAAGTACCATTTTACAGAAAGTGTGGTAGAGCCATGGAACAGGCTGCTGGCCAAGGTGGTTGGTGCAAAAACAGTTAGTGGTTTTAAGCCTGGCTGGGACAGAATGAAGGGTATAGTGGTTGCTCAGGGCATCAGAAAAGAGAGAAGAATGGGGGGAGAATAGGGACAGCAATGACCCCGGAGGAAAGAAGGTCCCAGTGCTAAACAAGAAACTTGGTCAGACTGGCTGGACCTTTGGTGTTTTTCCCTGCTGTCATTGTCTATGTTTCTATGATTCTACATTTCCCTTACGGCAGACATTTATTGTGTTTTGATCTTAAAGTATCCAACACTCAAGGCAGGCATTACTTATCTTACAACATTGATTGTTCCAGTATCACAGCCTACATATCTCCAAAATCCCCAATCAGTGGATTTCCATGAGAGCCATAAAGGTGGGGCATCAAAGGGCATGCACAAAAATAAACACAAATGCAACTGATGACATATCAGTCTGTCAGTATGACAGCTTCCTCTCAGCAAGAGTGCCTTGGGACCCATTCTCTATTAATATTTTTTACTCATGGTCTACCCTCTTTTTTAAATAGTAGCAAATCATAGTCATGCATCCACTTTCATACCAGCAACCCAGTCTTCATAGTAACATTGCTGTACAAGTAAATCTATTAGGTATGTGTATACCACCCAAGGCAGTGACAAAACAACATAGTAGTGATTAAAACAAGTAAAAGTTAAAAAAAAAAGTTTCACAAAACTGTTCTCAAAACATACTGTATGTGCTTATTGCCTACTGAGTTAATTATCAGTTACATAGCTGGGCATCACAAAGCTTGGGAAACAGTAATACTCATAAGAACTAATGTTTCATATTTATGCAATATGAGTGCATGTCAGAGAATTGGATAAACACTGGTAATCATGCTGCAGTAAGGATAGATCATTTATCTTCACAGTTCAGATGTCTAATGACAGAATTCCACAGAGCCCCATTTCACAGTAACATTCTCCCACAAAGTTACTGGATCAATAGTAAAATCACTGTATTCCTTGCTCTACCCTTAGACATCTGACAGAGACTACATACCAACAAAAAAAGTTTAAATAAGACACGTATTCAAGTTCTTTGTTTTCTAAATCAGCATTTGCTTTTATGACAAAATTGCAATACATCATAAAATTGATCATTCACAATATAAATACATATAATACAGGAAAACACAAAAATAGGCTACTGGTATAAATGTAACATAGGGACATCCCAAAATACAAATTGATTAAGCAAGAAAGTTCATGATAATTTCATTTTCAGTTCATTCTTAGGATTTTATGTGTTGCACATGCATTAGAAAAGGCAGTACAATAATTTCCCAGAGGCAGACACATGACTCGGTTCTGTTCAGTTATCCTTAATTAAAATCTAATAGTAACACTAATGTCAGGCATAACAGCAGCTATAATATGGAAGCCCAAGTGTTCAACTAGTTTAACATTCACAAATACTCAAGCAAGCTTGGGTAGGAAACCTGGTATGTTCAAATTTAGGTCTGTTTACCTACATTCCCACATAAGGGACCACATAGTCCCCAGAAAAGATACGAAGTACCTAATAAGATGCTAATAAACTGTCAGAAGTTGTGCACTAGTGCTATCTTAAGTATTTTGGGTCCTATTTACAAATGGGAGGAAAGTATGCATGAAACTCACTTATCCTACCTGCACCACTCTGCACCTGTGAACAGGTGTGCACATGCCAGCATTCATGATCACTGGTCATCGGAAGGTGCCACCACCCCCAGCATGCAGCTGCATGACAGAGGAACATGGCAGCATGGGGTGGAGTGCAGGACACTGGTGGGCATCCACTGGGATGCCCCACCCAGGTCCCATAGTGGATCCCCATCTGTGCATGAGCAGGGGATCATGGGACAATACATACCCTACTAGGTATTAACAGAGGGCATTTGCCCAAATAGTCACCCCTAGCCCTCCCCAGGAGCCCTGTGTGCTGTGGCAGCTGAGTGGGTAAGTATCTTGGTGCCACTGCACCCAACCGGAGACTTGTGGATAGGCTCATAAATAATTCATCATCATCATCATTCTTCTTTATTTATAAAAAGGTGCCTTTCTAAAACCAAGGCATCTGTACAAAAACAATTAAAACACATCAATAAATAATACAAAAAAATTATAAATTATAAATACAGCAGCTGGATTAAAAATCAGAAAATGCTAGGCTAAAAAGATATGTTTTAAAGGCAACTTTAAAACTTTGGACAGTCAGGCAATCTCACACCCAATGAGGTGGAGAATTCCACAGGGTCTGGGCCATAAAACTAAATGACCCTGCCCCAGAAGTCTGTAAATGAACCCTGGGAATCTCTAGCAATCCCTCATCAGTGTCAGTGGATCAGAGAGGGTGTAGGGGACAGTAGGGGTGAAGGAGATCTTGCAGGTAACTAGGTCCCTGATCATGTATGTAGGGCCTTATAGGTCAGAAAACCAATCTTGAAGGTGATTTGTCACTGTACTGGCAGACGGTGCAGTCCGCAGGAGCACAGTCTTTATATGACTAGTCCTAGGGATACCAGTCAAAAGCCTGCCTGCCACATTCTGCACTAGCTGCAAGTGGCAGATATCAACCCCTGATAGCCCAAGGTAAAGGACATTGCAGTGGTCAAGGCAGGAGGTAATGAAGGCGTGGACCAAAGTTCGAAGATTGTCAGGGGAACCAGGTGCTTTACCTGGGTGATATTCCTCAGAAGGTAAAGAGAGGTTTTGACAACTGCCGACACCTGTAATTTAAGGGTCAAGCAGTCATCAAACATAATGCCCAGGTTTCACACCCAGTCTGAGGTGGTTAGTTGAATGCCTCCAAGCCATAGACCCGAAGATGATCCCACCAACAAACCTACCCCCTGATGACCCGGGTCCACAACCAACAACTCAGTTTTTTCTGGGTTTAACTGCAGCCAGCTCACATTCATCCAATTCTGGATCTCAGCTAGACAGCTGTTAAAGACCAATACAGCATCATCCTGGTCAGGCACAAAGGACATGTACAGCTGAGTATCATCAGCGTAGCAAAGAAAACTCAAGCCATACTGCCTAATAATCACTCCTAATGGCAGCATATACACCTCAAACAACATGGGCACCAAGATGGACCCTGTGGTACCCCGTAGGATCAATAAATCAATCAATCAATCAATCAATACTTTATTTATAAAAAGGCACCTTTCTAAAAATCAAGGTGCCTGTACACCACATGATAAAACAATATTAATAAAACAATAAATTAACCACACTAATAAGATATTAAAAATCATTATATGCTTGTTTAAAAAGATATGTTTTAAGTGCTCCCTTAAAAATTTAGACGGTCGGGCAATCTTGTACCTGACAAGGTAGAGAATTCCACAGGGTCGGGGCTACAAAACTAAAAGATCTGGCCCCAGAAGTCTTCAGACAAACCCTGGGAATCTCTAGAAATCCCTCATCAGTGGATCGGAGAGAGCGGGGGGGACAGTAGGGATGAAGGAGATCTTTCAGGTAGGTAGGTCCCTAATCATGTACGGCTTTATAGGTCAGCAAACTGACCTTGAAGGTGATACACCAGCATATTGGCAGCCAGTGCAGTCTGCGGAGCACAGGTGTTATATGACTGGTCCTAGGAGAACCTGCCAATAGCCTGGCTGCCGCATTCTGCACTAGCTGCAGGCAGCGAATATCAACCCCTGGTAGCCCAAGATACAGGGGATTGCAGTAGTCAAGATGGGAGGTAACGAAGGCGTGGACCAAAGTAGAAAGATCATCAGGAGGAACCAGGTGCTTCACCTGGGCAATGTTCCTCAAATGGTAAAAAGAGGTTTTGACAACTGCCAACACCTGTGATTTAAGTGTCAAACAGCTGTCAAAAACAACACCCAGATTTCGCACCTGATCTAAGGTAGTTAGCTGGACACCCCCAAACCATAAGCCTGAGGGAGATCCAGCAAACAGACCCACCTCCCGGCGATCTGGGTCCACGACCAACACCTCAGTTTTTCTTGGGTTCAATTGCAGCCAACTCACATTCACCCAGTCCTGGATTTTGGCAAGACACTTATTAAAGACTGAGAAAACGGCATCTTGGCCAGGTATAAAGGACATGTACAGTTGAGTATCATCTGCATAGCAGTGAAAACTCAAACCGTACCGCCTAATGATTGATCCCAACAGCAGCATGTACACAGCAAACAACATGGGTGCCAGAATGGAGCCCTGTGGTACCCCACAGGATAGGAGGAATGATGTTGAGGAAAAAATCCCAGACACCACCCTCTGAGTCCTATCCTCAAGGAAAGATCGAAACCAGCTGAGGACTGTACCAGACAGTCCACAGATAAACCGCAGGCATTCCAACAGCACACCATGGTCCACCATGTCAAATGCCACAGAGAGATCAAGAAGGACCAAGATAGAACAGGTCCTTCGATCTCTTGCTATCAGGAGATCATTTAGTACCCGAACCAGAGCCGTCTCAGTGCTATGTCTCCTCCTAAATCTGGACTGGAGAGAATCATATACATTATGGCTGGTTAAATGATCATCCAAATGCGTCGCAACCACCTTCTCAATAACCTTTCCCACAAAGGGTAGGTTAGAGATGGGTCTATAATTAGCCAGACAGTCCGGGTCCAAGAAGGGCTTCTTAAGAAGGGGCTGCACCAAAGCCTCCTTCAGGGGATTTGGAAAATTCCCCCTCTCCAAAGACTTCCAGACTATCTCAGCCAGAACCGGACTGATTTTATCTACACAACCCACTAGGAGATGTGTAGGGCCCAGATCCAGACCACAGTTGGTCGGATGCAGTAATCGGATGACCATCACAATGTCATTGGTTGTGGGAAAGCTGAAGTCAGACCACACAAAACCGGTGTCCGACATCTCCTGTCGACCACCACTACTTCCACTAGAGAGCGTCAGACGGACATCGGACCTGATCTTGGCAACCTTATCTGAAAAGAATTGAGCAAGCTCCTCACACCATTCTTGAGAAAAAGCTCTTCTGGACTGAAGACAGACTGGATTGCACAGTCTGTCCATGGTTCAGAAAAGCTGTGCTGGTCTATTCTGAGCAGCAGCAATCTCTCTGGACAGGAATTCTGCTTTCTTACGAGAGATTGCTGATTGATAAACCACGTAATGGTCCATCAATCTAAGTTTGTCACAATCCAAGCCCGACTTCCGCCAACATCTCTCTAATCTTCGTCCAACTCTCCTCAACTCCCTTAAAGTCTCATCAAACCAAGGAGACCTAGGGTGAAGGTTGAGAGGATGTACATGAACAGGTGCAATGGAATCCTGGGCCCCTGTCACTGCCTTATTATAGGCAAGTACCAAGTCCCCTGGATCCCTGCAATCACTCAAAAAACCCGATAGGTCCAGCACCACCATCAGGCCATCTGGGGAAACACCCTTCAAAGGGCGGTACCGGACCATCTCCATAGGGGCTGACCTACTAGGGGTGGCCTCAAAACTAAACCCAATGGAATGATGGTCAGACCATCCGACTGGTTCCACCACCAAATCGGATATCTCCATCCACAATAGGGACACCAAGTCCAGTGAATGACCACCAATATGGGTCGGGGAGGAAATAACCTGTGTGAAGCCCAGTGAAATCATTAACTGGTGGAAGTCTTGACCAAACTGCGAGAGTTCATCTTCGACCCAGGCATTGAAATCACCCAGAACCAACCATCTGGGGGATTCCAATGTCAGGTCAACAATGAAGTCTGTGACTTCCTGCAGGAAAACATTCCCATCACCTGGTGGATGGTAGACGAGAAGAATCCTGCGCCCCACACCCTCACCCATAATACATTCAGAGGAGTTGGTATTACCCACTGGTACTTCCACTAGACCAAGTTCTGATCTAAAACAGATGGCAACACCCCCGCCCCTACAATCCATCCTAGGGCGGTGTATCACTGAGTACCCGGCTGGAATTGCTGAAGCCAAAACCAGGCCAGCATTTTCATCCAGCCAGGTCTCAGTGATGCACGCCAGGTCAGATGTTTCAACAAGATCCGCTATAACAGCGGTCTTGTTTTTAATAGACCTGGCGTTACATAACACCACCCGAGTTGGATGAGCATCTGAGGATGACTGTGCTACCTGCTGACTACCAGCAGAACCCTTGGGTATGGGAACCAACCAGGGGAAACCCCTTTCCAGGACCCATTTCACCCCAGGGCATCTCCTTGTCCCCACTATCCCTATCCGCCCACTCCTCTCCATTCCCTCTCCAGGCCCAGCCCTCATCCTCCCCCTTTTCCTGGTAATCCCCAGAGCCCTACACCGTCTATATACCTCTGGTGACAGGGAAGGACAAAAAAATGGACAGAGGTCTCTGAGCCTGGAGGGGGAATAATACTAGACCGTCTTATTACCATCCCAACACATATTTACTTCGCTGACTAAATCAAACAATCCCAAAATTACAAATTCGAACCTAAAACTAAACCCAGCTAAACATAAAAAGAAATGTTAATATAAATACAGAATAACTTAAACACAAAAATATGAAGTTTATAATAAGAATGAAAATATAAAAACAATTCCTTCCTTCAGCCACCAAATGCCCTCTCACAGCCAAGGAG
This sequence comes from Neoceratodus forsteri, assembly GCA_016271365.2. Lineage (NCBI taxonomy): Eukaryota > Metazoa > Chordata > Ceratodontiformes > Ceratodontidae > Neoceratodus > Neoceratodus forsteri. The sequence goes on from CM028135.1 coordinate 279,128,490, forward strand.
GCCAATAGAGCACAGGTACTCTCACTACCTGAGCCCAAAGAACCTTTACTTTTAAATTAACATTCCAACACCCGAGCACTCTCACTACCAGGGGGACCAGGAAGGCACTCTCACTGCCAGTCAGATATAAAATGGAATTATTTCCTTTGTCTTAAGATCTTAAATGGGACTGTTTAAAAAGAACTAGTCTCAATGCAAGACAATCAGAGGATACAGGAAATCCTGGAAGATGGGTCCAATATAAACGATTGCAGACCAATAACGAGTGAAGACCCCCCCCACCACACCCCCAAAAGACCCAAAAAACAAGGCAACCCCACACAGGACCCCCAGCCACAGATACCCAGAGGTCAGACTAAAAAGGCAAACCCCAGGATACCTTAAGAGTACCCCAAAAGCCTCTAGCTCCCCAGAGGCAAATGAGGCAACTCCTGCTCGGTCCCAGGCAGCGCAGCCTACAATCGCCAGGCACAAAAAAGGGTGGGGTAGAACCTCCAACAACCAATAACTGTGCAAGGCCTGCTTCCCCAAATGTAATGCTGAGCACTCCACATAAAAAGTGTATAATCAGAGGATTAGTAAAATCCAGAAACGGAGGGCAACTGATCAACAAATTGGGTCTCCCCACTCACAATACTTCAGTGCAGTTCAGTCAATCAGCTTCCTGGCCCATTCAGTCCCAGGCAATCCTGTCAAATCTTCAGATCTTTAACAGTTCAACAGAAGATAGTCCACAAAGTCAGAAATTACTCCACGAATCAAACGGCACCAGTCCAAGAAGCTTCAAACTCCACAATCAACATGCAGGAAAATCCACAGAAGATGTTAAATTCAATCGACTAAGCCCACTGACAACAGGGGATAAGGAGAATGGAGCTGAGGAAAAAATCCGAGACACCACCCTCTGATTCCTACCCTCGAGAAATTATCAAAACTATCTGAGGACTGTCCCTGAAAGTCCACAGATGAACCTCAGGTGCTCCAACAGCACACCATGGCCTACAATGTCAAATGCCACAGAAAGATCTAGAAGGACCAAGATGGAATGGGTCTTTTGATCTCTTACTATTAGAAGGACATTTAGTACCTGGACAAGGGCTGTCTCGGTACTATGTCTCTTCCTAAATCCGGACTGGAGGGAATCATAGACATTGTAGCTGGTCAAATGGTCATCCAGCTATGAGGCAACCACCTTCTTGATAACCTTAACCACAAAGAGTAGGTTAGAGATAGAGCTGTAGTTGGCCAGGCAATCCGGGTCCAAGGAGAGCTTTTTAAGAAGGGGCTGAACCACAGCCTCCTTCAGGGAATCTGGAAAGATCCTCCTCTCAAAAGACATCCAGACTATCTCGGCAATGACTATGCTGATTTTATCCATACAGCCTACTAGGTGGTGTGTGGGGCCTGGCTCCAAACTACAGTTGGTGGGATGCAATGACTGGACGACCATCACAATGTCATTGATTGTGAGCTGGCTGAAGTCACACCACACAAACTGCGCATAGAACATATCCTGCCGACCACCGCAACTCCCATTAGAGAGGGTCAGGTGGACATCGGACCTGATTGTGGCAACCTTATCCATGAAGAATTGAGCAATCTCCTCACACTGTTCTTGTGAAAAAGCATGTCCAGGCTGGAGATAGAATGGATTGCACAGTCTGTCCACAGTCCAGAAAAGCTGGACTGGTCAGTTCTGCATAGCAGCAATTTCCCTGGACAGGAGTTCTGCCTTCTTATGGGTAATTGCCAAGGCCACTGTTTTTCAGTGCTTGGAAAAAGCAAATTCTGTTTTGACCATCCTGGATTCCGGGATTTTACCGGTGTTAGGGAATCCAATTTCCAGAATTTTTCCGGTAATCCAAAACTTTATATTATTCACACATTTTAAGTAATAAATTTGTGTGTCGGTGTTTTATCATGTTTTTATGCAGATTTAAGTCACATCAGCAGAAAACAAGAACATTTAATCTCATATTGCATGTTATATTAGCTACCCAAGTTGTGCATCTACACACTATCAAGGATAATGACTGTGGAACTCCATTGGCCAAACTGGCATAATTATTAAAATATTCCCTTCTCAGATCAATACAGCCAGTGAAAATAAATGGTCTCATGTAACAGTAACATTTTTCTCACATGGATTAACAAATTCTGAAGTCTGCGCGATACCAAAGACACCAAAATCTAGTCTTCATTTTAATGTTGACAATGTGTTCTGTGACATGTATAATAAAAACTTCTCAAAGCTAAAATGCAATTAATGTGTTTTATTTTTAAAAGATTTATAAAGATAAATATGTACAAAAAACACAATTCAAGTATTGACTACTGAACATGGGTCGATAAATACACTGCCCAGATGAATACACTACCCAAACTACATGAACTAAAGCATACTATGAAGGACAGCAGAATCTATCCCATAACTACATATAATGCAGAGATTTTATATATATAGCATGTCTACACTTTATTGCACAGTGGAGCACCATTTTTTCCCTACAATACTGCACCAGAACTGCACGTCTTCATCATTGCACAGTGGAGCACCACTTTGTTTTCTGCAATATTGCACTAGAACTGCATGTCTACAACTTTATTGCACAGGGGAGCACCATTTTTCTGCAATAGTGCATCAGAACTGCAATTACACAAGAGGGTGGGAGAGTCTACTTATTGAATAGCAGCATTGAAAATAATTTTAAATTGTCCACAGTCAGGCTTCTCCGTTAGTCAGTCAGGATTTGTCCATGTGCAGAAAATGACAGCTCCACATCTGCACTAGAAACAGGGACCCAAATGGCCTGAAGGGCTGCCTTTTCCAGAGCTGGTACCTGTGAGGACATAGAGATCCAGTACTGGTGAAGATCAAATGATTCAATCTCTGGTGGTTCCTGCATATCCTGCCGTACGTAGATCTCCCAGTCCCTTAACAGTGCATTCTTATTGTGTAACATGAACATTGGGATATAGGGCAAGTACAGTTGGAAGTCCTTATTGATTTTGGGTAGGTTGAGTGGGTTTAGAATTCGACAGGCCATTAGAAACTGTACAGATGGATTTGACTGTAGGTGTTTTGTCAGTTTCTCCAAATTGACCTTGAAAGCATTTTTGAACAGTTTGATGTTCTCATCCCTTACTTTATTCCTCAGTTTAGAGAGGTACAGCTCTGCCTTCTCCCCAAAGCCATCAATTTTAGTTGTGCCAGCCTCAAAGCGGCTCTTAGTTGACATTAACATGTCATACGTGGACGTCGAAAGAGGTTTCTCTTTTGACTGCAAAAGTTCTATCGCAGCAATAATGTCACCTGAATTATCTGTAATAAATGCCAGTTGTGCTTGTAGCTCATCGTACCAGTTGTCCAGTAATGCCCGTAGATTGTTTATTGAGGTGGCATCACTTGACTCTTCCCTGAAAAAGTCCCTCAGGTATTGTAGGTGTGTTGAGTGGTATGCCACAGCTGCAAACCATGTGTTCTCTGTAGTTAAAACAGGAACTAGTGGTAATGCAATCATTTCTCCTGGAGCTTCCAGATCCTGCAAAAATGTGATGAATTCTCATTTGCATTTTGGTGATTGCTGAAAAGCATATTTTATCAATGAAACCAGTTCATTACCTTTTTTGAAATGGTGCAGCCATGTATCCCCAACAAGGGACAAGATATGTGCCCAGCAACACACATGCACAACGTGGTCCCCAAGAACCCCTCAAAGTGCGTCATTGAAACATTTTATCATATAACGAGCGCTGTCGATGACAAATGAAACTACATTCATAAAGTCAATGTCACAACTCTGGAGAGTCTTCAAGTCAGCTTGAGCCACTGTGGAATGGTTGACAGAGTCTAGTTCTGTGCTGTTTCCAAGATATGTCTTGCCCCCTTCCAACACAAAAACGACATTAAGAATGCACCGTGACTGTGCATCCATGCTCTCGTCACATATCACAGACAAGGATTTCCCAGTCACAGCTGCTTTAAGGTCTTCATCAATTTGCTCTCTTACCTTGGGTAAATAGAGTTGCCTCAGGGTGTCTGCTTTTGGCACTGCTCCACTCCCCTTCAGATACTTGCACATCCATTCCTTCAGCTGTGGATGATCCAGCTTCTCCAACGGGATATTTGCAGCCCCCCATGCCTTAACTGTGTCCATGACCATCTCATTTTTTACTATGGATGATTCTGTTGCAGCTCTGAAACTGCTGGTCAGGGTCACCTGCCTTGCTGGTCTTCCTTCACCAGCAGCTCGTTCCTTATTCCTAGCATGTTTCTTGCTGAGCAGATGATCTTTGACTGTATCTTTTCTGGTATGGTCCAGGACATGGTTGCAGTAAGCACAGAAGAGTTTTCTCCATCCTCATAGAGGCCTTCAGATTTAAACTGCTGGGCTTGCTCCTTAGCCAATGTGTAGCAAAGCTTGGCTCTCTTATTCAGTGGTGCAGCAAACATCATGCAGGCAGAAAGTATGAATACTGAAATCACAACCAAAAAAAAAATAATTAGTAGTGTGTTCCACTAATCTGCTTGATAAGAATTCAACAAAATGGCAGACTCTGATCCCATGGATAGGGCAATCCATGACTTTTATCCTCTGGCTATATTGATGGCAGTAGCCACTGCATAAAGTCTCCATCTTCCAGGTACAATGGCAGCAGCATTCCACGACTCCCATTCTTCAGGTGTGAAGGCAGCAGCAATCTACGAATCACATCCTCCAGGTACGACAGCAGCAGCATTGTACGACTCCCATCCTCCAGGTACGATGGCAGCAGCAGCCTACAACTCCCATCCTCCAGATACGATGGCAGCAGCAGCCCATGACTCCCATTCTCCTGGGATGGCAGTAGCATCCAGCGACCACCATTCACTAGGTGAGATGGTAGCAACAGTCTACAACTCTCATCCTCCAGGTACAATGGCAGCAGCAATCTACAACTCCCATCCTCCAGGTACAATGGCAGCAGCATTCCATGACTCCCATCCTCCAGGTGTGAAGGCAGCAGCAATCTACCAATCGCATCCTCCAGGTACGACAGCAGCAGCATTGTACGGCTCCCATCCTCCAGATACGATGGCAGCAGCAGTCTACGACTCCCATCCTCCAGATATGATGGCAGCAGCAGCCCACGACTCCCATTCTCCTGGGATGGCAGTAGCATCCAGCGACCACCATTCACTAGGTGAGATGGCAGCAACAGTCTACAATTCTCATCCTCCAGGTACAATGGCAGCAGCAATCTACAACTCCCATCCTCCAGGTACAATGGCAGCAGCATTCTATGACTCCCATCCTCCAGGTGTGAAGGCAGCAACAATCTATGAATCGCATCCTCCAGGTATGACAGCAGCAGCATTGTACGACTCCCATCCTCCAGGTACGATGGCAGCAGCAGCCTACGACTCCCATCCTCCAGATACGATGGCAGCAGCAGCCCACAACTCCCATTCTCCTGGGATGGCAGTAGCATCCAGCGACCACCATTCACTAGGTGAGATGGCAGCAACAGTCCACAACTCTCATCCTCCAGGTACAATGGCAGCAGCAATCTAGAACTCCCATCCTCCAGATACAATGGCAGCAGCATTCCATGACTCCCATCCTCCAGGTGTGAAGGTAGCATCAATCTATGAATTGCATCCTCCAGGTGTGAAGGCAGAAGCAATCTACGAATCGCATCCTCCAGGTGTGAAGGCAGAAGCAATCTATGAATCGCATCCTCCAGGTAGGACAGCAGCAGCATTGTACGACTCCCATCCTCCAGATGGGAAAGTAGCAGCAATGTATAACTTGCAGATTTTCCCCAAGAGAAACAAAAACAGTTATTTATAGAACTCAATGTAACAGCAGGTCTTGAGAGAATCTCTTGCAGTAGGTCACATCTTAGAAACGGCAGTGCAACCACGAGACACCAGGACCGCACAGACATGTTTTGCTAGCAGTCCATCTGGAGCCATGCACAGCTATATAGGGAAGCTAAACTTGATGAAAACATCACCATGTGTGACCCTAAATAGACTGCTAGCAAGAAAGTTTCCATGTGGTCCTAACACCTGATGGTTGCAGTTCCTAAGGTGTAACCTGCTGAAAGAGATTCTCTTGAAGATGTACAATTACGAAAAGTTCTTACACAAGTGTTCTTTGTTTCTGTTGGGGGGGACCTCAAAAGCTCCCTGGATCCCTACTGTAATCCTCTATACACACACACACACACACACACAGGTTAAGCGCAAGATGCAGCATTAATTTAATGCACAGACCAGGAGTTTACACATTTTTTGTCACCAGCACTTCAACGATACAATATTTGAGTACCACTCTACAAAATGCATTTTGGACACCACCACGAACCTCCCGAGTTTTAACCACAGCATCAACATCTTAAATACCCAACAGGCTGCACCTATAGACAGGTCTCAGCATCGGGCAAGCAAGGCAGGAGCTGGGAAAGCAGGAACAAAGTGCACACTTTCTCCCTGAAGGTAGGAGGGGAAGGAGAGACTCTTCCGCCCAAGCCAGGGGGATAATCCAGAGGGCTAAAATATTGAGAAGAGCGGGGCACTCATCTCTTTAAGCGACCCTGACCCTTCCATTGCCAGGGCACATTTGAGGTCCCCAAAGAAAGGGAGCAGGTAAGGAGTAAAGTAAAAAAAAAAAAAAGGGAAAGTTACTCTGCCCCCCCCCCCCGGGCTTCCTGCCACACACACACACACACACACACACACCCCTTTACTTTTTAACTCTCTCCAAGGTGGTGTACTTTGTCAGAGCTACATGTCCCTTTCTATGCACAGGGAGTCCTAGAATAACTGGGAAGGAGAAAGAATATTAAGGATAAATATTGGGGGGGCATGCAACATATGGGGTCAGGCATAAAGGCAGCATTAATTTAACTCACCAACGCTTTTAATTTGCAAGAACACCTCCTCAAAATACTGCACACACAAGGGAATGTGGGAAAATAGAAGTAACCCATTCTAATTTTAGTCCAAAAAGGCAGCTTTACAGCAACCACATGGAGGTACATGTACAGAGGAGAAGTACTCACAGAATACAGAACGTGGCTTCACAAAACACACCATTCACTGAATTTGAATCAAATAAAAACCAGCAGTGAGATGCAGCACAGGGTTGGGTCTGTGTTCTGTGAGTACCTCCAATTTTGGACCCTGCCACCAACCTCCTTTTAAATGCAGCATTTACTGCAGATAATTCGATCCCCCCCTCATCACATCAGCAAAATAGTGCAGTATTTTACCTGCAGTAACTCCAGCATCTACTGTACACAGGGCTGTGCCTAGGACTTTAAGGGCTCCCCTGCAAAGCACTCTGTGGGAACCTACTGCACGACCAAAACATCAGTTCAAAAAAATACTATTTAATATTACCTTACACTATCTGCAGTAAAAAGCAAAGCAAGCAATATACAATAAAAAGCAAAGTAAAACAGTGAATAGTTGCATTCACCGGCCCATTGGCACAGCGGTTGGATTTCATCTTGTGACGTCAGCGACCCAGGTTCTGGAGGGCCGGCCGGGGAGAATGGCTTGAGCATCTCATGACAGCTCGCCTTCTCCGGGGGAAGGGGGGCCAATGCCCGCAACTTGTCTGACCCTGAGCGGAGGCTTGAGGTGCAAGAAGGGGGGGCTGCCATGGTGCGTGGTGGATGTTGGCACACAGCACCTTGACATCAGGGCACACACCACATGAGGGGAGGAAACCAGAGGAAAAAAAAACAGTCTTCCATCGCTGGGAGCATGCCCTCGATATGCCACTCTCTCAGACCACCTTGTCCAATGAAACAAGAAGTGTACGGGGTGTACAGGTCCCACCTCATTCCCTGCCCAGGGGGTATAACCACGGCTACGTGGGGCACAAGGTTGGTCTTGGGCCAGGTGGTTGGCAGAGGGATGACTTCCAGGTTGAGTACTGCGTGAAGTTTTGGAGGCCAGACTTAAAGAGGGACATTAAACTCCTGGAGAGGGTCCAGAGGAGGGCAACCAAAATGATCTGGGGCCTGGGGGACAGGTCCTATGGGGAGATGCTCGAAGAGCTAAATATGTACACATTGGAAGAGAGAAGGGACAGTGGGGACATGATAGAGGTCTTCAGGTACATGAAGGAGTTAAATAGGGGAGGAGCAGTCAGGGTGCCCCAAAGTCTGAAGGTCCGTCAATAGCTGCTCCCCCCACACCCACACTGTGCTAGAGGGGCACACAATGGCAACAGTGTTCTGAAGACTACTCAGACCCCACCACCCTACTCAGACACCACCTTTGATTTTTGTTCCTTGCTACACACACACACACACACACACACACGTTCTTCATGCTAGCTCACCAGCACTGTTCTGGGGTACCTTGGACCCCACTCCCCCTACCCCTCCCACACATGCAGTGATACAGGGGTTCTTCCTGTTAGGATGACCTGCGCTTCTCTTGGGCACCTCAGATCTCCCCCCACACCCACACTGTGCTACAGAGGGGGACACAAGGCCAAAAAAGTTCTGAGGACTACTCAGACCCCACCACCCTACTCAGACACCCCTTTTGATTTTTGTTCCTTGCTACACACACACACACACACACACACATGTTCTTCATGCTAGCTCACCTGCACTGCTCTGGGGTACCTTGGACCCCCCACACACATGCACTGATACAGGGGTTCTTGGCTGTATATACAAGTTAAGCAGATAGAAACAAAGAAACTGTGGGTAACCAAGCACAGACCATTTTATTTAATGAAGCTAACCAGGCTAGGCACATAAAACTCATTCCAAGGTGTAAGCTGTAGGGTTGCATGAGAGGGAAGTACAGCAAAGAAATAGTACAAATATGCATTAAAGGAAAAAATATGCATTAGCTCAAAAATATGAGGACTCCATGTAGTTCAAAATGTTCAGAATACAGCAAGATGGGGATGCTCCTACCCACAGTAAAGGTAGCTAAGGGCCACCAGGCCCATCAAGTCTGCCCTGCTGATTTTGAAAATGGGGGGTCCAAAGACAGGTGCCTTAGCGCATCATGGAGTGAGAGGGTGCTGAATCCAAACCCCAAAGATACAAGACAACAAAGGAAAAAGTAGACGAGCACCTTGGACCCCCAAAACACACACACACACACACCTTGGACTCCACACAGTTTGTTGCCCTACAACAAACAATTAAAAAAATATATGATCTGTGAGCATTTTGGATGACACCCCCCCACACACACACACACAAACAAACATTAGCAGTGTCTTGCATCCCTTCCCAACACTCTTTACCTGCCCCAAGGATACAAGACAACAAAGGAAAAAAAAGCAGACGAGCACCTCGGACCCCCCAAACACACACACACACACACCTTGGATCCCACACAGTTTGTTGCCCTACAACACACAATTAAAATAAAATATGATCTGTGAGCATTTTGGATGACCCCCCCCCACACACACACACACATAAAACAAACAGTAGCAGTGTCTTGCATCCCTTTACCTGCCTCATTAAACCCCAAATATTTGCAGTCAGTAAAAGCATGTACCTGATGTGTCTGGGGGAGTGGTGGCAGACAAGTCAGGCTTGCAGTGCAATTCTTGGATAGTCAAATTCAAAAAAAAATGCTGGCTTTCTGAAAAGCGTTATCATCAGTGTTCTTGGCTGCTTGGCGTGCTGCTTGGCGTTCTTGGTGTCCACGTGGTCTCGACTCTCATCTCTCTGGTCATACATCCTTCTCTCCTACTCTCCTGGAACAATTGGGGTGGTTGACTGGCAAAAGGCTACCTTTTATGGGCTCCCAGTTCCCGAATGCTCATGCAAGCAGCGTGAGTTCCGTAACTCTACCGGAGGACATTTAAATTTCCGGCAGCCAATCAGATTTCCATGATTCCGGCCGGAATCACAGAATCATGGTAAACCAATGGCCTTGGTAATTGCTAATTGATAGACTGTACAGTGGTCCATCAAACTAAGTCTGTCATACTCCAGGCCCGACTTCCGCCAACACCTCTCTAGCCTTCATCCCACTCTCCTCAACTTCCTAAAGGCCTCATCAAATCACGGAGACCTGGGGCGAAGAGTGAGGGGATGAACATGAACAGGTCCAATAAAATCCAGGGCCTCTGTCACTGCCTTATTATAGCAAGTACCAGATCCCCTGGATCCATGCATTCACTCGGTAAACCCAATAGGTCCAGCATTGCCATCAGGCCATCAGAGGAAACACCCCTCAAAGGGTGGTTCTGGACTATCTCCATAGGGGCAGACCTACTGGGGGGGCCAAGAAACTGAACCCAATGGCCTGATGGTCAGACCACCTGACTGGTTCCACCATCAAGTCTGATATCTCCATCCCCAGAAGAAACACCAGGTCCAATGAATGACTGCCAGTATGGGTTGAGGAGGAAATAACCTGTGTGAAGCCCAGTGAATTCTTTAACTGGAGGAAGTCCTGTCCAAACTGCAAGAGTTCATCATCGACGCAGGCATTGAAATCTCCAGGATCAGCCATCTTGGGGATCCCAATGTCATGTCGACAATGAAGTCTGTGACTTCCTGCAGGAAAACATTCCCATCTCCTGGTGGACGGTAGATGAGAAGAATCCTGCACCCCACACCCTTGCCTAAGATACATTCAAAGGAGTTGGTGATCCCCACTGGTACCTCCATCAGGTTCAGTTTCGATCTAAAACAGATGGCAACACCCCTGCCCCTATGATCCATCCTTGGGCAGTGTATCACCGAGTACACAACCAGAATTGCTTATGCCAAAATGGGACCAGCATTCCCATCCAGCCAGATCTCGGTGATGCAAGCCAGGTCAGATGATCCAACAAGATCCGCTATTATAGCGGCCTTGTTTTTAATAGACCTGGCATTGCATAACACTGCCAGAGTAGAATGAGTAACCAAGGAAGACCATGTTACCTGCCTACTGTAAGCAGAGCCTTTGGGTATGGGAACCATACAGGGAGGACCTCTTTCCTTGACCCATTTTGCCCCAGGGCATCTCCTTGTTCCCACTATCCCAATCTGCTCATCCCTTTCCATTCCCCCACCAGGCTGAGCCCCCACCCCAGAGCCCTGCACCATCTATATACTGTACCTCTGGGGACAGTGAGGGACAAAAAAAGGGTGGAGGTCCCTAAGTCTGGTGAGGGAATAATGCCTGACCATCATTATGCCTTCCCAACACATCTTCAATGCAATCCAGACACCCAATCAAACACTCAAAACAAACTCTAAAACTTCCACACCACTACCACACATATAAATACTCACACAAACTCACAAACACACACTCTCACTCGAAGAAATGCCACTCTCTAAAATCCCACCCAAACAACAACTCAACCCCCCTCAATTCCTAACCCCAGACCACAAAACAACAGAAGTAATGTTAAAATAAACCAAAATTAGTATAGCAGCACAGAAGTTGGCAGATCAAAGAAGCAATCACCAACGTTTCTCAATTTCAAAGAAATCTTTTCTTTTTGAGGTCCAAAGAGCTCTCACCTTCCTTGAACATTAAATTAAGGCAAAACAAGATCAGCTTTTAATTGATCATGTAGAGCGAGCCAGAGGCTAATGAATGTAAATCTTTACTGTCAAGACCATATACAAGTATCTAAGAAAAATCAAAATAGTCTGACCAGAATGCAAATTCCAGAGAGAAGGTCCTTTGCATTTGTCTAAAATCCCCAAAATTACAGTCCTCCTCTGATATCCAACTTCTGATGCAACTCTTCAGGTGCCAGTAAAGGGCAAGCATGCAGGAGTCCATCAGACATACACCCGGGAAGAAGCCACCACCTCACATACCGAGACAAAGCTATAACTCTCTGGCTAAGTCAGCTCTCAGGCAGACTCCCCTGGTAGCTTAGGAGGCATGGTTAGATTTTGCCCACCCTTCAGTAGGCCACACACCAGTGTCTCCCGCTCATCTCCACAGAGTTCAGGCAGCCACTACACAGGGCCTGCCGAATGAAATGACTGCCCGCACAGTTATTCCAAAGGCACAGACAGCACCAAGGCCCAAACTCAATACTCTGCCCCTAACAGTCTATCATGGATAGGGAACGATGTTACTCCAGGGTTAAATTCAAACAGCAGATGTTTCCCACTATGTTTCCACTCCAGAGCACACACTGCTATGGCTCCTTCTCCTTTTCCTCTAACGAGGCACCAGCTAACTGCTCTGAATCTCCTCCCAGTCTCCTCCAGTCACAGACCTCAGCTCCAACTCACCAGACAGCTACCAAAACTAATATGATCATCTTCATTTGTAAAAAACGTTATAAACATATCTCCAGCATCATCCGTTTACAGCTCTGGAAATATGGAAAACTTTTATGGAAGTGATAATTTTTGTGACTCCTTACAAAGCTCCGTGGCTGATTCAAACCCCTCACTAGACCTGCAAAAAACACCCTAAACCTTGCTAACTCATTTAATCTCCCTGAGTCACTGTGACTACAACTAAACTAATTAAGAGGAAAAAAAAATGTTAAAGCAATCAAAAACTAAAACTAGTGCTGCTGCCTGCAAATAGTCAACCCAGCGTGGCCGCCCTGCTTTCATCAGCCTTGTGAATTATCCCATAGTCCCTGCTCACATACATTTTCAGGCCCTGTCCTGGTGCACAAGTGCTGTCATGCGTATGTGCAGTTTGGGCACCCCCCTGGCACAGCCCTGGCCTGCCTCTGGTGTGTCACGACATGGCCAGCCCGTGGATTCAGCATGCAAGGCACTAGTACACCGGTGATGAATGCCACTGGGGGTATGCAGTACCCTGCTGTGCAGCTTTCAGGTATAGGATTGACTACATGCCTCACATACGTGCTATCACACCCGTTAATGAACAGACACAAACAATTTTATGAATCTTATGACTTTATTTAATATCAAGTGATTCGTTGTAGTGAAACGTTTAATAATTATTTCATTAGAATGTGTGCATTGTTTGGTCAAAATATATTTAAACCAGATACCTCTTTCTTCTCCTTATAAAGGGGAAGATGCAATATCATATGTTTTAAGCCATCTGTGGAACCCTTTGCACAATTACACATTGGGGATTTACAACCCTCTGTCTCTTGCTTCAAGAGAAGGTTGTTACTTTTACAGATCTCTAATCTGAATTGTGTATATAAAAATCCATCCTCTAGATATGTAAAATAATACTCTCTGTTCACTCTTCTTTTTAATTGCTTGTATGCTACATGCATCTTGCATTTATCAAAGTTTGCTGTATCACATTGCATCCCAACATCTCTACATTAGAGATGCAGCAACATTTTATTTTGCTTGCAAAATTGTGAATTTTGCCACACAAAATATTTCATGAAATTCTGCGCATTCCACAAAATATTTTGTGGGTGTGAAATGCAAAATTTCACCTGTGAAATGTGGAATTTAACCAGCAAAATGCAGAATTTCACCAATGAGTGGCAAAATTCTGCATTTTTTCAGTGAAATTCTACATTTGCCAGTGGAATTTCACATTTTGCACCCACAAAATATTTTGCTAAATATTTTGTGGTGCGAAATTCCACAATTTCACACAACTCTACTTTAAATTTTTATTTAATATTGAAAATGAATGTATCTCCTGGTCTTCTTTAGATTTCATGTAGCCCATATCCATGTCCAAGCAGGTACAATATGTCTTTGACAATGTCAAGCTATGGTAACTGAAAAACTCTATTAGAATAGTCAGTGTGTTCCTCAATACAAATTCCGGGCAACCATGATTCTGGCATGAGCATAATATCCAAGATAACAATAATACATGTTTAAATAATTAAGGTAGATAGACAGTATTGCCCCAACTCTGCCCTTAAGATATATAGTATGCCAGTATGTAACTTGGTAAATTAAGAATTTATTTATAAATTGCATTATATACTATTTCCAATGAGGCATACGTCCCTAATACCCAGATTTCAGAAGTGTATAATATCACAGCTTTAACTTTAGCATTCAGTTCAATAAGAGAACCATCCACTGAATGATCTCCAAATTTAAATATGAATGATTTTAATGCCAAATATGAGCTAATCATTGTTTTGTCGTACATTACAGAAACCTAGAAACATAGAAAGTGACTGCAGAAAATGACCAACAAGCACACCCAGTATGTCCAGTATGCCCAGAAAGCTGCTAGGACTTTTGTTAATTTGAAGTGTTTATTCCAGGTTATTATTCTTTCAAAGTACACACCAAGATAGTCATAATAGCATACTGTGGCAATTGATTCTCCATGCGCTGCTACTCTATAACTGTTCCTATTAGTGCTACCAAAAACTGAAAGCTGAATCTTATTTTTATATGTTTTATATATATATAATAAATGTTATATTGAATTATGTGATTGTACAGGTGGTGTAAAACTGGTAGCCACTAATAGTGATAATATTTCAACAAATTGACTATAACTCTAGCCAGTCCACAAACTTTGTTAAATTTTGCTTGTCCAATAACATTTTAAATCTTCTCATACATGATATAAAATGGTGTAGGAACACATAATTTAAAGATGTTCTCTAATAGACAGTGTGATATCATGTCTGAGTGCTTCATCTGCATCATAATAAATCCTTGTGAACAATTCTTGCCACTCAGTTAGATATAAGCTTCAATGGAATCAGAATACACAGTGAAACCCTTTGCCAACAGTTGCCAAAGAAACCTTTGTATTCTTTTCCAATACTTCTTGTTTTTAGTCATTCCAAGCTTTGAGCTGATATTTATTTTTCTGCTGTTGAACTGTTGTAATATAGGTTCTACTTTGCTGATTCAGTAATTGCACACTTGCTTGTGTCTTATTGCTCCTTACATGTCTGTATTCTCTGTATTCCAAGGCTTCTGAAGAAAAAGGGTATTATTTTGTTTTTCCAGTGGTGGACCACTTGTCCCTTTTAAGATTCAATATATCCATATATGTTTTTTTCAGGAACTAGCACTTCACTTATAATTGTTTCATGTTTTAATGTGATACTTAAAGGAAACTGAGCTGATTCTGGCCAATCAACAGTTTTTAAGCCACCTATCTTCTCTACAGCATTTATATTTGGCTATGCTAAGTTACTTACCAAAGCACCCTTTGAGAAATGAAAAATAAATTCCCCTTTAAGGTCCCTCCTTAATCTACCACAATAAGGACTTCCTCTAATATTTCCTTTAATTTGCATAACTTTTTCCTACAATGTTTGATATTTATCCACTAGTACACAGTTACCACTCAGACTGCAATTTAACATTTTCATCATCGGAGTGTACTGTAAATGGATCAAAAAAGATGATGCTGACTTCCTGACTGTTACTAATCCCATAAGACTGACAATACATTTGTTACTAAAGATTTATAGGAACAGTGAAGTGCCACCAGGAAGATGAATTGCAAACAATACAGGGTCAATGGTATATCCAATATAACAGTTGGTTACCTTTATTTCTGAGCCCGTAGGTTTCAAAGTGTAACATCCTTATGTTTGGGATATGAAGGAAATTATTAAGGTCTTAGAATGTATTTCAGTTATGGAGACAACTATGCTTGCAACAGTAAATATGAAAGTCTTCATTTGAATATTCTCCACAAAGGAGACATTTCAGCACTCAAATCAATTTTAACAGACTGTCCACCTGACCTGCTTCCACCAGCTGAATTCATTAAACAACAAGAGGGTTAAGAATACATATATATATATATATATATATATATGAGTGTATTGCTTTTCTCAATTTGAAGATAGAAAAGAAACATGGAAAGTTGGCAACAACTATATTAAATAAGCCTATAGATAGAAATACACTCCTTTACAAAAAAAAAGCTGCAATCAGAGACATTTGAAAAAAAAATATGCCATATGGGCAGATGATGTGTAGCTCAAGCAAACTTCTTATCAGAAGAAGAATTTAAAAAATGTCCAGCAAGGATGGGGTAAGATATCCAGAATTATGAGGCTAACACCATCTGCAAGGCAAAGAACTGTGCTGAATATGTTAGTCATGTTTTTTCTCACTAGAAGCAGTTCTGAAGCACTGGTTCAGATTATGTTATTGTTCCATATACAGGCCCTTAAGTAACCAAAGTGAACATTTCTGAGGTATACCCTGGTGATAAGTACCATTTTAGAACGTTATAATATAGTTTATGTTCTGCTGAACTTGAGAGTTCTGTACTAGAACACTATTGCATTTTGGCAACAGTAGAAGAGACCAGCAAGGACATCTACTTCATCGCACAGTTCTAAAATGGTCCTTACCAGCAGCATGTAAATCAGAAACACAGACTTGGATAACTAAAATGCCTCTACAGCTAGAATTAAAACCAGTATTACCAAAAACAAAAACTACTGAGAAAAATGACTTGCGGATTCAATGCAGTTTTCCTTCAATAGGACAAAAATGCAAAACAGAGAGTGTCTGTTATGTCTGAAAGATAACCACACAAGAGAAAAGAAGGGAGGTATTTTGACATTCTATACTGAATACAACCTACAGATGCATTGTGTGGTTTCTATCATAAAAAAACATTTATCATTGCTGGAAGCAGATGATGCACTTTCCAGATATGTTTTTACACCACCACAAATAAGTGATGAAAGAGCAAGAAATCTAAACTACAAGCTAGTACATAAACAGTTTATAAGGAAACAAACTCTGTTGGACTAACATTTCTACTGGCTCAACTGAATGGTAATTATAGATGTGAGGGAAGCAGTCACTGTGGGAATATCTCTGTAATGAAAAAGTTCAGGCACCCAAGGTCTAGTAAGTTTTATTCAATCAATGCCTTCAACATTTGCAATACAGCTGGAGTAATTTACTTGGTGTTAAAACCCTGCAGAGCCCTTTATGTTGGTTAGTCAAAAACACTCCTGAAAGTTTGTATTGACCAACACAAAACTGCATCTGTTCCAGTAGTCTGTATGTATGTATGTTATAGCAAAAGCATTACATGGAGACTAAGTATTGATCAGCGGCCAGCCTCCAGTTCTGTGGTTTGGAATGTGTGGAAAGTTTCACTTGTGGAAGAGATCTGACATGAAGATTGCTGTAGAGCGAGAGAGAGAGAGAGATTCATAATTTGATACGCAAACTGGATACCTTGCTGCCCAAAGGGCTAAGTAAAGATCTGGATGTAGAGGGCTTTTTTCCATGACCAGATATTTTATTTAGATTGGTCTAACTATTCCTGTTTCTATACTGGATGCTCCTTGTTTATTCCAGTTTTCATTCATTTTTTTTTTATTTCTCCATTTGTTCATTACTTTATGATTAAATGATTATTATTATCACACCTTTCTACTTTGGAAAGACTCTCTTTTTCCATCACCTTATTTCTCTCCCCCCTCCTCACTTCCTGCCTCCTTCTACCCCCGAGACACCTTTAGGCCACACATTAAATTCTTCATGATGCATTCCATGTCTCCTTTGTATGATTATGACTATGGTTGTTCTTACTGTAATGTCACTTGAACCTCTCATTTTTACACTTTAAAAAAAATATTGTCACAGTTATACATGTTTTGATTTGGTTTATGATCAGAAATTCACTGGCACATTGTTAGTTTGGTATTATCTTTTTGTCTGATCAATCTGCTCAAGGATTGCTATTATGTATAGTAAATTTAGGGTATAGGCATTTTTGTTTGCACAATGATTTGATTTAATAGTTGTCACTGCTTTGGGTAAATGCAGTTAGAGATTGGCAGGACTAAACATGCTCTGATCAATAAATGTTCTGGGTATGAGCTTAGCAGCTACTTGATAAAGTGAAACTACATGACAGTGCTTATTAAGTGATATATAATATGTTCAGAACACTATAAAAATGGATGTTGTAAGATCTTCAATTTTAGAAAAAATTATGAAATATAAGTAATTATGAGAATTGCTATTGCCAAAGTTTATGATTTCTAGCTATGCAGCTGATAATGCATGCTGAGACCTTTAAATCTGCGCTTAAGACATATTTGTTTATAATAGCATTTTCCGATGACATATACATTTTGCTGCTCTTTTAATTATTTAACTTTTAAATTATTTTTAGATAAGATAAAATGTTATTCTTTTTTTGGTCATGTGTGTATAAGCACTTTGATCATTGTGGATTGCAATTTTTATAAATTAAATCTTGATTGATTGATTGATTGATAATTGACTTGACAGGCAAGAGGCTGTATGTTTTGAGAATGATTTCAGTTCAGTTTGCAAAACTTTTTCATTTTCACTTTTGTTATTTTTCACTGGTTTGGGTGGTGTACACATTCCTAATAGGATTACTTGTATATGAGCACTTTTAGGATGAGTGGGGTGCCAGTATTGAAGTAGAGGTGCAGCTGTGTTTGGCTACTATTAATAGGAGGGGGCACACAAATAAAATATATAAATAGATAATGGGTCTCCCTGAGTTTTATCTCTTATGAAGGCATCATATTGAGATGCTGAAATATCACCTACTGTGTGTATGTGTGTGTGTGTGTGTGTGTGTGCTTGCACACACATTTTCATGCATGCCCATTGATGCTGCACCTGCTTAACTCCTATAGAAATCCTTGATTGGGGATTAAGAAGTAGAGGTGGGCCAGTAATACCAGAACAAGAATTTTTGTAAAATTTCAAAATTGACACACAGTAGATGTCTGATGTAAGAGAAATGTAAAAGCTGTCAGGACTTTTAATTGCTCATTTGTCATACCTGTGCTGATGTTTGGAATAATGTTAGCAATTCAAGGGCAGACTGAATGGACTGCTTATCTCCTTCTTTGTACAGTATGTATCTATGTATAACTGTCAACAGTCTTGTTGTGTAATTTTTATTGTGTGCTCCTTGCTTACAAATCTTATAAAGAAAATATTTAAAGATGGGACTACATATGGGGATTTATGGTATGAATTAATTCAGCTCCCTTACTCTTTGTTCTTTTCCCAAAAAGCCTTTTTTTCTGGCACCCAATCTGCTCCCATTCAGAAGGTATCCCCATTACCAACCTGCTCAGGAACATATAGGAGCACCACCACTTATCAAGGGCCACTATGTAGTGGGTGGCCAGCCCTGTTTATTGTGTGGGAGCATACAGGGGGTTCCTGCATCATCTGGCAAACCAATGATTTTCTCCTCTGATTTCATCCCTCAGTGTGCCTGCCAGTAATGATGTACATGCATGTGTGTTATGGCATGCATGCATACTTGATGTCAGGTGGCTGTCCTTCTCACTTTTATGTATGTCCACTGTACTGCTACCTGGCAGTCACCATGTGATAGTCATGTAGCAAGACACAGCATCCCTTCCTCCTTGTGAGAGTACAGCTGTCTTTTGGATACTCTATATTCCCTCCTCCTCCCTACCTCCCCAGCCTATACCTGAGTTGCCTTAGATCATGCCTGAACATAGGTAACCGGTGTAACAGGCAATAATGTTACCACTGCACTAATGGGCCAGCCCTACCACAATATTCTAAGATTATTTTTTTTTCTATTTGTTATTGATGAGTTTCAGAGAATAATATAGCATATACATACTCTACGAACTATAATCCACTTAAAAGAAGATGTGATAATACTGGGATCAAATAACTCATTAAAGAAAAAGGAAAAAGGAACTGCATGACAGTGAAACTGCTACTATAAGCTCACCTTGATAAATTTAAGATTGTTTATCATCTACCAGAAACTGTATTGGATCCCAGATTATTTTATACAGGAGGATTAAACCATGGTTCAGGCAATGAGAAATCATCTTGTTTTTTAAAATCTGTAAAATATATTTCCATAGACCAAGCTAAGGAGATTCATTTGCCTTCTAGTTTCTGACTATACAACATCTTAAATATATTAGTGCCAAATCAAAAAGTTTTCTTAAAGGACCTCTGGGTAATTGCTGGTAAGAGAAAGCACCAAGCATATAGAGTTCCACATTCCATACTAAATTTGTACCATTAATTTAAATGGCTGTGTAAAACTGCATTCCTAAATGGGATTATGTTCTCAAATATTGCTACAACATAATAATAATAATAATATTTTTATTTATATTGCACCTTTCAAATGCCAAGGCCAATTCCAATAAAATAAGATACAGTACAACTACAAAACAACAGTACAAAAGATATTACAAAACACACGCAATAAATTAATAAGCAGTCAGACCATAAGCCCTTTCCCACTGAAAGGTTTTGAGAGCCTGTTTAAAGCTCCCCACAGTCATACGCTCCCTTAATCGATGGGGTAGAGAATTTCAAAGGAAGGGGGCAGCAAACATAAAAGCCCAGGCCCCAGCTGATTTTAATATTACCCTAGGAATCTCTAGCAACCCCTCATTGGCAGAACGGAGCGATCTCACAGGGCGGTAAGGGATCAGCAGTTCTTTCAGGTAGTCAGGGCCCAGATCATGGAGGGCTTTGAAAGCCAGTAATTCGACTTTGAAGTTGATCCGCCACTGAACTGGCAGCCAGTACAGTTCCCGCAGCACCAGAGTAATATGGGAGGATCTAGGGGTACCCATCAATACTCGGGCTGTGGAATTCTGCACTAGCTGCAGGCAGTGGATATCAACCCCTGGAAGCCCAAGATAAAGTGAGCTGCAGTAGTCCAGGCGCCAGGTCGCAAAGGCATGGATCAAAGTTGGCAGATCGCCGGACGGAATGAGGTGCATGATTCTGTCGATGTTTCTTAGATGATAAAAAGATGATTTTACCACTTGGGAGAGAAGAGTCAGCCCCACATCTAATATCACCCCCAGATCATGCACCCATTCAGAGACCTGTAGCTCGACATCCCCACAAAGCATCCTAGATGGGGTGCTGGCCAAAGGTCCCCCTATCCAGTGACCCAGATCCAATACCAGAACCTCCGTCTTCCCAGGGTTCAACTTCAACCAACTGGACCTCATCCAATCCTGGATTTCATTTAGGTAGCTGTTAAATACCAAGATAGCTTCTTCCTGGTTGGGAGCAAAGGACAGGTACAGCTGGGTATTATCTGCATAACAGTGAAAGCCTATCCCATACCGTCTCACAATGTCTCTGAGGGGGAGCATGTACACCGTGAACAACATGGGGAACAATATAGAGCCCTAAGGAACCCCACAAAATAGAAAGAAAGGATCAGAGGAAAAGACCCCTGACACCATCCTTTGGGTTCTTCCAGTGAGGTAAGAGGCGAACCATCTAAGAACAGTCCCAGAGAGTCCATAAATACATCTCAGCCACTCAAGTAGTACCCCATGGTCAATGGTGTCAAATGCTGATGACAGATCTAATAGTACCACAATGGACCATTTTCTCTGGTCTCTCACCATGAGGAGATCATTGAGCACCCGAACCAGCGCAGTCTCAGTACTGTGCCTCTTTCGAAAACCTGATTGGATAGGTTCATAGATGCTATGGATGGTCAAGTGGTTCTCCAACTGGGCTGCCACCACCTTCCCAATCACCTTCCCTACAAAGGGAAGGTTCGAGATGGGTATGTAGTTAACAAGACAGTCTGGGTCCAGAGATGCTTTCTTCAACAGGGGTGTCATCACTGCCTCTTTCAAGGAACAGGGATATTCACCCTTGTCAAGGGAACACCAGACTATCTGTGCTAGAATCAGTAAAATGGACTCACCACACCCTAAGATTAGGGTAGTAGGGCCTGGATCTAAACCACAGCTGGTAGGATGCAGCCCTTGGACAATCCATATAACATCCACGATTTCCGGGTGATCGAAGGTACTCCAGGAAAACTAGGTGGCAGTGACCTGCTCCTGGCCACTTGCATCCCACATAGATTGTGTCAAACAGATGTCTGACCTAATGTCATCCACCTTATCAGCAAAGAACCGAGCAATCTCATCACATTGCAATTGTGAAAAGGCTCTACGGAGCTGTAGACAGGTTGGGTTGCACAATCTGTCCACAGTTCTGAAAAACTGAGCTGGTCGATTCTGAGCAGCAGAAATTTCCCCGGACAGGAACTCTGCCTTCTTACGAGAGATTTCTGACTGATAGAATTGATAATGTTCTAACAGTCTAAGGTGGTAGGCATCCAAGCCAGACTTCCGCCAACAACATTCTAACCTGTGTCCAAGTTGCCGCAACTCCCTCAGTACCCCATCAAACCATGGGGCCCGAGGTTGAAGAGAGAGAGGATGCACATGAACTGGAGCAATAAAATCCAGGGCAGAGGAGATGGTGGTATTATAAGCCACAATCAACGCCTCTGGATCATTGCAATGCACAGGGAATTGTGATAGGTAAAGAACCACAGCAAGGCCATTGGAAGAAGTATTCCACAAAGGGAGGTACTTGACCATCTCCACAGGAGTCGGCCTACAAGGAGGGGTGCCAAAATTGAATCTCACAGTGTAGTGATCTGACCAACTGACTGGTTCCACCCCCACGTCAGAGGCCTCGATCCCCAGGAGGAAGACCAAGTCAAGAGAATGGCCACCTTTATGTGTAGCAGTGGTAACCACCTGTGTTAGGCCCAGTGAATCCATTAATTGGAGGAAGTGTTGTCCAAATTGTGAGAGTTCATTGTCTACCCAGGCATTAAAGTCACCCAGGACCATCAGCCTGGGAGACTCAAAGGCCAGGTCAACAATGAAGTCTGCTACTTCCAGAAGGAATTATTTCTCATCTCCTGGTGGATGGTAGATGAGAGCAATTTGATAGCTCACAACTGCTACAACAGCACATTCAGAAGAGATGGTCTCCTCAACTGGAACACTAGTGACAACCAATTCGGTCTTAAAAACGACCGCAACCCCCCCCCCACAGTCCAACCTCGGGCAATGTATCACCGAGTACCCGGCTGGAATTGCAGCCTCCGAAATTGGTCCGGCATTATTATCTAGCTAGGTTTCGGTGATACAAGCCAGATCTGTTGAGGCAACAAAATCAGAAATCACAGCAGTCTTGTTCTGGACAGATCTGGCAATGCACAACATCACCCGGGTTGGACAAAATTACTAGGCTGCCCTGACTACCTGTCCATCACTAATGATGGTGCCCTTATGTATGGGGACCAAACAAGGTGGTCCACGCTCCAAGCTTCACTTTGCTCCAGGGCATCTCCAGGGCTCAACCACCCTAATGGGTGGGCTCCTCTCCACTCACCTCAACTGTTCACCCCCCACCCTACTCCTATGGGCAATGCCTAAAGCCCAACAGCGTTAGTAGGTAGAAAAGACCAGAGGGGGGTATAAAAGGGGCGGAGGGAGTGAAGAGCAGAGGCTGAGTAGTGCACGACTGGGGGGGCAACAGGTAGACACATCTCATAAAAAACAAATCCTCAGCTTAAAACAGACTAAAAACAAAATAATGCATATTTAAAAGTCAATTCCTTATAAAATTAACAATTAAAATCAACCAGTTCAACTAAAAAATAACTCAATCTTAATAAAGCGATAAAAAATTTAAAATAAAATAAAATAAAAATATATTATAAAATAATAAAAATAAACAAACAAAAACAAGACCAAACCACTCTAAAATGAAGGTAATTCCTTCTTTTCTTTCTCTCACAAGGCAAAGAAGTAGAGGAAAGGTGAAGCAAATATAGTCCCACACACTGTCTCTCACATGCAGTGGAATTAAATATGACAAACTAAAATCCAGACTTAAAATAGCTTTATTAAGTGCTTCTCTAAACTAGAGGCTCACACCTCCAGAGACTCAAAAAATAATGTCATTAGGTCTCTCCAGTGGGCTCTCAACTCCACCCAAAAGCCCACGAGCAGACACAAGTCACTGCAGGTAGTCGGTTCTACGATAAAGAACCATTCTTAAGTCAAATCCTTAGACCAAAGTGCATACGATCTTCACTCACAGCTACCAACAGAGTGAAAACAAAGGAACAGTATGAGGTGAAATTTAGACCCCCCCAGGCACTCACACTACCTTGGGGAACCAAAGTAAGTGAGGTGATCACGGGCACTCTCACTGCCCGAAACAGTAATCATATGAAAACAATAAGATTATGAGACCTGACTGTTTTTTTCCAACACTTTTTGATATGCAAATTCTCCAGATGGTAGTCCAAGAATACAATTTTTGAATAATGATAACAGCCTGGAGGCCCAATTTATGCAGGTGACCTACCCAAGATATCTGCACCCCACAACTTTGATTCCCCACTTGCACCAGCCCACCAGCCAATGCCTGTGCAGAGCCCAGGAGAATTAGGATCAACCGGCCAGCTCCCCGGCCCATCTGAGCCCAGTTCTCCCATGTAGGGGCAGACTTAGGCAGCCAAATAGCAATACAGGGCCCTCCTACTCTTTGAACAGAAATCAGTTGATTCGGCAGTGCCCCAAAACAGCGAC
Source organism: Neoceratodus forsteri (assembly GCA_016271365.2). Classification (NCBI taxonomy): domain Eukaryota; kingdom Metazoa; phylum Chordata; order Ceratodontiformes; family Ceratodontidae; genus Neoceratodus; species Neoceratodus forsteri. The sequence goes on from CM028135.1 coordinate 279,152,792, forward strand.
TCCACCTCCAAACATAAACAAAAGTTCATACATCCCATGATGTAATCCTCTTATATAGGTCTCTCTCATTCAGGTGTTTAGCTTAAGCACAGAGCCAGACAGTCCCACACTGTAATCCAGCCTCCTATGCCCACCAGAAGTGCCATCGCAAGACTATCCAAATAGCGACCCAGTCACACAGTCAAAGCAAAGTGCCAAACAAAAAATCCCATGCACTGCACCCGCACCATAAGTACGTTTCAACAGGTAATCCACCTCTCTCCTTGGACTCTTCTTCTCACAGATCAGATTCTCATAGATCCAGTCCAGGCAAAAAAATTACATAAAGGTACAAGCTAAATCCTTTTTCGGTCAGGGTGCTATCGGGACAAAAACAAGCGGCCCCCAGTACCTACTATGAGGATGCTAAAAGCATCCCAGTATCGCTCTAAAACTAAATAACTCACTATCTGCCCTGACTAGCTAACCTGGAAACCAGTGGGAAAATAAATGAAATAAACAAAAGGAACAGCCTGCAGAATGCACAGAAATAGATTAAAGAATCGCAGTCTAGATACAGATACTAGATACAGATTATTAAGAATTTGCAGTCTAGCTACAGATTGTAGCTTGCAGCATGCCCAACCCAGTGGCCATCTTACAAAAAACTAAAGCTCTATTCTAATATGGGTTAGTGTACCTCTTTCTTTTTCACATCTACTGCACAGATTGGAAATAGATGGGTTAAATGTATTCATTAAGTGTGGGGTATAATGGTATCTGTGAAAGATAATAAATTGCTTTTGTCTCAGCTTGTTGTTGAATGAGAGTCTGGGAGAACATTTGAATTCAGCCCATGTCTCTCACTCAGTTCATATCCCCAGGTCTTATTCCCAGCTTAATCTAAATGTATTGTCTATGATAGGCCCAGATACAGAAAGCGCATCACTATGATATATAATCTTGAATTCCAGTGCTGGTACGTTGCTGAGTACACAGATTCTGCACTGATCTTTGTTTAGATACTGTACATGAAGGGCCCAGGTCCATGAAAAATAAAAAAACATATCCTACAGATGCTTGAAAAGGTCTGCTCTGGTAATATATTGTTCTCTAAGCTGTGTAAATCTCAAAAACATATTTTGCATGGTACAAATATTTTACTTGGAACGGCCCTTTCTTGGCCTAACCTTTGAGCACTACTGAATCTCTTTGGAAGTGTGGAAATCATACTTCTAATAGAGTACTGTATGTATATTAATAATTACATTTTCATTTGTAATTTTACAGAAACATAGCCAGGTTTCCAGAGCTTGTCAGCATGTTTGCTATTCTGTTTCCTTGTCTAGCTGAGAAGTTAGAGAATAAAATATGTTAGAACTTATTGTAGCCCATTTACAAATGTTCATACTCCACCCACCAAGCCTGTTCAGTTCTATAACACTCCTGAATCTGGTTCACAATTGCTGCTATTTTATAGTGCCAAAAATGATGTAGGTTTAATGTTTCCTCCTAGTACAGTGCTTATACTGGGTGTTTTCAATTTTTTCAGACCCAGGCTTCTTGTTTTTGACTTCTACGGTAAACAAGAGATGGTCTTGCCTAGTTCTTGAAATGTGTTTTGAAGAATATTAATTTTTATAACTTGAACTCTCCCTATTAAGGTTAAGAGTTTCTTTCATACATGATGTTTTGTAGATTATGGTCGAGAATTAATTCTTTTTTTCTGATTAGAGTAATGGCAAGGTAATTTCACCAATCATGCACCTGCTTAAAAGGGATACAGTGACAACTGTGTGTGCTATTATTTGGGTATAAATGAAATACTTCTAAATTACTCCATGAATTTTGTAGCCACAGTTTTTTTTATAAAATTTGTCTATCATCTGCATTATGCTTGTTATAGACTTCCTAGGTTTACCAAACATAGCAGCATATCATTAATATAGTAAACTGTTAATGTAGTTTAAGGATGTATACCCTGTGCAGAAACCCTACAACAACACCATCCGGTTTTATTGCCATTAAAAAGTGACTCAGTTGCTACTGTAAATAAGGATGACAGCAGGCAGCCCTGGCTTGTATCACTATACAATTAAAAAGTAACAGAACATATTTTGGTGGATCAGTATAGCTACATTGTTTTTTTATTTATCAGTTTAATCCAGTTTATGAAGTTACTAATAAGATTTGTTTAGTCATGGCCTTAAACATCTTACTCCATTCAACCTAGCCAAAAGCTTGTTCTGTGTCTAGTGACACAATTACAATCTCTCCTTTTCAATGTTAAATTCAGTGCATTTCTTATATAATTGAACCTGATCTGGCCCTTTAGCAAATAAACCTTAATCATTATAAATAAGTTTTAGAAGCACTTGATCTAGTCTGGTTGTGTTCAGATCTGAAATTGGTCTATAAGAAACACAAGAGTCTTGGTCCTTGTCTCTGTTGGTTTTAAATGGTCAGACCCTCAAAAAAGGTTTTAGAAATTTTCTCTTGTCCTAAGAAGGAGTTAAAGAAACTGGTCAGGGAAGAGTACCAGCATTGATCTTAATATGTGTTTGTATTTTCTATAATAACATTTTACTGTTTGAAGGGAATGTGTTTTAATGGCAAATTTGAAGGAGAAATGGTTAAATTGGTCAAGGAATACATTTACTTGGGTTTTAAGTTTAATAGTGATGAGTGGTAGTGTAAACACTTGAAATTTAGTAAAACCAAATTGTAGCAAACATTGCTAAGATTTAATAGATTCAATTTAGTCTACGGGGAAATCTGTTCTGCCTAGCCCAATACTGATAAAAGCAAAAATGATTTCACAAACATTATATGCAGCAGAGGTATGGTGATATGTCTCCATGGAGACTTTAGAAATAGTTTCAAATAAACTATATAGAACCATTATTAGATTATCACAATCTGTTCTTGCAGCTGCACTGAGAACTGAGCTGGGCATGTTAGCTCTTTTGGCAATAACTGAAACATGAATTTTGAATTATTGGTTAAAAATACTTCACTTGCCCAGAGAATGTTTCCATTATTTATGCCTATTGGAAAAGGTTATACTGTATTATTAGAGCAATGGTTTGACACACAGTGGCTGTCCTTTGTGGAAGAAAAATACAGTTTAATGTTCTGTATTACATTTGGGTTTATAACCCAAGGGAATTTCCCTAAATTTGCAGTATAACTTGTAATAAAAGAGAAAATTAAAGATATAAGTATTCAAGGATATATTGCTAATACCAAATGTATCAGAGCTTCTATATGGATGCTACAAAACATTTAAGATCATGGAGTGAAATCTTATCTAAAAAATTAAGAAGATCAGGATGAAAGGGCTATTTACACAACATTTAGCTTTGAGACCTACAGTATCCTAGCAATGTGTTGAGGTAAGTATACAAAACATAAAAAAGTAGCTGATCTGCATAAGTGTAATTATAGGCATCATGAAAACAAAATAGAGAATAATGCACAGGCAACTGTGTGTTATGAAGTTGTTTTGCACACCTGAGGTGTGTGATGGCCCATAAACCTTGAGAGCAAAGCTTGAGAGGTTTATTAGGTCATCACACATTGTGGGTAGGTGAAAAAAGCTTCATAGACACATAGTCATCTATGTGTGATAGTGTGGGTTCCAATAACAGATCTTATAACCAAGTTAGGTGCATAAAAAATGCATAACTCTGCATTTATCATTTTATTTGTTTCAATAAATCAAAGAAAACAAAAATAAAAATGATGAAAAAAAAAGTCAATATATACAGAAAGGAAAATAAATGGTGTTAGTCCTTCACACCCTCAGAACACAGAATATTCTTCTTCTTTCCTTATACACAACATGAAAGAATTTTTGCGGTCTCAACTTGCACACTCTCTAGAGCACCTTCTCTCACTGTGATCAGAAAGCTACTGACCACCTCTCCTCTCTTTTCTACCCCTAGAGGACTACCTTTATATTGTTTGTTTAATGACCTCAGAGATCAGGTGATCATATCGTTATGCTACATCAGGGTTTCTATAACATTCTGATACATGTATAGAAATCTTCTAGCACAATTTGATACTTGTTTACCTCTCAGTGCATAAAGTAACAGTGTACTATCTTAACTTATAAAGAGCAAAAATCACTAATTAGTGACATGTTGATGTCAGAAGTTTGCTTTGGCTCCTTCCCATTGATGACATACTCTCCCCTAGTTCCGTAAAACCTGGCAGTTCAGGGGCAGCCAGCCCTATAGCAGGACCTTACTGCACAGTACTGCAGACTTGGTAATTACACTTTCATTTTATTTACTTTTATTATCTGCTTAATAACATGCTTCTTAGTTGTTTTTATAGGATCTAGAGTTCTTTTCTTTAGAAAACAAGGCATATAAGGGCTCGCTCCTTTATTTGCTTATTTTTGTAAAGGCAAAAATACTCATGTACAGTATTTACAACATCTTGAGCTCTTTTTTATTAACAGTAATTAACTAGTCACCATAGGCAGTCTTAAAATCCCAAAAATATCATGTCCCTTCATGTCTAGATAGTTTTATGCACATTTCACTTTGTACAAATGTTTTCAACATTCTGAGCAGTTGAAATCTTTCAGCCATCGGCTTGAACTTTTAATCTGAGCTGACTCTGCAGCGAGAGACAACTTTCACCCATTTTCTTTCACTGGGCACATTTCTGCTTATATAGCTCAACAGTACTGATAGAGGAACATTTTCATTGCCTCCTCTACTCACCAGGTGTTCAATTTCTTTTCTTTACTTTAATTTTGGGCATTACCCCCTCCCCCTCCCACCAGTGCTTCCTTGGACTTCCTTGTTTGCCATAAGTGGCTTTTACTGTCCCCAGTGCTATCACTCAGTAGTAGGCACTGCCTAACCCACAGAAACTGACACAAGCTGTTTCTTTAATTTAACTATTTATTTTTCTTTGGACTGTTTGCTGTATGATCATATGCACAAGGAGCTGTGCAGCAGCAAGATCATGTGCAATATTGTGCAGGGCTTTACAAACGTGTGAGGGTGCACACAACACTTCAAGGCTTCATTACCCTACTCATTCTTTATACAGTAGCAAAGCAAAAACAATAAACAGGGGCTATTTCAACAAGAATTTCCTTAATGAACATACAGCTTTCTTTAAACACATACAATATTAATTCCCATGAATGGGGGTTTTTAGGCTCAGATGTTTTAAGATAAAAAAAGGATAGAAAAGCAAAGGTCTGGAGAATATCAGGTTGGCCACCCTGATAGGAAAGAAAGGATAGAAAGAATCTAAGGAAGAAGATAAGACAGAGTGAAATAGAAATAATGGCTGCCTGAATAAAAGGAGTGATACCGGCGCACTATGTTTTATTTTTAATTACTGGTGCAAGGAGTCAATGCCAAATAAAATCAGTAAAGCAAAAGGTTATTTTTGACTGTCTCAGATCTCTGCTGCTCCTTGCTCTGTCATCCCTCTCCACACACACACACACACACACACACACACACACACACACACACAGATTCTCTCTCCAGTACAAACATTAATTTCTTTCTTTCTTTTTTAAAGTCCAGGAGGCTGATCAAAGGAGGCCACCCTGAGGGCCCCCTCAAGTATCTGCTGCTGCTGCCCAGGTTACTGATAGTGGTCAGATGGGTGACATTCGAGGGCCAACCATAGTGCCAGATGAGCACAAAGAGACTGTTAGAGATACCCCACTATGGACAGAGTTACTGAGATAAGTCAGAGAACTAAAAACTGGTGCCACCAACAGGGTTACCTCCACTGATAATGACCCAATACTCATCCAACTGCATCTGCTATGTGGATGGGAGCACACACCCAGGTGTCCCCTGCAGATGGCAGCTCAAAAACTGAAGTATGTGAATTGATTTTTATGATAACAGAATTAATGAGACATAGTGCACTGCCTTTGGCATGGTCAAGAGAGAGGTCTGAGCCAAGACCCTCAACTGTCAGTGTTATGGCTCCAGCGACAAATATGTACTCCTCCCCACTCTTTATCTGTGAATGGAGACCAGCTTCTAATGCAATGTTATAGCCAAAGCAGACCAATGGAAGTATACTGTATTTTGCCACAACTGTGGGAAAGATGGATAAATGAAAGAATGATTGCTGGTCTCAAAGGAACCCAGTAAAAGTGATCGATAAACTACAGGAACAGCTCTGAAGAGCAAAGCAACTTCAGAGGGGTGCAGGAAATGACCATAGTGGAGTGTCAGGCAATCCCACGTCCAATTTATTTATGGCTAGGTCATCTGTCCAAGTACCTGCTAAAGCTCCTCTGGACTGGTCCAAAATGGTAAGTCCTTCCATGGAGACCATGGTACACTTTGATTGTATTCCAGCCTGAGCTGTATTGGACAGCAGATCTCAGGTCACTATAATATTTAAAGATTGGTATGACCAACAATTGTCTGACCATCCTCAACCAACCATAGAAGGACTGCATGTATGGTGTTTGAGTGATAAATCTTACTCTTACCTTGGCTACTTTTGAATATGGCTATCTTTCCTTTCTGCTGTTGCTGGTGTGGATGAGCCCAAAGAGACCTTGGCTTTGGTGTGCCCCTCAACTGGATTATATGATGGAATTCCAATTTTAATCAGCACTAATGCACGCATGTTTGGCTGCCTAGCGCAGATGTGCCAAGAGAAGCAAGCTCAGAAAACCGGGTGAACACTCCCTAGTCACATAATTGTGCAAAAAGCTTGTGAGGTGCAGTTGCAGAGAAAAGTGAATGACAAGGATGATCCAGAGGGGTATGTCTGGAAAAAGGACCCATCACCTTTCATCCTACCACCTAATTCACAGTGTTACATCAGTGGAGAGATGAGTATCAAAAAAGATGTCACAAACCAGATTCTTATGCTGGATGCCACAGAGGAGGGGAAGCTGTCTAATGGACTTATAGTTAAACCCAGTGTGCTACCTGTTAGAGCCCATGCCTATGTGAGGACAGTAGAAGTGCAACTCTGTAATATGACCTACAGAGACATTGAAGTCCCCCGGCACTATACCCTGGCCCAAGTATGCTGCGCAGATACTGCTACATTACCAATCAAGTGCCACCAAGAGGAAGATAATAAAGTATCCCCAGATATGTTCAACTTTGGAGAGTCTCCTATCCCCAGTGAGTGGAAAGACAGAATCAGTTGCATGCTGGCACAGCAGAGTAAAGTGTTTTCATTAAAGGAATTGGATATTGGATGTGTCACCAGTACTGAACACCACATCAGGCTCCATGACAAGAGGCTATTTCATGAAAGATCACACAGATTGGCACCAATGGACATTGACGATGTTTTACACCACCTCCAGGAGATGTTAGCTGCTGGAATCATTCAAGAGTCATGTAACCCTTATGCATCACCCATTATGCTAGTCCAAAAGAAAAATGGGTCGGTGAGGATGTGTGTGGACTACTGGATCCTTATCTGAAGAACTATACCTGAACAGTACACAATGCATCATATCCAGAATGCCCTTGACTGTCTTAATGGGAGCCAGTGGTTTTCCATTCTAGACCTCAGGAGCGGGTATTACCAAATCCCAATGGCACCACAGAATAGAGAGAAAACTGTATTTATCTGTCCTTTGGGCTTCTACAAATTATTGTGCATGCCCCAGGACATATCTGGAGCACCAGCCACCTTCTAGAGGTTGATGGAGCGAGCTATAGGAGACATGAACCTGTTGAATGCTTAGTTTATCTGGATGATATCATCGTGCTTGGCAAAACACTTGAAGAGCACAAGACTCACTTCTTCAAGTTCCTATACTGGTTGGGAGAGTTTTTCCTAGATTTCTGCGGGTACTATCACCGATTTATAAAAGACTACACTAAAGTCATTCACCCCCTCCTAAATCTAACTCAAGGGTACCCACCTACTAACCAGAAGTATATAAGGAGTGCTGTAAAGGAAGAGGATAATGCCTATTTCAAGATCAATGAATCATTTGGGGCCAGGTGGATCCAGGAATGCGATACAGCTTTTTACAATAGTATTCATCAGCTCACACATGCCCCTGTACTTGCTTATGCCACTCCAGCTAAGCCATATGTGTTACATACAGATGTTAGCTTAAAAGGACTTGTGGCCATGCTTTATCAAGAGTATGAGGAAGGACTGTGTCCTGTGGCATTTGCTAGTAGAAGCCTGATGCCATCTGAGAAAAATTACCCTGTGCATAAACTTGAATTTCTTTCATTAAAGTGGTCAATAGTAGACCAATTTCATGAATACCTCTATGGGGCTAAAGTTCTGGTAAAGATTGGCAATAACCCTCTCATGTATGTCCAAACCTCAGCCAAACTAGATGCAACTGGGCACCATTGGTTATCAGCACTTTCAACATATGATTATTTGCTGGAATACCATACAGATCTGAATCACATTGCTGCTGATGCTCTATCCAGGAGGCCTGTATCAAGTTATGAGTGGGTGAAAATGTCCGAGCAATCCATTTAGGCCCTGTGCCACAAGTTTGACAAAGAGAAACACCTGTCTTCTGAAACTGTAGATTGCTTAGTCGATTGTCTGGGATCTCCAGAAACCTGTGTGCCTATAGCCTACTGAAATTTCATAGCACTAGACCTAAGTGCCTTACTGCAGCTCACCCCAGTTGACATTCAACAGGAACAGTATCAGGACACCATGATTAGACCAGTCTTAGATGCTTTGTACAGAGGGACAGACATCTCCAAGCTATGATCCAGCAATGATCAGTAAACTGCCTTACTGTTTAGAGAGAGTTCCAAACTCATGCTCTGAGAGAAACTGTTATATCAAGAACTAACTGATCGCCCGGGAAACATCATAAGGAAACAACTGGTGTTACCACCAAAGTTTACCAATGTACCCCAGAGAGCTTTCCATAATCAGATGGGACATTGTGGTAGTGAGAGAACCTTGGACTTAACCCATGCCCATTTCTACTGGCCCAAGATGGATGCAGACATTGATCAATATATCAAAATGTGTAGCAGATGCCTTCAATGGAAGGCCCAGCCACAAAGAGCAGCACCCTTAGTTAACATCACCACTTGTGCACCTATGGAGCTGGTATGTATTGACTTTTTTAAGTTTAGAGCCTGATTCTAAAAACATTAGCAATATACTTGTCATGACAGACCTCTTCACTTGTTATACATAAGCTTATCCAACTAAGGACCAATAAGCAGCCACCATAGCCAAAGTGCTTGTTGAAAAATGTTTTGTCCACTATGGTACCCCACAGTGGATCCATTCTAATCAGGTAAGGGACTTTGAAAGCCATCTAATTAAGGAGATGCTCTCACTCTGGGGTGTAAGAAAGTCAAGAACCACCCCCTATCATCCTCAAGGAGATTTGCAGCCCAGAAGATTTAATAGGATGTTGCTGGGACATACTAGGCACACTTCACCCAAAGGACAAGTTAAAGAGGAGTCAATAAATAAGTACCTTGGTGCATGTTTACAATTGCACTCACAATGATGCAACTCATTTTTCATCATATCAATTAATGTTTGGTCAGGAGGCATATTTACCTGTCAATATTTGTTTTGGAGTGCCATCAGATGGAATTCAAATGGATACCTATTTACAGTATTTACAAAAATTAAAAGCACAGCTTAATCATGCCTACCAACTTGCGTACACAATGGTTGCAAAGAAAAACTTAGCCAACAAGGAAAGACACAACAAACATGTTAAAGCTCAAGAGTTACAGCCTGAAGACCATGTATTAATGAGAAATTTGGGTTTGCCACGAAAACACAAAAAAAACTGACTGGTGGAGTCACATTCCATACATAGTCATCAACAAGCTGGATGACCTGCCAGTCTACACAGTGTGTCCAGAGAATTATCCAAAAGCTGTGAAAACAATGCACCAAAATCACCATTTACCTACTGGGTAAATTATAATAGACTTTGTACCTCATTCTAGCACCCTCACTGAGCCTGTCACCTGATCTGCTGCTTGAAAGAGACAAACAAATCAGCCACCTGTTGTTGCACAGCTAGAGCCTCCATCACATCCTGCTGCAGTTAATGATGACAGTCGTTCTGAGGCTGATGGCAGTGAATATGGAATTACATATTATCCCTCTTTGGAACTGGCCCAACTGCTCCAAGGTAACACTTTGTGTAATATGGGAGACAGAACTGACCATCATGAAGTATCGGATAATCAGGCACACTTGACTACTACAATACCACCTGTCAGTGAGGTACAAAGTATAACTTCTGAAGTAGCTGTCTGATTATGCCTGATGAAGCTGTCAGAGATTGAAGCAGAAAGTTCTGAACAAGAGAATGAGGACCCGACCCATAAGTCCTTACCTGAAACTGAGATATCTGGGCCTTGTGAATCTGACCACAGCTCAGGAAGTGTTAATTCTGAAAGTATCAACAATGTGTTACATAATTTAAATACCATGGAGTTCACCCTCAATGATGAGCCTGAGTCAACAGAACAAGTAAATGTAAACACCTATGTAGAAGCAAGTTCTCCTTTAAACTCTGAACAGACAGTGCAGAGTTGCCCCTCAATGCAGAACCTGATTTGTTGTTGGACAATAATCTGGAAGTAGCTAATCCACATACAGACATCAAAAGGACTGTGCCTGTACCCCTTCCACCTAGAAGATCTGAAAGAGATGTCAAACCGGTAGTACGCCTCACTTATGATACTCCAGAAACACCTGCAGACCTTCCCATGAATGTGGTCCATTAAGGGGTATAAATCACAGTTAACTCCCTCCCTAAAATAGGATGCACTGCAGCTTCTCAGCTAGTAATAAAGCCCTCCAACCAGTATCCCCAGGATCACCCTACAAAGAACCCAAAGTTAGCTGACAGGGTCAGACCCTCACCTCTGTGGATTATGGTGCAGGAAGTGGTACAGAAAAGGGTAATGTGCTTATTTTATTTATTTATTTAGCTTTTGTTAACTGGGTAGGTTCACTAGACAAGTTATATGCCTATTTTCAGGAACGGCCCGGGAGAGTACAACAAGTAATACAGATACATCAGAACATAACAGCAAGTAAAGCAAGTACATTGAGTAGCAAAATGCATTGAGTCACAAAACGGTAAGTCATAGAGTGAACTGCTATGACAGAAATTGATAAAGCACATATAATCAACAATATATAGTCTGGAACATACATAGGGCAGTCAGTTGCCTAGGAGAGAAATTGGATCAGGAAAAATGACAAAAAGATCATTAGCAGGTCCTCAGAACAGTTGGGCTCCAAGTTAGTTACCTGAATCAGTATACAAATGAGAAAGTAGAATGGTGAAATGAAAATGTAGAATGTTTAAGTAGTATTATTGCCTATAAATCAATTTTGGTTATGAACAAAGCATGCTCCTTATGCTGACGTATCAATAATGAAACTATGTAGAATGTATATATTAGTCTATGGAAGCAACTTGTAAATATTCATGAATAGTAATTTCCCTGAGTAGAAATGTTTATAAAGTATAGACTTGACACAGGCCCCAAGTTTTCCTGGGCAGGGGAGAGTGTAGCCACTCACCAATTTGGGGGTGTTTCTAAGATGTCTCCCAGTGCTCCATTACTGCCCACTGGCAAGCAGACATCGTGCAGAGGTAGTAAATCCATGGTTATTTGTTTGATCCTGTTGTTTTACATGAGAGTGCCAAGCTGTGCCTCTGCACCTGTCACTTTAAGACTTTAGCCAATATGTGTATAGTAAATGGTCTGGGCTGGGTCCAAGTGCATCAAAGCTTGCAACTGGCCAGACACTGCTTTAATTTGCTCCCCTCTGCTGTCGATAAAAAGGCAGAGAGAGCTTTAACCTGTACTGTAAATATTTACTTCTAACGTGCTGTCATATTTGAATTGGAGAGTTTGTTCTAACCTGCCTTCTTGCATCTTTATTTATCTGAATGTGAGCCACTATGTTAGGTCAAGGACTTCCATCATTTGAACCAGTGGGACACAAGGGACCTTTAAGTGTCCTTTGCTCAAGTGCCTCATGGTAAGGAAAATCTGTAGTTTTTGTAGTTTTTAGGTCGCCGCCTAAACTAAACTGAAGGGGGCATCCAAACTGTGACTGACAGCTTCTCCAACCAACCACAACTCTGGAAGCCAAGGGAAATCCCCAGAACTGTTAGAAGCAGGTGTCAGTTGGAGTTAGAGCTTGAAGAGTGAGCAGCTCAAGCTATCGAGAAGCTGCTCCAGGAAGGAGCCCAGGAGAATTGGCAGGGAAGGGTTTGATTTGCCTCTCCACTACTGTTTTCCTGTTTTGGACTGCCAGATTGCAGAAATTGGAATAATCTGAGTTGTGACTTTGAACTGTGGCAGAAAGCTCCAAGATATTAGAAGTTACAGTTTGAGATTTTGACCAAGAAGAAGCAGCTCCTGTGAAGCGATCGGCCCAGAGGTTGTGAGAGACTGATCTCATGCTCGAGAGGTTTGCTCAGTGAATCTACTCCAATAACAACCAGCCTGAATACTGAACTGAGATTTAGAAAAGTTGATGCTGTTCTTGTTAAATGTGTTGAAAGTGTATCATGGACTGTGGCGTGTTTTGTCTGTTGCTGAACTGTGTTGCCAGCTGGAGGCCTTTACCAGCAAAGCAATTGAACTTCTCCAAAATTGCCTATTCAGCCTTGGGCACTTGCCAATCTCAGTCCAAGCCATTTATTCCTGCACCAGAGACTGTTCTTCCGGTGAGAGACTGGCTTTGAGGATCCAGCCTCTGCGCAGAGACAACTCACAGGTTCTGGCCACCTGGAGGGAAAGGCCGAGAATTGGAGGTGTGTTGTGTTGACCTTGCTTCCCCATGCTCATCGGTGAACTCCATGAGGTCTCCATATCACCTGATCCATCACAGCCCACTGGTAGCATGAGTAAATCCAGTGTAGCTCCCTGCAACACATCCTTTAATTATCTGTGGTGCCATATGATTGTTACAATAATTTCCTAGGTTACAAGAGACTGAGTCAACCAGCCAGGATTACACATAATCAAAGCTCTGTTGTGTATGCTAACTGCCTTTTTTCTTTCCATCAAAGACCCCAACAACAACTGCAATGCCGGCCACCTCCGGGCAATGCCTCTGGCTAGCCAGTACACCATCCTGGCTACCCAGTGTTGGGGAACTGATTATTTGGGACTAAACATGCATGCCAAATAACCTGAATTTGATCAGTATAGTAATCATTCAACTATATTCACACCCCTTCCTTGTGTGTGACTCCTTAATAAATCTGATTATTGTTTCACGTTTAACCTGCCTTACGAACATATTATTAGTTGAATTACAGAACTGAAACTGTGTACTTGTTTTGCTAACTTTGTTTTTACAGGGGTTTCAGAGAAATTGCTAATGGCCAGACCCTGCTGGTAAATGTAAAGGGTGTGTGCATATTATTGTTATGTGCTGACTGTGTGTTAACTTCTTTTAAAGGTACAAAGCCACTAGGAGGGTTGGTGGATGGTTATAGCTTCTCAGAGGGCTATAATAGGTTAGACAGCTGTCCCCACTAGAAACATAGAAACATAGAAACATAGACTTTGACAGCAGATAAGGACCACTAGGCCCATCTAGTCTGCCCATTTCCCTACCTACAGGATAGACCGCAGATCCTAGTTAACCAACAGCCTATTTCTTCCTACCCCCCACAAGAATTGCCTTATGTCTGTCCCATGCATTCTTGAATTCTCCCACAGTTTTAGACCCCACAACCTCCTCAGGAAGGCTGTTCCATGCATCCACTACCCTCTCTGTGAAATAACACTTCCTCACATTGCCCCTGAACTGCCCTCCTTCTATCTTTAAATTGTGTCCCCTTGTTCTTGCAAGTCTCTTTTTCTGAAAGATGCTACCCTCTTGGACTTTGTTGATTCCACTGAGGCACTAGTGTTACTCTGGGTGGAGGCACCTTAATACTGAACCCTGGCCCCTCAACCTGTGGTCAAAAATACAGGCAAGGGTAGTAACCTTAGGGATAGCACCACCTAGGGGTTACATTTAGTTTAAAGAGTTAGTGTACTGCCTAAAACTAATATTAGATTTTAAAAGCAGCCAACCGTTACCTTTTATATCTGAGATACTTTTTATGTTCCCTTTGTTTAATTAGAAGATTGTTTACCTGATGTTAGTAGGTGTGATGTGTGGAACAGATCTTGCCCTGGCAGCTGACATATCTTAATCTACTGCCTCACACTATATCATCAGCACTGTGACCTCAATGACTGTGACATCACTGCTACTTAGGAACAGCAAGTGAGTGACTGTCAGGTCAGTCACCAGTGAGGTCACGGTCAGTGAGATCACAATGCTGATGCTGTAGCGTGGGGCAGTAGAAAAAGCAATGTCAGCTGCCAAGCTAAAAGCTGTTCCACACAATCAGCACAATATTATCACATAGAATACTTTCTGATGAGTAAAAGGAAAAATAAAAATATCTCATAAATAAAAAGTTACTACTGACTGCTTCTTAAAATTTGCATTATGTTCCTGTCTGTCTGTTTTGGCTCCACTAGCTCTTTAAAATAAATTAATTTGGAAGGTTTGCACTGGGCGAATCCCTAATATTTGTCTCCTATACCCAGCTGCCAAATCACTTTGATCTGGACACCTCCCACTTTATTTACCTCTGACAGAGACTTTTGCTGCAGACAACACCCCCAACCCTCCTGGAGAACCACCCCACTAACAAAAGTAAAAATTCAGGCTAACTGAATTGTCACCAGGGGCTGTTTCAAGAACCAGTTTCTCCAAGAGTGTGTGTATGTGGGGGGGGGGGTTTGCATTGGGAACAAACAGTGTGGGAACAAAGTGAGTCAGTTACCCTCTTCTTGGGGTGGTTGAGTAAATAAGTACTTAGTTGGCTGGGCTAGATGTTAAGGCTAAGCTTAAAAAAAGTAAAGTTTAAGTAAGTTGGCTAGTGAGTTTAAATAAGCAAAGCAACAAATAAAATCATCTGGGCATTGGGCTGTAAGTTGAGCTATGCAAACCGTTGGCAGCTGGCAGTGGGTTTGCTGGAGCAAACAGTTAGGACCAGATCTGTTGGAGGTGGGAGAGCACTATAAAAAGTTGAACCACAGACAGAGTAGTAGAGTTTAAATGATTTAGTCCCTTTCCTTCCAAGACAGCCAGGTAGCAATGGCAACTGTTACTTAAGTGACTGGGACTCTGGGAGCAGCATGGAGATGCAAAAAGATATACGTACAGCAGAGCAAACATTAAGAAAAAAAAAACAACACTAGCTGAAATCTGTCCTTGCAACAAATCAACTGCTCCCCTAGACTACATAGGACTCAACAACTATACATATACATACACACACACACACACACACACACACGCGCGCGCGCGCGCACACACACACACACACACACACACACAACTCAACAACTGCACATACTATGCAGAAAGTCAAACTTGTCAGACTTAAGACACACAGAAAAATATAGCAGTCCCAAACTAGATAGGTGCAACAAGGCAACCCACGGCTCTCTGCATCAACATTTATGTAAGGTGAGTCCCCTGATTTACAATATTCAGCACTGGTTTTGAAAGACATTAAGTTGATAGGTGTGGACACCAGAGACTTTCTCATCCCAATGAAAGCAAGCAAAAAGGCTACAGAGAATTCATACCACTTCTCCTCCCCCATGTCTAACCACTCAACTTCCCACATCACTTACATGGAGAACAATTTTAAAATGATACTAATAAAAAAGAAAAGGCTTGCTTTGAATAAGAAAGTGACAACAAAATGAAGTGCTAATCATAGTTACATTTAGCAATAAGAAAGATGATGCACAGCACTGCCATGAGTTTCATCTGTATCAACCGGTAGCCCTGCTGCTCCCATAGAATAAAAGTGATCTCACCTCCCAGTGATTTCCAATTGTTCATGATTTTTACAGTGTATTTTATGAAAATATGCCCATTTGTCACCCACAGCGCCCATAACCAGCTTGAAACTGAAAGGTACTGCATTTTTGGGTGAAGAACCCAAGGAGGAGTTACCAGCTTGGGGGGGGGGAGTGCAGCTAGCCCAGATGGAGGAGGAGGAGAAGCATCTGGGGGTGTTCATTACAGGGTCAATGAACAACTCGGCACAATGTAGGAAGGCAGCTGCAAAGGCCAACAAAATGCCGGGTTGCATTGCAAGGGGCATACCCTCAAGGAGGGAGGAGGTGATTCTGCCACTGTATAGGTCATTAGTTAGACCACACGTGGAGTACTTCGTGCAGTACTGGTGCTCGTATCTGAAGAGGGACATTAAGTTACTGGAGGGGGTGCAGCGCAGGGCGACAAAGATGATCAAGGGGCTGGGAGACTTATCATATGAGAGGAATCTGAGGGAGTTGAACATGTACTCGCTGAAGGAGAGGAGGGACGGGGGGACATGATTTAAAACTTTAAGTACATGAAAGGAATAAAGAAGACAGGTACAGAGGGGCTATACAAAGTAAGGGAGGGGAGGGACACCAGGGGCCATGATATGAGACTGGAGGGAGAAAGGTTCAGGATGGAGATGAGGAGACACTTTTTTTACAGAGAGGGTGGCAGCTGAGTGGAATGAGTTACCTGCAGAAGTGGTATCCAGTAGAACAGTGGACTGCTTCAAAAGGGAATGGGACAGGGCAAGGGAGAGGGTCAATGGAGGGGAAGGGTGGAAGGGAGGGGCAGCTGCTGAATAAGGGGTGCTAGCTGCATATTCAAGCAGACATGATAGACCTCTAGGCCTTTATCTGCTGGCAAATTTTGAATGTTTGTTTCTTCATAAGCAAGCTCCCGCCTTGAAAACTAGCAGCCCTTCTTTGTTTGCAACCACCATATATTCCCAGCTGCTTCTTTTCTCTTTTTGTAAAACCTGAAGGCCTCTCTCACTGGACTTCCTTAACCCTCTTCTTGC
Source organism: Neoceratodus forsteri (assembly GCA_016271365.2). Taxonomy (NCBI): domain Eukaryota; kingdom Metazoa; phylum Chordata; order Ceratodontiformes; family Ceratodontidae; genus Neoceratodus; species Neoceratodus forsteri. Next base: position 279,169,677 of record CM028135.1, read on the forward strand.
CAGAAAACTTGCTTCCTTCTAGCAGAGCTGCATACACACAAATCACACTGACTGTGTGTCCCCTGTAACAAGTAAAACAAAGAAACTGGAAGCAAGAAATTGTAAAATGCCTGGCTGTACTAAACAGCCTCCTGTTTGGTGTGGCAGCATCCCTGGGATCACATTTACACAGAATATGAAAATTAACTTACCAGTTGGTGTTTGGACTGGTAATAGTATTCCTTTTCTCAGTCATGAGAGAGATTAGCCTGGGGAGATTAGTTTAATCTCTTAGTGATTTATCTCTCTCAGCATCTCTCCTCAACTCCTTCTCACTGACCACACTATCAGGCTTGTTCCAGCAGAAGAGATGAATGGGAAATCATGCTTGCCAGCAGCAAGAGACTTACTTGAGTATAAGCACAAGAGACCAAGCCCTGCTCTTGGGCTAAGTTTTGAACTGTCTGCCACCTACCTGCATCACAGACTGATTTGTGATGATACGTCTGCCCTGCAACTTAACCAATAGCAACCTCTGACTGTCCTTGACTGCTGGCTAGCCTCCCTCATTAACAGTAAGCTGCAGCCAGCCTGCTGCAATACAATGTGGTTCCTCAGTTCCAACTTGATGACTTATTTCCAACTCCAGGTCTCTTTCTTTCCCCACTGCATACTGAATACTCCTTCACCATCAGGAGGCCCCTACATAGATGATACAAGACAAAAGTGCCCATGACCCACAGACACTGGTGCTGGTGGTAGGCTGTTAAAAACTGAGAACTTTCGAATTGGCACACTGTCACAAAACATTACCTGCCTTCTCATCTGCTGAATTGTGTGTGTGTGCATGTGCATGTGCATGCGTGCATGTAAGTGTGTGTGTGTGTGTGTGTGTTTGTGGTGGGGAAGACAGCATAATATTTGCAACCGATGACACTGAAAAAAAAGAGAGAGAGAGAGAGAGTGAAGAGCTCATTGAAGGCAATGTAAGTGGCCAGCGAGGTTAAGTGCAGTGAACTGTTATCTAGTTGCTTGCTGCCCTTTCCATGTGCAACAGTATATGCATCTGAGTACACATAAGCGGGCCCACGCAGAAATGTACAGGTATCTGGCCAGGCCAGTCTGACCCTGCCCAAAGAGGTAGTGCACTACAAATGGAACTGAAGTGAGAGTGAAACAAAATGCTGCAATAACTGGGTAACCCAGTTATTACAGTGTTTGAAACAATATGTCAAAGTATGCATTAAATGGGGTCACTATTAATTACATACATATTACATTTTACTGTATTTGGTATAATGCTGTAAGGGGAAAAAACAAAATGGCTCATATCCATCATTTCTAAAATTGAAACTGGTCCAGTGGCACGTCAGGCTGTGCCACTGGCCAACTTATCACCTGCCACACTGGTGACCCAGTTTCAGTCATGGATCAGGGTCACTTGGAGGCTGGCTTGGTGAGGGAGGATTAAGCATCCCAAGCACAGCTCTCCTCACTTTGGGAGAGGGATTCCTGAGTCCTATCATTTGTCTTCCACCTGGTGGAGGCTGGGAGGCAGTACCAGTGGGACCAACGGATTTGGGAGAGGAGTCTGCTGATGCAGCATTCAGCTGCATCCACACACCCTTGCAGGCTTGCATCATGTAGACAACCTGAGGCAGAAAATGGAGGAAAAAGCCCTGGCCCACTTGGCATCTAACACAGGCACCACATGACTCTACGTGGCAGGCCATCCACCAACATGGCTTTGTGCAAGTGGTGGTTAACCAGTAAGTCCCTGAAATGGGTGAGTGATGGGGCTGGAGGGTATGCTGCAGGACAAGGGGATGGTATGAGAGGAAAACTAAGTGGAAAAAAGAAGAAGCACATTTCTAGACTTGTGATGACTCTGAATAAAATTGCTGTTAAATAGCTATTTTGACGATAAATTAGGGTATAAATACATTTTCTGGATGCTGTTTTGGGAATAAGAAGGAAAAAATAATGCTTACTCAAGTATTTAATATTGTGATTAAAAAAATATTATTTTCTTCTTTTATGTGGATGTGACATTTTTTGTTTTGCTTTTTGAGATGAAAGAATGGGTGTGGCTTTTTATGCCCTTTGGAGACCCTCTAGGATATAGTTTTGTGCAGCTTTTGGTTACTATCTCTGCCTTGCGGGCTCAACAAGGTTGAGGGGTCTGGGCTCTGTTCCTGATGGAAAAGGGGGGTTCTTTCCCAGATACAAAGTAAGTAGCATGGTACCTCCACCCAAAGTAGATTATAGAGTGCCAGATATTGGTGTGGTACAACCCCCTGGGATGCTGTACTTACCCAACTCCTTTCTTAGTCACCCCACATGCAGAATACCTGCTTTTGTTGTAGTTTAGTAAAACACATGAAATTAATGGCAGTCACTAATAATATGGTCAGATACAGTATTGAACAACAACAGCAAACAATTTATTAAATGGGAAGGGTAACATACGGTATTGTGCAATGCCAGATCTACTAATAACAAGACTGCTATTATAGCTGATCTTGTGGGGTCAGCTAATCTGGCTTGCATCACTGAGACCTTGCTGGATGAGAATGCTGGCCCCATTTTGGTGGCAGCAATTCCGGCCTATTTCTTGGTGATACACAGTGCGAGGTTGGGTCGCAGGGGTGGGGGTGTAGCAATCTTTTTTAAAGAGGAATTGAACCTTTTTGATGTGCCAGTTGAGGGAGTCAGATCCTTCAAGTGTGCTGTGGTCACAAGTGTGGGTTGCAGGATCATTCTCATCTACCGTCCACCTGGAGCTGGGTAATTGTTCCTGCAAGAAGTCGCAGACTTTATTATCAGCATGGTATTGGAGTCCCCAGATTGATGGTACTGGGTGACTTTAATGCCTGGGTCAATGACAAACTCTCACCATTTGGTCAACTTCCTCCAACTGATGTTTTTGTTGGGCTTCACACAAGCAGTTGCCTCTGCGACTCACATTAAAGGTCACTCGTTGGACCTGATTTTCCTCCTGGGGATGGAAACCTCTGACTTGGTGGTGGGACTGGTCAGATGGTCTGATCACCACACCATAAGGTTCAATTTCTTTGCTCCCCCTTATAGACCTGCCCCCGTTGAGATGGTTCAATACTGCCCTTTGTGGGATGTGACCCCAGGTGGTCTGCTGGTGGAACTGGACCTATAGGGATTACCAGGTGCAAGCGAAGGTCCAGAGAACCTTCTACAAGCCCATAATCGGGCTGTGGCAGGGTCTCTGGATGCCTTGGCTTCTGTCCAGGTTCTCCCTCTCACCCTCCGTCCTCGGTTCCCTTGATTTAATGAGACCTTGAGGGAGCTGAGAAGAGAGGGGAGAAGGTTAGAACACAGCTGGTGGAGAACTGGTGTGGATGCCGACAGACTTGCACTGATGAAACATTTTAGAGACTATCGTCAATCTCCCATAAGAAGGCAGAACTCCTGTCCAGGGAGATTGCTGCAGCTCAGAATCAACCTGTTCAGCTCTTTTGGATTGTGGACAGACTATGCAATCCAGCCTGTCTGTAAGTTCAGAGAGTGTTTTCTCATGAAAAGTGTGAGGAGTTTGCTCACTTCTTTGCTGATAAGGTTGCCGACAACAGGTCTGGGATCTATTTTGCTCATTCTATGGTGGGGGGGGGGGACTGTGGTCGGTGGAATGTCCCTACACCTTGGTTCTGTTGTGTGGGGTTTGAACGGCTGAAGATTGAGGATATCATGTGGATTCTTAGGGATATGCGCCCGACCTGTTGTAGTTTGGACCCGGGCCCTACTCGCCTTTTGTTAGGCTGTATTGATGTCATCGGCCCGGTCCTTGCGGAGATAGTCTGGTGCTCACTGGAGATGGGTGAGTTTCCTTGCTCCCTGAAGGAAGCAGTGGTGATTCCCCTTCTCAAGAAATCTTCGCTTGACCCAGACTGCCCTGCCAACTACTGACCGATCTCTAATCTTCACTTTGCAGGAAAGGTTATAGAGAAGGTCATGGCTCTACAGTTGGAGAACCATCTTACCATCCATGACATCTATGATCTTCTCCAATTTGATTTTCATAAAAGACATAGCACTGAGACCACTCTGGTTAAGGTGCACAATGATGTCCAGATTACGAGAGATCAGAAATCCCACACCACCTTGGTATTTCTAGATCTCTCCTCAGCGTTTGACACTCAGGACCATGGGGTGTTGCTGGAATGCCTGCTTGTCATCTGTAGCCTATCTAGTATGGTCCTCATATGGTTCCATTCTTTTCTCACTGGAAGATCACAGAGAGTGGTCTCAGGGATTTATTCCTCTGAGACGTTCTCTCTGCCGTGTGGGGAACCACAGGACTCCATGCTGTCCTCCATGCTGTTCGCGGTGTATATGCTGCCATTAGGAGACATCGTGAGGCAGTATGGGCTGAGATTTCACTGTTTTGCAGATGATACACAGCTCTACTTGTCCTTTGCACCTCACTAGGATAGTGCGCTCATGGTGTTTAACAACTGCCTGGAAGAAATCCAGGATTGGATGAATACCAGCTGGTTAAAACTGAATTCCGACAAGACTGAGGCATTGGTGGTGGATCCTGCTTACCAGATAGAGGGGTTGGGGATGGGTTGTCTCTCAGGGCTCTGGCTTGGGGGGTTCCAGTTACCAACCTCCAAATGGGTGTGAAATCTTGGGATAATACTTGACGACAGTTTGACACTTCGTTCCTAGGTGTCAGCCATGGTTAAGTCCTCTTTTTACCATCTGAGCAATTATCACCTGGATTAAACCCTTAGTTCAATCCGGTGACCTTCCAACTTTGATCCACACTTTTGTGACTTCAGGCCTGGACTACTGTAACTCCCTTTACTTAAGGCTTCTGGGGGTTGATATCCGCCACTTACAGCTGGTGCAGAATGCTGTAGCCAGGCTGTTGTCTGGATCATCCCAATCCAGTCATATTACACCTGTGCTGCACGAACTGCACTGGCTGCCAGTTCAGTGGCTGATCACCTTCAGGGTCAGTTTGCTGACATACAAAGCCTTGCAAGGACAGGGACTGAGCTACCTGCAAGATCTGAAACATTATTGTCCCCTCTGACCACTCCGTTTGACCAGCGAGGGATTGCTGGAGATTCCCAGGGCACGATTAAAAACATCTGGATCATGGGCATTTTCATTTGTAGCCCCAACCCTGTGGAATTCTCTGCCAGCCCCCTTACCCAGAAACCACAGCAGCAGTCCTTAGACCTCCTCAAATCCTGATTAGGTAAAGAAGGGTCAGGGGTTACCCAAATGGCTTCCATACAAACAGTTTTTTTGGGATCCCCAGTTTATAGTTTCGGAGATGTTTATAAGTCTATAGGCATTAGCCTTATTTGACTTGCCACATATCAGTGGTAAAGAGTTCTTTTGTAGATACTCATATGTCTATTCACAAAAGTGGGAGCAGGGCAGAAGCAGGAAACTACAGACCTGTTAGTTTAACCTCAGTGATAGGTAAAATGATGGAATCACTTCTGAAGGAAAAAATTGTCAAGTACCTAGAGGCCAGAGGGGCACAGGACCAAAGGCAGCTTGGATTCACAGCAGAAAGGTCATACCAGATGAATCTAATAGATTTCTTTGACTGGGTGACCAAAGTAGTAGATCAGGGAGGGGCTGTGGACATGGCCTACCTAGACTTTAGCAAGGCATTTGACACAGTCCCACACAAAAGATTAATATACAAGTTAGCCAGCCTGGGAGTGGGTCCCAAGATGATAGCCTGGGTAAAGAATTGGCTGGATAATAGGACACAGAGGGTAATAGTAAATGGAGTCCACTCTGAAGAAAGGGGATTTACTAGTGGGGTACCGCAGGGTTCAGTATTAGGACCGGTCCTCTTCAATGTCTTCATAAGCGACATTGCAGAGGGACTGGAAGGAAAAGTATGTCTCTTTGCAGATAACACAAAGATCTGCAACAGAGTTGATGCACAAGGTGTGGTGGAAAGGATGAGAAGGGACTTGGCAAGGTTAGAGAAATGGTCAAATGTATGGCAGCTTAGATTCAATGCTAAGTGCAAGGTAATGCACCTGGGAAACAAAAACCAGGGAAAAGTACACAATGGGGGTGAGATACTAACAACAACAAAAATGGAAAGGGACCTGGGGTAGTCATATCAGATGACTTAAAGTGGGCAAGCAATGTGAGATGGCAGTAAGGAGGGCTGGGGATACTGGGATGCATATGGAAGGCATCACCAATAGAAAACAGGAAGTTGTTATCCCTCTGTACAGACAGTTGGTGAGACCCCATCTGGAGTACTGTGTGCAGTTCTGGAGACCCAATCTCTGCAAGGACATAGACAAGATGGAAGCTGTCCAGAGGAGGGCAACTAAAATGGTGCAGAGTCTGCACCAGAAGACATATGGAGAGAGACTAAAGGAGCTTAATATGTATAGCCTTGAGGAAAGGAGGGAGTGGGGGACATGATAGAAACGTTCAAGTACCTCAAGGGAATCAACAAAGGCCAAGAAGGTAGCATCTTTCAAAAAAAGAGGTGTGCAAGAACAAGGGAGCACAATTTGAAGATAGAGTGGGGGCGGCTCAGAGGTAATGTAAGGAAGTATTTTTTCATAGAGAGGGTTGTGGATGCATGGAACGGCCTTCCAGAGGAGGTTGTGTAGTCAAAAACAGTGGTTGAATTCAAGCATGCATGGGACAGTCATAAGGCAATTCTAGGGGGTGGGAGTAGAAAGAAGTAGGCTGCTGGTTAACTAGGATCTGCAGCTTATCCATTAGGTAGGGAAATGGGCAGACTGGGTGGGCCAAGTGGTCCTTATCTGCCATCAAATTCTATGTTTCTATGTCTAATTCCTTTTTGAACCTCTCCATGGTTATACTGTTAACCACTGTCTCTGGCAGTGCATTGCAGGTACTCACAGTTCTCTGATCGAACCCATCACTTCTCTTGTTTGTTCATGAAGTTTCCCCTCTCAGTGGTTTATCATGAGATCGTCTTGTTTTCCACCTCTTTTTTATTTAATCCCACTGTCATCCATATTTGTTCATTTTGATAAGCCTTATATGAATAGCATACGTTCCTCATAGTTTTCTGTACTGTACTGAATAAAGTCCCAGAGCAGTCTTACTCCATATGGTTTATTTTTAACTGTTGTGATTTTTTTGATAATTTTCCTCTGTACTTGTTCCATTTCTTTATATTGCCTATAGTTTGTATTGCAATAAATAATGTACAATATTCCAAATGGGATCTCACTAATGATGTATACAATGGAATAATCACATCCCTATTCCTACTTTTAACATTCCTCATGATAATCCTGTAATCCTGTTGTACTTTTTTACTGTTTCTCTGACATGATGGTCAAAAGAGAGTTTATTATTTATGTAGTACACCTAGATTTTTTTCCACTTCTGTTGTCGTTAGAATTTTGTTTCCGAGTGTATATTGGGCCATGATGTTGCTATGCCCTAAGTGCATGACCTTACATATTTTAATATTAAAATTCAATTCATGGTCCCTGGCCCATTTGCCCAAGTTAGCATACCTGGACTCAGCACTTATATCCTCTGTGAACGTTATCCTCTGAAACTGCTGTAACCTCATATTCTGTACTGAAATTAAATGCTGTAACCTTGTATTCTGTATTGTATCAAATCTGTTATTCATTGTTATGTGTCTCCAAATTGCCTACCTGTACCTTGAAACCTCCCGGTTCGGGCCTGAAAATAGTCACTCTGTGTCTAGTGCCCTTACCCGGTTAACAAAAACTAAATAAATAAATAAATAAAAATAAAATCTATTTCATGCTGTAAACCTAAACCTGCCTCCCGGTTATTGATGATGGCACCTATTTTGGAATCATCCGCATACTTGCCTATCCATACGTTATTTGTTGTTTGCATTGAGACAATTTATTTATTTATTTAGCTTTTGTTGACCGGGTAAGTGCACTAGACAAATCCTGCCTATTTTCAGGCACGACCCGGGGGAGGGGGGGATGCAGACGAATGCCAACTGACCTTGAACCAGATTAAGCTGTTGGTGGTATTTTTAGTGAATGAGGGAAATTTGTCCAGGACACCGGGGAAATTCCCCTACTCTTTTCGATAAGTGCCATGGGATCTTTAACATCCATCTGAACTACCACCAATCCAGGCAGATGGGACCTCGGTTTAATGTCTCATCCGAAAGACGGCACCTCAGAAGTGCAGCACCCCTCTCATGCTGCACTACAGTGTCAGTACTGGGATATTAACCCAACTGCCAGATGTGGGAACTGAACCCATAGCCCTCTGATCTCCCGGCCCCAGAGGCGAGTGTGCTACCTACTGTTACCTACAATTAATATATTGAAAAGCAGAGGTCCCAAAATGGACCCCTGTGGCACACCACTCGTCACTCTTCTCCAACCAGACTGGTGTCCTCGTATACTGACTCTCTGTAGTCTATTGTCCAACCAGGAGTCGATCCATGAAATTATGTTAGGGTGAAAATCACATTTAACTAGTTTGTTAATTATTTCATTATGTGATACAGAGTCAAACGCTTTTGAAAAATCTAAGTATATCACATCCACTGGGAATTCTTTATCCTGTGCTACACTCACTGGTTCAAAGAAGTACATCAGATTCATTAAGCATGATCTGCCTTGACTAAAGCTGTGCTGTGAGATATCTCTTTGCCCTTTCTCCTCTATGTGTTGTTGTATCAAATTTATGATTATTCCTTCCATAATTTTGCTGATCACAGATGTCAAACTGATTGGTCTGTAGTTTCCTATTATACTTCTATCACCCCTTTTATGTATTGGTATTACATTCGCTACTCGCCATTCCTGCAGTGTATTACCCTCCTGTAATAGCTTATTGAATAGTATACTGATGGGACCTGCAATTTCTGTAGCCAGTTCTTTAAGGAACCTGGGATGTATTCTGTCAAGACCAGGGGACTTATTAACCTTTAACTTTTTTATTCATTTATATACATCATTTATTCATTATTGTTTGGATCTCACTGTGATTTGTATTAGCATCAGTTCTTTGCACATTTGTATATTTTGTTTTAAATATACTAACAAAATATTTGTTAAAGTTTTCAGCTATTTTCTCCTCATCAGTTATAATATTGTTACCTACTATAATTTGCCTTATGGTATTTTGTCCCCCTTTTAAACTGCCAATGTAATTATAAAATTCTTTTTTATTGTCAAGTGTTGAGTGTGCCATTTGTTTTTCATTTTCTGCTTTTGATTTTTTTGCTAATATTTTACTATCCATAGAACAGTTTGTAATCATTCTTGCCTCATCAGTCTTTATTTTTTCATATCTCCTATACACCTTCTTTTTCTTTCTTAGTAATCTTTTAATACTTTTATTAAACCACTTTGGAATTCTTCTATTTGAATTGTATTTGCTTATCTCTGGGACAATGTTTGCTATACATAATTCTATTTTATTTTTGATTATTTCCCACATTTCCTCCAACAATGTATCCCTCAACTCCTCAGTAGCACCACAGAAGCACGACACCCCAGCAGCTAACCCCCAACAGCGATACCCCCTGAGGCAACCACAACCACAGCACTTGATGGAACACAGCGACCTGCCCTAGCGTGACATGTGCACCGACGGTACACTACTGCAATGGGAGCGGTATGACAGCACCCTGCACCGGGTGCGAAGGGGGCAATGGTGACGGAATAGCTGCCCGTCCATGCCGGGGGTTGCTGCTATGCATCCCGCATTGTTTGCAGGCTGCACCCCATCAGTCCACACAAGGACCATCCATTGCAGTCGGTGAGCTGCCAGGCTGCCGTGGGGGCACTATTGGCAGCAGGCTGTCAGGGAGTGTCTATGCCCAGTGAATCGCTGTGTGGCTGGGCATAGCGGTGTCCATTGGGGTGTGTGGGGCATGTGCTGCTGTCTGTCATGTTATGGTCATCAGGCTGGCACATGTCGAGGTTCTCTGCTGTGGTTTGGCTGTGTCTCTGTGGGGGGTGTAGGCACTGTTGAAGTCGTTCTTCCATGGTGCTTCCCAACTCCTTACACCAGTCCCATTTGCCAAGGTATTTTTGTTATATTTTCATAGTCTGATTTTTTATAACATTTTTACAGTCTTGTTGCAAGCAAACAGAGTACTTTTAGGAAATAACTGTGTAGACCTGCCTGACCTACATTCCCTAATGTGGTCTACCATGCTCTATGATATCGCATAAGACATATTGGTATTTACTCATGCTTGCTATGATGTGCTTACAAGCTATTATCCAGTGTACTTATTTTTGTGGTATTAGTGTACCACCTATAGCTTTAGCCATAGTGCTATGATCAGCATGTTTTATGAATCTTTGTAATGTAACCCAAAAGTAGCCCTAGTCAGCATAACGCTTATCACTGTATACATGCAAACCTAATGGCCTTGGGTGTGAGCTGCCCACTGTACCCACTAATAGAATTACCAGGTAATGGACCGTCTTATCTCTGACTATAATAATCTATGTAACACTGCTTTTCACTACTTTCACAATGACAAAAATGCAGTGTTCAGAGGTTCTGAACTCCCAGCAGGAATTTGCTGTCCTTTTCACATTTATTTGAGGAATAAACCATTATTCTGTGACACCTGTCTTATGTGTCATATTTTCCCATCAGGTTTAGAATCCTGACAAATCCAACAACTGTCCCAATGTCCAATAGCTGTCGATCTGCCCAGTTATTTGATTGTAGAGTGAGATCTGAAAAAAGTCATTCTCTGTCTGTTGCTAGTATCATAGCACCAAGTCCAGAGGTGGCAGGCAGAAATCCATTCACAGGGCAGCCTCTGCGGTTCTTAAAGCAACAGTACATATTACATTTAACATTAATACATGGTGTACTCATTGTCACCCAAAGTGTGTCTCTGAACCCTCACTTGTGTTTCTGGGATCCCAGAGGTCAGAACACATCCAGCAGACTGTTGTCCTGAAATGTAAAGGCAGCTTTAAATATGGAGAGCCATAGTGCTAATGGGATCTGAGAGCAGACCACCTGCTCGCATGTTCAAGCAGGAGCCAGCTCAACTGTGCACACATTGCATTTGTACCATGATGAGGAGCCTTTGTAAATGAGTCCCTGACTCAAAGGTTTGCAATTTCAATACCATTAAATAAATAAATTATATCTATGCACATGCACTCCTTCAGACCCACAGCAAGCCGGCATTACAGGGACTGGCAGGAGTAACAAAAAGGGCATCCGGGGACCCAGGACTGGTGAGACCAGATAGAAGGGAGGTAGACCAGGTAAGCCACACCAGTGGGGGGCCATAGAGAAGAAGCAGAATGGGGGAATGTAGCAAACCAGATCTGACCCTTCATTTTTATTTGCCTATTTCAGGTTTGCACATAGTGTTTTAAGCTTACGTTTGCTAAGGATATGCCCTCACACATCCCAAATAAAATAAATAAATAACAAAATATTTATAATTATGGTCATTGGGAAAACATTATGCACATGCCTCTTCAAATTATATTAAGGTGTTTCTTTCTATATGTAACCATGTTAGATTGTATATTATGTTTTCCAAAATGTTTTTTTATTTTAATTAGATATATGTTAATGTGATTGTTGTATTGAAGTATTTGGAATTTTAAAGCTTTAATAATTGTAATGTTCTTTGGCAAACAATAACCAAACAAAAATGGTTTCTGTAGTCACCAAGTTATATCTTAAACATTTCTGTCATCTTGGAGATTTCCTTAGCAAAGTCACTCACTCCTGTTTCTTGAAGGGGATTACTTATACTCTTTACCTTGGTCACATGTATGGATTAGCCCCTCTGGTCCACTGCAAGCATCTGCTGTTCTGTAAAGCCACCCACATGGTGCTGGGATGCATTATGGCATTAAGGTTGCTTGTGGGGAGAGGAGTGGTTACATTTTGAAGGGAGCAGGGCCATTTAGTTATCAGTTTTGAACCAGACCCTACTGTATACTGTACTACAGGGCCCACAGCTATGTGAGGTAATAGCCAGACCATGGTCACATGTATGAATTAGCCACCTTGGAGCCACTATAATAGGGATACTCAGTAATGACTGGCTCAGGAGCCACATGATTAGTCAGTGCTAGCCAAGGAGCCACAACATACATTGCATATGAAATTTGCAAAACACACTTCAAAAGTTTAAAATATAATAATTTAATAAACATTTATTGTATTTGCTAAAAACAATAACACAGACTTATAGTGGAAAATATTATTATTAAGCTTCTGGGTATAAGTAAGCCTCTGGCTAATTAGTAATAACAGACTTTTTATTAGAATGGCTGTCAGATACATGGCACTCCTTTCAAAAAAGCACTGAGAAGTCAGGTTCTATGGTGGTCACTGCAATTCAGAGGCATTCTTTTGTGTGCGGAAGACTGAGTCTATTTCACTGTGTAACTGCTAGTATAGAGCATTTCCCTTACAAAGACACTCATTTATAACAAAATCAGCTGTCTGTGGTGTGTCTTAACAAGAAATAATACCTTCCATTCCACAGGTTTTAACTAAACCTGTTTGACTATTCCCTAAATGGAAGACCCCCCCCCCGCCAAAAAAAAAAAATCTGAAATGAGGATTCCAAGTGGTATTTGATTCTACTTTGGCAGATGGGCTTCCACTTAATACTGCTCCCTGCATAGCCCAACAGCCTCTCAGGAAGCACTTAATCATTACATTTTTCTAATTTCAAGAGCCATTAAGGTGTGATTACATTTTTCACACCCCACAGTGTAACTGTGTGAAACTGTACTGTGTTAAAGAGCGACAAGCCGCAGTTTTTGCTTTGAAGAGCCACAGACCCTAATGATTTTATTAATTGTTAAAGAGATGCAGTTTTAGCATTGAAGAGCTGCTTGCTGCTTACAAGCTGCAAAATGAATATCACTACACTGTAAGTATTTAGTGTTCAATAAAGCCACTCACATTGTGTTGTAATGCATTGTGGTGTATAAGATGTTTGTGGGGAGGGGGTAATATTGCAGGGAGAGGGAACAATTTAATTATCAGTTCTGAACCAGACACTACTGTATGTTGTATTACAGGGCCCTCAGCTATGTGAGGTGATGCCCAGTCCCAGATGAAAACTACTTGACTCACATGATCTGTGTGAACAATGAGTTATTAGAGACGCAGTATTCATTATGTACCACTGGATAGCAGGACGTGAAATAGCATTAGGAAATATTGAAAACTATTTCTCTGTTAAATAACTCATTGTTAACACAGATAATGTAAGTCAAGCAGCTTTGGTTTTTAGTAGGCAGGGGCAGGTAGTGAAATACCTGATCTAAAATGCTACCCCCCCAGGTACCTCTAAACTACCAGAAATCACCCTAAAAATACCCTAATGAAAAATGGGTAGTGGTAGAGGTCAGGTACTTACTGTCTGATTCTATTACCCTATTACCCTACCCAGGCCATAACAAAAATGTGAATGCTGTTTTTGACTACAGGCTGTATACTGTTACACTGTTGTTAGGTACCATGAACCCTTTCATTTATGAGGCAGGTATGAGAGGCACAGCTGCTCTGATTGAACCTGCTGCTGTTTCCAAAAATTATACCCATGGCGGGCATTGCTGAGGCAGGTAGAAGAGGTTCAGGTGCTCTAAGTGAGCCTGCTGCTGTTTCCAAAAAGTTATACCCCTGGCAGGCATTGCTAAGGTAGCTATGAGAGGTGCAGCTGCCCTGATTGAGTCTGCTGCTGTTTTCAAAAATGATACCCATGGTGGACATTGATGAGGCAGGTACGAGAGGTGCAGCTGCTATGCGTGAGCCTGCCATTGTTCCAAAAAAATGATACCTATGGCAGGTATTGCTGAGATAGGTATGAGAGGCACAGCTCCTCTGATTGAGCCTTCTGCTCTTTCCAAAAGTTATACCCAGGGCGGGCATTGATGAGGCAGATGCCAGAGGGGAGCTGCTCTGAATGAGCCTGCTGCTGTTTTAAAACATTATACCTGTGGTGGGCATTGCTGAGGTAGGTACAAAAAGCAGAGCTGCTCTTGTTGAGCCTGCTGCTGTTTCCAAGAATTATACCCATGGTGGGCGCTGGTGAGGCATGTATGAGAGGTGCAGTTGATCTGAATGAGGCTGCTGCTGTTTCAAAAAATTATACCCATGGTGGGCATCATACATAATGAACTGATGATTGACAAAATTAAGAATAGTGTGACACATGTGACTGGCATGGCGTCAGTGTTGAAGCAGGGATTTAGAATTGTAGCCAACACATAGGTGTCATTCTTAAACATGATATTTATTCTCTGATTAGTCGACAGTCTGAGACTCAAGTCATCTGCCAGCATAGCAGTGGTGTCTTCTTTTGACTGAAAGCCTTTCTTTATGTTATGTGAAGAAATCTTATTTGAGGGAGAATTTGACTGAGTTGCACTGTCTGCACTGACATCATGTGTGGCAGATTCAAATGGCTCCAATAAGGTGACCAAAGATTCAAGTAGACTCCAACTGCTGAAACTGAGCATGATGTCTACTTTATCTATTTGATTCTGCAAGGTGTAGTTATGTGTAATAGCTTTTTTCTCTTCAAGAAGCCTTTCAAACATGTAAAATGTTGAATTCCAGGAGGTTGGAACTTCCTTCTTTACTGTATACAGTGATAAGTTGTTTGACCTCTGCAGCCCCTTCAATATTTTTTGTGCTTTCACAGAGTAGCTGAAATGCCCACATATTTTCCTAGCAAGACCTAACAGGTTTTCAGCAGTTCTGTTTCCATTTAAAAAATTATGGATGAGAAGATATAAACAATGTGCAAAACAAAATATGTTTTGTAGTTACCATCTCTAAGAGCTTTGACTATGTTGGCACCATTTTCTGACACTATGAACCCTGTAGATAAGGAATACGGAGTAAGCTATTTCTGGAATTGATTTTGCAGCTCCTGCAAAATATTCACAGCAGTGTTGTTTTCCTGAAAAGCGGTGATACATAATGCAGCCTGCTTCCTACTGCTTATAGTAGAGTGGGGATTATTGCTTTCTAACTGAAAATATGCCTAATGAGCTGTACCAGTCATGTAGTCAATTGCTTGGTTGCTGCTCCTTGTATGTGTAATTATGTGAACCTGATTCACTTCAGAGAGGAACTGCTTAATGACTTCAGTATACAGCAAGTCATACAACTGTGGAACAGCCTTTATCAAGAAATATGTCAGACAGGGAATGGTGTACCATGGTTTAATCCAGTTCATGAACTTGATGGAACCTTTTTGGGCAACAAAAGCAAAAGAGAGTTGACAACAGGCCAACAGCTCTGCAATTGCTGTGTTTCACAGCTGGCATTTTGGATACCTGCAGGTAAATTTTGATATCCCTGCAACACTTTCTTTTAATGTTACTTGGTGAGATATTTTAAATTTTTACGGGAATGTATTTTTCATGCCTTTTTCATGTGGAGTACAACTTTGAGATCTTTCAGTACTTGATGGTGCCAGAAAAAGATCTATGTTTTTCTGAGAAGACTGCAAGGACACATCAAGTGATTCAGTGTCACGTATTGCTTCCATTTGTATATCTTTATTTGCACACCTGTTTTTACATGTTTAAAAAATGAATCACAGGATTGTGCCTCCTGTTTGTTTTCACCTGTCTTCTTCATGATCCATAATGCAAGCTGAGGTGGTCTGCACTATGTACCCAAACTGATGAGATGGTAGCAAGTTGTTTTGCCATTTCTACAGATCTCTCAGTTGAACATGAAATCTGGGGCTGATAACTCCACACTTATTCAGTCTACCAGTGAGATTAGCAACAATTTTCCCAGCTCTGTGATCATTGATAATCCGAAACTCGCCAATGTAGCCGTGCTTCATCATTACTGTCAAAAACCTCACTATTACTTTGAAGCATGGCCTAATGAGAACCTAGCATTTGCCCTGTTTTTTTTTTTTTTTTGCATTGTTAATGCTTTTAAGAAAATCAGCAAGAACGTTCATATACACCATGGTGACAGTTCTGCTTCCAGTTCATTGTCAATATGGTCACCACCACCACAACCTCCACTACTGCCCATACCAAAAACACTGCCCTATACCCTGCCCCTCTCAACAGGGTATTTTTCCTTTCATGTCGCATTATTACTGATATTCCAAAATGTGCCTTTTTGCCATGACTGACGCTCTTTTGCGCAGACTGCATACAGCTTGAGAGTTGTCTGCAGGATCAATATAAAATAAATTCTACACTAAAGATTTACCTTTTTGCTTTGTGCCATGGTGCCTGGCATTATTCTTTGTACAGTCAAGGGACCTGGAGGAAACCCTACATTGCCATGTCATTGTTGACATGAATTGTTCTCATTCATACTCATCTTTTTATTCTCACATTTAGCATAAGATTTTTTTCTGCACTTGCCTCCCATGCCTTACATCAGCATCCTCTCCAACCCTTCATTGAAATTACTGACCTCACTGCCAGAAGATTCAGAAGAACTGGAAGTGCCGTCATCATTTTGAGGGATATGGCCTGAGCTATCCTCTTCCCAGTCCCCACAATCACCACCTTCTTTATCAAAATTCACTGCCTCAGCATCTGAGCTTATATTTGAGGTGGATGCCTCCTTGCATGCTGCCTCAACAGCTGGAAGTATCTTGGTACATGTTGTAAAACATTCAGTAACTCTACAAGTAACTCCAGTCAGTTCTTTCTGAAACGTTTCTATCATTTCATTACTAACATGCTTTTTTGTTCAGGAGATTTGTCGCCAGTCCTGGTGACATTATTATTATTGCCGCTATGTTCTGCTTTAGTGCTATGATTCATACTGTCCATATCATTAACAATTGCACATGCAGCAGCACTGTGTTTCCTTTTAGTAGACTTAGACTGGAAAGTACAAGACATAGTAGACACAGCCATGAAAGCATATAGGTTCACTAACTGCTGGATGGACAGTGTAGCTGACTATGTCACCAAGCCCATGCCCTCCAGAAACAATAAGCTATAGCCCTGACCTACCACCCCGGTGAGTGCTTTCCTTCCTTTCAGCAAGACAACCTGCACAACAATTTAACAGAAAATATATGCAGAAAAAAAATCAATCTATAAAACAAAATAAATCACCTCTGCTGTTTAGTTTTTTTCAGCTCTTCTTTACTGAACCCACAGCCAAGTTCCCCTTTTAAACTACTCTCCACCTACAAGCCTACTTCAGCCCCTCCTCCAAACACACACCAGCTTCACAGGTTGTAACTGTCCTGCCTCAGCAACAGGATACTGCCTAATGGTCTACTAACTACAGTAGTTTCCTTTCCTGGCTATTAAGAATTACAGAACAGTAACAAAAAACAGAACTCAAAAAATAAAACCTAATCCAAAGCCATAAAAGGCTTCACTATGCTGCACAGACAGACTAAATAGCTGACTATGTCACAGTAATAAATGACAAGGGCTCATGGCATCTAACAAACAGTGTAATACAGCTGTAAAAGGCTCTCACTATGCTGCAGAGATAGACAGTGTAGCTGTGTCAAAAGAATAAATGACAGGTCTAAAGGCACCTAACAAACAGTGTAATATATCCACAAAAGGCTTTCACTATGTTGCAGAGACAGGCAGTGCAGCTATGTCCCAGTAATAAATAAGAGGACTCAGGGCTCCTAACAGTGTAATACAGCTGTAAAAGGACTATGCTGCAGAGACAGACAGTGTAGCTATGCCACAGTAATAAATGACAGGGCTGAGCGGCACCTAACAAATAATGTAGTACTGTACAGCTGTAAAAGGCTTTCACTATGCTGCAGAGACAGACAGTGTAGCTGACTACTGTGTTACAGTAATAAATGACAAGGCTCAGGAGCACCTAATAAACCAAACAGTATAATATAATTTCATTTCAAGCCAGCTGCCAGTGCCTTCTGTTTTTGTCTATGTCTTTCCCCCCGCCTCGCTCCCTCTCTGTTCTCTCCCCAGCCCTCAGCACAACCTCCATGACTGAGGCTGACCCCGTCCCCCACCTAAGACTGTTTCTCAGGTCCCCACTGTTTCTCTCTTTGCTCCTTATAGTGTAGATTTTTCATATTGATCAACTTTTAAAGACAAATCATTGACTCTACAGCCACAATTTGTGCTGCAGAGTGAGCGCCCACAGAGCTGTTCCACAACTACAATACACACACTGCTGCTGGTTGGATTCTGTACCACTGACTCACAACAGACGAAGCACAGACACCACTGACCAATCAGATGTCAGTCTGGTGTCCTGTGCTCTGATTCTGCTGTAGCTACATGAATAACCCCACAGGCTGCCTTAATGCCTGTTTCCGAATCCTTTACCCATCACCCATTACCTGTGTCAAATTACCCAACCTGAGAATTACGCTGTTATGTCAGGTAGGGTAGTACATTACCCAAACTACCCTACCTAGCCCAGAATAGTTGATAACCACAGTACCTGACTCAGCTACCCAGCAGGTATCCCATGCCTAGTTTTAAGGGGGGTTCATGGTACAGCATGAGAGCTGCCTTCTGGGAGCAAAATAGGTACACATTATAGAAGTTTTTCCTATAATGACCTGGGAGACCTCAGCAAATTTATTTAGCTTACATCATGGTCTCTGGTGCTTGTTGGGAATCAGTTTCCCTTGCTGTCTTGTCTGACTCCACAAGCTGCATACCAGTAGAAAACACATGCCTTGGCAAAAGAGGGACCTTCACTCAGGGGAGACCAGTTGGGTCAAATCCTCAATTAAGAGGCACTCCAAGGTCTCATCTCCTTCAACCAAACTTACTGCCATAACTTTACTTCCTTTTTTCCCTGTGATCCAGCAGTGACCAGCAACACATTAGCAGAATATTTTTCTTGGTGTATCAGCAAGGACCCTGGTTTTCCATGTTTCATGGTAAAACCAGTAAAAATCACAGAATCCTTCTTGGTTTGCAGATTTTTAGTTCTTCCACTGGTGCCAGAAAGCACACACAGGGACACATAGAAGATAAGGCCCCCAAGAGCTGTATGATCCCATTGGACAGAGTGGTGCTCAATTCACATCTGAGTTTCAACATGAAAACTAAGAGACCACCTTTTCATGGAAACCAAGTAAAAAAAAAAAGGTATCCACATGTTTGGGAGATGCATGATTTTCTATTAGAAGGTCCTTCACTGATCATTTGTGGATTTTTTAGGTGAAGATACTTTATATCAAAGAAGCCAATTGAGCCAGTTAAATGTTAGATAGGTCCAGACTGAGAGTCCACTTTGGTGTCTGGTGGCTTAATTCATGTTTGAGTTCTGACAAGTTAAGAGACCCAGAAATGTGTTACTTGGGCATGTGGGGTGTGGACATTTAAGGAAGGGGATGTATTGCTGTCACTGCTACCATCATTCCTAAGGCATGGGGGTTGCACTGTTGCTTCTACCATCACACTTGAGGGATGGGGGTCATAGTGCTTCTGCCATCACTCTTAAGGGATGGAGGCTGAAGTGTTGCTGCTACCATGACACCTAATGAATTGAGGCCTTAATGCTGCTGTTCTCACCCCTGTGCTGCCATTCAGTGCCACAGGGTGAAGGAGGGAATGCTGCTGCTGTTAACCTCGAAGGATGGGAGCCAAAGTATTGCTCCTGCTGATTCTGCTGTCACTTTTGAGAGATAGGGCCATAGTGCTGCTGTCACATGAGGGCTGTTCAACTTGAGATGACATACAAGAAGTCAGCAGACACACACACACACACACACACACTGGCCTCTGAGATCCGCACACTCAGATCACTTGGGCAAATAGGCATTGATAATAGTGTGAAGACTGTGTATACATATAAAACACAAAACCAAAATGAGGTACGGGTTGAGCTTATCATAGAGTTTATTATTTTTAATAAGTACTGGGGGGCATGACTTGGCCCAAATCAAGATAGACATCTGATTTGATAGCTCTGTCCCTCACTCCTCAATCTAGCCTCATCTATCATCACATGAGTAATCAAACACATGGTTGCTGATTGAATATGACCTGAGCACACTAACTAACTAACCCTCTTTCATTTGACAGTGGTATTGAGCAGTACCGTTGAGCACTTTATTTCCCCAGCTTTCTGAAAGGACTTAAGATGGTGGTGAGTGGGAAGCACCAGATGGAGGCAACAAGGATTGAGGTGATGCTTGAATGCCTCTTGAAGGATATGAAAGAACTGATTGCTGCCTCTCTACAAACATCACAACCCCTACAAGCAATTTTGATTCAAGGCTGTCCTTTACAAAACTCAAAGCAATCACCACTAAAACAGCCCCCTTGGAACTGCAGCCACAGGGTGGAAACAGAACAGAGTCATCAGGGATCTACAAGCCAAATCTGGTGACCTTGAAAATTGAAGCTGCAGAAAGGACTTGCATTTTATAGGGTTCCTGGAGGGAGCAGAACTTAATGACATATCAGCATTTCTCCAACATGTTGTACCTCAGATACTAAAACTCACGGGGGTATAATTCATTCGATACTGAGCAGTCACACTGCTCTCTGGCACCTCTGCAACATCAAGAACAAAAGCCCTACCTGATCCTGGCCCACTTCTTCAACTATACCACCAATGAAACTATTCTGTAATGAGCTAGAGAGTTGGGCAAGCTTATGTGGTAAGATTACCAGATACACATCTACAGTGGCTTTTCCAAGGAGCTCTCTACAAAGCATAAGGAATATACTGAGGTGCGGCACATCATGCACAACCTGGGACTGCAATTCTCCACCAATACTCATCTGTAATGAGGGCCTTTCACTACGGGGTCCCGTTGAATTTTGCAACCCCTAACACCCTTATGGACTTCCTGCAAAAATACTGACCCAAGGAGAAGAGGGAGGTAAGACAGGGCACAACTATTTCTGCTGACACTATTGAAGAGGACATGGACACTAGTACTCCCCTACCCAGCCCACCAACCTGTCTAGGGATAGAGCAGATAGGGATACATAGGCACAGCACCTCACAGTCACAGGTAGCACTCAACCATGATCAAAGCTAAAATAGAGACCAGCTCCAACTGCCCCAGATCTCAAAGCCATATTGGAAGACAAAGCAGAGCAATCCTCGGCCAGTCTATATCCTCTGCTAGCCCAGAATAAATATGCCCCTTTATATGTAGCCACACCACCTCCCATGATGCCCAGTGTGATTTTTTTTTTAATTTTTATTTTATTATATTTTTTTATTTAAATCTTGGAATTATAATCTTTGAGTCAGAGACTCTTTTATGAAGTATCCACATCAATAGTGCAGAAAAGACAACAGTACAAATACAGCAAATTACAATTGATACAGGAAGTAGAACAGCAAGCATACAATGTTGGGACACATGAGACCATGGTAGACATGCCTTGAATATTCGATACACCAGTCAGTATTGTACATGAGTGACTACACAATATGTACAGTGCAGAAACAACAGGTGAATATGTACAGTACAGAAACAACAGGTAATGACAAACAGCGGTAAATAATAGAACCATTAGGCATCAGGTAAAATGTATTGTAAAAACTGGGGTAGGGTATTTGCGAAAATAAGATAGCAAGTTCTAGATGTGGGTAGAGAACTGGGTGGAGACATTACATAAGGAAGCTGTCCAGAGGACATTGTCAGTCCTTGTAATAAGTAATACCGATGATGAGGGGGAGGGTCACCAGAGTCAGAGGGGTAGGACTATGAGGGGATAAGGATATGGAGGTCAAGAGGACAGGGAGAAGGAAAGATAGAAGAAAGGTGAGGGAAGGAATGAAAAAAGGAAAAACAGTAGCTATCTCAGAGATGTTGTTGGGGTGCTATAGTTCAGGGTGGATGGAGGTAGGGCTATGAGCAGTCACAGCTATCTGAAGCTAAGAGGTGCTGCCAGAGTTTAGTTTCAAAGGTTCCAATCTTATTTACAGAGAGAACCTCAGAAGGCAGATAATTTAACCAGACGGAAGCCCTGTACAAAAAACCTGCTACCCCAGGGAGGTCCTACAGAATGGGACAAGGAAGGAGGCCTTGGAGGAGCTTCTGGTTATCCTGGGGATGGGGGCAAGGATGAGAAGATGATGGGTGGTGGTAAGTGAGAGACAAGAGGCAATCTTTTTAGCTAGCAAACAGGTCTGGTAGGAAAGTCTACCCTTGAATTTAATCAGTTTGCTTTGTTGTAGAGGTCACAGGTGTGGGTTTGTCTGTTCCCACCCACCACCAGCTGACAGGCTTTATTAAGTGTGATGATTAGTCTGCTTAAGGTGGTATCAGATGTAGAGCCATAGATAATGATGCCGTAGTCAACTATCACCAGGACTGAACTGTTAATAGCCAGGCAAAGAGCATCAGTTGTCAAGCATGACCTGTGTTTGTAGAGTAGCCCAGTCCTGGAGTTTACAGCTTTACAGACCAGGTTAATATGTTCGTGGTAGGAGAGGGAGGAATCAAGGGTGATACCGAGGTACTTGAAGCTTTCTGACTTGCTCCAGTGGTTGGCATTGGCTATTGAGTGTATTTAGTGGCAGACCATTGTTTTTGTTTTGTAGGTTGGCAAACAACATCACTTTAGTCTTTTTGTAGTTTAAAACAAGTTTGTGTTGGGAGAACCACAATTCAGTTTTGGCAAAGTGCCTTTGAAGATTGCATTCTGGGGGGTAGGATCTGGGTGACTAGTGTAGATGACTGCATCCTCCACATAGAATAGAAGGTGGCCAGAGCAGGATAGGGGGATGGAATTGAGGAAGAGACAGAAAAGGAGCAGCCCGAGTATTGAGCCCTGAGGAACTTCTGAGTACACTGGAAGGCTGGAGGAGAGGGTATCATGGATTTTCACTTGCTGAGTCCTCCCACTAAGATAGTTGGAGAACCAGGAGAAGGCTTCCTGAGAAAGGCCCAAGGATGGGAAGGAAGCAATGAGGAGTGCATGATTTACCATACCAAAAGCTTTAGTAAGGTCTGTGTACACAGATCCTACCAGATGGCCACGGTCAAGAGCTTTGGGTAAGAAGTCAGTAAACTCCAGGAGGGCAGTGGTTGTACTATGACCCCTCCTGAAGCCATGCTGCTGGCGACATTGTAGGTTATGTTTTGCAAGGTAATCCGATAATTGATCTGATGCTATCTGTTCAAGAGCCTTAGATGTGGGGGGGAGGATAGAAATGAGGTGGTAGTTACTATGTTAAGTTCTGTCACCAATTTTGAGTATAGGGGTGACTTCCACTGACTTCCACTGAGAGAAGAATTGGCCTAAACAGTGGGAGAGATCAAATATTTTAATGAGTGGGAAGAGGACCACATCAAGGGCCAGTTGAAGAAGCTTCAAGTCAAGTGAATCACACCTGAATTTTCCCAGTACACGTATAAGACAGAACTTGTCTTCTCTGGGTGTGACAATCATAAAGTGAAAAGGGGGAGGGTAACAGATATGGGGAGGTAAGGGAGGGTTGGATGGGTTAATGAAGAAACCTGGGGGGAGTGCCCCGTGATCTGTAAATGCAGTGTTGAATATATCAGCGATGAGCTGCGGGTCCTGGGTAGTCACACCATTTATATTGAGCTAGGATGGGTGGGATTTGGATTTACCAATCATGTCCTTAATATTGTCACAAAACTTCCTCCTATTTCCCCATGTGCACGAGATGCAAGTTTTAAAGTGGGCAGTCCTTGCAAGCTGAATTTCCAGGGTGCACACATTTCTGGCAGCCCTATTCCGTTATCTTTTCTCAGGTAGACCAGATGCCAGGGCCTTATGCCAGAGGTTGTCTTGTGTGACCATGAGATTTAGGAGTGCAGGGGTGATCCAAGGATTTCCAGGGCCTTTGACAATTCATTTGGAGTATGGTGCAAAAATGTCATTGGCAGAATTGAAAAGTAGAAATGAAATACTGAAGGGCACTGCCAATGCAGGTGGCAGTCTCAGTGGGGGACAAGTCACAGTTAAGGAGGTAGTCCTGGAATTGCCTCAGCACACCTTTTCTAAGGGAGCACTGAAAGGATGTCTTGTGTGGGAGTTTTTGGGACTGGTAAGACCAACAGCAAAGAATTGGTGAGTGGTCACCAAGTGAGTTTGATAGGACCACTACATTAGTAAGTCTCTCCGGGTGGTTGGAGAGAATGAGGTCAATCAGGGTACTAGTGCCCATCCTGTAATTGATCCTGGTGGATGAGGACACAACCTGTATTAGTTCTAAGGCTGCAGCTGCATCCCTATATGGCGCTGCTGCAGGGGCCAACCAGTTGATGTTAAAATCGCCCCCAGTAGGATTACCTCTAACTGTTGGGCATCTTAGAAACATAATAAAGAACTGAGTCAATGCCAACTTTAGTGTTGTGGGGTGGTATATATACAGACATTATCATGAGAGACATACTCTTGTTCCCTATAGATATTTTGAGAGTTATTGCTTGGGCTGCATTAACCGAGATTTTGTCAGGGAGTACATACCCTTGAAGGCAGTCAAGGAGATAAATGGTACAGCCCCTTCCCCTTTTACCCTGCCTATCTTCCTAGTAAAGAGTGTGGCCTTTTAGGGTGACAGCAGTGTCAGGTGTTTTTGGGGAGAGCCAAGTTTCAGCAGAATATAACAGACCCAGCTCCTGGCTCTCGTTCCTCAGTATCCCACACTTCTGCGGCTCCCACTATGAAGATCGCAGCAGACACTTCATGGACAACTACTGTAGCTAAAATCTCATCCCCTACAACTGACCAGATGGCTGAGCCATGAGAAGATTCTGAATCTCCAGCAGATCCTTGCACTTCATTGCGGGCAGCAGCACAAACTTCAGACAGCTCTTTGGAATGGCCAGGTTTGCATCATAATGTTAGTGTCTTCTTTTTCTTAAATAGTGCTGCCTTTGAATTTTTGCCTAGCAATTGGGTCCCTTCAGGTAAACTTTTTCTTATTCCTGGGATAGTTTTCATTATCACTTCCATTCAGACAGCAGCCCCTCATGCTCCAGTGCTTATCTACCCCCTTTAGACTGGTATCTGAAATACCAGGTTATAGCCTCATAGACATGCGGCATGCTGGCTTGACAGCTGAATGTGATTGACTGCAACTTTGACTCAGCTTCATGAGGCTGCATGGACACAGAAATGTAGCACGAGGGTAGATGGGTGGTCCACTTCACCATTGCAGGACATAACATGCACTTTTTTCTTCTTTTACTTTCTTTATTTATCAATGAACTCCCGCAGCCCTAATGAGGCACATCAGTTCAGTTGTACACAGACAATGCTATCTTGTACGTGTCCTATTCTGACCCTACCCTGCTGAATCTACACTTGCAACAGGACTTCCGTCTTCTTGAAGCTTGATTTCTAAATAAGCTCTTGGTGCTCAACACTAAGAAAATGAAATCAATGCTCTTCTACCACCAGATCCCAAAGTCTACCCCCCCCCGCCTTCCTTGGTGATCAGTTCCTCTTGAGGGGACCCTCTAGATCAGGTTCAATCTTTTAAATATCTTGGCATCACACTGGCCTCCCACCTATCCTTCAACTTGCATGTTTCAACTGTGGTCAAGGCCATCCACCAAAAGCTCAGACTGCTGTACCACCTCTTACCATACCTTACATTCCCCGCTTGACTTGCTGTACCATCCTCCTCATTGCTCCCTGTGGTGTCCCTATTCTCCACTCTGTTGAAGTCTCCCATCTTGCCACACTTAAGAAAGCTTACCACAGAGTTCCAAGCTTTGCCCTGAGTGCTAATGCAAGGACACACAACTGTTCTGTCCTTGATTCCCTTTGGCTGACCATCCTTTGAAGCCAGACTTTGATGCTCTACCCTTTGCCTAACCTGGAAGCTTGTCCATGCCCTCACTCCTCCCTGCCTCTTACAGATCATCCAATGTAAAACCTCTACTAGATCCTTAAGGTCAACTGGCCTACCTCTACTCTCCATCCCGAAATCCCGCCTAGCAGTGGACCAGTGTGCCTTCTCCTTTTCTGGGCCCTTCCTCTGGAATGCACTTCCCTCTACTGTTCTGACCTGCACCTCTCTTTACTTCTTCAAGAATTCCCTTAAATCCCACCTATCTTCCCCTTAAGTCTGCACCTGTAACTTATAGTTTCCCACCTCTACCATCCAACTCACTTCTTCCCCCTCCATTGCCTCATCCTGCTCCCTTCCCCGCCCCCTTCCTCACTCAGCCTTGCAATCCCCCCCATGAATTGTTCATGGGGTTACTCTGGTTGCATTGTGTCCTACTCTGTTAAATATCTGCTTCCTCACCCTAGTCCCCTGTTCTGCTTAAATCACTTGCTAACAATTTTGCACTGTTTGAACTACTAATTATTTATATTTGTATAACCTTGCCTAAGGAACTTGTGCATCACTTGTTTTGCAGCATCTGTACTCACTGTTTCATCTGTATATATTATGTATGTCTTGTATTATTTATATATGCCTTTTTGTATATATATATTGTGCTCCACGTTCTATTGTACAAGTGTCTTTGCACACTTATCTTGCTTTATTTTGTATTCACTGTACTTCCCCTTGTACCATCCCCAGGTCATGCCTGAAATAGGGACTTTTGGTCTCAGTTGGCTTACTCGGTTACCAAAATTCTAATAAATAAACAAATTGTTCCACTTTGTGAAATAAACAGACTTGCACCACAATGTAAGTTCCTTTTTTAAGAGTGTTGTTTGAACTTCTGAACAACCACAGGGTCCTTACTGAAAGATTCTTTTCCTGGGACTTTTTTCATTGCTAACACCTCTTGTACAGTAGCAGATCTCGATATGCTAGTGCTTCTTACTACACCCTAGACTGACATCTGGGACACTAGTAACTACAGTAGCCATCACAGATTTTCTCTTTGCTGACACGATGACCAAGGTAAATGTACACAATCTCACTTCAACTTCAGAAGACTACACGTACATAACAGTGAAGCAAGGGAGCATATTGTTAATTCACTATGCATATTTGTGTCCACTTTCCTGAATTCTAGGGATTGTTCAACCATAGGACTGTATGTACTTTTACCAGCCCCCTAGTGAAATGCTGAGATGCTGTCTTGGTCTGGACATACAAACTTAACTTAAAACTTGTACCCTTCATGCTCCACAGTTTCTGAGGTAGCCATCTACTGCTCTATGGTATATTTTCTTGATTATCAGTATGCCATGCTGATACTTATAAAATGCATTCACTGTTTTTTTCTTACTTGTGGGTTGGGGGAAGGGTTATTGTATTCGCTGATTTACTTGTTTCAGGGGCTATTAATGGCACATAAGGTTACTATTCAAGGCCTTTTCTGAGCAGCTTCCTGGAGTGTTCCTTTTTGCCTCAATCAGAATAAGTCTCCAGTGTACAGTGTGGTGGCCTGGGACCTATGTTATAGGCTAGCCAATCCCACCTACTCACCACAAATGGCTTGGTTACTGATGTTTATGTCATTGTTGCATCTGTTTTATTGCTTACTAGTTGCTGAGAGACTAGACAGCTGGGCATTGGGTTACTTTTACCCCTGTAATTGTTTACCTGTATTGCTGATGTTTGGAGGCCTACATGGCTCCTCTTTGTCTTTTGGCACTAATCGTACTTTTTCAGGATTTTGGAAAAAGTGCATTGAGTCCTCTACTAAATTCCTGTATTCAGTTATATTCTCTGGTCTACACTGCCTCATAATGGTGGACACATTTTTTCATATCTGGAATGTCAGAGGTCTTAATGCCCCTAGCAAACATAAACAAGTGTTAACACACCTTAAGCATCATGACTCTCAGGTTGCCATTTTACAGGAAACCAAATTACTGGAACTCAGTACTGATAGGCTCAAGTGAGACTGGTTTGGCCAAGTACTGGCTGCCTCTGCTACATGAAAAAAGAGGCAGCGGGGTGTCAGTTTTGGTCCATAAAAGTTTGGGATGGAAACCCTTGTCAATTACCCGAGACCCTCAGCGTAGGTGGGTGATTGCTTTTATGGATACCCCCTCTGGGCCACTTCGACTTGTTAACCTTTATGCCCCTAATCAAGAGGACCCTGAGTTCTTTCACGCTCTAGCCCAACAGCTATCCTCCTGTAATCCACCCAACCTGCCTACTATTATTGGATGTGCTCTCACTCATAGTATGGAACCGCCTTTAGACAGAAGTAATTCCTCTTTAGAACACCATCACAAAAGTGTTCTGACCCTTTCATTACTTATGAAAGACTTTGGTTTCTCAGATATTTGGAGACTTTTTCATCTGAGAGAATGAGATTACTCTTACTATTCCTCGTCCCATCAGACTTACAGCAGACTAGACTACTGGATCACTTCACCATCAATCATTGAAGCCACAGTTAGTTCTGCCATACTTCCCCTGGTGACCTCAGATCACACCCCTGTGCAACTACATATCCTCTGGGTATATCAGACCACACATTCTCCCTTCTGGTGCCTAGATCCACTTCTGCTCAGAGACCCAGACTTTCTACCCTGGATTTGGCAGGAGGTGATCAATTTCTTGGCATGCAACAACCCCATGGATACCTCTGCTGGGACCACCTGGAAGGCCCTGAAAGCCATCCAGACAGGTAAAATTATCAGTTTCACATCCCACCATAGAATGCAATAGGAACAACAACCACAAGAGCTGGAAAAATCTTGAGAGCTGAAGAGACTCAGTATGCAGCCTCTTCACCTCCTAACCCCCACTCAGCCCTGCCTGCAAAATCCTGAAATTGCAAACTGAAATCAACACCGAGTAATGCTGACAAGATCACTCATCCCTCAAAATAAGAGAGCCAGAAACATGGTTCCTCAGGAAAGTCCTTTTTATTACAGACAAGCCGTTGTAACATCATAGTGGCAAACAAGCAGAAGGTGGTGGTGATCCCACCACTCCTTACGTTTCACCCCAACAGAGGCTACATCAGGTGGTTCTTAAACCCTTCATCCACCAATTACATTAAAATTCAATAATTCATCATTCAATATGGTGGTTAGAAATTCCTGACACATAAATCAGCATAACAAAATCAACATAGCCATAAATCATAAAGTGAATAGTCACCATACACCATTCAACCACATAGTTGATTCAAATGAAATTCAGTCCCTTGGTGGAAAAACAAATTGATGGCACACAGGACCTGCAAAAGAACACATTGAGAGATGTGAGAACAGTACAAAACTGTTTCACTAAAATTTGCATCTCAGGAGACATTATTAAATATTAGATGTGTTGGGGAGGGGGAGTTGTAGACCATGGTTCTGAGTAATGCTCTTGCTTTTATTTTTTTGTTTAGGAAAGAGCTAATCTCAAATTTACCATTTGACCCCAGTAATTTAAGGGCCCCCAGTTGGAAAATTAATTCTTATTCCTTCTGATTCAATAAGTTGTCCAGATTGCCACCTCTCACATAAGGGGTGATCGCCTCTATTCCCAGTGCATTTATTATGTGCATTTTGTTTGGGGTCTATTATGGACATGAGCTATTATTGCATATTCCAAATTTATATTTTTAATAGCGTGTACATGCTTATACAGTCTAAACCTCAATTTCCTCTTCATACGTCCAACATATAAACCAAGCTAGACAACATATTGAACCAGAAGGAACAAGAATGAATTTTCCCACTGGGAGATCTTCAACTGCTGGGGTTGACTGGCAAATTTGAGATTAGCTCTTTCCTAAAGGTAAAAATGAAATGAAGAGTGTTACTCAGAACCATGGTCTAAACCCCCCCCAACACATTTCATATTTAATACTCTCTCCTGAGATGCAAATTAACTTGTGCAATTGAATGTGGCATCTTGATTTAGTGAAACAGTTTTGTACTGTTCTCACATCTCTTGATGTGTTCGCTTGCAGGTCCTGCATGCCATCAATTTGTTTTGCCAGCCAGGGATCAAATTCAATTTGAATCAACTATGTGGTTGAATGGTGTATGGGGATTATTAACATTATGATTTATGGCTACATTGATTCTGTTATGCTGATTTATGTGCCAGAAATTTCTAACCACGATACTGAATGATGATTTAATGAGCTTTAATGTGATCGGTGAATGATGGGTTTAAAAACCACCTGACCACACACCTGTGCATCCTCTGATGAAGCCTCTGGTGAAAACGTAAGGAGTGATGGAGTCACCATACCTTCTGTATGTTTGCTACTGTGGTGTTACAATGGCTTGTGAGTAATAAAAAGAACTTTCCTGAGGAACCCACATATCTGGCTCTCTTATATTGAGGGATGAGTGATCTCCTCAACATTACTTATTACAGTTTATTATAAGAAGTATCCCTGTGATCACAACCATTACTGTCTTGAAAGCAACACCCTTCTTTCCCAGAAAACTGAGACAGCTATCCTAAAGCTCAAACATAAGTATTGGGATGAGGGGAGAAGGGGGTGAAGTTATTAGTTTACTGACTTCATAAGCAGCAGCTGAAGAGACATATTGCAGGCCTGCAGGATTACTCTGGCTCTGTATGTTCAGAAGCTACAGCTGTTAACCATATTATGACCACATTTTACCAGAAGCTATATTCTTTCCAGCCTCACGCTGACCATGATGCCTGTATATGTTGCCCCTGGGAGAGCTCATTAGGAAGTACAGTCTGGGTTTTCACTGCTATGCTGATAATACCCAGCTGTACCTTTCCTTTGCCCCTGGAACATCTTGTGCAGTGGAAGTGCTTAACAGCTCCCTTGCTGAGATCAATGACTGGATGGCCTCCATCTGGTTGTGACTGAACTCCAGTAAGATGGAGGTACTGGTGGTGGAGTCGAACAGAGAGCATGATAGGTTAGCCTCTGGTGCAGAGACAGGGCTTTGTCTTGTCTCTGTACCATTGAAGGCCTCCTCTAGGGTGCATGATCTGGGCATTATTCTTGACAGTGGATTGACACTTGAGTTTCAGGTGGTGTCTGTTGTCCATACTAGCTTTTATCATCTGAGGAATATTGCCAGGATGAAGCTCCTAGTTCCGCCACTGGACCTTCCCACTTTGGTGCATGCCTTCATGACGTCCAGGCTTGGCTACTGTAATGCACTCTATCTCAGGGTATCTGGGGGTTCCCTGCACCAACTGCAGCTGGTGCAGAATGTGGTAGTGAGGCTGTTGACAGGACAGCCCAAGTATTGTCACATCACTCCCATGCTGCGTCAACTGCACTGGCTGCCGGTTAGGTGGAGGGTCTTCTTTAAGGTGGGTTAGCTCACCTTTAAGGCCTACATAGCCTGGGCCCTGACTACCTGAAGGACCTTCTTGCACCTGCTGCCTCAGTCCGCTTTGCTCCTCCTCTAGGAGCCTCCTCGCGATTCCCAGGATGAGGTTAAAAACTACTGGTGACAGAGCATTTAGTTTCACCACCACCGTCCTGTGGAATTTGCTTCCTTTAACCATCAGGGAGGCCTCTTCTGTGAAGGTATTTAAGGTCCACCTCAAGGCCTTCTTGTATAATCAGGCCTTCCTGGACTATGTTTTATAGTCCCTACCTGTCTTTTAGAAATCAATGCTTAATTTAGTTTTTAGCGATTCTGAATTTAGTTGCTGTTGTGGGTAGTAAATTCTGTTTTAACTGTTTGAAATATTGTATATAAATGTTTATTATTGTGTTGTTCTGTATTTGTTTTGATTGATATATGGCACCCAGAGCCTCAGGGATGGGCGTCTTTTAAATAAAACTTGCCTTGTCATTACCCAGTTTCTGTATTCCCTAACTCTTCCATGTCTCACTCATGAGCATGCTGCAACACTAGAACATAACTTTACTACAGCTGAGGTTCAACAGGCTCTCATGTTCCTGAATTCAGGAAAGGCTTTCAGAGGAGATGGCTTCCCCCAGAATTTTTCAAACCTTTAGCAGACCTTATTTGTCCCCTTCTCTACAAATTATATGAAGAAGCTGAGACCCCTGGGGATCTCCCTCCTACTCTGTACGAAGTTATTATCACTGTACTCTCCAAAAAGGGTAAGAACCCAACATTGCCCTATATTTATCGACTATCTCCCTGATAAACATTGACAGCAAAGTCTACACTAAATTACTGGTCTATCAGCTTAAACCTCTCCTTCCATAACTAGTTCACCAGTCCCAGGTGGGATTTGTCAAAGGGTGCTTGGGTTCCAACCACCTATGATCATTGATAAATCTCATACAAAGGTCAAGGAACACCAAGTCTCCTGCAGTGGCAGTGGCCACTGACTTTGAAAAAGCTTTTGACTGTGTAGAATGGGACTATGTACACCTTGCTTTATCCTGCCTAGGACTGGGTGAATGCTTTTGTTCCTGGATCAGGGTTCTTTACACATCCCCTCTTTACACGTGTCCTTACCTATATATTCTCTCTATATTATCCAGATTCATGACCCTCTCTGGGCTTAAGGTGAATCACAAAAAGACAGAAGTCCTCCCTCTGAACAACCTCTGTCAACCCAGTATTGTTACTTCCGTGAGATTAAAATGGGCTCCTTCTGGAATTTCTGATCTCAGTATAAAAAAATACCCCTTCAATTGATAAAATCTGTGAGGTCAACCTCATCCCCATCTCCATGAGCTAAAGAAAAACTGTGACTGGTGAAAAACTCTGAAACTTACTCTTATCGGTAAAATCTCAGCTATCAAAATGGTGGCAGCACCCAAACTCTTTTATACCATCTCCTACCTACCCCTAAAAATATTACAAACACTACTGGATAAATTAGACCACATTCTGGGTGATTTTCTGTGGAAAGGTACCAGACCATGATATAGTCACAACAAATAGCACACGCATGGGTCAACAGGAGGTTGGGGCATCCTTTGGTTTCTGGGCAACATATGGGCCTTTAGGGCAATACAAACATTACACTAGCTCATGAAGCCAACACCTGATGCACCTCAATGGCTCCACATGGAGGCCTCTCTACTTCCCAGAAGAGTAGCACCTTTATTTCTTACCCTCTCTCCAGCATTTGAAGCATCATCCAACTGTAGGCCCATTGGTCACCTATTGGGTTAAGCTACATAAATGGTTAGGAACAGATTCTAAACCCATGGCATATTCCCCCTTATGGGGAAATGCAAGTGTTACTGTAGGAGGAAAGAAACTCTTTTGGCACTTGTGGAAAGCAAAAGAGATACGACAGCTAGGGGATCATCTACCACAGGGCACATCTCACCTGGACTCCTATTTGAACTTTCAATCCATCTGGGGTTTACAGAAACAAAATCTTTGGAAATATTTACAGACCTGTAATGCTACTCGTACCTTTCTGCAGAGTCTGGGATCTTGACCCTATAAACCCACACCCCTGCCCACCTGGCTGAAGTGCAAATTGGGGAGAGCAGGAATGATGTATCAAGCCATCTGAGATCACATTTCCAGTCAATCTCTAGATTCTAAGGCTAAGTAGAAAGGAGCACTACAAATCAACATCTCAGATGAGACTGGGGAAGGTATCTGGACTTTCTGTAAAAGAACTTTCAAAGATGCCTGTAGCAAACTCATTCAGAATAAGGTTCTTCATTCCTGGTACAGAACCCTGGCTATGCTTCACCAGCTACGTCTTCTTCCAAATTATAATTTTTAGGGATGCACCTCTCCTGGAGGTGACTTAGCACATATATTATGGTCTTGCCATCTTCTTCAACACTTCTAGAAGCAGGTTAAACAGCTTGCTGAAGTGGTACTTGGCTAGAGCTATACCGTCTGTCCCTTACTAATCTTAGTTATTACCGAACATGCCGCACATCTCCTCCACATGGCTCACAGGTGAATGGCCTTTCTTTGCATGTAGGTTAAAACCTAATCCTGACTCGTTGGAGGTCCTCTGCCATCCCTTCCATTGAGGAGCTCATGACTGGCCTATCCCTTACTGCTAGATTTGATCGACTTTCCTACGTGATGTTAAATAGACTTTCAGCAATTATTATATGCTGGAGATAGACTTTCAGTGTTTAGTACATGCTGGCAACCTTATTATAACTACAGTATCTGAACTCTAAGATGATATTTACCAGCTAGGCTCCCAAATATTTAGCACAGTGCACATGATACTATTCTATATATCAAATGTCTCTCAGTTTTAATGTTTGGGAACTAAAGTTTTATTGACTTTGCTCTGTTTTAGGAGTTTAAGGATTGTATGTGGTCATATACTGTACTATGCCAGTATTATGTCTCAGCAATTGTCTATCCATGCTGCATTCTCTACTGTATCTTGTATCTCTACCTTGCTTGTGACACATCTGTAAGAAAACATATATGCCAATAAAAATATTAACTGCATTAATAAGTACAAGGATTGGTGTACAATAATACACAGAAAAACTGTTAAAACACATGTTTGTTGAGAAAAAATTGTTAAAGAAACTCACAAAATAAAACACTAGTAAAAATAGATACCTATTTTTCCATTTGGCAAAAGTGATTTTGCCCTATCTCAGTGATGGTAAACCAGTATCCCTGGGTTCAGAAATTAATCCAAAGAGTAACCGGAGTATTTAATGCACCATTATCACTTTTGTTGTTATCTGAGACACCTTGCTGGGTAATCCTGTGTCATGGAGGGGTGCCCTTTCAAGGATGACTATAATGAACTAATTCAGAATAAGATTCTTCATTGTTCGTTCAGATTGGTACAAGGACTGATGCACAATACTACACTGCAACACCTCTAAAACACATGCTTGTTGAGAAAAAAGTGTTAAAGAAACTCACAAAAGAAAACACAAGTAAAAATAGATACCAGCTTTTCCATTCTGCAAAAGTGATTTTGTACTTTTTCAGTCATGGTAAACCAGTATTCCTGGGATCAGAAATTAATCCAAACAGTAACCAGAGCATTTGATGCACCATTACCACTTTTGCAGTTAACTGTCACCTTGCTGGATAATCCTGAGTCCTGTAGTGGTACCCTTTCAAGTGGCCTCTCAAGTTCAGCTCTGGGTTTCTTGGAGCTCAGTTGCAGTAAACATAGCATGTCCTGGAACTGCCAGGCACTGGCAGCAACCCTGCACAACAGTCTGTGTTTGCCAGCAGGCTAGCCCACTATCTTTCTAGAGCATGGTGAATCTCCTCGCATAAGGAAAGGCAGACTGTTTTGGCAATTACCAGAGAGAGAGAAGCAGACCATAACAAGTGACCCAGTTGTAGGTAATGGGGTACTTCTCCACCTCTTGAACTCCTTGATGCCATTGCAAGGACTTGTGATACTATCAGCAACCTCCAGGTATTCTGTGCAGGGGATGGGCTGCAGACACATCCTCTTGTTTGTGACCCTCACAGGCAGAGAAATTCACCAGAGGTCCAAACTCTTTTCAGCTATGTCTTACATGTGAGGTAGGACTAAGGAACTGAAGGATCCCTTTTAACCAAAAAGCTTTTAATTCTAACACCCATTGCTAGCAATGTCATGTATTATTCAGTGTAGTTCTAGGGACTGCTAATGTACTCCTCTCTGCCCGTAGACATCAGAGTTGCATTGGTGGCACACGGGATGCACAATCATAGTCATTTTGTATGGTATTGATGAAACTTGAGGTGGAGCAGGGTCAGGCTTGGACAGTGCATCTCGAGCATTAGAGGCATCCAATTCAACCTAAATGGTGGCACAACACTGCACACAGAGATGAAGATCCATTAATCTGTGTCTGCTCCAACTGTTTCTAACAGACTGGATCCAGTAAGTCTCCAGAACATCTGGTTTGCAATCACCTGGTTCATTGCTAACTGGAATACGTAGCTGAGTGACTTCGATCCTTTGGGGTACTCTGACTGGTTGCTTCTGCCACTTCAGCTCCAGAGTGCTTTTAGCTCAACTTGCAGAGAAACAAAGTAAACAATGGGGTCTCCAGGATTACTGAATTCTTGATTAACAATGCACTCAAGGAGAATAAGACCCACACTTATCTCCCCACCTAGCACACTACAACCTTCTCTGGATCTGTTACAACAGCCGGCCTCCCCACTGTCCCTGATTTGCAACCCTTTCACCCAGGTTATACATCGCTAGCCCTCTGTTCCTTCTTTGCTTCTTCTGTCTCTGCTCAGTTAATCTCTTCAGTTACTAGGGCATGTAAACATCACTGTACTCTGTCTGGCATCAGTTTGACTCTTGTACAATTCCCACACCTAGATATATGATATGTATAGTTTGTACTTGTTAACTTATTGTGCTTCTACCTCTGTAACTATTATGTATTTACAAAGTTTAATGTAGAAAGAACACTTAGCACCTACTGCCTCGAAAGGAGACACAAGGACTACTCAAATCAGTTTTAATAGTCCTTCTTTATGTAAAATAGGCACACAAAGGTAAAAATAACAGTGGTGGCTGCAAAATACACTGACGTTTCACTTAGCTGCCTGCTAAGCTTCTTCAGAGTGTAAAAGAAGCTCTGGAAAAAGTGCTCATTATATACTTGATCACATTATGCATCACATGACATATCGATCAATCAGTGGTTCATATAACAATTCAAAATTTAAATACATACATTTGAATTTTCCAACACCAGTTAAAACACAAAGCCATATATAAGTGAAAGAAAAAAATCATGTGCAACAATCACATACTAGACACTGCATAGTAAATGCTATGTACAAATCATGGGCCATGTGACAAACAAGGTCTCTCAAAAAAGTATTTTATTTTATTTACAGGAGGCCTGTTATTTTTACCTTTGTGTGCCTATTTTTCATAAAGAAGGACTATTAAAACTGATATGAGTAGTCCTTGTGTCCCCTTTCGGGGCAGCAGGTGCTAAGTATTCTTTCTACATTATGGTTTCCTGCTAAAGCACCGCTGCAGATTCCTGGTGCTCCAACCTGTATTTTGCTGTTTACAATGTTTGTATGTTCTTTGTATTTAAATGGTCTCTATAATTGTTTATCTGTTATATTCCAATACTAGACATTTGTGAAAATGAGCATTTCTGCTCACATACTTTCCAGTATACAAATAAAATTGATTGCTTGATTGAGAATAACATTTGTATAAATGCATGTGTATATCTTGCAGTCAGACATTTGCCCTACACAGCAGCACTTTATGCCATGCTCACACTTTGTCAGGATGCTTCCAAGCACTAACACTGTACACCGCTCAACAGTATGAACTTGTTATTAGACTTTTACCTCTGTCTCTCTTCCATTCTGCAAAATGATGCCAACCCATTTAGTGCCGGAAGTAGACCTATCTGGCAAATGGGGGCGGGAGGGGGTCAGAGAATACATAGTGAACTTCTTCTGAGCCAGGGGTTACACCTTTATTATTTGTTTTGAACAGCTTATGGAAATTTATCAGATCATTTTTATTATTGTTTTTATCTGCTGGAGCAGATAATGGACTTTCTGTACAAGCCCAATAAAAACTAATCTAAACAAGTAGTAAAACTAATTACAAAGCAAAATGGTAATATTAAATGCACACTGAAAATAGAAAATAGTGTTAGAATTGATGTTTCAACCATACGTCTTTTTCAGGAATTATGTAAAGGAGAAAAAAAAATTAGTGGAGAGTTAGGGGGGAATAAGAAATATATTTATGAGGAAAGAAAACAGGGAGAGGCTGTAGGAGAAAAAGTGATAATAGGCAAGGTACGATTAGAATCTGGAAACACAAAGGTGATGATGGGAATGAAAAGGCATAGTAGAGGTGAATGAGCTAAAGGAGTTCTCAAGTGGGGACTAATTAACAGGGCCTAGTAAGAAGAAGAAGAAGCAGAAGAATCAGCATTTATATAGCACTTTTCATACACAGTGTATCCCAAAGCAAAAGAAGGCTGAACGGTGACAAATCAAGTGTGGGGGATGGAGACAGAGATTGAGACAGCTGGAGAAATGAAAATAGATGTGCAAACATAGCTGAAATGCCATGTGAGTGTGCCACCCCAGCCACACATAGAAACACACATTGGAAGTGTGTGCAGGCATGCCCACACATACAAACGTACCATGCACACATGCAAGCAAAGATATAATAGGGGTGGGGTAAAAAAAGACAGACTGCAGTGGCAAACCATAAGGGGGATGAAAGATGTTAGTAAACAATAAGTATGCCATTTAATCCAGAGAGCTGCTGGAAGCCTAGGTGGATGATCATCTTGGTTTCCATGTTTTTTTCTTTGGTCTGCATCCCAGAAACCCTGCTGAAGGACCAAACAGAAAGATCATTGACATTGTGCTCCCTGGAGGTAAAGTGGTATACAGTGGGGTTATCAGTGTCTCTATTCCTAATTGCCCAGTAATGTTTCCTGAATAAGTCAGCCAGGTGTCTACCAGTTTCTCTGATATAAATAGTGGCACATTTTCTGCAAATAATACAATATATCACATTATTGGAAGTACATTAGAACTCCTTGGTGATGTGAAAAATACCTGCGGGACCCTGAATTTCAGTGACACTAGACATACATTTGCAGGTATAACAGTGCATTCTGTTGCAAGCTTTGGTACCTGGTAGGGAGAAATTGTTAGGCATAAGTAGGTTGCTTCATACCAGGAGATTCTATAGGTTGGGTGGTCAGTGGTAGGAGGCAGCTGGTGGCTCTGTAAAGGAAGCTTGGATATTAGGGTCAGTTTTGCAGAATGGGGAAGTTCCTAGTGATGATCCTGTAAATTATGTATTCATATAAAATATGAAAAGAAATGGACAATTGAACAAAGTCCCATTTCCAATAATATGAACATAGGAAAATGCCAGAAGATACAGGCCACACAGTCTATTGAGCCTGCTCAAGTGTGCAGGACCCAGTCTATTACACTGCAGCTGCCCCTCCCCAAGGATCTGCAGTCAGATCCTTACAACACCTTACTTTCATTACATAGTACATTTAATTCATAGTGTATAAAAATAAAATGTCAGTTTTCAATATAAGAAAGAATGCTGACATTTGGGATTACATAATAAAAAGGAAAATACACACTACAAATACATTATACAATTAATGCACAGTTCAATTTCATTAGAAACCAAAAGATTTTACAATTTTAAAAAGCATAGGTTAACCGGTATCCAAGTTCAAGAACCTGGAAATAATTTATTTGCCTGGACTAGAAAGTAACACTTGAGGTGACCCATCCATACACTACCCTTTATTGATATCAGTGAAAGAGGAACTGAGTTCCATGTCACTGAACCCTGCTAATTGAAGTGGCTCTCTTTGTCGGTGTTGCAGCAGCATTTGTGGATTTTTAATCAAAGTGGGATTGCCTAGATCTAACTGTGCTCTCCAAGATTCAACCAGTCCAGAGCCCTGTACATTTTGCAATGGTGAGTTTTGTGAGGGGTGTAGAGGATAACATGAGCAAACCTGTCATACATTACCTCTAGCTTTGCTAGCTCCCTCCCTGATGTCCCAGCAAACAAAATGGCCCCATAGTTAAAAACTAGTGACATCATAGTGGTAACTACATATTCTTTCACTTCCTTTACCATTAAGGATTTTATTTGATATAACAAACCTAGACATTTTCACTAGATTATCAATATGTACATTCCATTTGAGCTTATCATCTAACTTCACCCCAGATATCTGTAAGACTGGACCTGCTGCAGGATAATGATATCATGTGTAGTAATCGTCAAGATTTCTGCTCTAGTGTCTGAAATTCCATCAATGTTAAAAAAAACACATTTTATCTTAATTCAAATGTAGTCTCTGCTTTAGAAAAAGATCTTGTAAACAGTCAAATTCTTACTGAAGTACTTTCTCAACATGGGCTGCTGAAGTTCCTTCCTTATAAATTATAATATCATTGGTGTACAGATGATAACTAACCTGTGGATTTCCAATTGAAAGGCTATTTATATAAAACATTTTTAAGAAGAAATGAACCCTAAATTGTGCCCTGGGGCACACCCGATACTACTGAGGCAAATCTGATTTAAACTTTGCAACTACTGTAGCTGTTGTTTTCAGATACATCTCAAAAGAGGAGAGGTCACGTGATGTAGGTGCCGACTGCAGGTTTCTCTCGGTTGCTCTAGCCACCCGATCGCTATTTATATTTATGTTTGAGCTCAAAGTAAAGCAAGTAATTGGAAAAAGGGGGGAAGGATGTTTAAAAGGGGCGTTTCACTCTGAGATTACACACTGCCCTGAATGGAGGTGGAAATGAAGAAGAATTTACCGAAAAGAACACCGCCCTCCACCCCCGAAAAAGGCCCCAAGAAGCCTAGACCTGCAAGTACAGCTGACCCAGGGGAAGTACCTGCTAATCCAGCTGAACAAGAACCATTAACCTTGGCCAGGTTTCTAGCTGAATTCAGGCCCTTTAAAGATGAGCTCACATCTTTGACTGCTGAAATTAAAGCGTTATCGCCTACTTTGGAGGAAGTATCATGACAAACCTTCAATTCTGAAGCCAAAGTTCAACTCTCTGGGAAAAAGAGTTGATAGAATTGAGCCAGATCTGGTAGCCACAAGACAGAATATCACCAGGATCGAAGCTAAACTGGAGGACCTCGAGGGTCGAAGTAGAAGAAACAATGCAGTCATGATAGGATTGCCTGAAGCCAAAGAGGGGCACAATGCGATTGTCTTTATCCAGAAATTTGTGGAGTGTGTTACTGGTCCCTCACCCTTTGGGGCTAAATATTCTATAGAGAGGGCACATAGGGCCCTTATACCACCTCCCCCATCTGGATCACCACAGAGATTCCTGCTCTTTAGGTTTCTTAATTTTCTTGAGCGCCAGCATTTCTTGAAGAAAGTCAGGGAGACACAAGATATCACCTGGGAGGGGAGGAAAGTAAGAGTTGCCCATGATCTCCCAACCACTGTTAGGCAGCGACGCACCGCTTTTCATCCTTATGTCTTGAAATTAATAGCAGCTGGAGTTCGATTCAAGATGCTGTACCCAGCTCATTTGCAGGTTCTAATTTCAGGTGTCTGGCATAATTTTAATGATTCAGAGGCAGCTCGTGCTGGCTTAAAAGAATTGCTGCCTGATTTGTTCCGTGAAGTCTGAGTTGCCTCTAGCATCAATTCTGAAGTTAAAAAGCATTTTATGGTGTTTTGGCTGGGAAAACAGCTTTAGAAGTTTACCACTTTTTATCCAGAAAGAGAAACATTTGCTGAAGTAATGCCAGCTAGTGCCCTCCATTTGCTTCCTGCTTCTTCTGTGCAATGAAAACAAGAAAGGCATAGCATCGGTATTTAAGACCAAAAGGGACTGGACTGAAGTAATAAACTGTGTAGATCTTCAAAATAAAAGATCCAATTTGTGTTTTAGTTCCCGATGTAAGAAGGGGATATAGTTTGCATTGTTTATTGTAATCCTGAGAGGGGACCAGTAGACCAAACTAGAGTTTTGTGTAACAGGTTGAAACTATTTATATGGGGCACTAAACAGCAGTTTTTCAGGAATATAGTCTTTAAGGGGCTGCAGCGATACCATACCAGTTCTAAGTATGAGTAGCCTTCACTCCTAAGTTTGAAACCAATGGCTACTTCACAATACTTTGATCGGGAAACCAGCTTCAGAAATCTGCTCGTCTGTTTCCAGAAGGAGAAATGATGGCTGAAGGAGCACCAGCGGGTTCCTCCCGTTAGCTTCCTGATTTTTCTGGCAGAACAAAAACAAAGGAAGCAGAACGTTAGTATTGGAGATTAAAAGGGATTGGATTGGATTAAAAATTATGTAAAACTTCAAAGCAAAAGATCATATTTTGTTTTGTAGCTCCTGAGGTAGGAGGGGAGAATTCTTCCTATTGCTCACTGCGATCGCTAGAGGGAGTCAGCAGACCATATTACACTTTTATGTAGGAGGTTGACATTACTTATATGGGGCATAAAACAGGATTTAGTTTGGAACTTAATCTTTAAGGGGCTGTAGGTAGATTAAACCAGTTCTTATTACTTTGTTTGGGTTATTTAAACTACAAATAGAACCGCAGCATAAAAATATAACCATTGGAGGGACACAGCCATGTAGGATCTTATTAAAGCAAGCCTATACATGTTTTCTTTGGCTTGTATTAGTGTTAGAAGTTATTCTGAATGAGGTTTAGATTGCATCTGCCTCACCCATCACTGCTAAATTTGTGCTGAGGGTTACCCAAGGGTGGCTGGGGAGAGAGAGCAATGGTATTGGAACGCTGCAGAGTGAAACCTGTGATAGATTGGAGGGGTGGGTGGGTTGGTAGATTAGTGTTGTATTTTGGTTGTTGTTGGAGGGAGGGTGGGAGGGTTAAGTGTGTACATTATCTGTTCAAGTTATATTGTAATGAATGACTAATAAAGGCTAATGTTATCAAGATTGCAACATGGAATGTTAAAGGGTTGAGACAGCGTGTGAAACAATATAAGGTTCTCAAGCACCTTGCCTTGTTGTCTGTAGACATCACTTTAATACAAGAATCACATTTATTGGACTCAGAGGCAAATTGCATGAGAAGACAGCAAATTAGTCATATATTTTCAGCAGGGGTTGCCTCCAACAGGGCCGGGGTATTGATTTTAATTAATAGAAAAATTCCTTTTGTTGTTAAGCAGGTGTTTAAGGACCCGCAAGGTCGGTATTTGTTCATTCATTGTATTTTATATGCCACCAAGATCCTCCTGGGAAGTCTTTATGGGCCTAATGTAGTTCTTCCAATTTTTTCACGCAGCTAGTTGAACTCCTATACCCATTTCTGTCCCTACCGCTTATCATAGGGGTGATATAAACACCGTTATGGATCCATTAATGGATCGTTCCTCTCCACTGAGGAGAGGCAGCTCTCCGGCTCAAAGGGCCCTCCAGGAATTTATAGAACATTATGCTCTATGTGATGTTTGGTGGGTATTACACCCCTCAGAGAAGGAATTCACTTTTCTATCGCCAGTACATAAAACAGCTACACGTATTGACTATGTCTTTCTTTCTCAAGCCTTTCTTCCAGGAGTAACAGAAGCCTCTATACAGTCGGGTCCACCCTCTGATCATTTGCTGGTAACATGTCAGCTTGCCCTTTCATTTCTTCCCAAGAAATCCTCCCAGTGGAAGATCAATAACCAAATGTTAAAGGATCCCCACATAGTTAAAACTATTAATAAACATATAGAGCATTTTATAGATACCAACCTTCAATCTATCTCCAGACAAGATTTAATTTGGGGCGCTTTTAAAGCTTTCATTAGGGGAGTTTAATCAGTATGGCAACACAAAGGAAAAAGGAAAAAGAAAGGGAGCTAACTTCTCTTCTTGAACAAATCCGTTCAAAAGAATCACTACTTTCCCATAATTTCTCAGAAGCCCTTCAGCAAGAGCTGGTAAAATTAAATGAGGACTATTTGGAAATATTAAGGGATAAAGCTGAATTTGCTATTCTGAAAGCTAAAGCAAATTACTCAGATCAGGGAGAGAAAGCAGGAAGGCTGTTGGCACTCAGGATTAAACAACTGGAAGCAAATAGATATATTCTGTCAATCCGCTCCCAATTAGATGGTACCCTAAAAATATCTCCAGAGGATATAGTCCTGGAATTCCAGCGGTATTATACAAATTTATACAATCCTAAGATAAATTCATTATCAGAACCAAACCTTGACATTTATTTAGGGGCGTCCGGTTTATATTCGCTTTCTGAGCCTCAACAAGAACTGCTAGTATCCCCAATATCATCTGAAGAAATTCTCAAGGTCATTAAAAGTTTACCTTCAGACAAATCACCCGGTCCAGATGGTTTCTCGGCTAATTTTTATAAAGTTTTTCAAGAACAGTTATTACCGTTATTAGTCCCTTTATTTCAGTATATTTTATTGGGGGCGCCTGTGGACCCTACTTTATGGGAGGCTTTTATAGTCCTCATATTGAAGCTGGAAAAGAACCTAGAATTACCCACGAGTTATCGCCCAATATCTCTGATGAATCAGGACATCAAGATATTAGCTAAAATGTTAGCGGATTGTGTTGCATCAGTGCTGCCCGATGTTATTGGACCCGAACAGGTGGGATTCATGAAAGGGTGCTCTTCGATGGACCACCTCCGAACACTGTCGCATGTCCTTTCGGCATCCAGGGATGCCTCATTTCCAGCTGTTTTGGTTTCTCTGGATGCTGAGAAGGCATTCA
Source organism: Neoceratodus forsteri (assembly GCA_016271365.2). NCBI lineage: Eukaryota > Metazoa > Chordata > Ceratodontiformes > Ceratodontidae > Neoceratodus > Neoceratodus forsteri. The sequence goes on from CM028135.1 coordinate 279,213,611, forward strand.
ACAGGGTAGACTGGAATTTCTTATTTAGGGCCCTTAACACTTATAAGTTCCCTTTGCTTTTTCAAAAGTGGGTAAAGCTTTGTATAACGCTCCCTCGACTCGAGTGATGGTCAATGGGGTCATATCCAAAAGATTTATGCTACACTCAGGAACCAGACAAGGCTGCCCACTATCCCCTTTACTTTTTAATTTATATTTAGAGCCCCTTATTCACCGACTTAAAACGTCCCCGATGATTCAAGGAATTACTATTCAGGGATACGAGGTTAAAGTATCGGCATTTGCCGATGATGTATTGTTACAGTTATCGTACCCTGTTAAGTCAATACCTGCCATGTTATCCATCATAGAACAATTTTCCAATTTCTCAAATTACAAATTAAACATTGAAAAATCTCTTGTTTTCCCGCTTAACTATAAAGTGCTTAAATCAAGTATTATAGAGACAGGTATGTCCCGGGCGCCGAAATCTTTAAAATACCTGGGCATTCAAATTACCAGGAACACAGCCTCACTTCAAAAGCTGAATTTGGATGCCCTAGTGAACATTGTAGGTGCAGACCTAGACAGGTGGGCCAAACTATCCATCTCACTTTGGGGTCGAGTGAACTTAATTAAAATGAATGTTTTCCCTAGGATTTTTTACCCTTTGTACTTGCTTAATAACTGGATGCCTTTAACCTGGTTCTGTAAAATCAACGGCCTGATTACAAAATTTATTTGGGCTAATAGACAACCTAGGATTGCATTCTATAAGTTAGCGGCACCTAAGGACAAAGGGAGTCTCCGTCTTCCGTATTTGACTTTTTATTATTGGGTGAATCACATGGGTAAATACATGAGATGGGTGGAACAGATGAGAGAAGTTAATCCCACGGCCTTTATTCCTATCTGGCTCAAAACTGAGCTGTCTCTGATTAAAGAGAGCGGTCTCTCGCCAGCATCGCTGTTTCATATCAGGCCAGGTGCCCTTCCCTTAATCTTGAAATCAACCCCCATCGTGATATTGGTCAGAGTGCACTCCCAGATATGCCTCTTTATGAAATATAATCACATCTTAGACTTAGCTCAACCTATCGGGGGTAACCCAAATTTAAAAATAGATAATAAGCCAATCACGCGTAGGTGGCTTCCTCAATTGGAAGGTGTTAAGCTCTTTCAGCTCGTTACCTTGGACAATTCATGGCTTTCAATTATTGAAATGCTAAATAATTTCAACATTCCTGGTAAACTTGTGTTTAAAGTTTACCAGTTAAAACATCTAATAATGAAGGTCTTTGGGCCGAACCCACCCAAAAAAGTATGAAAACTTTCCTGGACGAACTCTCACCTACGTCTGGTATGGCTCATTCTGTGTCCAATATGTATAAAATTTTATGCAATTATAAGTATCCGACTAGTTTTGCACCTGAGAGATATTGGGCTTCATGTTTTCCTGATCTGGAGATAAATTGGACAACTTTGTGGTCTAACTGCCATAAATACATTACTCAAGATAGATTACGGCTTACACAGTTTCACATTTTACATAATATATACTATACCCCCAAAAAATTATATAAGTATGGGCTTATTGATACACCCACTTGCTCCCGCTGTCAGAAGGCAGAGGGGTCATTGTTTCACATATTCTGGGAATGTCCTAAGGCCTCTACTCTCTGGAAGGACATCCAACGGAAGATGGATTCCTTGTTGGGCCTTTCAGATATTTTCACTCCTGAGGTATGCCTTTTAGGTGACTATACCCTGATTCCAGTAATTGCTAGGCGATATTATATAGCATTGATCTCCCTATCAGTAAAAAAGGTGATTCTCCGTCATTGGAAAGATGATGGAGATATCTCGTACTCAGAATGGCTTAAAGAATTGTTAGCCAATCTCAGGATGGAAAAAATGGTGGCAAGTCTTAGTAACAGAATGAATAAATATAAGAAAATTTGGGAACCTTTTCACGCGCTGCTTACCATTTAGTATATTGCATGCTATTGTTAAGTTTAGAGTTTGATAATTCACCTAATAAATCTGAGCTGTGCTGAATGGGGAGGGGGACTTTTAGTATGGGGTCTGGGGATTAGGCTTGGGGGGAGGGACAGCCCCAGTGTATGCAGTGAAGTACTGTCTCTGGTTTTATTCACAACTCAGCTTATTATGACTGGATCTGTTCCTTTTGTTCTAAAAAGCAATAAACTTTGATTTGAAAAGAAAAAAAAAAGATACATCTCAAACCACCTCACTTGACCTTCTGTCAGTTCAACTCCTTTTAGCCTGGATAGGAAGATGCCGTAGTCTAAAATGTCAAAAGCCAGATGGCATCATTTAACATCCTCCCATCCAGAGTCAGTTGAATATCTCCTGATACTTTAACTAGTGCTGAAGTAGTACTGTGAAATCATCTGAAGCCTAACTGAAATCTACTTAGCCTATTTTCATTTTCTAATTTTTTCTTTTCATCTGTACACAAATCAGTTTTTTAAAAACTTTAGAAATGATGGGTAATAACGATACTGGATGACAGTTTCCAATACTGGATTTCAGTCCTGATTTAAAGATTGGGGGTCTTGGGCATGTTTCCAACTTTGTGGGTTTTCTCCTGATTGCAATGAGCAAAAAAAAAAAGTCTTCAAGGGGAAAGGCAATTACCAGAGCTACAAATGTTAGCATTTTTGCTGGAATTCCATCTAGCCCCTCAGCCTTTTGGGGGTTGATTGTTAGGATTTCATTTCCAACTTTCTATGGTGTTATATTTTCAAATGTAAAAATTTCTCTTGAAAAGAAAAGTCTCCAGTCTCCTTATACAATGAAAACTGCGGCAGAGCTGTACCTATGGCCTGTGTGCCCAAGTTGATAAAATAATCATTACATTTTTTCTGGCTTCTTTTTGTCTAGGGAAATGTGAACATTTGTTTCAAATGAACTTGGGGGTCAACCCTTGCTCACAAACTTTAAAGGGATTTTCTATTAGGGGTGCTACCGCTATGTGGCTTAAATCTAAAGAATTCAGTGCACAACCTTCTCTCCCCCATGACAAATCTTACACAATTTTTTTCTGCCCAAATTTGCCACTTACTTATTCTGTCTCCTATAGGAGTGGGGGATCTTTTCGTATTCACATCAGAGCCCTGCTGTGAAGTTGTCTAGCTACCACACATCATTAGTGTAGACCACCCATAAGCTGGGTCCCTATTCTAAAATGCAGCTGCCTAAATTGGCTTCCTTTAAGATGCACTGCTTAAATTGGCTTCCTTTAACTCATTATACCCTGGGTGACCATTTTGTGTCAGGTAAACAATGGATAGTTCTGACTTCTTAAGAAACTATTGAAGGTAATGAGTTAATTAAGGTGCAGTCCCTAACCACTGGCTACGTATCTAGTGAGGAGCTAGCAAATGAGAGAGCCATACATCTTTCAAGCATCAAACAAACACAAAATTAGCTGTTGAACCCTTGCTATTTACAAACTTTAAATGTCGTTTTCATTAGTCATGCTACCACATTATGGCCTACATAAGTAAAAACAGAAAATTCAGTGAACACCCCCCAGCATGGCAAATCTTACAAATATAGTATTTTTTCTGCTCGAATTGACCACTTACTTATTTTTTCTGCAATAGGAGTGGGGGTCATTTGGCATTCACATCAAGGCCCTGCTGTAAAGTTCCCTAGCTTCTAGACATCAAGACAGACCACCCATCAGCTGAGTGCCTATTCAAAAATGCAGCTGCTTGAATTGGCTGCCTTTATATATGGTACACTACCTAAACTGGCTAATAGGCTTCTGTTAATTAAGGTGTATTCTCTACCCAATGGTAGGTAACTAGTGAGGAACTAGATAATGGAGAACAAATAAGTAAGTGGCCAATTCAAGCAGAAAGAATATTATATTTCTAAGAGTCACTATAACATGGGGAAAGGGTGTGTACTGAATTCTCTATTTTTACTGATGTAAGCCAACTAAGAAATGTTAACACTTTTTGTCCCTGCACACTGTGCATAATTTTTCAGAAATCCATATGGTCATGTTTAATATTGCTGTTTAGCTCCATTTTATAATATTTTTTTTTTACTTTATCACTGAGGTATGCATATTTCTGGCTTCTCTGTTTCTAATCCAATTCCAATTTTTTTTGTTTGTTTGTCTTGCTTTTTTCCACAGATTATCCTCATTTTTTCCTAAATTTATGTAAATGAGAACTTAACCATGGGGCATTATTATATCTTTTTTTTTCTTCACTGGGGAATGTCTATTGCAAGTTTCCATAAACTCTTGAGAGAACATGAGTCATGCATTATTTGCCATTGGAATTAGGCCTTGTCTAATCCAATTTTTATTTTCCATTTTTAGCAAAATGTAATGAAATCATAGAAAAACAGAAACATAGAATTTGATGGTAGATAAGGACTGCTTGGCCAACCTATTCTGCCCATTTTCACTACCTGTTTCATAAACCGCAGATCCTAAATGATCTATACCTTTCATATCCCTAGAGTTCATTTATGTCTGTCTCATGCATTTTTGAATTCCCCTACTGTTTTTGCCACTACAGTCTCTGCCGTGAGGGTGTTCCATAGTTCCACAACTCTTTCCATAAAAAAATACTTTCTCACGTTACCCCTAAGTCTACCCTCCATCATCATATCATGGCCCCTTGTTCTTGAACATCTTCTTTTGAAAAATGCTACCATCTTGTACCATATTTACACCCTTGAGGTATTTGAAAGTCTCTATCATATCCCCCCCTCTCTCCTCTCCTCTCCTCTCCTCTCCTCCAGGGAATACATATTGAGATCCTCCAATCTCCCCTCATATGATTTTTGGTGCAACCCCTGCACCATTTTTGTCACTCTTCTTTGAACTGCTTCTACTCTATGTCCTTCTGGAGATGCGGCCTCCAGAACTGGACACAGTACTCTAGATAAGGTCTCACCAGTTTTCTATAGAGTGGCATCACCACCTCCTTCCTTCTGCTGGAGATACCTCTCCCTATGCACCCAATCATTCCACTGCCTCTCCTCACAGCCTTCTCACATTGTTTGGTAACCTTTAGACCATCAGATATGATTACCCTCATGTCCCTTTCCTTTTTGGTGGCTGTCAGTACCTCTCCTCCATCATGTATTCCTCCCCTACATTTCTGTACCCCAAGTGCATGATCTTGCACTTCTTTGCACTGAACTAAATCAAATGTTTTATATGATCTACAGCATATCTAGTCATCAGTCCAGAATTGACCTTCCTGTCACAGTCTCTTATACAGTAAAATCACCTGATTGTCAGGAAATTAATCCAGCAGGGCCCTGACTTAGACTGTAATAATCAGGGCATGCTGTCAAAATTAGATGTAATATTGTTGAAGCTTTAGGATCCCTTTTATTTATTCTCATGGCTTCTTTTATGATTTGTAACATTCCTAGATTTACCTTGGGATCTGCTAGGCATTGATAATTTCCAACTGTATGCCAGTCAAAACTTAAATCCCCCCTAACTAACAAATCATGGCTTTTGGCAAAATCAAGAAGTAGATCCTGTAGCATATCAAAGACAGTTAAGCTCGCTGTATGTGGATGATATAATTCAGTTAACAGAACAGGTCTAAAAAAGGGAAACTGTACTTCAAGGATTATTACCCAAAACCCTGCAAATATTTTTCAAATTTATTTCTCTAATTACTGTTTCAGCTTTCCCATAAATAAAAAGTCCACCTCCTTTCTTATTTTTGTTCTTCCTCCATGAATAATATCTAGCAACAGCAGTGAAGGAGCCTGTTATGTTTTACTTGAGCCAATTTTCAGATATAACTAACAGGTCAGGCTTAAAACAAGTGATCCATTCTCTAACATCATCTAGTTTATTTAGTACACCCATCACTTTAAACTGCACAATACAGAGACCAGTACAGCCAAAAGGGAGCACTCAGAGACACTGGCACTGCTCTCTATAAGGCATACAGTCATGAGAAAACAACAAATCAGGTACAAAGAAATGACCACGCTTGGTAAAATGAGTCATAAGATGACCACAGCATTGTGAAATACTGATATCTCTTTATTTGTGTAAAAAAATATGAGATTAAAGACACAGCAAAACAGCTTAATACAAGTGAACAAAACCAAAAGACCAACCCCTAACATTTTGCATAATTATGAGATTTGTCACAGGGAAGATCACTCTCTGCTGCTGAGCTGTATTCATATATGCAATTTGAAGTAAAAACAATGAATGCAAAGATCTCATACGTAAAGTGAAATTTACAAACTTGGTCCAATACAAATTTCATAAGTCGCAATGAGAATTAAAAAGAAAACATTAAACAGAGAAGGAAAAACTATAATCGGATTGTTGGACACATAGGGCCTGATTTTACGATTTTTCGGAACTCTGCCCAGCAGCAGAGACTGAACTCAAGGATTGCCAGAGCCTGTAAGAGGTAAAGTGTCCTGCACTACAGCCTGACTGTTGTGTAGCACTTCCCCTCCACCCCCCCCCCCAGGGTTGGCACTTCATTTATTGCTGCTGGCAGGTCACATGTCATATCACATGACTTACCCTTCTTTTTACTAAGTGTCCACTTTCCCATTTGCAGCTTATAGACACCAACCACCAGGGGTTGCTGCACTCTCCACTCTAGCTCCTTTCTCAACTCTTCACCCCTTCCTAGCAACTGTTTGCTAACCTACCCACTAGAGGTCCCTGCAGTTCCCTTTGAATCCTCTCTGCCACCTACTTTCCTCCCTTCTCCCATCAGCCTACCACTAAGCACCTAGCAGCCTCAAACCTGGTACCCTTTTTTCCAAAGTCTGCTGACTAACCACTAAGCCAATGAACTAGACCAACAGCTTCCTCTACTTTCAAACTCTTAACCCTTCCTCCCTCCTTTTCTGAATTAAAAAACTTTCTACGCTCTGTCCCTAAGCTGTGATCAAACCCAGTACCCTTGCAGCCAGAGTCAGCAGCTCTACCTCTTAACCACTTTTATCTACCTGTTTTATTCCTACTTTCTATGCCTTTTAGTCTCTCACCCACCACAATATAAGTTTACCACTTCTCTCTTGCTGCCTTTGAACTCTGCAACCTCACTGTCAAAGTCAGCAGTTCCACCACTCAGCTAGCACACCTATCTATTGTTTCTGCAGGATTTCAAACTCTAAAAAACACTGTAACCCTCAGACACTGCTAAAGTGTTATCTGATTGTTTCTGCAGACCTCAAGCCCAACTCCCTGCTGCTATAGCCACTGGCTGGGCTCCTTCCTGCTATCCTGGCCAAGACTTGAACCTAGTGCCCTGTGCACCTCAGGCACCAGCTCTACCACTGTACCAAAGCAGCAACTACACGTAGAGGTGACCTCTCACTACTATCTCCCCTCTATCATCCTAGTTCCCCCATTCTTTCTTCAACTCAGCTCCCCCACCCTTACCAACTATGCATGTGCACCCCCTGCTCACTGGCCTCTCTCTTCTCCTCCTCCTTCTTTTGCCTTCCACCAACCCTATTGTCCCTATTAACCCTCAGCCTCACTACTCCAGTGTTCCTACCTACCCTCCTGTCCTCCCCTCCTCCTTTACCACTGCTCCTCCCCCTCCCTGCTCCTCCACACACCCCATATGCTCCTCTCCACCTCACCCCCCATCCAGACATTACCTTTCCTCCCCCCCAGCTCCCTTGCACATCTGATCACACAAGTCTTCTCTGCCTGTGCTGCCCTACCCACTCCCTGTGCTATGAAACCCCTTTCTCATCCTATCGCTCGGCGTAAACTCTCCATCTGCCACCCTCTGACCAGAGCAGTTCTCCTCCTTCTACTCCTGACAGTGAACATACATCCCAACCCAGGCCCTGCCCCTCCCACCCACCCCCTCGGCCCACTGGTCTCCAAGTAGCCTCCATGAACATATGCAGCCTGCTGAAAAATTTGATGCCCTACAGTGCTGGGCCTTGGCTCATCAACCAGACATCATAGCACTGGTTGAAACCTGGCTGTCAAATCCACCCCTGACTCATTTGTCTCCCTCCCAGGCTATACCTTATACCGGGAGGACCGAGTAGGCAAATGAGGGGGAGGCTGTGCAATCTACACTAGGGACACAATACTTGGACACACACTCCCTACCCCTGCCCTTGTAAATGGGGCCCAGGCTCTAACCCTCAAACTCACCCCAGACCCCTCTAAGAGCCTTATCTATCTCACCATGGCCTACATTCCCCCAAAGAACCAGCACCCGGCCCTGGTATCTTTAACTGTCTACCTGGCCACCCTCCACCATAAGGAAGAACAAATCCTAGTTGGGGACCTTAATGTAAATTGGCTCAACACCTCCTCTTCCACGATCAGAGACTCATTTGCCGCCCAAGACCTGACGCAACTCGTCACCCAGCCCATGAGAATAAACCCTAAGAGAGGTACCAGCACCCTTCTGGATGTTATTATAACCAACCGACCCCAAAAAATCCAAAACATCCAGGTCCTACCAGACTCCCTAAGTGACCACTCCCCTATCCTATTTCATTGGGCAGTCCCCAATCCCAAACCCAAAGCCCAGACCACCCTCCACAGGCGCCTCGGCCCTGGTGGGCTGAAAAAACTTAAAGTATTCCTCACCCAGATAAACTGGTCCCCCATTCATTGTGCAACCGACATTGACGCTGCCCTCGCCTTCTTCACACACACCTTCAACATGGCCTGTGATCTCTTTGCACCCTTCACCAAAATCCAGTCCAAAAAGCAGAATGCACCCTGGGTTAGCCCTGCCCTTCTACAATTACTAAGAAATCGGGATAACCTCTGGCACCTTGCCACTGAAACGGGTCGTCTGTCTGATAGGCAGGCTTACAATGCATCCCGGAATAAGTGCTCTTGGGCCATCCGGAAAGCCAAGGCCAACCATTACCAGGCCACCCTTACCTCCTCCTGGGGCTCGGCCCAGACTTTCTGGGATAATATTAAACAACTTAACAGAAAATCTTGCTCCCCTGCCCCATCCCAGCTCACTAGAAATGGCACTACCACCACCAAGCCTGCCACCATAGCTAACTGGCTCAACACCGCTTTCACTGACCTTAGCTCAGTCCTCCCTAGTAATTTCTTTGACCCTCCCCCCAACCAACCTCCCCCTGTCTTCCAGCACCCCAGCTTCCACCTGCGCAAGATTTCCACCTGGGAAGCCAGACCCATCCTAATCAAAGCTTTGAATAGCAACAGTCCCGGCAGTGACTCACTGGACCCCAGTATCCTCAGGCTGGTGCTAGATGAAGTCCTTGCCCCACTCACCAGCCTAATTAACCGATCACTCTGCCTGGGACAATTTCCCACGGCTTGGAAAACAGCCATAATCACTCCAATTCATAAAGGGGGCGACAGGTCGTTGGCCAACAACTACCGGCCAATCTCCATCCTCCCCCCCCATCTCTAAAGCCCTGGAGAAAGTGGTGGCCCTTCAAATCACTGATTATCTGGCTAAGCATAACATCTTATGCCCAGAGCAACATGGCTTCCATGCTGGTCACAGTACCAGCACTGCCCTAATTGAATTCTCCAACTTCCTACACACCTCCTTGGATACCAGCTCCCTAGCTGGTGCAGTGTTCATCGACCTCTCAAAGGCTTTCGACACTGTCTCCCATCCACTTCTGCTGAATGCTCTCTGCCACACTGGTCTCTCAGCTGGCCCCCTAGCATGGTGCACAAGCTATCTTGCCGCTCGATCACAGTGTGTAAAAATCAATGGGATACTCTCTGATACCCGTCCCATTCACTCTGGGGTCCCCCAAGGCTCCATCCTGGGCCCCCTTCTCTACTCACTCTATGTGAACACCCTGCCCAGTGCATGCCCTGGCAAAATTCTCCTGTATGCAGATGACGCTGTCCTTTCTGCCACCCACCGCAATCCCGTCTCCCTTCAGGACACCCTACAGCAGTCTTTCAATAGTGCCGAAGCTTGGTTTAAGGAGCGCAGACTCATCATCAATCTTAAAAAGACCAAAGCTATGCTCTTTTCCCACCCCCAAAACAAAGCTAGCAACCACCCACTCTATATCCTTCCTAGTACCAATCAGCCACTGGAACAAGTCTGCTCCTACAAATACCTTGGGGTTACCTTCGACTCAGCCCTCACATTTCACAACCACATCGATGCCCTAACATCCGCCACTAACACACGGCTTGGCATCCTCTTCTGCCATAGAACCTGCCTTCCCCCAAATGTACTCCGGCTCGCTGTTACGTCATCCATTTTGTCCCTTGTAGACTATGGTCTACCAGTCTATGGTGCTGCCGACACCACTGCACTCAGAAAAATTCACCTGACCCTGAATAAAGCCTGCAGACTGATTACTGGTGCCCCCAGACTCACACACACCTGTCAGCTGTATGTTGAGGCTAAACTCCTTACCCTGGATGAACGGCTCTGATATCAAACCTGTCTCCTCACAAAAAAAACCCTACTCGGGCTCTCCCCCCATGGGGTAATGGCATCCATCCACCAGAGCCCTCCCACTATTGCAACACGGTCATCCAACAAGACCACTCTAATGGTCCCCAGATCAAGAACCAGCCATGGCCAGAGGTCCTTCTGCTACAGAGCCCCATCCTGGTTTAACTCTCTCCCTGCCCCATCACCAATGCCACCACCATCTCCAAGTTCAAAACCACCCTTCGAAACCAACTCTTCAACACTCGTAGCTGCTCCTGTCTCTGAAAGTAGCCACCACCTTGACTTCTCATGACAACACCCTCCGGGCAGCTCTCCACCTAGCCATCCCCACCACTGCTTCCTGGTACACTGTGCCTATGTCTAACCTGGCCAGTGCCAGCTGTTTCATTGTATACCTATTAGATTGCTCAATTTTTGATACCAACTTGTGTAACAACTGTTCTTAATTACATGTACCCTGTAACCTAAATGTATTTGTCTGACCTCAGTGTGACGTGGCGCCTCTGTTGAACGCCTATTGTTTTGCAAACCTATGCTATGTAACCAAAAACTCTATGTATGTCTTTAATGTGACTAGGTACCTTTGGAAATGAGCCTCTGGCTCAAAGGTTGTAAACTGATTTTACAAACAAACAAACAAACAAACAAATAAATAAATAAATACATACAAGATGTGCAGTGGCGCAGTGGACCTCCAGCAGGGTGTGTGACGCAAGTGTTGACTTGCATCACACCTTGTAGCAAGTGTGATTTTCAAAGTAGTGTGCTGCAAATGACCACCTTAAGTCTGGAACATGGGAAGTAGGGAGTTTGACCAGCTTCTCCCTGGTCTAAGGTTGCATCCCTGGGAGACTACCCCCCCTTCACGGCATCTGCACCAAATCTTTAGCACAAGGTGCCGTAAAGTGGGGAAAGTGTCACAACTGCACCAGTACTTCTACAATTGGACCAAACTGTGTCCGAGGGCCTTTGGCACAGCTGCGTCAAACTTCACGGTGGATGCAGGGCTTGATGCAAGCCCTGTGACCACTTTGTAAATTCAGGTCCATAATATTTATCTTGTGGGTAAGTCTAGATGTACAGTATCATCTTATACGATGCTGGCATGAGGATTCCCATTCCCATTTATTAATAATCAGTTATTCTAAAAAATTCCAATTTATCTGTAGCGGATGAGTCCACCAAAGTCATTGTATCAGTGCACATCAAAATAATAATCTTAAGGATACAAATATTTAAATGTGCAACCTGAAAACAATGTAAAGCATACAGTCACAACTGTTTAAAATGACCGAGTTGTGTGCATTACATGATAAAAGATCTATGTCCAAATTGCAACATCCAGCTTTTGTGGGGGGGTAGGAAATTTTTGTGGGGGGTAGGAAGAAATAGGCTGTTGGTTAAATAGGATACACAGCTTATCCTCTAGGTAGGGAAATGGGCAGACTAGGTGGGCCAAGCGGTCCTTATCTGCCGTCAAAGTCTATGTTTCTATGTTTCAGCTTGCAGTCCAGCTCAAAGAGAAACCAGGTACATATCTATAAATGCGATTGGTTTCTAGTCTGTGTTGTAGGGATCAGTTAAAGTCAGTATCCTGATACAGACTACAAAGAGAGCATTAAAAAGCAAGGGGTCAGGTATTCCAAAGTTAGCATTGGTGCTAACAGGTTTGTGCCCATGCTATCAGAGTTTGTGACCTTTTCTGGTGTAAGGTCTATATTCAGAGGCCCCTGTAGTGCATACTAAACCCATTAGCATCCAGGTGCTTACATTATGGTGCACCAATGCAAATGAGAGGGTCCTCTCTGCATACAGGCATCGTTTTCAAAGATTTGTGATGGCAGTAAATGGCACCCAAAGTGTTGCTCTTGACCACCTCTCAAGCCCTGACTTAAACGGGTGCTAAGCCCATGTCACCACCCAAACAATGGCAGGACAGCTGTATTGCAGTCACCCACACCCAATTGCCAGCACACCAGCAATATTGCAGTTGCTGGTGTCCAGTGGCACCCTCCCCACCCTGATCATCCATCCAATACAGTGTAACACCTCTCCCTGGTGTCAGTGGTGCCCCCACCCCTGATCATCCAGTCTGTATATAAAACACCTCTCCTTGGTGTCTAGTGGTATCCCCCACTCAGTCTGTATATAGAACGTGTCTGCCTGTTGCCTAGTGCCACTCCGCACATCCCCAACCACCAGTGCTGTTGGACACATACGGCCCGATTTTACAAGATGTGCAGTGGGGCAGTGGACCTCCAGCAGGGTGTGTGACGCAAGTGTTGACTTGCATCACACCTTGGGAGATATCTCTTAAGGGGGTGGGGGCATGCTGTATATAGGCCACCTCTCCCTGACATCTAGTGGCATGCCCCACCCAACAGTCACCTATCCCATTTTAGTGAATATCTTCTTGGGGGTCTAGTGGCATCCCCCACCCTCCTGATCACCCATCCCATTGTAGTGTATATCTCCCTGGTGTTTAGTGGCACCTGCCACCCCCGATCACCTGTTCTGTTTATGTCCCTGGTGTCTACTGGTACCCTCTACTCCTTGATTGCCCATCCCATAGTAGTAGTATCCATCTCCATGGTGTCAAATGGCACCACCTCTGTCACCCATCATGTGAGTGTATCATTCTCACAGGTGTCAAGTGGCACCCTCCCAAATACCCATCCAGGATGAGTAGCAATCTTGCTGGTGTCTAGTGGCACCCCAACCCATGATCATCTGTCATATATATTGTAACACCTCTCCCTGGTGTCTAATGGAATCCCCAACCACAAAAACCCATTCTGTGAAAGTAGATATCTCCATGGTGTCTAGTGGCACCCCCACTCCCAAACACCCATCTCGTGCCTCACAGGATACCCTTGTGTCCAGTGATACTTTTGCACCCACCAACTGAATGATCATTCCTTGCCTTGCACAGTATCTGTACTGTCCAGTGGAATGACTGCCTCCAGCCTCCAAATGCATATGCACAAATGGCCTGCTGAACAATGGCAGTCCAGTGCCCCCCTCACCTGTCCCACATGGTTCCAGAAACCCACCCATCCAATCTTCTCTTACCCATGTCCCTAGGGATGTTTCTGGAATCCCAATATGGCAACTGGCAGAGACATCCTCTCATCAACTTGGTCGGCCACCATACCAGCTGACAGTGTGCACACATGCAGTAAAGGGATATTGTACAAGGCATAGAACAGATGTTCATTGGTGGGGATGGGGGTACCACTGGACACCAGGGATATTGTATTATGCTGTACACATGCATGCTGTCAGCTCATACAGTGGCTGGCTGAGGAGGTGAGAAGAGGGTTGTGCCAGTTACCATATCAGGATTCTAGGAACACCTCTGGGGACCCAGATTGGGGGGGGGGGTTAAAGGGTGATATTCTGTGTGCAGACAGGACAGCTGTGGGGCCACAGGATTGCCACTGTTTGTTGGGCTGTGTGTTGACAGGAATTCAGTGGGTAATGGAGGGGATACCAATGGACACCAGGAATATTGTACAAGGCATGGGGCAGGCATTTAGAAATGGGGGATGGGTTACCACTGGACACCAGAGATATTGTACAAGGCATGAGACGTGTGTTCAGGGGTGGGATGTGGGTACACCTGGACACCAGAGACATTCTGCATCATACAGGTTGAGCATTTCAGGGGTGCCACTGGACATCAGGGAGAGCAGTTACAATATACAGGAGAGGTGTTCAGGGTGGAAGTGTTACAAGACAGTATAGATCAAGCCACTCACCAAATGTGTAAAATGTTTATATAGCTACTCCCTCATGTTTTTCCTTATCATTTTTCCAAGGTTGGCTGGACTGTGACTGACTAGTTAATGTTACAAGACACCAGGGAGATAGCTACTCATATTGGACAGATGTTTGGGGGAGTAGGGGTGCCACTAGACACCACAGAGATCTATACTGAAACAGGATGGGTGATTGGGGGGTGGGGTGCCACTAGACACCAGTGAGATTTATTTATTTATTTATTTCAGTTTCAGAATTACAACCTTTGTGCCAAATTCTTTTTTTCAAAGGCTCCATGTCAGCATTTTTCAACACAATACAGAATAGTAAGTGACGTGAAAGGGGTAGTAATAATAATTCAAGTAGTATAAGTTATGACATTAACTGTACAGAGATGATTTACAATAGACAGGGATAGTTTATACACTTATGGGACAGGTGTTTGGGGTTGGGGGTGCCACTGGACATCAGGATGATTGATATGCTTTTGGTATGGGTGTTTGGGGAGTACGTAGTGCCACTAGATACCAGGACAATATATAAGGCCATGGGGATGGGTGATTGGGGTGGCTGTTGCCACTAAACACCAGGGAGATATCTCTTAATGGGGTGGGGGCATGCCACTAGACATCAGGAAGATATCTACTTTCATGGGACGGTTGATCTGGGGGTGCCACTAAACAGTAAGTATGATGTATAGAGCCCCTTAAAATGCTTTTAATTTTTTATAATTTTTATTTTTCTGGGGTTTCGTGGTATTTCTTTTTATTAATGCAAAATTTCATTTTATTTCTTATCACATTTGCATTAGTAAAATACCTCAGAATTACCTTACGTTCTCAAGAAATTACAGTTGTAGTATACAACATTGTATTAAGCAGCATTATGCAATGGCCTTGAAAGTTTTTATGAATCAGACAGTTCCACTTCTGCTTCCTTATGGACTGTTTTCGTGGTAGCAACAAAGCCTAAACAACAACTGCTGCAAGCATCTATTGAGTTTTTGCCCAAGACAAGTACTTTGCAAACTTTTTTCATGTCTCTGTTTTCATTTTACTTCATTTTATACTTTTATTTTCTTTTATTAACATTAGAGCTAGACAACTTCATCACATATCTTCATGGAACAAACACAAACTTGGCATTCACGTACTGATGCAACCAGGACAGCATAGATTGTTTGTCTCTTACACTGTTTAGGAATGAGACTGGTGGGCTGGGGACTGACCTAGACAGAAAGGAGGTCGATGGCAACATGCTGTCGGTGGCCTCCAGTTGCCATCCACTGCAAGTTACAAAAAACATTCCAAAAGGTCAGTTCCTCTGGTTAAAGTGGAACTACAGCACAGATATGGCATTGCAAAAAGGAGCTGATGATCTGACACAAAGACTGCAAGACAGAAGGTATGGGAACCAAAATATTACAAATGCAAGACTGATAGGAGCACAACAAGAGAGGTCCAATCTTTTAGACACTAGGGCCAGGGTGGAAAACAACTTAAGTCGCTTTAACTATGTGACAACTTATTCAGCACATGCTCCATTGCTGGAAGTGATTATAAAAAAACATTGGAACATCTTGTCTAGTGACCAGGCCTTAAAATGATAACACAGGAACACACATGCATGTCATGTAGAAAGACTGCCACTTTGAAAAGTATGCAAATGCACAGTCATTTTATTGATATAAAACCTCAGATCTGGCTTCAACAGCAAAAAGGGATGCGTCCATTGTAAAAACTGCATGTATTGTTAATATGTCAAGACATGTAACACCTTTAGGAGTATGAATGCAGAAAATACTTTGAGATAAGACAGTTAACCACATACAACATGGCAGGGGTAATTTATTTAGCACAATGTTTGTGTGATGCCTTCTGTATCAGCAAAATAACATGACCCTTTAAACAGAGGCTTTACGAACACATGAGGGCCATAGAACATGGGGATATGTTATACGCTTTGGCAGCACATATAGGGGAAGCAACTAATAAATAACACCAGTTTTTCTTTTTCCATTATTGACAGAGTAAACCAAAATCCAAGGGGTGGTAATTTTAATAACTTATTACTTAGACGAGAAACATTTTTACCATTTAATATACTTTATTGAGATTTTTTAATACATAAAACACCACCATATAACAGTGTGTGATTCAAATCAACAACTTCAACAGCTTCCCCCTCTGTATACAGATGACAAACTAGAATAAGCCACCCAAGAAAGCCAAGACCGCATATCGGGATGGCCATTGGATTGTCGACTCTAGGACCATTACAGGTCTAGCCTCATCAGAACATCACATCCACATCCTCTAGTTAAGCATCCACCCTTCCCCCCAACACTCTCTACAACCCCCAACAAAGCCTCTGCTGTAATTGCATAAGACTAGACATATACCTGAATTATGTTCGGGTATTTGCCAAGCCAGCGAAGACTAGAGCAACCATTCACATCATGTTATAAGTGGGAGATACATCGAACAAGTGGATCCCCTCACCCGCTTAAGTGTTAGGAGTCATAGGAGTACAGCGTATGATGGGTAAAAGGGCTATAAAAGGACTCCATCTCTTTTTGAAAGCCTCCAGATGGTTCTGCCTGGAGGCAATATGTCTCTCTAGTTCCAGGGCCAAAATAATTCACAAGTGCCATTCCCTTAAGGAAGGTCTAGTTTGGTCTAGCCAGTGGCAAGTGATGACCAGTTTGGCCACTATGGAGATCAGAGATATAAAGGCTTTACGGCAATCAATCATGGTACTAGGGAAGTGGCCTGCTAGGCAGATTTGCTGAATGAAATAAGATTCCAGGCATAGCATAGGATCCAAAGCACTCCTGATTGCCTACCAGAAAGAGGCCGCCAAGGCACAGTCCCATAGAATGTGTTTTAATGTACCTTCTGAGTGCCTGCATCTAGTACACAGGGGAGACACCATTCTTCCCATCCTGTATAGCCTACAGGGGGAGAAATACAGGTTATGTAGAATGCAAAATTGCAGGAATCACGGCCGATCTTGTTTAACATATTTATACAAATGTTTTCCAGACTTGACACCACTCCTTGTAATCTATTCTAAGGGCTAACTGTTGCCTCCAGTAGAAATGAACTCCTCGAGTCCTATTGGGATCATGATGTTGTAAGATATTATAGAACCTGGAGATCTGGTGAGATTGGATAGCTTTATCTACAAGTTCCTGCAGGAGAGGATTAGGAAAGTCTTGCCAAGAAGAGGGGCCCAGAAAGGAAGAAACCATGCTCTGCAGTTGCAGATGTTTAAAAAAGTGATAAGCGGGAAAAGAGAACCTTTCCTGAAGTATACTTGCTGGGCAGACCCTATCCTCTGAGATCAAAGAAGATATGGGTACTCTACCAATAACTGGACAAAAACTCAAGGGAATGGGTCTGTTGGCTATTCTGAAGTGTGGGTTACCAAAGAGAGGTTGAGACAGATTCTTGAGCAATGATAAATTCAAATAGGGGCAGATCTGACAAAGAGCTTTGAGAGACCACCAGACTGGGGAACTCTGTAAGGAATTAGGGATTTCAGAGATTTTAGTGTGTATTAAGCAACTTAGATCAAGACCCTAAGCATTGCATAAATGCCTTTCCAGGAGGATCCACTGAGGGGTGTAATCCTCCGGCAAGCCTTCCAAGCTGGCACGCCACCCAAAGATTTTACAACAGTGTACCGCACAATAGCAGAGAAAAAGGTTAGGAAGCTACAATCCCCCTAGAGCTTTCTGATGGGTCAACTTAGAGTAAGCCCTCCGAACTGCCTTTGCATTCCAAAAAACTCTGAAAGAGTTGATTGCAATTGAAGAAACCAGTGCTTTGGGAGAAATGGAGTCACCATGTTCATCGGATAAAGAATTCTAGGTAAGATATTCATTTTTATAACATTCACCCATTCCCATAAAGAGAGTGGTAAAGATTTCCATCTTTGTAGGTCTGCCTGAATAGTGTTACAAATGGGGGAGATATTAAGTCTAATCAGGTTGGAGAGAGAGAGAGAGCAGGAGACCTTAATTTCTGGACTGGTGAAAACTTTGGGTTCCCAAACTCTCGATCCCTTGTTTTCTAATGTGGATGTTAAGAGGCATGACTTTAGATTTATCCAGATTGAGCTTGTAGCCCACCACCTGGGAAAACACAGAAACATAGAAACATAGACTTTGATGACAGATAAAGACCGCTTGGACCACCTAATCTGCCCATTTCCCTACCTACAGGATAGGCCTCAGATCCTAGTTAACCAACAGCCTATTTCTTCCTACCCACTACAAGAATTGCCTTATGTCTGTCCCATGCATTCTTGAATTCTCCCACAGTTTTAGACCCCCCCAACCTCCTCAGGAAGGCTGTTCCATGCATCCACTACCGTCTCTGCAAAAAATACTTCCTCACATTGCCCCTGAACCACCTCCCCATCTTTAAATTGTGTCCCCTTGTTCTTGCAAGTCTCTTTTTCTGAAAGATGCTACCATCTTGGACTTTGTTGATTCCACTGAGGTACTTAAAAGTTTCTATCGTGTCCCCCCCTCCCTTCTTTCCTCAAGGGTATACATATTAAGCTCTTTTAGTCTCTCCTCGTATGGCTTCACATGCAGATCATGTACCATTTTAGTTGCCCTCCTCTGGACTGCCTCTATCCTGTCTATGTCTTTGTGGAGATGGGGTCTCCAGAACTGGATGCAGTACTCCAGATGGGGTCTCACCAACTGTCTGTAAAGAGGGATAACAACTTCCTGTTTTCTGCTGGTGATGCCTCTCCCTATGCATCCCAGTATACCCCCAGCCCTCCCTACTGCCTTCTCACATTGCTTGCTAACCTTAAGGTCATCTGATATGATTACCCCCAGGTCCCTTTCCTTTTTTGTTGTTGTTATTACTACCTCCCCCGCCCCCATTGTGCAATCTTCCCATGGGTTCTTGTTTCCCAGGTGCATTATTTTGCACTTCTTGGCATTGAATCCTAGCTGCCATACCTCTGACCATTCCACCAACCTTGTCAAGTGCCTTCTTGTCCTTTTCATGCCTCCTTGTGCATCAACCCCGTTGCAGATCTTTGTGTCATCTGCAAAGAGGCATACTTTTCCTTCCAGTCCCTCTGCAATGTCACTTATAAAGACATGAAAAAGGACTGGACCCAGTACTGAACCCTGCGGTACCCCACTAGCAACCCCTCTTTCTTCAGCGTGGACTCCATTTGCAATTACCTTCTGTGTCCTGTTGTCCGGCCAATGTTTTACCCAGGCTACCACCCTGGGACCCACTCCCAGGCTGGTTAATTTGACTATTAATCTTTTGTGTGGGACTGTGTCAAATGCTTTGCTAAAAGTCTAGGTAGGCCATGTCCACAGTCCCTCCCTGGTCTACTACTTTGGTCACCCAGTCAGAGAAATCTATTAGATTTGTCTGACATGACCTTCCTGCTGTGAACCCATGCTGCCTTGGGTCCTGTGCCCCACTGGCATCTAGGTACTCAACAATTCTTTCTTTCAGAAGTGACTACATCACTTTCCCTATCACAGAGGTCAAACTGACAGGTCTGTAGTTTCCTGCCTCTGTCTTGGTCCCACTTTTGTGAAGGGGAATCACAACCACCTTCCTCTAGTCCTCGGGTACCACACCATCCTCCCATGATTTGTTAAAAAGAGTAGTCAGTGGTTTCACTAGTTCCCCCTTAATTCTTTTAGAATTCTGGGGTGAATTCCATCAGGCCCCATTACTTTGTCCACTTTAAGTTTTAGGAGTTCTTGCAGAACCCTTTCTTCTGTGAAAGGACTTGGATCGACCCCCCACCCCCATCAAGAGTGCTTCTGTTAATTGGATTAGGCACTTCCCCCTCCTCTTTTGTGAATACTGAGCAGAAATATTCATTCAGTATCCCTGCTTTTTCCCTGTCCCCCTCTGCCCACCCACCGTTCATTCTATTCAGTCTCATGATCCCTCCCTTTGTCTTTCTACGCTCTCTGATGTACCTATAAAAGGTTTTATCCCGCTTCTTAACTGAGTTGGCTATCTTTTCCTCAGTCTGGGCCTTTGCTATTCTGACTTCCCTCCCTGCTTCCTTCTGCCTTAACTGGCACAGCTCTCTGTCCTGCTTCTTCTGTGTTTCCTTATACTTCATGAATGCTATCTTTTTCTCCCTGACTTTTCCAGCCACCTTTTTTGAGAACTGTAGTGGCTTTTTCTTTCATTTTAATTTGTTTATTTGTTTCACACAAAGGCTTGTTGCCTCTGTGATGGCAGTTTTGATGATTCCCCATTGTTGCTCCACCCCTCCTTCTAGCCTGTTTGCTATTGCTTTTCTGAGGCACTCTCCCATCTTGCCAAAGTCAGCCCTCCTGCAGTCCAGTACCCTCACTTTTGTATGGCTTGATTCTGTAGCCGAGTTTAACATGAACCACACTGTTTGATGGTCACTTGTTCCCAGATGACAACCCACTTCTAGATCTGAGATCCTCTCACTGCCCCCATTTGAGAGTACAAGGTCTAAGATTGCTCCCTCATGAGTGGGTTCTGAAACTAGCTGTCTGAGGCCTGCCACCTGTAGGGCATCGAAATGTGCTCCAGTTAACATCTGGCATATTCAGGTCTCTCATCAACAGTATCTCCCCTTTTTCTGCCATCCTAAGAATGCCTTCTAGCATATCCTTGTCCATTCTCTTCCCCTGACATGGGGGTCTGTACACAACCCCTGTGCGGATTGTGGTGCCCTTTTCAGTCTCCAAGGTGACCCACAGTGCCTCCTCTCCTCCCTGTTTACTCTTTTGTTCAGTTGCTTTTATACCTTCCTTTACATAGACAGTTACTCCTTCCCCTCTTCTTCCCTGCCTGTCTCTCCTGTAGGTTATGTACCCTGGTGTGTTAACACCCCAGTCATGTGTACCATATTTCTGTGACTGCTACGGTATCAAGGCATCCCTCTTCCATCAAGACCACCAGTTCAGGGAGCTTGTTGCCCAGACTATGGGCATTGGTACTCATTAACCCTCCATTTCCTGATGGCCTTACTCCTTTTGGCCCCAGCCCTGTCCTTCTTGCCTTTGTCACTTTCCCAATTTACCCCGCCCTTCTCCCTATCGACACCTCTGTGTTGGTGTTTACAGCACTTACTACCATGATTTTTTGGCGGGGCTAGGATTTCCCTGCTCCTTTCCAGTGCCTCCCCCCTTGGCTAGTTTAAATGCTTGCCAATGAAGCATTTTAACCTATCACCTAGGATCCTGGTTCCCCTCCTGGAAAAATGCAGCCCATCATGCCAATATAGGCTTGCATCACTCCAGGTGGACCTCCAGTCCCCAGTGAAGCCAAATCCCTGAGCTCTGCACCAGTTCTTCAACCACTGGTTGAATTTCATGGTGTGAAACAACCTAGCCTCTTCTACACCATAGATGGGCAGCACCTCTGAGAAGGTTACCATGCATGCTACTTGTCTAAGGCCCCTCCCCAATTCCACAAACTCTTCCTGCACTGCTCTAATCCATTTCTTAGCCAGGTAATTTGTCCCTAGGTGGACAATGACATCCAGCTCCCTCCTCTGTGCAGCTGCTCTGGCAATCCTGAGGATTCGCTCCCTGTCCCTCCAAGCCATGGCGCCAGGCAGGCACCTTACCTCCCTCTCCTATTGATGATGCCTACAGCAGCTGGTATAGAGGTATGAGGACTCTCTAGGTGCAGCAAAAGGTCATCTTTGTATGCCGATAGCTTATACCTGTCATTACCTCCTTGAATGCCCATGTCCTCAGGACTATTCTAGAGGGAATGGATGAGAGGCTCCAGATATAGATTGAAGAGAAAGGGAGAGAGAGGGCACCCTTGCCTGGTGCCCTGAGCTAGAGGAAAGGGAGTAGAAAATATTCCCTTGCAGTGGACTCTGGCCGTAGGACAATGGTAAATGACCTTAAGCATTTCACAAAACTGAGCAGAAAAGCCATACTTCTGCAAAGTGGCAGACATGAAGGGCCAAGAAACATGGTCAAAGACCTTCTCCACATCAAGTGAAACCAGAACTGAGGGAATTTTTCTCTCTCCTGCAACCGATATGAGATGTAAGTTCTTGCGCAAGTGGTCTGAGGACAGCCACCACACCATGAATCCCACTTGAGTTGGGCTAAGAAGACCTTGCCAAACTTGAAGCAAGCAGTTAGCCAAATACTTTGGGAAGTAGTTTCAGATCAGAATTTGAAAGAGGGACAGGACAATAATTTCTTGGAACCAGCTGTGATTTGCCAGGTTTGGGAAAGACAGTTATCCATGCCTGTGTGAATGAGCAATCTTATAAACTGGATTGGCATAGGTAATTGAACAGCCTCATAAGAAACAGTGCTAAGTCATCTATAAAAGTGGCATAAAAGGCATTATTGAACCCATCCAGGCCTAGAGTCTTATCCCTAGGGGGCTGTCCAATCACCCGCTTCACTTCAATTATGGAGATAGGGCTTGCAAGATCTCTTTCTGGGATTTCAAGAGAGAGGACAGTGCCACTGAATCCAGAAATCTATTTATAAGATCCTCATCAGGGTTTTCTCCATCTGGAGCATACAGGGTTTTATAAAATTGGTGAAACACCTCAGCTATTTCACAGGGGCAAGTCAAGACTTCACCACCAGGAACCGGTTGAAGATTCTGGATCATACTCTGGCTTTCAAGTTGTTTAAGCCTCAGGGCTAAGAGTCTGTCTGCTCTCTCACCTGACTCCAGATACCAAAATTTAACTCTCTGCAAAGTGAGATCAGCCTGCTCAGTTAAAAGCCCATCATATTGGGCCCTGAGGATATTTAGAAGAGTCCACATAGTGTTGTCAGCCGAAGCTGAGAGATAGTGTTCTAAATCAGGGATCTGAGCTAGCAGCTGCCATGTTAATTCTGCTCTTTGTCTTTTCAACTTGGTGGTAAGCCTTATGCATTCTCCTCTCACCACACATTTTGCTGCCCCCCAGAGGACGTCCAGAGAAGTCACTGTACTCTCATTTTCCCGAAAGAAGTTTTGAATGAAATCAGTAATGGTTTCGATGAATTGAGGGTCCTTCAGGTGATTAGAATTAAAGTGCTAGGCCCTGTCTTTGTCTGCTATCCCCCCTAACGAGTGCTCCATTGAGATTGACGTGTGGTCAGAGATCACCGTAGGCAAAATATTGTAGGCCATAAGTCCCAGAAGACTTGAAGTAATGATCAAAAAATAAGCAGTGCATGAGTATGACTTATGTGGAGGTGAGAAAAAGGTATACTGTCTAGCAGTAGGGATTAATATTCACCAAGGGTCTCCCAGGCACAGCGTGTCCATAAACTCTCTCAGTCCATGTTGAACAGGATAGAGGCCTATACTCCGTAGACCAGATCTATCCAAATCTGGGTGACATACAAGGGTTCCAGTCCCCACCAAGGATGAGAGGAATATGTTAGAAAACCAGTAGCTGGGTCAGAAGAGTTGAGAAAAACTCTGGAGAGTCTGCATTTGGCCTGTAAATTCTTCCTACTAGTAGCTCTGTTAGGCCCAGCCGCCCATGAAGCAGGAGGTAGTGACTCTCAGCATCTCTGCATTCTCTGAGAGCCTAGAAGGGGGTCCGTCTATGAATTAGGATACCTACCCATCCTCTTTTATTACTGATACCTTCTCCAAATGGCTGACCAATCCATTATCTGTGAAAGTATTGTATATCATCTTATTTGAGGTGAGTTTCTTGTAGAAACACCACGCCTGGTTGGTATTTCTTAAGATGGCGTAAGATCACGTATCGTTTCCGCTTATCGTTCGCCCCCTTTACGTTCCATGATATAAATTTATATATGGTCTCCATGTTTACACTTTACTAACTTGAGGTTCAAATTCACTCAATCAAGCATACAATAGTGAAGAATGCTTCATCCCCCAACCCCAAAGCTTCCCCAAGCCCTCTCCTCCTCCACAACAACTGAATCATTAGTCAAAGCATTTCCTTGAAAAACACCCTCCCCTAACCATCCACCCCTCCCTTCTCCCCCATACATATAACAATTTTACAGTAAAATAGTTATATTTTCTTTATACACATCAAAGACATTCTTTCCCCCCAGCCCTACAGACTGACACTCCTGCATCTCTCTACTAGTGATGAATACTATCCTCAAAGCAGGCCCCAGCCCTCCACCCCCAGCTTGAGCCAACACCAAGATTAACAGAGTAGTTTTAACATTAACAATCTTAAAAACACTGCCAAGTAACAAACAAGCATGAGTATATATGCTGATCTGAGCTCCACCCACAAGGTAGGCCACTTCAGAGAGAAAATAACTTATTCTGATTAAACAATGTGCTGCGCTGGGCCCATGGCAGCTGTAATAGCTTGGGCACTTAGTGCATAGAAGCCAAGGGAGTGGGCAGTATTCCCCAGCATCGTCCTGCCCCTCAATGCATCAGGTAAAAAGCAGTAACTGCAAATCTCACCAAGTGAATCCGGAAGAATCAGCAGGCACAGCTGACCCCCTCTTCCCCATCATCCCCCATGGACTCATGGGCAACCTCTCATAGCAATAATACCTGGTTGCAAGCGTTGAACTGGAGCACTAGGCATGTTGGAGAGGGTTGCAACCCAGGCCCCCTCACAGGAGGAAGATATAATTTAGGACTCGGAGTAGCCATTGTCGGCAAGGTTAATTTCCTGAGCTCTAAATAGAAAAGTGCTCCCTAGCCCTGTGTAACAGCTATCTGGTGCCAAAGTTTTTGGTTCATTTTTGTCTTACTATTTGGGGGGGCGGAGAGGCGGGAAAAAACAATCTCCCACCTCAGGACACCGTATATTGGCAGTTTTGATACCAGAACCTCCATTAAAAGGGCCATAGTGTGTTCCCCCTCCACTGCCACAGTTTGTATAGGAACGTGCCAAGAATCAGGCCATCCACACCAAATGTCATTCACAGTGGAGTCCAGCATGCATGATCTAGGCCCTTGGTAAGTTATGCTCCAATGAAGCCGATACAAATTCCTGGAGTACCACCATAAGGACAGCCAGTAGAAGCCTTACCACTCACCTCTGCAGCTGTTCCCACCCCCACATTGGACTCGATTGCAGACTTACTTTAACCTTTTCACCTTTGAGATGGCGATTCTCTGGAGAAAGAACATCCCGACTCCCGTGCCACTCTCCTTACACCATACTGCACATTCCTATGCCTTGCTCTATCATCTCAGCCCTCGTGTTTCTCAGATCGATAAACTGAGAGCCCTGTTTTACTGCATATAGTCCATAGGTCCCAGCACTGAATCAGTCATTATAGAACTAGACCCCACATCACAACTTAAAGTAAAACTACCAAACTAATGTCATTGGTTATAAACTTGCACCAAAACTTGAATTCTTAATAGTCCCCAGGAAAACTGAAACCTCTGCACATATTAAGGGACAGTCATTTTGGAGCTTGAAAGAGATCCAGGAACATGTTGGGCAATTCCAACTTGGCCTGGGCTTCAGAATCAAAGGTTTTCAGTGTCCCATAGTGGGCAACTTGTAATCGAGCTGGGTACAGCATTTTAAAGCAGATCCCTGCAGCCATCAGTTACGAGATTACAGAGTTGATCTCTGCCCTTTTCAGCCTCACCGAGTGGGATAGATCCTGGGTCATCCTAAGCTTACTGCCCTCCCAAAGTAATTCTTCAGCATCTTTCAGTTGGGCCAAGATAAGAACCTTATCTCGAAAGTTCAGCAATTTGAAGGTCAGAGGCCGAGATGGTGAATTCGATGGAGGGGTAGGTCTCAATGCCCTGTGGACCCTCTCAATATAGGCTGAGCCATTAGGTGATGGGCTGGCCACTTTTTCATGAAATTTTTGCATAAATAAGATCAGATTTTGGCCCTCCGATCCTTCCGGTACACCAACTAAAATGAGATTATTTCAGCTGCTGCATCCCTCTAAGCCCTCTATTTTATCTTCTAGTTTAGATATTCTACAAGCGGCCACTGTTTCAGCTTCCTGGTGGGTCCTTCAATCCTCCAAAGAACTAGTTCTCACCTCCACATTTCTGACCCAGTGGGATAGGGTTTCTGAAGCTCTTTGAAGGGTTGCCAGCTGTCCAGTGATACTGAGGAGAGCTTCTTTTATGGGGGGAACGCTCTTGGAGAAATTTTTCTTCAGATAGAGGTGTAGGCACGATACTGGATTTAGTGGTGGCCGCTGGCTGTGTTTTAGATTTCTTAGCAGCCTTGGCCTTTTCTGGCATAGGTGGCGGGGTATGAGTCGGGCCCGCAGGCCACATTTCGGCCTCCATCTGCTACTTTGTTCCCTCGCTGAAATTGCCATCTAGATGGACCTGGTAAGAGGCAGAACACTTTGCTGATGCTATACCACTGCTACACTGTGCAATTATAATGCAAAAATCTGGTAAAGTAGACTGCTAACTCAAGCCAGGGAGCAGAGCTGAGACAAACGCATCCTACCCACTCAGGCACATCACGTACACCCCCAGGAGAGAAACCTTTTCGATCATTAAACTGAAAGTGACTAAAAAAACAGGTCTCCATAGAGGCTTTTTTTTTTTATTCAAGTTTATTGGTATCGTTCAGGTACATCATTTTGCACATTAAGTTAATATCCATACATGTCTCTTAATAAAACAGAATTTTTCATACATTGTTTTGTACAAATGGTCTCAGTTACAGTACAACATTAAGTATTATGGAAAGTTTGTCCTTTGCAGCAAAGACTTCCCTTATCTCTTAGGTCTCCAGTAATTTAATCACCTTCTCCTTCAAATATATGTCGGACCACAGCCCATCCCTAATAACTCAGTTACAATCTCCCAGTTTCCCTGGCGTTGCCTCCCTTAGTAATGGTTCTCTCTTTTTCTGCTCTCTGAGTGAGTGATGGTCACCCGATGTCTGTCTCTCTGGAGGATTGCCAGATCTCCCACCTAGTCCACCTTCTCAGGTAAGTGGGGGTTCTATTATTGATTTTATAAGTAAGCTTGTCAAGCTCTGCAATGGAGATGATTATTTTTATCCAATCGGTTATAGTGGGGGGGGGGCTAAGGCAGAGCCATTTCTTCGTGATGGCTTTATGTGCTGCTGTTACTAGTATGGTCCAGAGGTATATTGAGTCCATACCCTTTATTTCCTCTGGTGGGAGCCCCAGAATCATTGTAGGCCATTCTAATGGACTCAGCACCAGAAGAATCTCCCTAATTGCCTTAGTGATATCACTCCAAAAAAGTCCGGAGGGCACCACAGGACCAAAAGATATGGAACTGGTCCGCATCCACTGAGCCACATCCCCTCCAGCAATGAGCTGAAGTCTCTGGATTTCTTTTGCTGATTATATGCAGAGTTAAGAAATATCAGACCTTAATTCGCCAGGAAAATTCCTGCCAGTATGGTGATTGAGTCGTTTTTTTAGTGAGAAAAAATATTCGGTCCCAGTCAAGTTCCCCCAGTTCCCAAGGAGCACCCTCGCCCCATTTCTTTTTTATTTTAGCAAGTGTGTCCCCTCTCAATGTCATTAAAGCTTTGTAAAGGGAGGAAATCATCCCCTTTTGAGTGTCAGCTCCCTTACTTTGCTGAAAAGCCCCTAGGAATTGTTGGGCCCTAGCTGCTTCTGTATCCCTCTTCTTTAGCCTGCAGGTATAATTCCTAGCCTGTAAATATCTGAAGTGATCTGAGTTTTGCAGATCATATGTATTTTTGAGAGATCCAGAGTCTAGGAAGGTCTCTTCCTGCCAGAATTGTGAGAGATATCTCAGGCCCCTCCCCTCTGACATGTGGAACATGTTATCTAGACATCCTGGTTGAAAGTCTGGGTCCCACGCTAGTCTCCTTAATGGCCAAGTGGAATTTTTAATTTTATATTTCTGCAATATTCTATGGACGGATCTAGTTGCATCCCTGATTGAGGACAGTTTCGGATGTGAGTATCTATATATGCTGGCAGTTAGGAGTCTGACTTCTAGGGGTTGTCACCCCAACTCCTTCTCATCTTCTCTCTCCATGATTTGCCAGCCTGTAGGGGTACCGGGATTGGACCACAGTAAGGCCATCTTTAATTGAGCCACCAAGAAGTAATCCTCCAGATCTGGGAGAGACTGACCACCTCTCTCTCTCTGTGTTTGGAGAATTTTTAGTTTAATTCTGGGTTTCTTGGAGCCCCAGGTAAACTTCGTTAGCATTTTGTTCCAGGTTTGAAAGGTCAATTTGTGTATATAAAGCGGGATACATTGAAACAAATATAAAAATCTAGGAAGTACATTCATTCTCAGGGTATGTATTTTGGAGTACATTGGGAAATTCAACAGGGACCATCTTTCAAGATCTTTTTGTAAGTTATTTATTAAGGGAAGATAGTTTGTGAAAAACAACTGGGAGTATTGTTTTGTAATGTATGCCCTCAGGTATTTCATTTTACATGCCTTCCAGTTTAATGGGAGAAGGTTACCTATCTCTACGCTAGGTTTATAAAAGAAGGTAAGCACCTCCGTCTTATTTTTGTTAAGGCAGTAACCTGCGTGCCTACCGAATTCCGTTAGTATAGTCCAGACTTGTTTTATGGACTGATGAGGCTGTGTAAGGGTCAGGAGAACGTAATCTGCGTAAAGTGAGAGTTTCTTTTGGAAGTCGCCCATTACCACTCCTCTTACTTCTTTTGCCTCCCTCACAGCCTTTGCTAATGGTTCAATATATAGAGCAAATAATAATGGGGACGGGGGACATCCCTGATGTGTGCCTCTGCCCAGGCTAAACCTTTCTGAAATGCCTCCGTTCACTCGAACGTAGGCCTGTGGGTTTGAGTATATCACTCGAATGACATTAATAAATGGCAGGGGGAAGCCTCTATGCTCCAATACAGCAAATAGGAAGTTCCAAGAGACTTTATCGAAGGCCTTTTCAGCATCCAGGCTCAATAAACATGCTGGTGCACCTGTTCTTTGGATGGTGTCTATTATATTTATCACTGATCTAACACTATCAGGGGCCTGGCGGCCAGAGATAAAGCCTGTTTGATCCATATGTATTAGGTTTGGTAGTATAGGATTTAATCTAGAGGCTATTATCGCCGTGAAAATCTTGTAATCCATGTTTAATAGGGATATAGAGCGGTAAGATTCACATCGTGCCTGGTCTTTCCCTTCCTTAGGAATGACTGAAATTATGGCTTATTGCCATGAGGAGGGACACATTCCACTCCGGTCCATACAGCTGCAAACACATCCATGAGGACCGGGGAAACCTTCGCTTCAAAATTTTTATAAAATTCTGCGCCAAATCCATCAGGTCCTGGGCATTTGGCTGTTTTTAAATTTTTTATTGTGTATTTAAGCTCTTGTAGTGTAATGGGATTTATAAGGGTTTGTGCTACCGCCAAGGGGAGGGGGGGAGGGGGATGGAGTCCAGATAAATCTTTTTTCTCTTGAGGAGAAGTTACTTGCTGAGATGAATATAACTTAGTGTAGTAGGCCACAAAAGCTTTTGCTATTTGCGAAGCCTTGGTGGATTTCCGATTGTTATCAGGGGAAATTATTTTAGTGATAGTCGCCTTAGCTATGTTTTGCCTGAGTCTATAGGCCAATATTTTGGTCCCCATAGGGCCGCCTTCATAGTATTTTTGCTTCAAATAAAATAAGGCTTTCTCTATCTATTTTTGTATTTTTTGTAGTTGTTGCCTGCTTTCGATCAGTTTCCTCTCTCGTTCTGCATCCCACCTAGCTTTCTGATCCCTTTCCCATTCTTTAATCTGAAGAATCAGTTCCTGTTGCTTCTGGATTGCCTTCTTTTTCTTATGGGCGGCTATCTGGATCAATCTACCCCTGATCATCGCCTTAAGGGAGTCCCATAGTGTTTGGGGAGAGATTCCTGGAGTGTCATTCTCTTCTAAGGATTTTTTAAAAAACTGTTTAAGTTCTTTAACTGTGTCTTTATCCTGGAGAAGAGAAGTATTCAACCTCCAAAGAGTTTTTTTCTTGGTTAGGCCCAGATTTATCTCTAAAAGGAGTGGGCTGTGATCCGACAGAACTGTAGTTCCCACCCACATCGTTGAGAAAGAGGGAAGGTCCCTTGTGAAAGTAAAAAACATGTCTAGCCTCGAATAATTATGAAACCTTGGGGAATAGCATGTATACTCTTTGCTGTTGGGGTATTTTTCCCTCCATATGTCCACCATACCCAGTTGCTGAACAAATAGCTTAAATGCTTTAGCTGTATGGAGTTCTGGTCCAGGCATTCGAGATGTAGTATCCATTTCTCTATTGAGGATTATGTTCCAGTCTCCACCCATAACCAGAGTACCCTTTGCCTTCTCCGCCACTAGCTGTAGTACAGCCGAATAGAAGGAGACCGGAGACCTCGGAGGGACGTACACATTGACCAAAGTGATCATTTGGTCTTGTACTGTTCCTATTACTATAAGGTATCTTGCCCCAGGGTCCTCAATCACCTCCAGTATCTGGAAAGGTAACGTGGCAGAGAGAAGAATGGCCACCCCTCCTTTCCTACCTCCCAAGAGAGAGGAATGAAACAGGTGGGGCAAAGCCTTGCATTTCAATTTCTGGGCTTCTGTAAGGGTGAGGTGCGTTTCTTGTAAGAATACTACCTCGCATTTTTGATCAGCCAAATATCTTTGCATTCTTTTCCTCTTAATGGGGCTCATACATCCATTTATATTAAAGGAGACTATCTTTGATAGTTGATTAATCATTTATATATATATATATCCTTGTCCTAACTGCTAATTTCAGAGACATTGTATATGTATATAGATAATTTTGAACACTGTAAGTACCTTGCCATGGTTTAAACCAGAAAATTTCATAACTTAGCAACTTTACTGTTAACTTCAACATAACTAGCAATAAACCATTAAACATTTGCTTAGGCCTCATCCACAATCGAGCCTTAAGCTGTATAGATGAATTAATGCCCCTGGTCCCAAGTCCTCAGGGCCAAGAGACTCTGTTTCCTTCTGTTGAGCTTCCTAGGTGTAGTTGAGTGGTGGTCCTCAATGTAGGAGGAATTGTCCATGTTGGACCTATAAGGGAGCTCAGGAGGTCAATGAGGCCTCCCTTTGGCCTTGTCAGAAAATCTCTGGACTGGCCGTCCTCCCGCACATCACCTCTCCGACGTAGCACCATGCCAGGCTCTACCCCCTCCCCACCACATATTGTTCGTATCCCATCCCACTCCCCCGGCCCAATGAGACCAGGGAAGGAGGGTAGGGAGCAAGAAAATCATGGATCACTCTCCAATTGCATGATAAAATGATTAAAGTCTAGTAAAACCTGTTGTAGCACCTCCCGTTCCCTCTGAGAGTCACTAGTTTATCCCCTTCCCCTAAGACCCCTCCGCTGGCTTGATCCCCATTGTCTCTTGAGCCTCCCTGTTTAAATTCAGACCCTCCAAAAGAAGTAGAAAAAATTAAAAGGAATATGGATTTGAGTTATTTTACCCAGTTAATAAAAACACCTATACATTTTAATTATAACAAAGGTAACCACACCATCATTGACTAGTTAATTACTAATAGGCCAGGTAACATATTAAGACATAGTGTACTTTCAGACTCTATTTCAGATCATTGCCCCATATCACGTGTTAGAAGGATGAAAAAGGAATCAATTGTACCAAGGGGAGTTAATAAAAGAAGTATGGTTAGACTTGATGTGGTAGCCTGTCTGAGGGATTTATCTTTAGTGGATTGGGGACAGGTCATGATCTCAGCTGACTTAGATGGGAAAGTAGAACAGTTTACAAGTTGTATAATAAAATTAGTTAACGAATATACACCATTAACAAAACAGAGAGTAAAGGGGAAGGTTTCACTCTGGTTAAATAAGAATCTTAGAGACTTAATTAAGTAAAGAGATAAGATGAGGAAGCATTATTTAAAGAAGCAAGATGGGGTAAGTTTAGGACAGTATAAAATGTTAAGAAATAGAGTTGAGAAAGAAATAAAAGAGGCTAAATCAGCTTATTATAGTCACTCTCAGTTAGAAAATATTAAGGATTGCAAAAAATGTTGGCAATCATTTAAACAAATTTGTACCCTCTCAGGATGCTTCTGGTATCAAGGGTATAAAAGACGGGAATTTGTTAATACAAGAAAAAAGAGAAATGGCAGAAAGATTTAATAGATTCTATATATCTAAATATTCAAGGTGTTGGGATCATGAGATCAGTCCAAGGGTTGAAGGATTTAAGGGACATAAAGTAAATCAAGAGCAAGGGGCACCAGTATATAAATTTCAAGAAATAAAAAAGGAGGTCCTGGAATTGTTAATGAGTTTAAAAGAAGATAAAAGTGGGGGGTTAGATGAACTACATTCAAACATATTGAAATTATCAGCTAGACATGTAGCTGCTCCTGTAACTGAACTTTTAAATTTGTCATTGGAAAAAGGGTTAGTACCCCTGAAATGGAAAGTATCTGGGGTTGTTCCAATTTATAAAGGGGGGATAGGTTGGAAATATCAAATTACAGGCCTATGTCTCTCCTAGCGGTAGTTAGTAAACTGCTAGAGAAGTGTGTATTTTGGCAACTGCTTGATCATCTGGAAGGGCATAACCTGATTATTGACCAGGAACAAGGGTTTGGGGGGGTGGTCCACTACAACGTTGCTTGCTGGGTTTTTGAATGCTGTGCTCATGGCTTGTGAGGAAGGTTGTGCCACACGTGCAGTGTTCATTGACCTAGCTGGTACCTTTGATACAGTGGACCATAAGTTGCTTCTGTACATGCTTGGCAACCTAGGGGTTACTGGATTAGAGAGGGAGTGGTTTCAGAGCTATTTATATAATCGAGGACAGAAAGTTAAGATCAGGGATGCAGCCTCAAAGATTATGAAAGTTGAGATGGGGTGCCCAAGGGTTGGTGTTAGGGCCACTATTATTTACAGTATTCGTGAATGATATACCTACTTTATTCTCAATTGAAAGCAGCATTATTTATGCTAATGATACTGTCATATGGGACTCTGCACCTACTAGCAGTATTATTCAGGTGTCTCTGCAATGTAAATATAACATGCTGGCTCAATGGCTAAGGGACAATAAATTGACCTTTTATTAAAAAAAAAACTAATATTATGTTATTTGGAACTCAACAGAAATTGCAAAAGGAAAATAAATTTCAGATAATTGGTCAAAATGGGATACGTCTTTCCACAGTCATTATTTCAAAATATTTGGGAGTTAATCTGGACACCTGCTTGAGTTCAGTCCCACACATTGAAAAAGTAGGAAAGAGACTTAACCAAAAAATAGGGTATTTGTATAGCAATATAAATGCATTGACTGAAGAAGCCCAGACAGTCATAGCTAAGCAAGTTCTGATGCCTACTTTGGAATGTGGGAGTATACTGTTTTTTAATAGTAGTAGGGTGTTTGAGACAAAGAATAAGACTCTATTTAATAACATCTGTAGGTTTGCCCTAAGGGTGCCAAAATGTACACATCATTGTGTGTTTTATGAGAAAATGGGAGCATTGCAACCAGAAATGAGAATTAGATATCAATTGGGGAATTCTGCATTTAGGGTATCGAGAGCTAATGATCTCAAGGTACTTTCTGGGTCATTGGGATTAATGAAGATGGAACAAATAACAAGAAGTAGTGGGGTACAGGATTATGAGGTCCGAGATACAAGTTGCAGATGACTAGGAGGGCTTTTTCTTGCTTTGCACGCCATCTTTTGAATGAATGTATACACCTTACTAAGAGACTACATCATTTAATGCACTTTAGGAAAGGGCTTTTTACATATTTGAAAAATGAGACAGTGTGTACTTGTATGTGAAATTGTTGTATTGTGTATTTGTAAAGTATTGTATTGTGTATTTGTATTTTCATCTATATTGTTGTAAGTTTTGTATGTTTTGTTATTGTATAAATGTCAGGCATGACTGAAAAAGAGCAGTGCCCAGTCCACTACCTGGTTAAAATTAAAAAATGAAATTAATTAAATAATTAATTTGTTCATTTGAAAATTGGTAACCGGGGAGGTGCACTGAACCAACGCTCTCTTCCAGGTGCTTCCCAGAGGTGGGAAACAGGAGAAACAGGAGTAGCACATACACAAACAAGTCAGTAGAGCAACATTTGGTAAAACACATACTGTAAGTGGTTCATGCTGTTTCCTTCCCACATGTTGCTTTGCGAGGATGACCTGTGAGTGGCATCCATGGTGGATCTTGAATAACTAGCGGTGTGCAAGTAACGAATACTATTTCCCAATACCATGAATAATGCACTGTTAATTATTTAGATATGAATAACAAATAGTGGTACTATTCATGCCTGTTCCAATTTGGGAAATACTATTTGTAAGAAAAAAAAGAAACAGCCTCTCACTCTCCTTCCTAGCCTGATCATTTAAAATGCAACCCCCATCTCCCTACCCTCTGCCACAATCAGAATCCCACTCTCCTCTCCCACTAGCACCTACAATTTCCTAATCCCCAACCTCAAAAAAAAAAACTTCCACCATGGCTGACTGGTAGAACCTGCCCACCTTCATGGCCAGCCACCATCTTTAGAACTTTTCAGTTAGCAAAACATATGCCTCCCCCACCTTGGCAACACCTAACTTCCACCCTCCTCCTGATGATGTGATCATCTGTTTCACTATGTGAGCAAGTGTGGGAGTGCTTTCATTCAATAGAAGATGGCTGGCCATGGAGCAGGGTGAGTTGTGTTGGAAACCTTCATTGTCACTCACTGGGGGCCTTCTCTTTTAAAAGAAAAATGATGTGCTGGAGGTCAGGAGGATGTGAGTTGGGTGATGCCAGAGTGGGGGGGGGGGAGATATTTCATGTTATCTTCTTAGAAGACCTTTCCTCTGATTTGAGAGGTTGCCAGTAGACTACTATGACAGAGTAAAAATTGACATGGAAATGGGGGTTCCACCCTGAACCAGTGAACTGTTCAAACCTTTACATTTATTTCTGGAGTGGTCTGTTCAGTTGGTCCCATGTCATAATAGCGACTGCAAAATAGCAGTCGCTATTATGGTGAGTACATATTGCCAAAAAGCAAATCGGAGATGTGCACTTTCCAGTGACCTGACATCTGGCAAAGGAAAAAACCCTTGATGGGGGCTTTGCTCCCCACACCCCCCCAAATAAAGATAACTAACTCCAGGGGGTGCATGTCAGGGAAGGGGCACAGCCCACATTTGCAGGAAAAATGAAGTGCTACACCCACAGGCAGCGGCAAAATTGTAACCTTCCCAGTCCCCAGCCCTGAACCCCATACCTGCTCAGTCAGAGCTAACCACCCTCTCCATCACCACGCCATGGGGCTTGCTCAGTTGGAGCTGGCACAGCAGTCCCCTATGGACCCTTTCCCCTATCCCTCCCCTTCACTTCACTATCTCCCCCTTCCAGTCATTTTTCCCTACAGTTGCTTTCACTGTAGGGTAACTACCCCTGCAGGGTAGCCCTTGATGATATCATTGAAAATGAGTAGCTGTTTTTGCAGTCACTCATTTTCAGTCACTATCATCACAGTCTCTCTGCTTCATTACCTGGGAGATTCCTGTAAATAGGGGCTCATTCTTCTTTCTGGAATTCCAAGGGGTGTGTCTAAAAATGACATCTGGCCTGCTTTCCATTATGTGAAGTAGCCATGCATTCCATTTTTCTCGATGTTTGGGAGTCAGATTTTGTAATTGTGCTGTTAATTTTTCCATTTTTAGATACCCATATAGTGTCCTCCCACTGCACATTAGTTGGGGGGGTTCTTGTATTAACCAAGGGAGAATAATTACATTTTGGCCACCATGACTAAAATACTCAGTATATACGTAGATTTGCAGTTTATTTTTGATATGAAAGGGGAAATGTAGTTATTTTATTTATTTATTTATTTAGACAGCAGTTTGGAAAAATTTTGAGCCATAGGCTCATTTACAAAGGTACCTTGTCACAATAAGACAAACAAAAATACACAGTATAACTGTATAGCAGTTGCTGGTGTTAATGTTTCATATGTCATCACAAAATGATTAAGCTCTTGTTCAATCACAATTCAAAATAGGGTCAGCTTGAAACAGGACCAGAACACATGTGTAACTGTGACTTTTTCTATCACATAGCCTCACCAGCAAGAGGCATCTTGTGTATGGTGAAATTTTGCCATGATCTGCAGGGTATGAAAGAATTGTATGGCCATTTTCCAGCCAAATTCTTGCCATACTTATGAATCCATTGTTTTGTGTTTTCTATACCATATTTGGGCCCACTCTACCTAGGTAAATATCATGGTGAGCTATACCTCCCACATGTTATGGTAGTATCAGTGATAGTCAGAGTACCTCCCAAAAGGGCCTGGTAGCAGACGGATATGAAATGGCCCAGCCAGTTCACTTGTATTATGTTTTGGATGAATGGAATGTTAGAGAGAAATATTTTCATCCACCTTCAGGGCAGCAGTGTTCTGGAGATTGTGCTGGATTTGGAAGTATTTATATCTGTTTTAATTATTCAGCTGGTACTCCATGACCTGTTGAGTGATGGGTTTAAATATGCTGTTATCATAACATTGAAAGGTATCCTGGAGCCCTTCCCAGGCCCAGGTTCAAAATCATGGATCCATCTGAGCTGGCAGAAAGTCTGAGGTGAATGCTCGGATTCAGAGCTGTTGTATCCCAGGACAGTACTCCTGGTGGTCACACTTTAAGTGTCAGTTTCAATGTAACTATGGGGTAGTTAATCATTAATTTCATGCAACAAGGGTAATTACACTGTAGTTATAGGTTTGTTGCATGTAACTCCATTGTAGTTACAGTATAGTTCTTGGTGAGAGGTGAGCAGTCAAGAAGAGGTGCAACTGTTAGAACTGCAAACTGTTTGAAACTTAGAAGAATGCACTTACCACACGTACTGGAGCAATGAAGCAAGTAAAAACTTGAAAGTTCAAAGTCTGTATAGTTTTATTTTCTAGCCATCCAGAATTTTAAGACAGGCAAGGCAAGCAGAAACCAGCAGTGCAGCCACACTTCTGGGCTCATATTTCACCCTTCACAAAGAGCTTCATCAGAGCTCTGATGAAGCTCTTTATGAAGGGTGAAACGTAGGCTCAGCAGTACAGCTGCACTGCTTGTTTTTGCTTGCCTTGCCTGTCTTAAAATTCTGGATGGCTGGAAAATAAAACTACACAGTCTTTGAACTTTCAAGTAGTTACAGTGTAGTAATGGAAACTTAAAGTGTTACCCTCCTGGGCTGCAAAGGCAAGGTGCCAGGCTTTACATAATTCTGTCATAAGGGTCTGCAACTGGGGTGAGACAGGTGCTGATTCATAAGTATCAGAATGTTGCTGTACCACTGTTTTTTTTTGAGTAACATCGAGTTACAGATCAACCCATCTCAGGTGTGGGGAGGGTTGTGACCAGGCAAGAGCATGCTTAACCAGAGCTGCTTGTGTGTACAGCTGTAACTCAGGGAGGGGAAGGACCCTTATTCAATTTTAGAGGTTGAAGTTACTTTGCAATTTTAGGGTGGCGGCCCCATATAAATTCCAGGAGATCCATTTTTTTCCATTTGTGGAATTCTTTAAGTGTAGGGAAGAGTGTTAGTTATTGAAATAAATAACATAAAATGAGGCAGAACATGCATTTTATTTATTTATTTTTATTTATTTGTACATCGGTTTACAACCGTTGAGCCAGAGGTTCATTTCCAAAGGTACCTCGTCACATTGAGGACAAATACATAACAGACTTTTGGTTACAGCATGTGGGTTACATAGATTGCAAGAACATAACAGAGTTTTGGTTACAGCATATGGGTTACATAGTTAGCAAGCACATGTGATTACAACAGATAAACAGATAAGCCAGTTTGGTTACAATGGCACATTCTTGCACGATGGTAAGAGCAAGCAGCAGGATAACAGCAGTTCAAACAGCAATGGGTGAGGATTAAAAGAGGTGTGGTGTGGATGCCGCCCAGTGGGTATTGTCAGGGCACAGAGGGCTATGCCTCAATTATAGACGTGCAGCTTCGCCTATTAAATAGTTGGCTTCGAAGTGCGGTTTTGAATTTGGAAATCGTGGGGGCATCCAAGATGGGGGCAGGGAGCGAGTTATACCAGGATGGAGCTCTATAGCAGAAGGACCTCTGTCCATGGGATGTCCTAGATCTTGGGACCAGAAAAGTGGCCTTGCAGGAGGACCGTGTACAGACCAAGGGTTGGGCTTGGTGGAGGGAGGCTGTCAGCCCGGGTGGGGATAGCCCAAGAAGAGTTTTATTTGTTATTAGGCATGTTTGGTATCATAGATGTTCATCTAGATTCAGCAGTATTGCCATGTCATAGAGCTGGCATGAATGCGTGAGCCTGGGGGCCCCAGTGATTAGCCTGCATGCCTTATTTAGGATGAGGCAAATTTTATTGAGGGCAGTCATATCAGCAGCGCCGTATACTGCTAGGCCATAGTCAATAAGGGATAATATAGAGGATGTAACCACTATAAGGAGGGCAGCGAGGGGAGACAGTTTTTATAGCGGTATAAGATACCTAGCCGCATATTAGTGGCTGATGCAAGTGCTTCGATGTGGGTGTGGTAGGTGATGGCTGAGTCAAAGGAGACCCCAAGATACTTGTAGGAGTGGACTTGCTCTAGTGGTTGTTTGTAGCAGGAGAGGATATGGAGTGGGAAGTTGCTGGCTTTGTTTTGGGGTGGGCAAAGAGCATTGTTTTTGTTTTTTGGAGATTAATGACCAGTCTGTGCTCTTTAAACCAGGTTTCGGCATCATTATAGAATAGTTGTGGGGAGTCCTGGAGGGAGATATAGTTACGGTGGGTGGCGAAGATGACGGCGTCATCTGCATAAAGCAGAATTTTCCCAGTACATGCACTGGGCAGGGTGTTAAGGTAGAGTGAGAAGAGTAGTGGTCCCAGGATGGAGCCCTGAGGAACCTCTGAGCGGATGGGACAAGTTTTGGAAAGTGTCCCATTAATTCTGACACATTGGGAGTGGGCAGATAGGTAGCTGGTGCACCAGGTGAGAGGCCCAGTAGAGAAGCCATGTGGCAGAGGGCATCCAGCAGGAGGGAGTGGGAGACAGTGTCGAATGCCTTTGAGAGGTTGACGAACACTGCGCCAGCTAGGGAGCCAGAGTCCAGAGAGGAGTGTAGGAAAGATGAAAATTCAACTAGTGCAGTGCCGGCACTGTGTCCTGCATGGAAACCATGCTGTTCAGGGCAGAGGATGTTGTGTTTGGTCAGGTATTCAGTGATTTGTGTGGCAACCAGCTTTTCTAGGGCTTTGGAGAGGGGTGGGAGTATGGAGATAGGACAGTAGTTCCCGGCAGAGGACCTGTCACCACCTTTGTGAATGGGAGTAACAATGGCAGTTTTCCATGCAGTTGGGAATTGCCCCAGGCAGAGGGATTTGTTGAGAAGGCTGGTAAATGGGGCAAGGAACTGATCCAGTACCAGATGGAGAATTCTGGGGTCCAGGGAGTCGTCGACGGGACTATTGCTTTTTAATGCTCTGACCAGGTGGGTCTGGCTTCCTGGGCAGTTACCCTATGTAGGTTGAAGCAAGGGTGTTGGAGGACTGGGGCAGGTAGGGAGGGTGGCGGGTCAAAGAAATTACTGGGGAGGACAGAGCTAAGGTCCGTAAAGGATGTGTTAAGGTAGTTTACAATGTTTGCTGGGTCCGTAACGGTTGTGCCATCAATGGAGATCTGAGATGGGGGAGGAGAGGGGAGCATGCGATCCCATTTAATTGTTTGACTTTATCCCAGAAAGTACGGGCACACCCCCAGGAGGAGGTGAGAGTGGCCTGGTAGTGGTCGGCCTTGGCTTTTCGGATGGCCCAAGTGCACTTATTACTCACAGCATTGTAGGCCTGTCTGTCAGCCATCCGGCCTGTTTCTGTGGCAAGGTGCCATAGGTTATCCCTAAGCCTGAGCAATTGTAATAGGGCTGGAGTAATCCAGGGCATGTTATGTTTTTTGATTCGGGCAGCCGTGAAGGGTGCAAAGAGGTCGCAGGCTTTGTTAAAGGTTTGGGAAAAGAAGGCAAGGGCAGTATCTATGTCAGGAGCATGGTGAATGGGGGACCAGTTTATCTGGGCAAGAAATTGCTTGAGGTTTTTCAGCCCACCTGGTCTGAAATGCCAGCGGAGTGTGGGCTGGGCTGTGAGTCGGGGTGAGAGGGTCGCCCAGTGGAATAGGATAGGGGAATGGTCACTGAGTGAGTCAGGGAGGACTTGGATGTCCAGGATTTTTTGGGGGCGGTTAGTGATGATAACATCTAGGAGGGTGCTGGTACCTCTCTTAGGGTTTACTCTTGTGGCTTGGGACATGAGCTGTGTCAGATCAATGGCCGCAAAGGAGTCCCAGGTGGTGGAGGAGGTGGCACTGAGCCAGTTCACGTTAAGGTCCCCCACAAGAACTTGTTCTGCCTTGTGAGGGAGGGTGGCAAGATAATCAGTTAAGGATAATAGTGCCGGGTTTTGGTTCTTTGGGGGAATGTAGGCAGAGGTGAGATAAAGGAGGCCCCTGTAGGGGTCTGGAGTAAGTTTAAGGGTAAGGGCCTGTGCCCCACTTGCAAGGGCCAGAGCACGGAGTGCTTGACCAGTGAGTGTATCCCTTTTATAGATTGCACAGCCACCCCCACGTTTGCCTACACGATCCTCCCAGTATAGGGTGTAGCCAGGGAGGGAGACAAAGGAGTCAGGGGTGGACTTTGAAAACTAGGTTTCCACCAGTGCAATGACATCTGGTTTGTGCAGCATGACCCAGCATTGGAGGGTATCATATTTTTTCAATATGCTGCATATATTCATGGAGGCAATGCTCAGACCAGGGGACCCACCTGGTGGGTTGGTCTGGGTGGGGCCTGGGTTAGGATGTATATTGCCTGTTAAGAGTAGAAGGAGGGCCACGGCTCTGGCCAGGGAGCAGTGATGTGTGGGCTTCCAACGGGTACATGGGAATGGGGAGGAGACCTTCAGGGAACAGGGGATGGGTAGGGTTTGCCAGGTTGGGAAGGTGAGAATGATTAGCCACCAAAGGGAGCCTGGGTAGGTGGTGGGGAGGTACCCAGGGGATGGGTGCTGTGGGCCAGTGCACATGGTTAGTGTGGGGTGAGATCGAACTATGTCAGGGAGAATTGTTGGCACTGGTACCAGTGAGCCAGGGGAGATGACTGGCTGGTGGGACGAAGGTACTAGAAGGTAGATGAGGGGGAAGCATTTTAGGAGGAGGTGGACCAACATGGCTCTTGTGGTAGCAGTAGGGTAGAAATGTAGAAGTATTTAGGTTGTCTTCCAGAAAGTGTGGATACCACTTTGGATTAGTGGTAGTGACATAGACTCTGGTGGACAGGGTACAAGGTTTGAGTCTCTGCCAGGGCAGCTATAAAAAAGTGCCTGGGTGAAAGCAGTGAGCCATGTTCTAGGGGTTTGATGCAGGCTGGGTTGGGGCTGAAAACAGGAAGAGAAATAGTGACTCTTAGTGGTCACTGGGTGTAGCTTTGGAGGTGCAGTCAGGATGTAAGGCAAGCTGTGGGGCTGGGTGTTGGGAGAGTTGTGGACAGAGGTAGATGTAAGTTGTGGAGAAGAGAAGTTGCACATGAGGTTAGAGGGGTTCCAGGAAGTTGGGGGGGGGGGGGGGGGAGACAGATAGTGGAGCCTGAGGTGGGAATGTGTGGGTCCCTCTATTGGCTGGCAGGTATAACCTGCCAATGGAAAAGTGGGGACTTCATGCAGATTGACTGGATCAGGGTCAGTATAGGTAGAAGATCCCATCTTTTGGGATCTTGCTGGACTTCACATCCCAGGTCAATGAAGTTGTGATCACACAATTGGGTTACATCAGACCCCACATGGCCCTCAGGTATTTAGTGTGGGCTCTGTTCCATTTGAATTGGAGTTGAGGTCTCAGTGTTAAAGTAGTCAAGAAGAACTTTGGTTTTATCATCATTAATTTTGTATCCTGCCAGTTGTTCTATGATTTTGAGGGAATGCATTAAGGGAGGTAAAGATTGCTCCAGATTTATTATACAGAGAAGGAAGTCATCTATGTAGTAAGCAACTTTGTGTGTAAGCCATGGTGTGCGGTGCCTCCTTTTTGTAACCCACTACCTGGCTAGCCTAGGTTTGGGGAGAAAACATTTGCTCAGCATCAGGGCTAGGTTTGTACTTCTGGTCAGGGGTACCCAAGTAATTCCAGACACAGGAAGCAATAACTGAAAATGTCCAAACCAGGAGTGGGATTCTAAAGTGTGGCTTTTATTCACTTCAACACAAGAATAACAAAGCAAGCTGGACCCCCACAGGCTTCACTCACTGGAGATGCAGATTTACAGGGGTCAGAACACTTCTTCTTCATTACACAACAACCCTCAGGTTCTGAACACATCTGGGCTCACATGTCCAAACTGGTACTCTTACTCTTGGGTTCCCTGGCATGGCACCCTGGCCAGCACTAGGACACTTTTCCATATGGCATGGAGTTTGGTGGTGGCTCCCTCAACCACCCATGAGCGTTTTCTAGCTCTAAAGGGAAAATCTCATCCATAATCCCATGTCTGGGTACTTTCTGCAAACACTGGCCAAGTGCCTGGGAAAAAGCTATAGGTGCCCAAAGTGAATCCATAGAGGTAAACCTGGTTACTCCAGATGGGGGGGTCTCCCACCTCTTGTTCCCAAATCCATACCCAGCCATTCATTTGGAACAACGTGTTTCTTCAAACTCTTTGGTTGTAGATTGCTACCTCGAAATGTAAATCACATTTAACATTCTACTCTGAATTGAGATGGTGTCCTGACTCAAACAGTTCTGTTAGTGGCTATGTCCATCACTTAGACCCCCACTGTCTCAGATACTTCCAAGTCATACACAAAGTTAAAAACACTGTACTTGGCTAGTCTTCTCCTGACCCCACAGTAAGCAGTTACTTTTATAATACTCTGTCTTTGTGAAACACATGGGCTCTGTGTCAGAGCAGACTCACCATGGTTTGCAGGTGCCCCAGGGCTTCTCTCAAAGGACAAAACAAAATTCTCAGGTAACTCAGAACAAACTCTTGTCAGACAGCTTTTCCCATTCCCAGCAGGGCCAGGGAATTGCCCCTGCAATGCTGGATTCTTTCCCCCCATCCATCTGGGGATGGGGTGCTGGAACAACTCAGGGAGCAGTCTCTACCACTTCTGCTGGTATCTTCTGTGTTCTTCTCTTGGGTGAGAACACACTACTCTGTTTCTGGTGTAGCTCTATGACAGAGTTAGGCTCTGAGGGGCTGCGAACTGCAGCACACCTCCACCTTTTCTTGAGTCTGGCTGAAGACTGACTTTGAAATCCCCAACATTCTAACCTAATGTCCTGCTGCAGCATTCTACTGTGGTTTATGCTGCTGCAAAAATTCTATAGTGATGTCATCACTCCAGCTCA
Source organism: Neoceratodus forsteri (assembly GCA_016271365.2). Lineage (NCBI taxonomy): Eukaryota > Metazoa > Chordata > Ceratodontiformes > Ceratodontidae > Neoceratodus > Neoceratodus forsteri. Next base: position 279,257,156 of record CM028135.1, read on the forward strand.
GCTGAGACTGAGGACAGAATGAGACAGTGTGAAACCCATTTAATTGGCGTCTCACAAGCTGCCTTTCCCCTGCCTGTCACTAGTTCTAAGTTTGATTCTAGTGACCCTAGGTGACAAGGGGGTTACACCCACCCTCAGCCAGGAAAATGACTGTCTGCAGTCATTACTTACCCAGCCCAGGCCATCCTACCCTGTGTGCTACCTACAGAGAGGGGTGATCAGGCCCTCTCCTACCATGTGCTAGGCACAGGCAGGCAACACTAAGGGCCCAGAGGCCATTGGCTGATGCATCAGCCTCTACTCTACGATTTTGCTATGGTTACTTAGTGGCCCTGGTAGAATTGCCCAGACCATAGCCCTAATAGATCAGTACTGCTGCCCCTATGGCTGGTCAGGACCACAGTCTGTCTTTCCCCCTAACCCTCTAGGGAAAACCTACCTGACCAAAACCCAAAAACACAGGAGAACCTCCCCCCATCCTTGGACACCTGCAACCAAAACACAGGGAGCTAACACTACTCATTAAGCATTACCCATACACTTCCCTGCCTGCCACTAGTTCCAAGTGGGATTCTAGTAACCCCAAGTGACAAGGGGGTTACATGTGTATGACCAGCTATGGTTAATCCTGTGATTGTTTCCATCTGTCCAAAATACTGGGTCAGGTATTCCATGTACAGAGCAAATAAGTATGGGGATAGGGGACACCCCTACATAGTTCCCTGTGATGCCGGGAGATGAGATGAAAAAGAGTAATTAGCTTTAACTATCTCTTGAGAGTCCTGGTAGTGTCCTCTCATCGGGTACAAGAACTGGAGGAGAAAATTAAACTGAGATAGGGCCCCAAATAAGTAATTCTATGAAACACTATTGAATGCCTTTAGGACATCAAGGCTGAGTATAACCATAATAATGTTATTCTATGTTGTGTGTTCAACAAGCAGTAGTGTGTGTTTAACATTGTTGGCTATCTGTCAATTTCTAACAAGGCCAAATTGGTCGGGATCTATCATGGTAGGTACAATATTATCTAGTCAGTGCACTACCATATTAGTGAACAATTTGTAGTCTGCATTTAGGATGGCTACAAAGTGGTATGAGGTGACAGAGTGTGTTCTTTTTGTGACTTTAAAAGTGCAGAAATATTGACATAGTGCCATGGAGCCAGACAGTCAGCTGTTGTGAAACTTGAAGAAAATGTTTTTAATAACAACCCATGTGAGAGTTTTAAGGAGTGTTATAGAACTTCTCCTCCTATCTATCTAGACCCAGGGTTTTGCAATTTTTTAGGGCTCAGGTACCACTGACCAGTTCTTGTGAGAAGACTGGCTGAAGTACTGAGTCCTGCTGTTCCGGTATTAGCATGAGCAAGTTTATTGAGGAGAAAAAGGAAGATAAAGAAGTCTCATCTGTGGAGGTATCCTGTGTGTATAATGTGGTATAATAGTTTATCAGGATGTCTAGAATTTTGGTTGTTTTGTGAAACACCTGTCATCTGAGGGTTTTTAAGTGTTGTAATTGTGCTAATTTTTTATTATACCTAAGTCAGTGGGCTAGCAATGTTGCAGCTCTGGCTCCTCATTTATAGAAGAACTGATGCAGCCAAAGAAGTGCCTGTTCTGTCTGATACTTTAGCATATCCTGGATTTCATTTTTGGTAAGTGTAATGAGGCTCAAAAGAGAGTCATCTACTGTACAGGCATGTGTGCAAGTTGTAAAAATTAGAGTTTCTATTGTAACTTGAAGTTTTTCACCTCTTTTTCATTTTTGATTTGTAGCGTATGCCATTATTTCTCCTGGAGTACAATTTTCACTGTATCACATAGAGTAGGGGAGGAGATATGTGGGTCATCATTCTTTTTTATGATATGAAGGATCACAGCTTCTAGCATGCATTGGAGTTCCCAGTCACATAGTAATGATGGATAAAAGTGTTACTTGATGCTACAGTGTTCCTTTGGGATTGTTAAAGTTATTGTAATTGTAGCATGGTCCCAATAATAGTATTGGGCCAGTTTGGTTGTCTGTGACCCATTCAGTATTTTCAGGGGGTGATAAGAAAGTAATCTAATCTCAAATAACTATTGTGTGAGTTGGAATAAAAAGTTCAGTGCCTATCCCAGGGATTGAAGAACCCCCTGGCATCTGTATGGCCAGTATATTTAAGTAACATGCACAAATGTTTGTGCCATGAGAAGGAGGGTGGGGCTGGCAGTTACTAGTGTCCCTTGAGCATTTAAAATGGAAGTTGACATCACCCCCTATTAGCAAAGTCCCCTTTTACTTCATTTAGATAACATCCACTAGTTTCTGTATAGTGGATGCATTGCTCCCTGGGGGGTATATATACAGTAAATGATTAAGAGTTTTTTCATTTAGTGTGTCATTAGCTAAAGTAAGTCTTCTCTCTTGGTAAGCATATGTGGAATAAATCCAGAAGTGTGTTTTTGGGGAGAAGGATAACAGAGCCTCTTCTCCATACATTTTTAAAGGAAAAGCCTACAGTTTGGTCAAATACAAATTTTAGCAATGGTTGATGTTCTACACTATTCATGTGTGTCTTCTGGTAAAATTAAGTGTGGTTTCTGTTTCTTAAGCACTCTAATAATCTTTGCCCTTTATATCGAACTGGACAGACCATTTATATTCTGTGAAATAATGATAAAGGTTGACATTTGTTTACTGCCAACCTGGTATGAAGCTATATTCACCCCAGTTCTGTGTCACCTCTCAAAGCGCACAACTCGCAGTTCATCATTCAATACGTCATCATTTTGCATCTCATCATGGAACTGAAATATCTCCCACCTCAAGTCCATTATAACTTTGCAAGCCAGAACTGCACTGTTGCCTGGTAATGTACTTGGGGTCCTAAACATGGGAAAAACTTGAACTGGGGGGGCCAAGTTCCCATGGAATTTAATCCAAACTATGCCAAATGAACTCTGCAGAACAATCCTGGGGTTGGGTGATTTTCCAGGCAACATGAGCGCTGGCTGCACACAGCCTGTTGGGTATGGGGAAGCAAGTAGATGTTAGCTGGTGCTTACAAGGCAGGGGGTAGCTTATACATCACCCCTAGTGACAGTATTATTGGGGTACTCCCTGGGAGTGCATTGAAGTGTGTTTTACTGCAGGCTTCTGAAACCCAACTGGTCTCCAAAGGAGGGCTTGGATAATGAAAAATGGCTGATAGGGGAAATTGTTTAACCAGGAGAGGCACACTAAGCTGAAGCTTGATTCCAGGTGTGAAAAGGGAGCACAAGGAAGTTAAGTGACTTCCTCAGGGTTACACAGTATGCAAGTGCGGGCTGTGGGATTCAAACCCAGGTCTCCAGGCTTGCAGCTCAGAGCCTTAAACCACTGTGCCATACTGCCTCCTTAGTAGCCAAAGAAAAGAAAAGAAAAGAAAAGAAAAGAAAAGAAAGGAGGGAATAATAAAAACATTGACATTGGTGTCTGAGTCTGTCAACCATGGGTTCCCCTCTGACTAAAGATGGAAGTGGTAGTAATTAGCCATCTGAAGAAAGATGGAATGATTCTCATTGTGTAGGCTAATAGAAGTGTCCACATGGCATCAAGCTGTAAGGTCCTGTAAGGGAAGCAGTAAAATAAATATAGTGCTATAGGAAACATAAAGTAAAGAAAATGCATATGAGAGTTGGCAGTACCAGAAATGATAATAAGGTCCACTCTGAGACTGGATGTCAGGATTAGTGACAGGTAGCCTTCCCTTTGGTGCTGAGAGAATGTTTCACAGCTGTGGGTCTCACTTTGCACAGGACGACATCCTACTGCCAGTGCCATTTCTCTAATCTAATTTAGTGAACCATGGAGGGAGTTCAGGAGCAAGTCACCAGGGATAATACTTCAGGAAAATCCCCCCTTCTGAAGATACCATCCTGAAGCTCCCGCTGCATGGCAGGGGTCCGAAAATGTTCTTCCAGTACAACTAAAAAAACAACAAAAAAAACAACAAAAGAACACTAAGGAGCAACTGGTCCATACAAGCCTGTCTTTGTCATGCAATAGTCTCTTGGAAAATAGCGACTATTATGCTTTGCACAAAAGTCATTACAGTAAGGTGGAATTCAGCTGCAGCATGGTATCCCATGAAGTCCCAATTGGTTGTAGTGACTTGTAGGGGTCACAGGAGAACAAGAGCAAACCCTGGGTTGGGTGAAGATGGCACCCTCCTAGACTTAGAAAAATTCTCTTGTCATTTAGCTGATTAGAAGGTACTGAGTAAAAGATTTAGCAATGCTTTAAAGGGAGTATGAATGGTGTCACTGTCCCACCCCACTGCACACCACCCCCCAAGACAGCCTATAGAGATTTACTCTGGTCCAGCATGAGATGAAAAGATGTCTGGAGAAAACTATAGGTACATCATTTGGGGCGGGGGAATGCTGCAGCCACAAGCTCAGCTATGAGTGCAGCATCTCTTGCATGTGGCAGTCCCTCCCTTTGATATCACCATGGCTGTTGCAGTTAGGTTAGCACAGTAGTTAAGTCATAGGTGATGATGGGCAGTGGAGGTACAGCAGGGCCAGCAGTGTGGGCAAGGGGGCAGGCCTCCCACCAGTGGTCCACCCCGAGCCCCCACAGTCACTTGCTTAGTCTGAGACAAGAAGATGTCTCCAGTCTTTCCATTTCATTTCTTCCCAACTCCCCCTTTAATCTCTCTCAGTTGCAGTATGAAAGCTGACATGGTCTCCTCAGCATGTTGCTGCTGATGGGTGCCCTCTACAGCTCTGCAAGGTGGAGATCAATCTCCTAAGGTCGCAAAGGTGGAAGTCGTCTGTGAAGCATTAGGATGCCTCAGTTGGCAAGGTCTTTGGTAGCCTCCACAGCTGTCTGATAGATTTTCTGGGCCTCAGGGAACAGGAAGAATAGCTTGGCAGGGTAAGGATTCAAAAATGACAATTTATTATGCCACAAATGGTACATGAGGTGAAGGAACTCACACCTGCTTTTCATTGTCATTAACACATAGTCATTATCTACAAAAATACATGTTCAGTAGAAGAAAGTTTTCTACTGCCTTTTGTAGAATGGCTTCTTTCATTTGGAAAGAGAGAAAGAAGATCAGTATTGAGCGTGGATGAGCAGCCAGACATTAAGGTTTGAGGCCTAAGGCCCTATGGTGCACTTTATATTTAAGGAACAGTCTGTCGGTAGACTTGGGCAGTATGAAGGAAGCATCCATGGAGGACTGCGTGTCTGACCCTTCCAAGTCCTTGGGTATTCAATTCTCCAAGCCCTGCCTAATGCTCTATGATGGATTCTTTGTTTAGGCCAAGTGGAGAAAAGTTCTCTCCAGCTCAGCAATGCAGTGTGATCTGGTAGAGATCACTACTATATTCTGACAATCAAGCTCCTCGTCGATCTTGCACCCCCCCTCTTGTCCACACTCCACTGTCTCCACACCTCCTGCTTCCATCACCATTGATGCTCAGAGCACTCCCTCTATTGTGACTTCAGAGCCACACCTCATTAAAACACACCAGCAACATCAGGCCGACTCTACCACCTTCAACTAAACGGCACAAAAGGAATAATGCATTTAGGTCCTTCTTATGCACACTTAAGAAATTACTTTTCCTGCTTCTACTTTGCTCAGGCAACGTAGAGGTATACCCGGGCCCCCACTCCCTGATTAGCTCGCCAACAGAGTTTGAGGCAGCCCCAGGACTTAAAATAATGTTAGTTAACATCCTAAGCCTTGCAAAAAAATTGACCAATTACAAGCTTGGGCCCTACACACAAAGCCTGATCTCATCATTATCATGGAATCTTGGCTAAAAAAATCCAACTTGGACCAACAAGTTACCCTTCTGGGCTACAATCTTTATAGAGCAGACAGGGAATCCAGAGGAAGGGGAGTAGTTATCTACACAAAAACCAAATTCTCAGATAGTGACATTTACTGCAACACTAAACACAAGGAATACGAAACAGTTTCCCTAAAATTACATCCCCCTTCCACAGAATGCATCACTATTATAGGTGGTTATAGGCACACTATCGGCGGAACTGACATCTTCAACATCCTGAAATCACTAACTACCTCTGCTAACTCCAAAGTTTTAATCTTAGGGGATCTTAACCTGAATTGGCTCTCACATAAATCACATGCCCTCAAATCTCTCTGCGATGAACTGGGCCTCACCCAACTAGTGTCCAAACCCACTAGAACTAACAAGGTAAACACTGAGCGTGGTTCCATCCTGGACCTTATTCTATCTACCCATCCCCACAAAATCCTCCACACAGCAGTATTTCACAATGATATAAGCGACCATGGAATTGTAGTCTATACAGGGTCACAAAAAAAACCCCAGTAATCAGCCGAAGTTTATAACCAAACAGTCATTCAGAAAATTCCATACATCTAACTTCCAAAGTGACCTTAGAAAGGTTAGGTGGCAGAACTTATACCTCGCTACAGCATCGGATGAGGTGGTCACAGTCTTAAATGATAACCTTAACCACCTAGCAAATAAACATGCATCGGTTATCAAAGTCAGGACACGGAAGATCTCTCATCCTTGATTCTCACCAGAGCTCAAGTCCACTCTCTCTGCACGTGATAAGATATGGCCGCCAGGTTTCCCCCGTGGGCGGCGGAGCTGCTGAAGGCACCAGTGCGGTCACGAGGGCTAGCTGTTCAAAGCCCTCCCCACAGCCACTGAATTTCCCCCATGGACAACGGAGCTGCTGAAGGCACCAGTGCGGTCACGAGGGCTAGCTGTTCAAAGCCCTCCCCACAGCCACCAAATTTTCCCCATGGACAATGAAGCTGCTGAAGGCACCAGGTAGCGATCCCAGATTACAGCTGCTTCAGGGAGCTGCGCTACAGAATTTTAAACTTGGCACCTTTTTTCTCCCACATAGAGTCTTGACTGTGCCTTTGAATTTGCATCGGTGGAGCAGGGCTGCTGTTAGTTTGTACTCATAGCACTCTGCCTCCTAAGCTGCCCGAAATTGTAATAAAAAAAAAAAAAAAATTTAGTATTGTAAAGGGAATAGTGCCATACAGCTCAGGACTTTAAGGGGAACCGAGCTGTACTGCCTGCACAGTAATCAAGAACTGCAACACCAAAGGGGTTTCAGAGCTTTACTGCCGTGCACCTTATACTGATTAAGAACCATAGCATTAAGGGATAGAGCTGCACTACCATTTCACTCTAAAACAGGCACTAATTCACCCAGGGGAACTGAGCTGTACTGCTTCTATGCTAATTTGTAACTGAAATCTGCATGTGTAAGATCTCCCACCCAGCTAAGCCGCCGTGCATTAGTCTGTTTAAAGCAAGCCTGAAACCCATTGTATTGTACAGCCTGTATTCACTGTTTTTGTGATAATCCTGTAATTTTAAACTGCTGCACAGAAGTAATCTAGCTCCTCCTCCCTACCTACCTACCTCTATTTAATAGATGCCTTTTTTGTCCCTTCCTGCAGTGCGGTCGCGAGGGCTAGCTGTTCAAAGCCCTCCCCAGAGCCACGGAATTTCCCCCGCGGACAGCGGAGCTGCTGAAGGCACCAGGTAGCGATCCCAGATTACAGCTGCTTCAGGGAGCTGTTGCCCCACCTGCGCTACGCGCAGGCTCTCCACCGCCCCCACCACCACCCTTAGTGAGCTCCTCCTTATATAGTGTTGACCTCGTGAGCTTCTAAACCAATCAGCCCACTTTCTCATTAGCTCCTTATATTATTCAGCCACTAGTGGCCACCTCAGAGCGGATTTCTATCTACTACTGTGTAATTAATAAAAATATAAAAAATGCAGTTTCTCACACTAACAATTATTATGCTCTGCCTCACCTTATCCTCCCTTCCACCTTCAACCCATCCTATTCTGCCTGATTCATTGCCACTTCTTCCTACAGTTACCAAGCCACCCCTCCACTCCTCCTCAGCACTAGAGGACCACAACTGGTCCCATTGGCACAATTGGTCCCTGGGGGCCTCTATCCTCCCTCCCTCATTCCATGCTGAGAAGCCTTCCCTATTTATCCCCCTCTACACAGACCCTAAGACTAACTTACTTACTCCCAGCCACTCCACTCGACGCAGGATATCTCCAAAGACCATGTGCTTATTAAGGCACACCCTGGCTCTCCTTCTCCTTACAGCTGGGGACATTGAACATAACCCAGGACCAACTGTAACCATAGCTGCTCAACTCCACGCATCAGCTATGCACCTCCCTAAAGGTCTTAAGATTGTCCACCTAAACATATGCAGAATCCTAAACAAAATAGCAGCCCTACAAACCACGGTCCTTGCCCTTCGCCCTGATATTGTAATCATCACTGAATCTTGGCTGAAGCCACACAACCGGGATGTTGAATTCTCAATACCTGGTTTCTCCCTAATCCGCCAAGACAGACAGGGCAGAAAGAAGGGTGGCGGCACTGCCATGTATATCTCCTCCAATCTCCAGTTTTCCATAATCACCCTGACGGCTTCCATACAATCTATAGATTCCCTCCTAATCAAAATCCCCCTGCCCCATTCCATCCCAGTATACGTAGCAGGGTGTTACTGCCCACCTGAAACACCACTGGGTTGCATTCTTGACCATCTTGGCAACCTGAGGGCCCATATAGAAGGCGGTGAACTTCACCTACTTGGGGATTTCAATCAGAACTGGCTAGGCAGCGCAGCCTCCAAATCGCGACACCAAATAAATGCCCTAAATTTGTCCCAGCAAATAGCGGAACCCACTCGCCTAAACCACAAATCCAACAAACACACACTCCTGGATTGGGCTCTAACTACCCACCCTCATCGGATCGTTAAACCTGGCCTACTACCTGACTCCCTTAGTGACCACCATATGATTTATATGGTGCGTAAAATCTTTTGACCCATGGCCCCCCCACCCCGCACGCTTCACAACAGAGTTTATAAATCCCTTGATCTGACAGCTCTCCTAAACGACCTCACCAGCATTGACTGGTCTTTCATCCCTAGGGCCACCTCCATGGACGAGGCCCTGAAATTTTTTTACACTAACTTCCACAATCTGGGACCTCCATGCTCCACTCAGGAGATCCTGAGTAAGAGGATCCCACTTACCATGGGTAACAACTAACCTTATGGAACACCTACGAGCCAGAGACTGTGCCTGGAAATCTTTCAAGGCCACAGGTGGTCAAACGGCTCAGCAACACTACTGGTTGCTAAGAAATGCCTGTACAAGACTCATTCGACAGGACAAATCAAATTACTTTAAAACTGCGTTCAATAATAACCTCGCTCACCCTACTCAATTCTGGAAGTCAATAAAATCCCTTCTTTCCCTTCCGGCCCAACCCCCTACTCCCACTCTTAACATTGAAGGGAAAATCATCATGGATCCTAGCTTGGTAGCCACTGAGTTTAATTCATATTTCTCCTCCACTGCTTCATCCCTACTCTCCTCCCATCCCCATCCCCTGTCCATTTTTCCCCCTACTGTACCTGCCCCGGCCTCCTTCTCTCTCTGCCCAGTCTCACCTGGCCAGGTGCTAAAAATACTGCAGTCACTCAACCCATCCAAAGATAAACATCCATCGGGCCTTGATTCCAAAATGCTCCTGCTCTCAGCACCTACCATAGCCCACCCGCTAACCTTGCTTTTTAACCTGTCATTTAAACTCAGGGCAGTCCCCAACTCATGGAAACAAGCCACAGTCATTCCCCTACCCAAAGGAGGGGACCTCTCCTCACCATCCAACTACGGTCCTATATCCCTGATCCCCATCCTAGCCAAAATTCAAGAGCGCCTTGTCCTCTCCCAGCTCCACCACTACCTTGATACCATATCATTCTTCACCCCCTACCAGGCTGGCTTCAGAAAAAATCACTCCACCACCACCTCCCTCCTTCGCCTCACTAATGCCATCCTCACGAGTATGGACAAAGGGGAAATAACTGCTGCCATATTTATAGACCTGGCAAAAGCTTTCGACATGGTCTCCCACACCCTGTTGCTGGCAAAACTCGCTCAGGCTGGACTGTCAGAAAATGCAAATAACTAGTTCCACTCATACCTGACAGACAGGTCCCAATCAGTCCGCATTGGTTCGGCTAGATCCACCTCACTCCCTGTCACCAGTGGGGTCCCCCAAGGGTCTGTTCTCGGCCCTCTGTTGTTCTCTATTTTTCTCAATGACCTGCCTTCAGCCTGCCCAAAAATGGCCATCCATATGTACGCAGACGATACGGTGCTGTTTGCCTCTGGCCCTTCCACTAGTGCCCAGTCAGCCTGCCTACAGAAGGATTTCGACTCCATCCAACGATGGTTCATCTCAAACCAATTATTCCTAAACTCAAAAAAAAAAGTCTCCCTCACCTTCAGCTCCCGGTCCAAACTAACCCGGCTTACTACACCACCTACGTTCTACACTCTGGATAGCTCCCCACTAGAGGCCTGCACCTCTTATCGCTATCTCGGTACTTGGCTAGATCAACATCTTGACTTTTCAGCACATATTGATGCTCTACACAAAAAATTGCATCCCATGTTGGGAGCCCTCTACCGGAACATAAATTGCATACCTCTACCAACCTGACAAGCAATAGTCCAAAAAATGATCCTCCCTATTATTGATTATGGTGATGTTGTCTACTGTGCCACCTCCCAAACTTCCCTAGCTAGGCTCGATCCCCTATTTAACTCACTCTGCTGATTCTCGCTGGACCATCCTCCCAACACCCACCACTGTGTCCTCTACCAATCCTTGGACATCCCCTCTCTACACAACAGAAGATTGCTTCACTGCGCTAGAACCTCTGCTAAGTTCTGGTCACAGACACTCCCTTCCTACCTGTCATCCTCCCTAACTGCCCTCTCCCCACCTACCTACTCACTCTGAAACATTCACGCTAGGCTCCTGCACATTCCACACAGATTCCCCCCATCCGGCAAGGCTGCTTTCAGCTTCAGGTTGCCCAAATTATGGAATTCCCTGGCAGCCGATATTAGACACTCCACAAGTACTCCCCAATGAAATGCCCTTCTCAAAACGCACTTCTCTACCAACTGTACCTGTAACCCCCACCCCTTAGCATCCCCCACACTTCATAACCTTCCAGCTGTTAGCACCAGTCTGGTTCTCATTGTCGGTCTGTACCTTGTATTGAAATGTAAAAAGAATTTGTACCTACGCAACTGTACTATAACTGCTTCACCCACTGCTTGCTTTAAACACATTATGTATGGTTGTTTCTGCTGTATTACTGTACCATTGTAACTCCCTACCCCCAGGGCGCATCTGGAATCGAGCGGTACTCTGCTCAGCATGCCTTCCTGGTAAATCTCTTAAATAAATAAATACCAAGAGTCCAGTAGATTGGCAGGCCTTCAGAACTGTGAGGAATGCCTGTGTCAAGTACATCCACTCCACCAAAGCCAATTTCTATGCTACCAAACTGGAACAGGCTAAAGGGGATACCCAGAAAATCTGGAGGATCCTGAAGTCAATCAAAGGGAAACCGGTGGCCTCACCATTACCTACTAAGATCACCAAAAGCAATGAGACTGTTGAAAATAGTAGCCAAATCCTCAAAGAATTTAATTCCCACTTTGTCACCGCTGGGCTAGCATTTGACTCATCCCCTTATGCTACACATGTAAATAGACTGGCTGACTCGAACACCACCCCACCAGCAACAACTTGTCCCTTTCAGCTTCACCCTATAAGTTTTAAAGAAGTTGAAGATGCCCTTTTGAATCTAGATACCAAAAAAAGTGCAGGGGATGATAGACTCGAACCACTCTTCTTAAAACTCGGGTTTCCACACCTCACTGCCCCTATCCTTCACATCTTCAACCTTTCTATTTCTTACTCTACTGTCCCATTGTGCTGGAAGTTAGCTCACATCCTTCCGCTATTTAAATCGGGTGACCCATGTGATCTAAATAACTACAGACCTATCTCGATTCTACCTGTCCTCTCCAAAGTTTTGGAAAAACTGATTTATGCCCAACTAAAGCGGCACATGGAAACCTTCTAACTCCTGAACCCAGCCCAATCTGGTTTCCGCTCTAACCATAGTACTGTTACTGCTCTCGCTAAAGTATCCAACGATTGGCTGTCCACTATGGATTCAAAGTTCAAGGGTGCTGTCTTCCTAGATCATAGCAAAGCCATTTGATACAGTAGACCACTCCCTAATCGAATACAGCCTTGCCAATATAGGTGCTACTCCAATGACCATATGGTGGTTTAGCAGTTATCTTCCGGGGAGGATGCAAAAAATCAAAGCCGGTGGCACGTTCTCCTCCTCACTACCAATCACTAGAGGAGTCCCACAAGGCTCCATCTTAGGTTCCATTCTCTTCTCTTTATACATTAATGACCTTGACCATCACATATCCAAATCAAAACTCCACTTTTTCGCCAATGACACGGTTCTTTATACATAGCACGTATCCCTATCTGAGGTTAGGGATGTCCTTCAAGCTGACTTTGCCCAATTCAAGGCCAGTCTCATTAACGCCAGACTTCTTCTAAATGCTAAGAAAACCAAAGCCATGATCTTCTCTTCTAAAACAGTGCCCTTCTTACCTTCCTCCCTGCCGAAGGAGTTTATAGTTACCTCCCTAGGCGAGCCTCTGGAAGTCACTCCGAAATTTAAATACCTCGGGTTCTGGATTGACAGTAAGCTCACCTTTTCAGAACATCTGGATGACCTTGCTAGAAGACTAAAAGTACGTTTAGGCTTCCTGTTCCTTAATAGGTCACTTTTTCCACTCGATATTAGAACCAGACTTGTACAGGCCACGTTCCTCCCGCTTCTAGACTATGGGGATTTAATTCACACCTCGTCTTCAACTTCAAATCTAAAGAAACTGGAAATCATTTATCACTGTGCCCTGTGCTTCATCATGAACTCCCCGAGACGGTCACATCACTGAGACTTGTATTCAGCGTGAAGTTGGACGTCTCTCACTACCAGACGTATTCTCCATGTTGGCACCTGGACCCTAAAGCTCCTACTCAACAAACTCCCTAGCTATCTAACTTCCCTTAACCAGACCAGCCACATTACCTACTTGCTCAGGAACCTAGACTTTATAAAGCTGAAGGTGTCAAAAACCCGCACTACTCTTGGCAAACGGGCCTTCTCTGTCACCCTCCCACTATCTGGAACCAGCTACAAATGTCCCTGAAACTACCCAAGCTAGTCTCTCTTAGCATCTTCAAAATGATATCTAATGCAAAAATAAAAGATGTATGTAGCTGTCACTAAAACTTGTGTTGCTAGGAATTACCAAGTCCTCTGGTCCAAAATGTCAGCACCAGTATCTTTTGTAAGAGTGTGGTGACTTGTGGTAGGCGATACGGAGCACTATTGCACACAAGTATAGGATTAGTACTTAACTTCTGTAATAAACAATTACTGTATGTAGTATCAGTCTTGTTTGTATGCATGTAACAGGACCTCCTTGTGAATGAGCTTGCTCAATGGAGTTTTTCCTGCAATAAACTTGAACTTGATGCTCATTGCTGGTTAGTCTGGCATTCTCAGAATCTGTGTCGGCTCTGTCTGTGGATTAAGATTCCTTGAATTCAGCTCTGAATGCCTTAAGTTTGAGCAGGATTTCATCAAGTTTCTTCGTTGTTGCTTTTCATGCTGAGAATGGCTGGTCGGAGGTCAGGGTTGGTACCCCGCTGGAAAGAGGGTTGAGTCTGACTGCTCTTCTGCTGATCCCTCTGCATCCATGGATAGGGCTTCATATTTATTTCATGATGTCTTTATCCTTGGTAAAATAGACTTCTTCACTATTAGTAGACTAGGTATTTTTGGTAAAATAGACTTCTTCACTACTAGTTGACTAGGTATTTTATTAATTAAGCTACTTTAATGAAGTTGAATTGTAGCCAGGGGAGAGCTTCCCTGTCAAGCAGCCATTCACCAGAAGATGTCACCAGAAGTCCTCAGGTAAATATGTTTTGCTAATTGAAAAGTGCTAAATATGCACCCACCCACCTATGGAGATGGGTGTGAGATGTTTTTTTTTAAACATAAAATTGTGAGCTGGCCTGCTGGTGCAGCAGTAACGCTACCGCTTGCAATGCCAGCGACCTGGGTTCTGTAGTGAGCCTAGGTTGCTGGAGGGCCAGCCAAGGGGGGAAGGATTGAGCACCCGTAGGGCTACTCACCTTCTCTGGGGAGGGTGGGCTGCAGTTCTCACTGCTATACTGCCACCTGGGTGACCATGGGTGGTGGTGCAGCTGAGCTGAGGATACAGGAATGCAGGAAGGGGCAGACATTGGTAGAGGGCCCGAAGCGAAGGCATATCTCCATGTGTCTTCTTTTCATTGGCCCTCCTCGAGCGCCGCTGTCTGCAGGGGTGGGACCAGAAAACATGGAAAAACACCCCATGGCTGTGCTAGGAGATGGGCCCCTGCACCGGTGACAGAGGAGGAACTTGAGGAGCAGCTCCGAGTGTTCACTCCACTGAGATACAGAGGGGCTGGGGAAGTCTCCTCTGCCCCCCCCCCCGGGTTTATCCAGGATGCTTGAATGGATCTTGGAGTGGGCACTTGATGGGAGCAGGCATCCTCTGGTCCTCCAGGCACATCCAGAGTGGACGCATTGGAGACCTCAATGGAAGGGGCAGCCATGGCGATGGAAGGGAGCATAAATAGTAAGTAAAAACATGAAATTGTGGGTGCTTAGGGGTGGGAATGGGATTGGAGCAGAGGATGTGTAGCGCTCCAAGTGTTGGGGGGGGAGTTCAGAAGTGGTCCTGGGATAGTTACTGGCCTTTTATTTGGAATCCCATGTCAAGACAGTACTACATGTAATGCTCTGTTTAAACAGGGATTGTGGGTCATAGCAATCCAGGGCTGGCCCTGTCAGGCCCTCATATATAAGAGTAGTTTAAATAGATTTACAAAATGGCCAGAAAGAAACCTGGAACTTATTTAGACAAACATGTCACTTGACTGTGCACTAAAATTCTAACAATGCATGTTTGAGTGCATGGTCTTATTATGTGAAAAAGCAGACTTACTAGAAAAAAAATCAGTAAACCAAAATACTAAACCAATATCACACGACACAAGTGCCATCTTGTAATTGCTGTAATTTACTACCATAACATAAACAAGTGCTGGTCAGAGCCACCATGACTGCTGCAGAGCAGTGACTCTGAGTCAAAGAGTACTTGGACCTCCCACTGCAGCTGACACCATACTTGTGTGATTCTCATGTCTACGCAGTGAGGGGTAATCACTGTGTATGCACGAGACTGAGCCTGCCATGCCCAAGATGGCCACTGTAACATAGGTGCGCATGTGTAATTCTCATGCTTGCGCACTAAGCTCACAGCAACCATCTTGGGCATGGTGAGCTAATTGTTCCACCTGAAACTCTGGAAGTGACAGCCAGGCAAAAATAGTGCCCCTATGGAGGGGAAGGGGGAGGCTTGGGGGTTGTGTGGCTACGGGGAGGGGGGGGCGCACTGATGGCAGATAGATTACTGGAATTTTCCCACAGCACTGTAGAAGCTCATGACTGAGGAATCCAGTCATGTGTTTCCACAGTCCACTTTCTGTCTCCTAGAGCTTGCAAAACATCTACAAGGCTCTGCCGAGGCAGCCGTAAAAATGGAACATTATTTAAATGTCGTGCTGTATTTTTTAAAAGCACAGGTCAGTACCAGTCTCCCACAAGATCCTTAACAATTGCCGACATGTTTTCAAATTTACTTATTTCCTGAGTCAAGATTTTTCTTTTATGCGGACTGTATTTCAGAGCCAGTGTTCTGGTGGCCAATCCTGCCCCACTCCCAACAGCCCACATAAACTATCACAAATTATTTACTGGAAGCCTGACTAATGTATTTGAATTTACTGCAGTAAATATGAACAATTACTCACACAAATTAGTGAGATTGATTGGGAATACAAAGGTATTGAGAGCAGAAACATGTCCAACCAAGCAGAAGCAGCAACAGCACCAGTGAGTGTAACAGTGTAGTCCATGTCAAGAACTCATGCTGAAGGCTGCAATCACCTGTGGCTTCTCTTGGCACATCCTGCCTGCCCCTAGGAGTCCAAGTTTTGGCAGCAAGGTTATCACTGCCTTGATCAGGCACCCCTGCTAAGGACTGCAATCACTGGTGGCTCCTCTTGGCAGATCCTGCCTACCCCTATGAGTCCAAGTTTCAGATGCAGGGTTACCACTGCCTTGATCAGGCACCCCTGCCGAGGACTGCAATCACTGGCGGCTCCTCTTGGCACATCCTTCCTACCCCTAGGAGTCCAAGTTTTGGCTGCAAAGTCACCATTGCCTTGATTAGGCACTCCTGTTGTGGACTGAAATCACTGGCGGCTCCTTTTGGCACATCCTGCCTGCCCCTAGAAGTCCAAGTTTCGTCAACAAGGTATAATCAAGATGCTGCTCTGTTTGATAATCTGACTCAGAGCTACTCTCCTTCCATTCAAACTTGATGTTTTTTCTTGGGCATCTTAGACTCAGGCTGTAATTACATAGCATGCCTGTATTCTTTCTGTCTCTGATTTAGACTGCTTTAAAAGATTTGCACTGTTTTATTATTTAATGGTATACTTTTAAACTGCTTTGAAAACTGCATTACATGCAAAATTGAATCCCTTCTGTCTCCTTCCTTCTTGCTTACTGGTAGAGATTTTGACTGCTTTAAAAGTACAGCATTTTTATTATTTAATGTGCACTGTTCAAAGTTATTAAAAAACTCAGCATTTCATTCTAGACTTTAATTCCTCCTGTCTCCTTCCAGCTTTGCCTCACTGACCTTGGTCTGTCTCCCCCCACTGCCCCCGATTTAACTGATTTTTCTCCCGTTGATCTTCTTTTGTCTTCTAGCTGCTCCTTTATGCTCCATTTTAGTTAAATTAACCCTTACCCTCTCTTCCCACGCAGATCGCCACTGCCTTGATCTGGCACCCCTGCTGAGGACCGCAATCACCGGCGGCTCCTCTTGGCACATCCTGCCTGGACCTAAGAGTACAAGTTTCGGCCTCAAGGTGTAATCAAGAAACTGCTCCATTTAAAAATCTGACTTGGAGCTACTCTGCTTTCATTCAAATTTGGCACTCTTTCTTGGGCAGCTTAGACTCAGGCTGTAATTACACAATGTTCGTGTATTCTTTCTGTCTCTGATTTAGACTGCTTTAAAAGATCTGCACTGTTTTATTATTTAACTGTGTTCATCCCACTGGTGCCATGTGCTGGATCCCCACCTACTTCACACTCTCCCACCCTATCTGGACAGTTTGCTTTATAGCCCAGAGAAGTCACATGACGTGTGAAATTGTGCTTTATAGCCCAGAGAAGTCACATGACTTGTAAAATTGTGAATAACTAAGTACATGAGTTCCACTTAGCAGGTTATAAAATTTGGCCACCAGAGGGCCACCTTGTTACTTTAGCTAAACAACACAGAAAATTCTACTTCCAGTGGAGAAGATATATAGTTCTTCTTATTTCTCTTATCTACTTCCAGTGCTATTGTATATACAGTACCTTTTACTATACCCCATTAGCCAATTGTTCCCAATAATCCCTAATCTCTTACTCCACTCTCACTGTAAGTGCTTCCCTCCCCAAAATGATACCCCTTCTTGGCCCCTTCTGCTTCTTGTTCTTACTCTACCTATTCCTCCAGCTTTTCCTTCCACTCATCACAAGCACAGTGTTACACCACTCACCCCCCTTTTCTACCTTTTCTCCCAACCCTTACGTTTATTCTGGCAATCACTCCTGCACTCCCTCTTTAAATCTGGTCCTATTTTCCTCGACTACCTTCTTCATCTGTATTCTCAATGCCTGGCTACTTTGCCTTTCTTCACCTACTAATCTCTTACTCCCTTTCTTCACACTCTTCCCTATCACCTCTTAAATCCTCACCTCTTCACAAATGCCCTAAGATTCACTACCTCATTATATTCCTCCTACTACTTACATCAGGCAATATCCACCCCAACCCTGGGCGTGCCACCCTTAACACCTCACCTGCCTCCCCTGCCTCAAACATTCCCAACTTTCGAGACCCCTCTGTCCTCCCAAATGGTTGAAAAATCCTCCATTTGAACATATGTACCCTATTAAATAAAACTGACCTTCTGAAAACCTTGGTGGTATCACTCTCTCCTGATATACAAATTGTAACTGAAGCATGGCTCAGTGACAAGATTCCCGGTACTCCATCTCTATCCTCAGCTACTCCATCTCCAGGCAAGACTGTGCCGGTTGGGGTGGTGGAGTGGCAATATATACCCTGACCTCACTACAATTTACCATCATTCTATCTTCCTTCCTCCTTCCCTGCATCTTATGAAGTACTAACTGTTCATATTTTCTTGCCCTTCACCATCCCAGTCTTCATAGGTGGTATCTGTCACAAATGGACTCCACAGGTCAGGCCCTCTGCTCCCACAGTGCCAACCTCAGAGTGCCATTGTGTGAACAGGTAACAGACAGGGTAACCCTACTGTCTGCTTTTGAGTCTGAATCACCTTTAGTCTCAAGTTCTGGGTGGATTCAAACTGTGAATCTTATGCTAGTATACCCAAATGTACAGGTTCAGATAATATTCTCTTTGGGGGGTGGGTGCAATATATCTTTCACCTAAGGGCACCTAACCAGGTATCCAAAATGAACCCTTTAAACTCTGTAAGAGACCTTAGGTATATTCTTACCTTTTCCCAGTTTATTAACACCATCAAGCCCTTCAAACAGCTATCAGACTTAACCACTTATACATCACATGCAAAAAGAACTTGGAAGACACACCCCGACAGTATCTTAAGAAAATGTACTTTACTAAAAGATGATAAAAATATGAAAAATGTAAACACATAACAATATCAAAGAGCTCACAATCACATAAAAGAACAAGGGGAAAATGACAAAGCAAAACTCCTACAACAATACATTTAGATGTTTGCTATCTAAGGTATTAATTCAGAAAGTGCATTTTAAAGTTAGATCAGAGAGCTGTGCCTCTCTAGAGTCCCAAAATGATATATCCTACATTTCAGACACAAGTATCTGTTTAAACTCTGTGTCTCCACACCCCTTATTTGAGTCATTTAGCTCCTCCTTTTGGAATATAAAATTACGAAAAATAATTTCCTATCAGGAGGTATTTTAAATAATGTGACTTCAGAAGAAAAGACATTTCCTAAATTATGACATTCTTTAATCAAGCCCTTTCCTTTGAACTGGTGGCTGGTTCCTGTTTTCCCAAGGAGATCAAAGGGTTTTATGATGTTTTAACACATTGCTGTTATCAATAGGTTCCTCTAGGAAATCATAAAAGTTTATTAGGCTTATCCTCTGGCAGATGGCCAGAGCCTTAATTTAGAACAGAAAGGAAACTCTAAGTTTCCCCCTTACTGGTCAATTTCATACATCATCTGGTAAGTTTACATATCCTGTAGCTTCACTGAAACCTGTGGGGGGGGGGGGAGCACCCATGAAAGCACAGGCTGTCTTAAATGAGACAACCACATACTATATTTTTATATTACAGATATCATGCAATAATCATAACCAGCTGGCCAAGCATCACAATCCTCCCCCACCTAGACTGAATTTGAGGGCTCTATCCCCTGCATGGGATGAGCTTCCTAAGTCAGTTCACTCCTCATATAGGCACGACAACCATCTGCATTCTAATTGGTCGCTCCAGCCCTATGTAAGATCGTTATGTCATACCCTTGCCAGGCAAGATTCCATCTTAATTGTCTACCATTAATGTTTCCCATTTGTGTCATCCAAACCAGGGGGTTGTGGTCAGTTTGTACCTCAAAATGCTGCCCATATAAGTATGGCTCTAATGTCTTTAGGGCCCACACTATGGCAAGACACTCTTTTTCCACAGTAGAGTAAGCCTGTTCCCTGGGAAGTAATGTTTTACTCGGGTACACTACAGTGTGATCTTTCCCTTGGTTGAATGTCTGACTCAGTACTGCCCCAATGCCCATGTCTGAGGCGTCAGTCTGGACTATAAAGGGTATGCTATAGTCAGGACTTGTCAACACAGGAGCACTGTACAGTGCCTCCTTCAGTCTGGTAAAGGCTTTTTTCACAGGCTGGTTCCCAGGTAATTTTCTTAGGCACCTTTTTCTTTACCAGGTCAGATAGTAGAGCAGCCAGGGCACTGTAATTGGGTACAAATTTCCTATAGTACTCTGCTGTCCCTAGAAAACTCCTGACTTGCTTCTGCATTTCTGGTCTGGGCCATGCCTTGATCACCTCTATTTTTACTTGGTTAGGATGGAGCTGTCCCCAGCCTACAACATGCCCAAGGTATGCCACTTCAGCCATGGCCACCTGACACTTCCCAACTTTGACAGTGAGCCCGGCCCTCTGTATCCTGCCCAGCACTTCCCAAAGGTAGGACAGGTGTTCCTCCCAGCTGGCACTAAAGATGGCAATGCCATCCAGGTACACCATGGCGTACTCCTCAGCACCATTTAACACCTGGTTCACCAACCTTTGGAAAGTGGTTGGGGCGTTCTTCATTCTGAAAGGCATGACTTTAAATTCAAATAAGCCTATCAGAGTGATGAAGGCCAGCTTCTCCCTAGCTCTGTCAGTTAACTCTACCTGACAATACCGCTTTGTCAGGTCAATAGTCATAAGGTAGGTCGCCCCTTCCAACTTGTCCAGGATTTTGTCCGTCCAGGGCATCGGGTGGGCATCTGACTTCATGACTGCATTCAGTCCATGTTAGTCCGCACAGAAATGAATAGAGCCATCTGACTTGGGCACAAGGACTATGGGTGAGGCCCAGGGGCTGTGGAATCTCTGGATTATCCCTAAATCCAGCATTTCCTCCACCTCCCTCCTAATGTCCTTTTGCACAGCCTCTGACACTCGATATGCTGTCCGCCATATAGGCGTCTGTGTCCCTGTCTCTACATCGTGCGTCGCTAAGGGGGTTAGTCCAGGCTCGGTGCTAAACAGTGGTGCAAAGTCTGCTAAAACCTCCCTTACTTCCTGGATCTTGTCTGGGGCCAGCTGGGGTGGCAATTTAACTGCCTCCACAGAGGACTCCCACTTGCTTTCTTTCAGCAAGTCCAGAAGGGGGTCTCCTTTGTTCATTCTCCTCCCCAGGACTACATACTGCAAACACCATGTCAGCCCTATTAGCATATGGCTTCATCATGTTGACATGGTACATTCTTTCTGTATGTCTTCTGTCAGGTAACTCTATGATATACAGTAGTTCATGTCATTTACCTTTCTAACTACTTTGTAGGGTCCTGCCCACTCAGCCTGAAGCTTGTCTTCCCGGACCGGGATAAGGACCATGACTTCCTGACCCACCATGTATGAGCGAGTTGTGGCTCTGCAGTTGTACCACACTTTTTGTTTCTGTTGGGCAGCTGACAGGTTGCTCTAGGCTGTCCCCATAAGATCCTTCTGCCTTTCCCTAAACCTAAGGAAGTAATCCACTATGGGAGTTCCCTGGGTGGTGTGCTTGCCTTCCCAGTCCTCCCAGATCAAGTCTAGGGGCCCACGTACCTGGCGTCCATATAAGAGCTCAAAGGGGGAAAACCCTCTCGACTCTTGGGGCACCTCCCTGTATGCAAACAACAGGTGGGGAAGGTATTTCTCCCAGTCCCTCCCATGCTGTTCAGTAAACACTTGGAGCATTGACTTCAGGGTACTATTAATTCTTTCCACAAGCCCATTGGCTTGCGGGTGATAAGGTGTTGTGTGTCTCCACACCACCCCACACCTCTCCCACAAACATTTCATCAGGTCCGACATGCAGAAACCCCTTCGATCAGTGATAACCTCCTTCGGAAACCCAACATGGGAGAAAATCCAGAGTAAGGCATCTGTCACTTTGTCTGTCCTCAGTGAGGATAGGGTAACTGCCTCTGGATACCAGGTGGCATAATCCACCACAGTTAGGATGAACCTTGTCCCTGAGGAGCTAGGGGTATTTAAAGGCCCCACAATATCCATTCCCACCCTCTGGAATGTCTCTTCCACTATGGGCAATGGAATTAGGGTGGCTTGGGTTTTCTTACCTGCCTTCCCATTTCTTGGCACTGGTGACAAGACCTGCACTACTCCTTCACCTGCTGGGTGAAGTTGGGCCAATAGAAATTCCAGACCCACTGCTGCGTAGTGCTCATGATTCCCAGATGACCAGACTAGGGAATATTGTGTGCAATCTTGAGTAACAGCTCACGGTACCCCTGGGGAATGACAAGCTGCCTGCCTATCACCCATTCCTCTGTCTTAACATCCTGAATAAACACCAGTCCATTGTCCCAATAAACTTTATATTTCATATCACCTCCCTGTGCTCTGTCAGAGTCTGCCCAAGCCCTCAGCTTCTCTAGAGAAGGGTCACTTTTCTGAGTAGCTGCAAACTCCTTACATATTCCCAAGGCATGGGACAGGTCCCCTTCAGTCTCTAAACTAGGGTCCCTAGCTCTAGCGTCAAGGCACTCAGGATCACTGTCATCTCTAACCATATGACAATGGGTCACCCCCTCCTTCTTCGGAGTAATCCTCCATAGCTATGTGGTTAACTGCTACTGGGGACATTTCTACCCCCTTTTCATTAGTCTCCATATCAGGAGACACAGGCTGGGGAACCAGCCTCCCAGTGGTTTTCTCAGTGGCTTCTATGGGGTCCAGGGAACTACAATTTCCCCTTCCTGTTTGGCTACGGTAACTGCATGCACCATCCCCTGTTTGAGATTGTCACCAAGGATGATGTCAACTGCTAAAGTTGTGGCTACAGCCACCTGCTACACAGTTCCCCCTATTTCACACCAGTCTAGGAGAACACTTGTGAGTGGCAATGTGGTCTTCTCCCCAGTGAACCCTTGTACAGTTACAAATTTATTGGATATAAGCTGACCAAGCTCTACCAGATCCCCTTTTACCAATGTCAGGGATGCCCCTGGGTCTCTAAACTCTTGTGTCTGTATACCATTCACAGTGACTGGGTGCATGTGTTCCCTCATGTTCACAGGTGTGCTTCCAGGGACACACAAACTTAAGAGCATGAATTCCAAAGCATTCATTACTTAGCAAAATCAGAACGGGACCCACTTTATTCCTAGTTCCATGTTGCATATTGCTCATCCTTTTGGGACACTGTCTAGCAATATGCCCAGTTTCTTTGCAAATTCAACATTTGTTTCTTTTCTCAGAAAAATCTTTTCTTTGAAACCTGGGGCTAACTGGTTTCAGTGGAGGCAGTGAGGTTTTAGCTGCCCTGATGGTGCGCTTTTCCCTTTCTGTGCTGCCACACCTGCCCCATTCACTGTCAGAGCAGGTCTGCTCTTGGCATAACGGTCCAAGAGTTCAGCAGCCTCTTGCACTGTTTTGGAATCTCGGTCCTCCAGCCAGGTTTTCAGCTCTGCTGGGCATGCCCCAAAAAACTGTTCTAGTAATATAGCATTTTCAATTTTATCTACAGAGTTTGCTTCAATTCCTTCCCACCAATGTTTTAAACACTGACATTGTTTCGTGGCTAGCTCCTCATAGTTCACGTCAGGGCTTCTCCTGAGCTTACAGAATTTATCTCTGCATGCTTCTGCAGTTAAATCAAACTTTTTTAAAAATGCAGCTTAAGTTTGCTGTAATCATTACTGTCCTCATTATCCATTTGACCCAATGCATCCTGAGCTTTCCTGGTAAGTAGTGGGGATAGCTGGAAGCTCCAGGACCCTCTAAGAATGTTTGCCTGAATACAAACTTTTTCAAAGGAATTTAAAAAGGCATCCATATCCTCCCCCTCTTTAAATTCAGCTATCAATTTGGAATTTAATTTGTAACCCAGTCCTATAGTTTGAGTTAAACATAAGCCACTTACCTGCTCTGGTGCTGATTGGTGGAGTCATAGCTTCTCCAGTTCATGTCGCCTCTGGTGCTCATGCTCTTCCTGGTCAGCTTCTCACTGTTCTCACTCCCTCTTCTCCTCTACAGCTTGCTGTTCTTGCTTCCTCTTCTCCTCTGCAGCTTGCTGCTCTCGCTTCTCTTCTCTCTGGAACCCCAGCTCCATCCTGCGCAACTCTATCTGTAGCCTGATTGCTTCTGGCTCCAGAATGCTGGTGATCTTCCCCTGCTGCTGTGGCCCTTGGCTTGCACTGGCTCTGTTGTCCTCCTCACTGGATCTGGACACTGCACTGGCTGCTGGCCCCGCCATGCCCAAGGTTTGGTCCTTTACAGTCACAGTCTGTGACTCGATGCTCTGGGCATCTGCTGCCATCAGGGCATCTATGAGGTTCTGCTTGTTGGCTTTCACCTCATACTGGACTCTTTTGTCCTGGCACAACTGCTGCAAGTAATCTGCAGTGTACCAGCTGTAGTTGAAAGTCATCTTCTTCCCTAACTAGGGCTACTCTAACTTGCACTTTAGAAAAAAAGATAAAACTGGTATGAACTTGACTGTAAATAAAATGATACAGTTTTGTTTCCTTTTTAAAAATAAATCACTGCTTATTTTGCAAGTGAGCTGTACAGTATTAAGCTGACACACTGAACAGTTAAAGCTTGTGTTACCAAATTTTTTGCACTGCTGCCAACCAAATCTGTCACAAACACACTCTGCAGGTCAGGCCCTCTGTTCCCACAATGCCAACCTCAGAGTGCAATAGTGTGAACAGATAACAGACCGGGTAACCCTCCTGTCTGCTTTTGGGTCCAAATCACCTTTAGTCTCAAGTTCTGGGGTGATTCAAACTGTGACCCTTATGCTAGTGTACCCAAATGTACAGGCTCAGATAATATTCTCTTCAGGGGGGGTGCAATATATCTTTCTCCTAAGGGCACCTAACCAAGTATCCAAAATGAACCCTTTAAACTCTATAAGAAACCTTACATATATTCTTACCTTTTTCCCATTCAGTAATGCCATCAAGCCCTTCAAACAGCTGTCAGACTTAACCATGTATACATCACATGCAAAAACAACTTGGAAGACACACCCGGCAGTATCTTAAGAAAATGTACTTTACTAAAAGATGATAAAAATATGAAAAATGTAAACACAGAACATTATATCAAAGAGCTCACAATCACATAACAGAACAAGGGAAAATTACAAAGCAAAACTCCTACCACAATACATTTAGATGTTTGCTATCTAAAGTATTACCTCTGGAAGTGGGTTGTAAAGTTAGAGCAGAGAGCTGTGTCTTTCTAGAGTCCCAAGATGATATATCCTACATTTCAGACACAAGTATCAGTTTAAACTCTGTGTCTCCACACCCCTTATGTGAGTCATCTAGCTCCTCCTTTTAGAATATAAAATTACAAAAAATAATTTCGGATCTGGAGGTATTTTAAATAATGTGACTTCAGAAGAAGCAACACATTTCCTAAATTATGACAGTCTTTAATCAAGCCTTTCCTTTGAACTGGTGGCTGGTTCCTGTTTTTCTCAAGGAGATCAAAGGGTTTTACAATGTTTTAACACATTGCTATTATCAATAGGTTGCTCTAGTAAATCATAAGTGTTTATTAGGCTTATCCTCTGGCATATGGCCAGAGCCTTAATTAAGAACAGACAGGAAACTCTAGGTTTCCCCTTTACTGGTCAATTTCACACATCCTCTGGTCAGTGTACATATCCTGTAGCTTCACTGAAACCTGTGGGGGGGGCACCCATGGAAGCACAGGCTGTCTTATGTGAGACAATCACATACTATATTTTTATATTACAAATATCATACAATAATCATAACCAGCTGGCCAAGCATCACAGTATCTACTGCCATCCAGTCCTCTGTAGCAACTGAACTTATTACCTCCATTACATCCCTCACTCACTAAGGCAAATTATACATCTTGGTCAATTTCAATTTAAACTGGTTGTCTCCCTCTATTACCAAGGCATATAATGATGTAGCAGCCCAAAATCTTACTCAACTCATTTTAGAACCCACATGCCTAAACCAGAAGACAGGTAATTATTCCATGTTGGACTGGGCACTCACATACCACCCTCATAGAGTTACTAAGTCTGGAATAAGCTAATAAATAAATAAATCCTATCTGATGCCCTCAGTGACCATCACCCTATCATCCTGGTTAGGAAGGTCCACAGTCCCTAACCTCCCATAAAATCTTACAACTCCAATCCTTCAAATCGCTAGGCCTTGACTCCCTCCTACATGATCTCACATATGCCGACTGGTCATCACTTGCCTCAGTCCCAACCGTTGACAGTGCCCTATCTCATCTTAAAGAAAAATTAATTACAACCTAGAATTATTCACCCCTTTCAAATGAACTAGAGTATGATGTAACCACCTCCTCTGGATAACCCCTGAACTAATGGCCTGCCTCAGGGCACGGGATCGAGCATGGAAGAAACATAAAGCATCAGTGGTCCATTCTGATTTTGCTAAGTAACGAATGCTTTGGAATTCATGCTCTTAAGCAACAAGATTAGCTAAGTCCGAATATTTTAAATCAGCATTCCTTACAAACATAAACACTCCCTCCAAATTCTGGAAAGCGTTCCATGCCCGCTTCTCCCCTCCCACCTAATCTCCCTCCTCTTTGCTCAAAATAAATAACTCCCTTGTGTCTGACCTGTGCTTAGTGACTGAGTAATTTTAACTTCTACTACACCTTGTGTGCCACGGCACTGCTAAACTTCCTCCCCACTTCCCTACCCATTAACACATCCACCTCCTCTGTCAAATATCCCCTTCCTGTACTCCCATCCTTCTCCATTATCTCCCCCTATGACACCCTAAATGCTCTTCTTTCCCTTAACCTGTCAAAGGGTTCCTCACCTGATGACCTCAACCCCAAGCTCCTCTTCCTCTCAGCCACCACCATTGCTTATCCTCTATCCATAATCCTAAAACTCTCTTTTATGTCTGCATCCATCCCCTTGACTTGGAAACATGCAGTGGTCCTCCATCTTCCCAAGACTGGTGACCCTATAACACCTGGTAACTATTTTTATTTATTTATTAGCTTTCTCTCCTTCTTACCCTTGCTAAACTCCAAGAACATCTGGTTCTCTCCCAGCTTACCTCCTTTCTTTCTGACTCCTCCTTTTTCACCCAGTTCCAATCTGGTTTTCAGAAAAATCATTCCACCACAACCTCCTTACTCAAGCTCACTGACTCCATTCTTACTGAGATGGATAATGGCCTGATCACCTCTGCCATCTTTGTTAACCTTGCTAAGGCCTTTGACACTGTCTCCCACACCCTTCATCTTGACTCCCTTACTGCAACTGGTCTATCTAAGCCAGCCACAAACTGCTTCAGAGCCTACCTCACTGGTAGGACTCAATCTGTCAGAGTCTATAATTCCATCTCCCTTCCCCTCCCTACCAGCACAGGAGTCCTATTGGGCTCTGAACTTGGTCCCTTACTTTTCTCCATCTTCCCAAATGACCTCCCATCGGTCTTCTCCCCCTCCTTCTCCATCCACATGTACGCCAACGATACTGTCTTGTATATCCCTGGCAAATGTCCCTCTGATGTAGCAGCCATCTTACAGCATGACTTCAACCAGGTTCAGCTCTGGTTTGCCTCACATCAGTTATTCCTAAATACCAAGAAGACAGTCTCCATGATCTTTGGCACTAGATGATGACTCTCACGGCTCCCTGGCCTTCCCTTTTTCCACACTCTGGAAGGGACAACCCTCAAGGACACCTCCTCATTCAGATACCTTGGGGTATGGCTGGACCCACACCTCAATTTCTCTGGACACAATGTCGCCATCTTGAAAAATCTGCACCCCAAGCTTGGTGCCTTGTTCAGAAACCACACTTGCATATCTCCCATGGTTAGGCATAAACTTGTCCAAAAGATGATTCTTCCCATTTTTGATTACTGTGATGTAGTCTATGGTGCTGCTCCCAATTCCTCCCTGACCAGACTGGACACTCTCTTTGACTCCTTCTGTTGCTTCACGCTTCATGCGTCCTCTTGTACTCATCACTATGATCTCTAGCATGCTCTGTTCTATTCCCCACTGGCAAATAGGTGACTTTCCCACAGTGCCAAACTGACCTCTAAATATTGGTTTGGTGAACTCCTTCCCTACCTCACCTCATCCCTCTCTACCCCTCTTCCACCCACTCACTCCCTCAGATTGTATGACACATGTTCCTTGGTGTTCCCCCGTCACTGCATCATCAGTAGGTCAGTCTGGATTTACCAACCGCTTCCCTAAAATCTCGAACTGCCTCCCCCCTCAAATATGTCACTTTTCCTCCTCTTACTCTCTCAGTTCTGCTCCTCATAACTATCTCTCCTCTTGCTGTTCCTGTTATAAGCCTCCTTAACTTCTTCTTTTACCCTGTTCCTGTTATATCCCCGCCATATTTTCACCCACTCCTCTTCCATTGCTGCTCTATCCCCCTCTTCTCCCCTATCTACTGCCCTACCTCCTTATGAGCACCTTCAGCCTCATGCCTTCTATCTCTCCCCGTCACTTCCTCTCTCTCTCCTCTAACTTGTCATCCCCCAGTTCTCTTGCAAGGTTCTCAACATCCTGAAGGAGTATAGGTTCCATATCATTCTCCCTGTCTCCTCTAACTTGTAGGCTCCCAGTCCCCTTGCAGGGTTCTAATCATCCTGAAGGGGAATAGGTTCTGGTAGACTTCTCCCTCATACTCCTTCTCCACCATCTTCATACATCATTATATAGCACTTCTCATGCCCATCTTCCATCCTTCCCTTGTACTTATCTGAATGCCTCTGAGCGTATTAGCACTTGGAACTATACTTTTCTCTGTCCTTCTGTTGCATCATAGTACTGTTACTCATTCTGTCTAGTCTTAGCCGCTATACTTTGTTTTATTAACTACAATGTCTGTTATCCAGGCCCCCTTGTTTCCCTTGTAATTCAAATGTATAACAATGCTGCCCACCTGCTTACTATTTGTATGTATCTGATGTTACTTGCAAAATTGTATAGCTATCTATTTTCTCATCCTCAATTTACCCCCTTCCCCCAGGTCACACCGGGAGATGAGCAACTTGTTGTTCAGTGTGCCTTTCTGGTGAAACATTTCAATAAATAAAAATAAAAAACATGTGAAGGAGAAAGTTTACATTAACAAAAGTGGATAAATGGGAGTCTGAGGTGTCAGTCCCAGTACATGGATGAGCAGAGAAGTGTGAGAAAATCTTCCATGCTTATACTATATATTTTCTAAAATTATATAATAAAAAAAACTAACAAATAAATGTATGACATACAGCGCCACCTGCTGGCTAATCATCTCAGACTAAGCTCAGCTCAGTTATAGCTGTCTCCACCTCTTTACCTTGTTGGAATGAGACAAATAGTTAAGTGAGATCCATATAAATGGCCTCTGATTGTACCACTGTGCATACCCCTCAACCTCTCAGCACTAAAAATCATAGCACTGGGCCTCAAAAATCATAGCAAAGGGTCAGAATGTGGAGCACTTTCTTATTTTAAACAATATTATGTTTGCAGATAGTGGACCCCATTTTTTTTTTCCAATTGTTTAAACAGGTGAGACACACTAAGCTGAAAGCTTGTTTACAGGTACAATCTGGGAGCACAGGGAAGTCAAGTGACTTGTTCAGGGTCACACAGTATGCAAGTGGGGGCTGTGGGATTCAAACCCAGGTCTCCAGATTTGCAGCTCAGAGCCTTAAACCACTGTGGTATATTGCCTCCCCATATAGTAAGTGATAAGGAATGTTTCTATCAGCTTAGTTCAATGATTTAATAGTTTGTGTGTTCAGAAATAGCTCTAACATTATGAGGAACATTGGTAAACTTGTTAGGAGCAAGGGTAAATTTGCGTGTGAAAATCATAGCACTATGCAGAATTCATAGCAGTTAAGAGGTATGCCACCTCGGCCTGCAATAGTGAAAATGAATTGATGGCATCACTACCCAGTAATGCATGCAATGCAATCCAGTGTGCAGTGAATTGAGGATGAGGATGACCCAAGAAGCAGCTGGGTCGGTCCAGGACAATAAGTAGGGTCAGTAAAGACTGGATGGGCCTTGGGCCTTTTTCTGTCCTTAACATTCAATGTTTCTATCTTTCTAGTGACAAACTCAGGGTGGATTGTGGAGGACTGTACACCCTACAATAGGTTTAAAGAGGGAACTAGTGTTTTTCAACAGTAGTTTGCCCTATTTGCATCAGCAATGCATGTTTGTAGTCAAGTACTAAACAGCCAATAGGAGTGGGTGAAAAACATATTTTGAATATCTGGCCAAATATTCAATTCCCCAAATATTTGGAATTCAGTATTCATATTCATCATTCATGTTTCTGCATGGAAAATATATGTAAAAACCTCCTTCCTTGCCCACCTGTTTAAACATAGACAACTCCCTGTTCTCCCATCCTCCCACCCACCCAGCACCCACAATTTAATATTTAAAAACTGATCCTATGATGGGAGACTGGCACAACCCACCTGCCTACACAGCCAGCCACAATCTCTTTTCCCCCCTCTTCACCAGGCCCCCTTTGACCCTCGTGGCACCCTCACCCCATCACCCACTATCTCCGCAACTTACCTGTGGGGGCCACCTGCTTCTCCACAGATTCACCCCTTTAGTGGGGCCATTGGGGTCCCCAATCCTCCTCCAGATGGTCTTACTTGGCTCAGTGGTTCTTGTGCTTTGTAGGCAGTGCAGGGTCTGTGAAGTACCATGGAGCATCATCCTGCCGCCGCCAGTGTTTTTCCTTGTTCTGGTTGTTCCCTGACACACGAACGCTCTGTGGAGGTGATGGCCTGATATTCCCACTTTGTAGGACATGCTGATGTCTTCCATCAGGGACCATCCCCCACTCAAAACTGTTGTCTTAAACTGCACTGCTACCCATAGTCATCTTGGTGGTGATATTGCCATGGTACCGTCTCCCCTCCCTCACCAGAGCAGGAGAGCATCCATTGGGATGCTCAATCCTCCTCTCCTAGGCTGACCCTCGAACAACCTAGTTCTGTTCCCAAACCCAGTTCACTGGTGTGGCCGAAGGTGAGGCATGAGTGCATCAGCCCTCCACACCACTGGTTCGGTCTTGGCTGCTGTGTCTTGTAGTGCTTATGTTTTTTTTAATTAGGTCCTCTTTCAAAGAAATAAAAAATTCCCTCACCCCCTACCCTAACAGCAGCACCCAACTCCCAACTGCATCCCCCAGCACCCACATTTCCTTACTGAAGACTCCCCGAGGCATGGGAAGGTGACCAACAAAATCTGTCGTCCACCATGGTCAGCCACCTTATTGTGAATGAAAGCACCCCTGAGCTTGCTCACATTGCAAAACAGCGGATTATGTGACATGACACTTGGTACCACTATACTGTCACTATGGTGCCTCCTGTGAATGCTGCCTTATTGCCACATTACCCAGACTTTACCTTCCTCTATAATAGCATCTGAAGCATATGACTGGGCAAAATGTAGGTACATGACTTTGACAATAGTATCACAGCATTCACAACATTCCACACAAAAGCCCATGAAAGGCAAATTTAATTATTGATTTTATTTTGTAATCTTTGGCTCCTCATAAATTGACAGCCCTTTGAGCAAGATATTAGAGAGTTGATACACACAGCCTTTTTTTTCCATATTGTTTCTTCTCCTGACTGGCAGCACATTTCTCAAGAATACACCCTTTTCACAGGGATATACCCTGATCAGGCTGATCCCTGCCATTATTCAGTTGGCTACCTGTTTTTTCTCCAACATTTATTTTTTCTCCCATCTCCCCAATGGGTGTGGTGCCTCTGACAGCCTTGCATAGCCACAGCTTATGCTGCAACAAGTGCAAGCTCTGCAGAGTTCACTGTGTTGATGGAACCCACCACCAGCCCTCCCTGACTGAGATGCACTGCCAAGCAGTGGCTTTCTTGGCCATGTCCTGCATACTGATGTGACTTCCAGGGCTTACTTCTGAACCCAGGTTGTCAGCATGGCAGCACAAAGCTCTGCTGCTGAGCCATGGGATGGCCTCAAAGTCTCATATTTAGGATCAATGAACCTAACAAAAATGCTGATACTCTTTTCCTAGTTTTAAAGTTATAGGGGCTTAAAATTCTGCAATTTACATAATTGTGAAATGTAATTTAAAATGTCCAAGTATTTGGAAACATATAACTCATTCACATTTAAAGACAGAGTTCTCAAATTTGGTACTCTTCTATATGAACTTTGGGAAAGTCATTGTACCACATGGAATGAAGTTTCAATAAATACATTTCAAATCAGATGGAATTCAATGAAATTGCAATTTTGGTGAAATTCTGCAAATGCTTTTTTTTCGACATTTCACAATAAGCAAAATTATATATTTGCCAGAGCTCCGATGGCAGAAGATAAATTTCACCCAGCTCTAGTTATTTGGTGCAGAATATTTAAACCTGGCACTTTCAAATACAGTGGTAGCCAGTATCAGGTTAATTTCTGTGTTGTTATAGCAGTCAAGCTCTTCAGTGAAGACTTGGCAAGAACAGACAGAGCTATCACTTGCATAATTGCCTAGTGTTTCTGTGCATTATGACAAGTCATCACTGAAGACATTGTGATGGTAGTATAATGAGATTGCACCACATTTGACAACCTGAAACTGGGCTCCACTGTAGTCTTGCCTTATAACATATGTGCATCAGATATCTTTCTTATTATTGATAATGTCATTGGTGTCATGAGCATGTTTGGTTTCATATCGGTTACATTCTTGACATTAATATTACAGGTGTAAGGGCATGTTTAAGCTTATATCTAAACATCTGGTATGTGAATTATTGTATTCTCCTCTGTCCCCACATATGGTGGTAGTAGTAGTAGTAGTAGTAGATTTTATTTGTTTATGGCACCCTTCACCAGAAGCTCATGGCACCAGTACAGTAACATAGAGATAGCAGCAAATCATAACAACAAATACAGTCCCAATTAAATAATGCAAATAAAATCTCAAAATACAATAATACATTTTTCTGGCAACTAGTTAAAGTGTACTGCATAACATCTCAGTTATTCACACTATACTGCAATTATGGATTCTCACTCCCCATATGCCTGTGCAAATAAGTATGGTTTAAGACACCTTTTAAAGGCCTCCATTGAGGAGGACTCCTTCAGGGCACTTGGGAATGATTTCCAAAGAAATGACCCCTCAACATAGAAGGCCCGGTTCTCCAAGGTTTTAAGCCTAGACCTGGGAACAACCTGGAGGCCTTCCTTGGTGGAGCTGAGGGAGTTCATAGTCTTGTAATTGTACAGGAGATCATACATGAAATGTACACCACTTAAACAGCATCCTGTGAAGTTCATGTAATGCTGGGGAGATATGACTCAACCCTGGAAGGCAAGCCAGCAACCTAGCATCTGTGTTCTGCACTAACCGTGGTCACCACAACATACATTCACTGACCATAAGGTTGAGATTGTTACTGTAGTCCAACCATGAGGTCTGGAAATCATGCAACAGTGAGGGCAAGTCCTCTGGGGATAAGGGATCTCATCTGGTTGATGTTCCTCGAATGGTAAAAGCCATTCCAGACTACTGTTGACACCGGAGCTTCAAATGTCAGCTCCTCATCCAGAATGACACCCAGATTCTTCACTTTCTCAGCAACTAGAAACCTAAATGTGCCGAGCCGAAGCCCCACCTCCCTCTTAGCAGCTGCCACTCTCCCCATCTGATCTGGCTCAATCACCACTGCTTCAATTTTATCTGAGTTGAGTCTCTGCCAGCTCAATGATGTCCAGTCCTGGATCTCAGTCAAGCACTGATTTAGCACATATACCATGCCAGACATATTGGGTACAAAAGGCAGACATAACTGAGTACCATCTGCACAGGAATGAAACCCGACTCCATATTGTCTAATGATCCCACCCAGAGATAGCATATACACTGTAAAGAACATGGGTGAGAGGACTGTCCCTGGAGTAAACCAGAGTGCATGTCCATTGAGAGCAAGGAAACACTTTTCATCCTTAACCTGTGTCCTGCCCCTGAGGTAGGACTCAAACTAGCAGATGACTTTACCAATGAGTCCTACATACTTGCTGAGTCAGTACAATAAAGCCCATGGTCCACAGTGTCAGATACTGAGGTGAGATTCAGGAGGGCAATAACTGACTGTTCTCCTCTTTCCCTCATCCTGAACAGGTGATTATGCACTCTGACCAATGCGGTCTCTGCTGTGCTTTGACCTAAAACCAGACTGAAGAGTCTTGTAGATATTAATGGTCATGAGGTGTGCCTCAAGTTGCAACACAAAACCTTCTCAATAACCTTGCCTAAAAAAGGCAGGTTAAAGACAGATCGATAATTCTCCAAGATGTCTGGGTCCAGGGATAGCTTCTTCAAGTGGGGCTTTGCCAATGCATTTTTCAATGCAGATGGGAAAACCCTCTCTGACAAGAAGCACTGGATAATCTGAGCGAAGACTGGGCCCAGCTGCCTAATACAGCTCACTAGTAGCCATGTTGGGCCTGGATCCTGTTTGCAATATGTAAGTTACAGCTCTGAGATCACCTCCCCAACATTATCCATCATCACTGGCAGGAAATTTACCCTAGATCACTGACTGCCAATATGTCTCACTGGCTTGACACTGTTGGACTGTGATGACCCACTTGGTGAGATCCTCACCTAAACAGAGGACATTCTGTCTGAAATAAACTGAGCAAACTCCTCACTAAGAATGATCAGGTACTAAATTACCTGACATGCAAGGGTACCCATGGGTACATTTAAAGTACCTTAAACATATCTGGATGGATGAAAACTGAGTAGAGGGGTTGAGTGGGGTAGTCACTTCCAAACCCATTCTACTACCTGATTACTTGGCCTTAAGTAAACAAAATACATATATCACTTTCTCTGGTGGTCTAGTGGACCCCCATCCCCAATCTGCCTTTATGAATAAAAAAAATCATCACTTTCTCTGGGTGGTCCAGCAGAGCCTCCCCCATCCCGATCTGCCCTTAATTTTCCTGGTGGTCTAGGAGCCCCCACCCCAGCAGTTGGTGACCCCTGCCCCACCCAGACCCCAAGTGCATGACCAGCACAGCCATCTGCTCTTCACCATGGCCAGCTGTCTGACTGAGTATGAATGAATGAGAGTGTACTCGGACAAGCACATGCTCATCCATTGATGGCCCAGCTCTAGGTCATTAATTTCCAGCTCTGTGGGTGGTGCAGTCAAGAGGGAAGGGCTGTTCCAGTCATGGGCGAGGGGTCTGTATAGGGAGGAATGGCATGGTGGACCCCCTTTCAGGGTCCACCATGCCATTCTCCCCATCACACCCCTCAGCCTGTGACTGGAACAGACCTCCTCTCTTGTCTGTGCCACACACAGAGTTGACAGTGAATGAATGAGTGTGTGCTTGTACAAGTATGTACTCATTCATTCATGCTCAGTTCAGTGCTAGCCAGCCATAGTGGAGAGCAGAGGGCTGTGCCGGTCACCCACTCGGGGTCTGGGTAAGGGGGAGTGGGGAGTACTACCTGCCGAGGTGGGGGGTCTGCTAGACCACCAGGGAAATAAAGGACAGATCAGGGGCAGGAAGGGGGTCCATTAGACCACCAGGAAAAGGGTCTATTTTTGGCAGATCGGGGATAGGGAGGGGTGGTCCATTTGATCACCAGGAAAAGTGATTTTCTTTTTATTTATATGATCAGGGATAGGAAGGGGGTCCTGGTCAGGTAGGGTAATCCATTACTGACCTCAAACTACCCAACTAATGAAGTAAACTGTTATGTTGGGTAGTACATTTTCCGAACTACCCCTACCAGATCCAAAACCAATAATACCCAGCCTACCCAATCCAACTACCAGTTGGGTAGCCTATCCCTGCTCCTCACACTTAACGAAGGAAGCAGCCTTCACAGACTCTAGACAGGCTGGATGAAGAAGCCAGTTTACTCTCTGAAAAGGCTGAGCTGGTTGGTTCCTTCTTTTTGGAATCTCCCTTGACGGGAACTCTGCCTTCTTATGCAAGATTGCCCTTTAATATTCATAGTAGTGAATATTCAAAGCCAGTTTGTCCTCCTGGGACCCCAACCTCTACCAAAAACTCTCCAACCTTAGCCCCCTTGGTTCATCTCCCTCAGCTAGCCATCAATCCACTACAAGCCAAGGCTTGAAGCCAATCAGCATACACAAACTGGCACTATGAGGTCAAAGACTGCACAGACATCTCTATTATAAGTCACAACTGCCTCCTCTGAACCTCCAGCACATGCTGCCAGGATACTTGAGGTGTGCAGCACTGCCATAAGTTCATCTTGCCCAAGCCCTCCTAAAGAGTTGTACGAGACCATCTCCACAGAGAGTGAACTACAAAGGGGTGCCCTAAATTTGAACCTATTGGTAAAATGATTACTCCAGCTAGTTGGATCAGCCCCAAGGTTTTCTACCTCAAGCTGGAGGGAGAACACCAAGTCCAAAGTGTGCCCATGTTGGTGAGTCATAATAACAAATGCACATGCTAGGTGCAGAGATTTCACTCCCAAGAGGAAATTTTGTTCAAAACATGAGAGTTTGTCATCAAGCCCAGGCATTGAAGTCACCCAGAATAATCCATCTTGGTGACTCCAACACCTTGTCAGTGATGAGGTGAGCTATTTTGTGTAGAAAGGTCCCCTCATGTCCCAGATGCCAGTAAATGGGGAGGATTCTGCAACAAGAACATGGACCCCCATTCACAGTCATGCATTCAGACATTAAGGCAACCACCACTAAGTGCACCACTAGGTTCAATTCAAATGAAAAACAGATGCCCCCCCCGCCCATGATCCTTCCTCAGCAGTGCACCAAGGAAAATCCAGTTGGGATGGCTGCCTCCAAAATCAGACCAGCATTATCATAAAGCCAGATTTCCATGAAACAAGCCAGATCAACCAAGAAAGGAGGTATGAAATCCAGTATTATAGTGGTCTTACTCCTCATTTACCTCTCATTGCATAGCACCACCCAAAGAGGATGAGTAGTGGCAGCTGACCCATCAGCAACCTGCCCACTTGGTCTGGTGTGATTCCTGGGTATGAGGATTAAACACATCAGACCTCTCCAAAATCTGCATTCACCTCAACACATCTCTTGGTCCTCACAGTCCTAACTGCCTCTCTCCACCAGCACTCCTTCAATCATTTGCCCTCCCATGTATCCTAGTAATACCAACCTCCCTGCAGTGGCAATATGTCATACCAGGCAGTGGAAAGCCATAGAAAGGGCACATGTCCTGGAGCAGAGAAGGGGAGTAATTGATCCCAGGGGTCTGCACCTCATGACCCATTATGACTAGAACTCAGCCTTGCTTCAAAAAACTCCACTAATCACCCACCTCTCCATACCTCCCCTTATATTATAACCAGCATTCCTCTCCCCCAGCAATCACACAAACATACTGAACACCAGCCACACTCTGTCCATCAAATTCTATCCACTATTCACTTCCTGACTCACTCAAATGAAACAAATAAACAGATTAAACTACAGTATTAATAATTCAGTAAGTTGTGGAGCAAGTAGCAGAAATTCATGCATTCAAAGTTTAACTCCTCTCCCAAGGAAAAACTTCAGAATAGCATCCATAGAGATTGGTAATTAAGTGTTATAGGTACTGCTCCACACTCTTGCTGTTGAGCAGCCCCAAATCCTCTCTTGTGACAAAAAAATAATTCCAGCACAGTTAATTATGGTAAATTATTGTTTTGCCTCCTGTCTCTCACCCCCGAGACATTGCCTTGTTCACTCTAATTAATTTTACTTCCTGCCATGTTGTTAGACCAAAAACATGCAGTTTACAACAGACAGCAATACTGAAAACACAAGGAGTCCACAGCTTACTGCCTTTCCTTCACAGTCCTAGCTGACTTGGTCTTCCAGCTCCACCATATTCTGGGCAGCCTCTTCTCCAGCATCCCTAGTTACTGCAAGGCAACCAGACCTCTCTCACCAGCAACAGTCCAACACCTGCATTTCCACCAGATCACAAATGATGCCTCATTTCCTGACACAGGAATTCAGTAATCTACTGATGGCAATTCAACCCCTTGACTCCATCTCAGTACAACTCTCACTCCTGGACACAGTTCCTGGGATGCACCATTTTACCTGAACTGCGGGAACCCCTCACTCAACTGTTCCAGTCTGACTCACATAATAGAAGATGGCAGAATATGGAGAGGAAAAAAATGTCCAGATTTTGCTCCAGCAAATCATTCCAGCAGAAACCAGAAGCCAGGTGTAAAAATTCTCTACCACTGCCAAAGCTCTTCAAAGACACAGCAACTAGCAGCTGTTTTACATGGACCCTTGAATAGGCTGCTTGCATCACCACTTCCCTAAATAAAACCAAAAACTACCTCCTGCTACTAACTCACTGAAAAGCTAACTACACTAAAAACCCTACTACTAGTTGCTACTGTAACAAAAATAGATTTACAATGTATACTTCTACTTGCACAACTGCTAAAACTGAAACTGCTAAAACTCCTAAATAGGAGTTTTGAAAGTAAATGTCAATCTCACAATTACCCAAGTTCAGAGTCTCATGTGGTACTGTGGATAATATAGAGGTTCATGTACCAAGGAAATATACTGTAGGATGCATGTTGGATAGCATAGTATGTTCCTGGCTAGAACAGCTATATTTTTTCTGTTTTGTACTGAATGAATTACTGCACTATAATTCCTTAAAGTGCAAGTGTAGTGTCTAAAATTAGTAGCAATTTTCAGAAGTAGTCAGTTATCACTTCTTACATCTGAAGTATGTTTTCTTTTCTGTTTTGCTAATTAGATGATTTTCTGTTTTACAGTACTATGTGTGAAGCGTTGAATAGCACTCCACCTGGAAGCTAACATAGTCAGTGCTGTTCCTGCATTTACATCATTAGTACTGTAACATCCCAAACTGTGACATCACTGATAACCATGAAGAGACAATCACTGCTGCTTGACTGGTAATGTATGACACATGTTACCAACAAAGCAACACATCTTGTGATGTAGCAATGAGTGAGATCATGTGCTGATGATGCAGAAGGAGGAATAACACTATATACAGTATGTCTGCTCACAGATGAAGTATTACTATTCACATGACACACAATACAATTACTGGCTGCTATTCACTAATGAGGCGGAAGGTGCACACTAAAGGCATGTACCCTGTCC
This sequence comes from Neoceratodus forsteri, assembly GCA_016271365.2. Taxonomy (NCBI): domain Eukaryota; kingdom Metazoa; phylum Chordata; order Ceratodontiformes; family Ceratodontidae; genus Neoceratodus; species Neoceratodus forsteri. The sequence goes on from CM028135.1 coordinate 279,296,303, forward strand.
CCATAGCTCCACAGCTCTGGACAGGTGCAGGGTGCATGGTATGTTTGACCACAAGCACCTGCAGGGCACATATGTGTGGCCCCACCCCCCTGGTGTGCAGGTGTGGGGGGGTTCCAGAGTGGATCAGTGGACCTGGGCAGGCATCCAATTGGATGCTCAACCAGGGTCACAAAGTGGATCCCTTGTGCCCAAGGGGCAGTTGTGCATAGCACCTGTGGATCTGTCAGCAAAGCATAAACCTGGAAAAGTATGGGCACTTGCCAGAATGGCTGCTACAGCTCTCCTCAGCAACCAAATGGGAAGGGGCAGCAGAGAGGGTCATTTCCCAGACCCGCCATAACCAGCAAGCAATGGTCATGGGGTACACACTGGGTTATGTCAGGATCCTGGTTGCCATAAACTGCATCACCTGTGCCTGGCACTATGTGCCTTAGTGAATGGCACGTAGTACAGGCATGACCCTGACACCTCCAGACCCCCACTGGCATGTTGCTGCTCATGTGACCTGGGAATCCACAACAGAACTGGCTAGCATGCTCCATAGTGAATGCTTCAGGGGGTCTGTGGGACCCCTACTGCATGGCATTTTCCCTTAGTGTTGCCTTTGTGCTGCAGATATGTGGCGCATAGGCAATCTCTTTTTTTTGTGCATAGGTCCCACTGTTAGTAGAAATCCATATAATGAGACCATAGAAAAGGAAAAAAAACACTTAATAAATTAAAAGTAGTAGCAAACTATCTTTAAAAATTATTAAAATGTTCTGCCTGCTATTTGTGGCACTACCCAATCTTTAATCAGTGACACCAGTAAGGGAATATATAAAATTTCACACACAGTATACACAATAGTTTTTCTTTTGGTGATATCTCATCTTAAATGACATAAACATTGAGCTAGACATTAAATATTGTATACAAAGGAATTTAAAGAATAATGCAGTGCGCCATAGGGTTCTTTATGAAAAAATGCTAAGGGAACACAGGGAAGATTTGGCATGATTGGTAGGAATGGAACAATAATGTGAAGCAACTGATTGAAAGGAAGGCACTGGGAAGTCTAGATGGCAAGTAGCATGTAGCATGCTTGGGCAACATGATTGTAGCTTTGTCTTATGAGGTGCAATAAAGACAAAGGAACTATCTTAAGGAGATTTTACACTGATGAAGTTCCCTTAGGACAAACATTGCAGGTGGTTATGGTTGAAGAGAATCAACGAAGAGTCCGAAACACTACCAGACACTTTATGTAGCACTAAGACTGCGTACAGTAAGACTGGCAGAATGGGGGAGAAGACACGTGTGGGGGCAGCATTCAGGGGAATGGGAGAGGAAGCAGTCAGGGCCATGGAAGGGGAGAAGCATGGGTGAGATGAAAGTTTCAGGGCAGGGAACAAGAACAGGGTTGGGAGTGGGAATAATACATGAAAACACAGAGCAGGGTGAGCAGGGAGCAATTGGAGGCACAAGAGGATAGGCAGGGAACAAGGAGGGGCAGCAGTCAGTGTGAAGATACTGAAGCAGGCAAGACAGGGAGGACAGGCAAAAGAGTAGGTAAGATTACAAGCAGACAACTGAAACCTCAGAAAGCACCAGCCACAAGGATCCAGCACATGCATCAAGGCAGAACCAAAAATAGAGTTGGGATGGCCAATGTAGACGCAAATGCAACGAACATGAGAGCAACAGGAAAGGGGTTACAGGAAGGAAAGAACATGACCCAGGACCCAGAGAAATGGGAGGAGAGCAGCAATAAATGCTACCAAGAAAGCAGAGAGAAAGCAGAGAACACACCACATAAGAGGAGGGAAAACGGAATGTATGCAGCAGCCACTGGAAGTGGATAATGGCAAAGGCAGGCAGGGTGGCCTGTGTTTTTGAGGATCACTGGCAACAGTATGGCTGACACAATTTAAGTATCACTCAGTGTGGAGGTAGGATGTACCAAGTGTTGCCTGCAACCTCACTGAACCATGGGCTAAGTCCTAAAATAAAAACCACTTGAAAGTCACTATCAACTTCCTTGATCTACTAGCTTTTGAGCTTCTTGCACCTACAGTAGCTTGCAAATGCACCATTATGGCAGAAAAGCAGCTGAATTAATTTAAATATTCAAAATAAAACTCAGTACTACTTGTGGCCAGGATGTTTACTGACTGTTAGGTTATATATATTTTATTCGTTGTGTTCTTCTATGCTTTTGAAAGTGCTAAGTAATTGTATTTTGTGGTATGGTAAACATAGGTATTCCTTTACAACAGTCATATAGAACACACATAGCATGCACCTGGGAGGGATAAAACAAAAAATGCCACAGTGTATAAAACAAATAATTCACTGAATTGCCATACTGGAAAGATCAGCTCAGACTGCAAAGGTATATGAGTGTGAATTCCATGACAGAAGTTGCTGCTTCAGCCGTAGTTTTCATAAAATGAATTCGCTTTGGGCAAAATTCTGTTAAACTGTTATGAAAATAGATGTTTGAAAATAAATGAAATGGGAATATATTTGAAAGTAAATGTCAAAAATTATTAGCTGTGGGATGTAAAGAAATGAAGTGAAGTAGCTTTCATCTGTGGATTTATTTTTAACTACAGTACAGCCTGGAGGCTCTTAATTGTTTAATAAATATGCCTGTTCTCTATTAGCAGTCATCTTATAGTATTGTACTGTTTGATTAGTATGTGTCAAATAATTCTGCAATATTTAATTGTATCAACTCATTTGCCTGGTACCTTTATCTCTTCTGGACTGTAACCCATTGCTTGAGTGTCCATGGTGAGATCATGGGCATCATTATATGTGGAATTCCTTTGAAAGTACTGCAGAATATCATGAGAATTTACAGTTTGTCACAGTTCTTAAATATCTCTGGCATATAACCTGTAGTATGTAAACATGGGGTATATGTAAACAGTATGGACAGAATTATGAACACCACTAAATGGAGGCAGGGAAACCAGATGCATGCTATGGCTTCAAGACTAATACTATACCACTGAATGTAGTCATATAAAATGTTGACATAGCGTAATTCGCAGTGACTCATTAAAACCTCTAACACCATGAAGCAGTCACTAAAATGTGGACAATGTGGCCATAGTATAGGTATGGACAAAATGACTATCTTCTTTTTTTCCTCTTTCCTAATTTTCTGACATTATTTCATGCAGTCAGATACTAACAATATTTACTGACAATATTCAGACTGAATAATATAATGGCCTGGTTTGAAGGAGATTAAACCAATGGATAAATGGTATTGTCTGTCTATGCAGTTCCATTTCCTAATATTCTTTTCAAAAATCAACAAGACAGCAGAGGTAGCAAAGGCAGCCAGGAGAAGCTGAATGATGTGTATAATTTAGACAGATAAAGTAACTATATGTACATAGTAAAGTGGCTATTATTGTATGCCAGAGGGGCTACAGAACTGGTATTGCAAGTGTTAAATACAAATGTGATGTGTCCCACTTTAGTATAGGCACACCTTGGGGGCACTGTGAGGCACAAAGTGTAGCTAAGTGGCTTCAACCACCCAAGATGTATGTATTTTGGAGTATAACTACAGATCACCAGATAGTGGCATCCTACTTAGAAATAGTACAGATTATAAGGGTATGTTCATGGAAACAGAGTACCAACTTAGAGATTAACTTCTCCAGCCTATAACGGGCACAACAAGTGGTTATTAGCAAAAAAGTAGTATATTGGGTTGTTACTGATACTGAGAAGAAATCAAAAAGATTAAATGAAAATCCTAGCACAACAGCTGTTTTTGTTTTTTATACGTAATATCCAAAAAATGTCATGTATTTCAAGGCTGAAATGTGACATTAAAACCTATGACATTTGTACTGTACATACTCCTGTGAATAATCATTATTTGTAAATACATCAGTGCTGAAATCCAAGGTGGCTTGTGTTTTATTTATTTAGTTTAGTTTACAGCCCAGTAGTGTTCACAGGGATATTAATGTTTTGCAGCCAAACTCCCCGTGGTGAATGTATTGACGGTGTCCACAAGGCCAGACATGGTTCTGATTTAGTTTGCAGCTATTTGCTCTAAAATTGCAGTTTTTTTCAATTCTTTCCCTCCTTGCCCCCACCCCATACTGTGTAAACACCCTCTCTGTTGTTTTAATATCCTAATCCCCATCTCCTCCCAAATGACTTTTGACACACCCCAACCATGGTGTTCAGCTCCGAAGATGTACATACACCATGGTCAGGAGTTGGGAACTGGCCTTAGTAACCTATGGAAGCCTCACGGTGATGTGGTAGGAAGTGCTCAGAACACTGCTTAAAAGGTTCCGCTCCAGAGTTCTTAGCCCTTCTTGCCACTGGACTATCGTGCCGAAAGAGCTGGGTGTCCACTGCCAGCATCCACCATACAAACACCATGGTCTTGCCTTTAGTATACAAACACCACATTTTTCAGGGAGTTTCTCAATCATACTGCTGGACTGGGGGACCAGGAATGCCAAGGGCTGGATTGTACTGTTTGCCTCTTGGTTTTTTTTTCAGAAATGTTTATTTTGAAATGTTTGGTGTCCACGTACATACAACACAGTGTCCAAGTACATACACCACGGTGTCTGCTGTACATACACCACATTGAGCAGTCCTGTTACCAGGCATCTTTAAGTCAGTTATCTCACCACATGACCACTTTCAACCAGTTTTATTATGGTATCTTAAACCACACTGAATTGTATCAATGTGCTTCTTACTAGTAATATTTGTTTTCAATTGCAGCAACTGATTGGTGTCCACATACACACATCACAACCATTTTGTGTCCACGTACATATACCACGGTGCCTTCTGTATATACACTATGGTGAGCTGTCTTGTTCACAAGAACCATCAAGGCAGTTATCTTACCACATGGCCAGTTTTTACTGGTTTGATCATGGTATCTCAAAATACATTTAAAACTTGATGTATTCTGAATTTAAAAATTTGACCTTCATGTCACACTTTGGTACACCATTTTCATGAACATACCCATAAATAACTGAAAAAATAGAGAAAAAGGTTACTGCAACAGTACTGTTGTAAGAGATTATGCCATGGCTACATAAGTCTCATTGAGCAATGAGTTCACTTGAATCAGTAAACAAGGACCTTTTTTACCTTTTTAGAGGTGTTGGATGCATGGAACAGCCTCCAATCAGAGGTTGTGGGGGAAAAAATGGTAACAAAATTCAAAAATGTATGGGATAGGCCTAAGAGAAGTTTAGGAAAGGGGGAATAAAGCCAGAGATCGAGTACTGTGGTATTACAGTAGATAGGGAAAATGAGCAGACTTGGTGGACCAAGTGGTCCCTATCTGCTATCAATTTCTATGTTTTTATGAATAGATCTGCCTTTTTGGGTAACTGAATATTGCCTGTCCTTAGACAGCAATCTGTCTCTCTGTTTTTTTCTCCTCAAAACTTTAGTCTCTTTATAGAAAAAATGAACACAAGATTAAAGGAATATAGCTTTTATATTTGTGTACATGTTTATGTCTTAAGCCACAGAAAGTTGAAAACATGCTTTAAAAGGAAGTGTCATTACTCTTAAAAAGTGAAACCTTTGAAGGTGCATGCTAAATTGCTTTATATTTTTTCATCCTAATTACTGATATGTTGTTGTGGTAAATGTGTTGTGGTGTGATATGGATGTGTAGACAAGCTAGCAAATATTATAATAAAGTAATAAAGGCAGCACACACAAAGCCATAAATGCTAGAAAAATTTAATTATTGGTTCCAAATGTGCATGCTGTACAAAAAGTGCAAAACACATGCATTCTCATCTGTGTTTCTCACTCTTTGCACAACATTTATATTACAAGTGATCAGTAGTGTTCCCCTCGCAACAGCTCATGTCAGCAAATATTAACAGTCTAAAAAGAAAAAATAATCATGCTGTTTATATTCCTGAGACATGCTAATCACACTGGTTCATATTTATCAAGCAGATACTTCACTCAGCCAGACAAAAACTCAGTACTGTATATAAAATATTTAAAAACAAATAGCAAAGCAAAGTCAAAACCATTAGTGTTACATTCAAAGGATGTAAACATGATATTTATTTGTTTACTTTAGAAGATTTTTGCCCTTTAACTATTGCACAATTTTACAGAAACTATGGTCATTCTTTCCATGGAACCCTTGGACAATACTGCAACAGAAATCAAAGACATTCATTTTGTGGAAACTCAAGACAACAGTTCCATGAAAAAACATACATTATTGTCATTGGAAGCATGGACACATTGTCTCATTTTTATGTTTGCTTGCATGCATGTGCAAGAAACATAGTGCCATCATCCAAGTTTTCGGAGGTGTGTCACCCCCTCCTCCAATTCAGTCAGTGTGTTGGCAGGCGCGGCCCCTGTAAGCCAATGCATGCTGGAGCTGTCTAGGACAAGCTCCAAAATGCAGTGGCATGCAGTTGAAAGGGGGAGCTATGCTTCAGTGAGCAGCGATAAGATATCGCCTGCTCATGCGCAGCTCTCCCTACACACACACACACGCGTGCATGCATACTGTGTGCTGCCCCCCCCACGCACACACTCTATAGCCGACGGGGTGCCTAACCCCATTGGCTCCACTGTCCTCCCTCTGTGTACTGGTGCCACGCTGGAGCCCACCCCTGCGTGGCAACTGATGATATGGCTGATGGGGTGCCTAATCCCCGTTGGCTTCACGGCCCCCTGGCCATCCTTGTGCCATGCTGGGAGCCCACCCCAGTGTGGCAAACGTCCTGCATCGTCTTTTAAAAAAATAACACCTGTAAAGCAAAAACGGTCCCCTGCAGTCTCCCAGCCCCCATCCCACAACCCGCACCCACCCACTGTGCACCCTGCCTCCCCACACCCCCCACACCCCATACTTACCTCTGGAGCACGGCTTGATGATCTTCGGTGGACTGGGAACATGTCTGCACTCTTCAAAGCCGACAACGAACTGAGGAAATGCCGGTAAGCTGTATAATGGGCTAGATAGGGGGTTTTCAACTTTATTGCATATCTCAGGCATTTTTTGGAATTTCTGCACAAAATTTTCAACATGGGGTTTTTGGGACCCCTCCTCATGAATTCTTGCACTGTCATGGCATTACTCGGGCCCGAAGGGTGATTTCGCAGCCACTGCACAAAATCACCTTTCCAGAATGATTAACGAAATGACACTGCCAGTGTTCATAAGGTGGGCTGTCAAAAAGACTATTTTGAAAATTTGGTGGAAAAATTCCTAAAAATGACTGTTTTATGAGCGTGCATTGCGCAGTTCCTACGCACGCTCATAAGTTTGTGAAATTTCAATATTTTCACTCCAGATTTTCAGCATTGCCATTTTACCACACCTTCTTATGAGCAGTACAGCTGTCATTTTTCACATCTCACCCAAAACATGTTTCAGCCCATGTAGCTATTGCCAAATGGCACAGTCGGTTTCATGTAAATCAATGTACGGGACACATTAAGAAAATAACAGTGACACTGTTCATGAGCAGAGGTCTTAAAATGGCTATGTTGAAAATTTGTTGAAAAAATTCAAAAATGATTGTTTTCGAGCGTATGTTGTAAGTTCCTACGCACGCTCGTAAGTTCGCAAATTTTCAATATTTTCACTCCAGATTTTCAACATTGCCATTTTGCCACACCTTCTTATGAGTAGTACAGCTGTCATTTTTCACATCTCACCCATAATGTGTTTCCGCCCATGTAGCGCACAATGGCACAGTCAGTGTGCAAAATCAATGTACGGGACAAATTAAGAAAATCACAGTGACACTGTTCATGAGCAGATGTCTTAAAATGGCTATGTTGAAAATTTGGTGAAGAAATTACTAAAAATAACTGTTTTACGAGCGTGTGTTGTACAGTTCCTATGCAAGCTCTTAAGTTCGTGAATTTTCAATATTTTCACTCCAGATTTTCAACATTGCCATTTTACCACACCTCTTTATGAGCAGTATAGCTAACATTTTTCATATCTTGGCCAAAATGTGTTTCCGCCCATGTAGCGCACAATGGCACAGTCGATGTGCGAAATCAATGTATGGGACACATTAAGAAAATCACAGAGACACTGTTCATGAGCAGAGGTCTTAAAATGGCTATGTTGAAAATTTGGTGAAAAAATTCCTAAAAATGACTGTTTTACGAGCGTGTGTTGCGCAGTTTCTATGCATGCTCGTAAGTTTGTGAATTTAATATTTTCACTCCAGATTTTCAACATTGCCATTTTATTACACTTCCTTATGAACAGTACAGCTGCCATTTTTCATATGTCACCCAAAATGTGTTTTCGCACATGTAGCGCACAATGGTGCTGTTGGTGTGCGAAAGCAATGTTTGGGACAGATTAAGAAAATCAGTTACACTGTTCATGAGCCGAGGTCTTAAAATGGCTATGTTGAAAATTTGGTGACAAAAGTCCATAAAATGACTGTGTTAGGAGTGAGCATTGCGCAGTTTCCACGCACCCTCGTAAGTTCATGACTTTGTGATATTTTCAGTCCAGATTTTCACCAGTGGCATTTTTCCACACTTCCTTATGAACAGCACAGCTGTCATTTTTCACAACATGGCCGAAGTGTGTTTTCACACTTTCAGCGCAGAGATGCATGGTCGCTGTGGGAAATCATTGTTCGGACAGATAAAGAAAATCACAGTGACACTGTTCATGATCAGAGGCACCAAAATGCCTGAGCTGACAATCTGCTGTAAAAATCCCCAACCTAATTATTGAGAGGTACGGTGCGCTGCACAGTTTCTATGTACGCCATTACTTCACCAATTTTTAAATATTTTTACTGCAGATTTGCAACATTGCCATTTTTACACCTCCCCATGAACAGTACAGCTGTCATTTTTACATCCTGTTCGAATGTTTTGCACCTGTGGTGCTAAATGCCGTAGTCGCGAGCATAAGCAGCTGCTAACAAACTGATATTCCCTTCATGAGGTGGGGTCAAAAACGTTGAAAATTTGGAGGAAAATACTAATGAATGCCTGAGGTATTAGGGTTTCCAACCATAATGCCCAACCCTGTAGAGAATGACAGGCATCAGGGTGTGACTTGGGATTCTTGCCTGTAATGCTTATACCATTCCACACCCTGCAGCCAGTGAGAGGCATCGAGGTATGCCTTTCACCTTTGGCCCCAAAGTTCACCCCATTCTTCATATCGCACTCCATCTCACCATACTTTTCTTAATGGAATGGGGTGATAAGGCCAAAGACCCCAAGGAACACCATGACACTTGTCATTGTCTGCAGCATGGGATGTGGTGAAATGCGCGGCAGTATGCCTGACAACCCAAAGGCACACCCCAATGCCTGTCACTCTGCAGGTGGTGGTGGGTTGGCTTCAGTTCAGTACTTCACTGCCATTCCTATTACGCAGCTCTGTAACTTCTACACTACCACTGCCAATGCCAGCAAGCAAACATTCGGCATTGACAAATGTTTGTTATATACTTTTCAATGTTAAGGCAATACATGGCAATTTTGAATTCCTTAAAACTGTTAGAGATTCTAAGGAAGGGAAACCAGAAGCTTGACATTTATTGTTTTCTGGAATTTGTCATTCAGAATGATATAGGGATACATGCAAATGATAAGACACAACAGGGTGTGGGTTAATACAAGATAACAGCCTTCCCAGGAATGTAGTAAGGCCCAAAACCACAGGAAGAGGGTGGTTCTTGTAGCCCATGGAATGGTGGTTATACAGCCTATCTTACACCATGGAATGGCTCATTGCATCTATAAAATGGGTCTAGGGTGCAAAGTTAATAACAATTAAAGGAAAATGTTTAAAATTGTTACAATACAGTAATTATTTACAATAAAAATCATTTCGCTGGTGGTTTGTGACTAGGATAATCAGAGTTGCACATGATTACATCTTTAAAGCAGGATTCTGTCAGTATTAGGTAGGCTGGCTTCCTTCCAATTTTCTTCCCAAACCCTCATCTTTAATAATATTTAAAAATAATTTGTCTTTCAATATTTTATTTTGTTAATTTGGTGTGAGTGTTAATTGTGACATAGTGTCAGTATTTGTTTGAGAGTGGAGTTATGTGCTAGATGGGCACACCCTCCAAGTTGTACTGGCTGAGTGGAAAACATTTTAAACTGCCATTTTAGTCAGTGTGGCTAAGCATTTTCTTTTAGTGTTGGAACTAGGGCTGGATAAAATGTATCTTCTGCCTTTGGAATCCTGGTGAAATTCTGATTTTGCGTCCCCAAATATTTTCAAAATAGCTGTGGAATGTTCATGAAATTTCACCAGAATTGAGTTTTCAATAATTTCCAGCTAATTTAAAACATATTTGTCCAAATTGACCCAACTTTGGTATGATAACTTTCCCAAAGAACCATACAAACTGTTCTAAGTTTCTGGTCATTATCTTTAAAGGTGACTGAGTTATAAGCCTCCACACATTTAGAAAGTTTAAAATTACATTTTTCAATCAAGTAAATTTCAGAATTCTAGGCCACTATAACATTAAAACTAGAGCACAGAATATCACCATTTTGTTTGGGTTCATTGCCTCCAAATATTAGGCTTTGAAGCCACCCGCATGGCTAGCAACAGATTATCATGTTTCCATGCTGATGACTTGAGTTTGGAAGCCCAGGAAGTCACATCATGATGCAGGCCATGGCTGAAACAGCTGCTGCTTTATAATGCATCTTGGTAAGGGAGGGTTTATGATGGGTTCTTCCAACACAGTAACACCTGCCACTGGGTCAGGGAGATTGCTTCTGCTACAGAGGAAGCTGTGGCTGTCAAATGCTGATAAAGGCATTGACCCCCACCAGGGGAGTTAGGATGGAAAAATTTGGAGTTAAACCAAGTAGCCAACAATCTGATGGCTGGGTTCTGTCTGACCAGGGTATATCCCTGCGAACAGGGTGTATCCCAAGAGATGAGCTGCTGGCAGGGAGAAAAATAAATATGGAAAAACAAAGAGGCTGTGTGTGACAACTCTGTAATCTCTTGCTCAATGGTTGACCAAGTAATAAGCTGCCAATAGTTCCAAAATAATATCAGTAATTAAAGTAAAATCTCATGAGCTTTTGTGAAATTGTGGAATGCTGTGATACTTTTGTCATAGCCATGTCCATATATTTTTGCCCAGTGATACACTTGAGTTGCCATTGTAGAGGAAGGTAAAGGTTGGGTAAAGTGGCAACAAAGTAACATTCATTGGAGACTCCATGATAAAAATAGAGTTGTACCATGTGTCAGGTCGATATCTTGAGTGATGAACTATGACAAATAGTCATGGACATCACTGTGCACTAGCCAGAATTCTTGCAGTATGCCAGATAACCTCCAGAGCTCACAGACTTAATGACTTGTGAAAGAATATGCACGTGCAGCACTGTTTCTGTACAGTGCCAACTGCCAACTCTTTAACAACCCTGCAGATAACAATGTATATTTTTACTATTCAAAAGCAGTCACACCAAGTGACTCCAAGCCTTACAACTATTTGTGACTTAGGCCATTGTGGCAGAAGTATCTAGATATCATTAGTCATGATGGAGCACGATGCTGGGCATCACTGTTATAGAAGTATGTTAGGGGCATTGCAAAGCCATAATGCTAATGCAGGTAAGGTGATTCAGTGGTGATAAGTACTTTGTGAAAGTTAAATTCCGCAAATAGAATTCTATTGACATTACCTATTATGCATCCATAAATTTTTGAGCAAATTTTGCCAATTAGTAATTACTAAAGTATCTGCAATGTATTTTTTTAACCTACTAAACCACATTTATCCAGCTTAATTATACTCAAGGACCTGCTTACTTTGGTATGCATGTAAAATCTTGAATATATACCTGGAATAGCAGCGGAGCTATAAACATTCAAATATTCTGAAAATGTTCACACAATCGAACAAATAATTAAACTGTAATTTCTGGACTGGCCTGGTGGCACTGAGGGTTGAGGCACTGGATGCAACACCTCACGCCACACCAGCGACCCAGGTTTGGGAACAGACTAGGGTCATTCAGGGGCTAGTGTGGGAGGCAAGGATTGAGCATCACAGCTGTCCTTCCTTGGGGTTGGGGGGGTCTGTGCTGTGAATGGCACAGCTAGGATGGCTTGCCCATGCCCAGGGTTCTTGGTTGCCTCTACAGAGGTGGAGACAGCTGCTGCACCCATTGCATGGTGCGTGGGCACAAAGGGGTGAAAAAAGGAGGAAAATCCCCAGCAGCAGGATGACGCCTTACTCCCAGCAGGCACCACTCCTGGGCTGGGCATAAGGTAAGCCCCAGTAATTCTGGAGGGTGGAGCTGGGGTTTGGGGCAGAAGGGGGCTGTCAGGGGTTAAGGTGTAGAAACAGCAGCTGTGATAAAAAAAAAACTGTAATTTCTGAACTCCTGTACCTTATGACAGTGTTCACATAATCTATAAAATGATTAAACTGAAATTTTGAACTCCTGTAACTTACAATTTACATAACCAACTGCCTTTCTATTAAGCATTTTCTATGACTGCCAGTTTTCTATTATCTAGATCCAAAGGTGGCTAAGTTGAAAGCATAGGAATATTTTAAGAAATTTTCACACGAATAACACATTTACACTTTGAGCTTCTAGTTATGACTTCCCCTTTCCTCATCTAAAACTCATAAAACTTAACATATTTTTTGGAGCTCTTTGAAACAACATGCATGGCAAATTTCAGACCTCTAGCTATAACACTGACAGAGTTAGGACAAACTAAAACAATTCAGAAAATTCTGTGAAATCAGAATTTGCTAATTTCACCCAGACCTAGTCAGAATTGCCTGGTGATTAGTAAGAAAGTGAGGTATGTATGGGTGATTCAGCAACAGTAAGGTAAGCAAGTATGGAATGAGAGGGCAGTTGTTCAGTAAGAAAAAGAGAAAAAAAAATATGATGGAGATTAAAAAATGCAGCATTCTTAAATGCACAATAATATGATTGCTATGTGGGCAGGCTGGAACTAATATTTTGTATTGCTGCATAGCAGATCTGTGCATAAAGTAGTACAATTATTTTGAGGAAGTGGCACTGGTAACACTTGACTGTGAATGCACCACAGTTGTGACCTTCCAGCAGGTGGACTTGAATCACATCTCACTGCATTGTCTTCATTCAGTACAGTGCAGTTGCTCCCTCCCTACCCACGTCACACTATTTTCTTCCTTTCCTCCACTGAGAAAAAAGTTACTCAGCAAGCAAACAATTATCACAACTTTAAAAAAATGCCAGATACACTAAAGAGAGAAACAGGCTTAGCTTGTGTGAGGAAGATTGAAAGAGCGAGAGAGAGAGAGAGAGAGAGAGAAGAGAGAGAGATGAGTGCACATGATCTACTCAGCCGCAGCACTTGATGCTGCCACTACTGTGATCAGCCTGCCTATCTACAAGAAGTGCAAAGAGTCTGTGCAGCTACCTCAGCAACTCTCTGCCCCAACGCTTGCCATGGCCACTGGAGCCCTCAGAACCAAGTCCCTAGCAGCCGACCACAATAGACATGAGGCACCTCCCCCTGGGAAGGCAGCCAGCCAACTGAGTGGCTCCTTTGAGAAGAACACATTTTTCAGACTGTTGAGCCTTTTGTTAAACTGTTGGCTCTCTGCTGCTGATTGTCATACCACCACTGCCATGCCCAGCCTGCCCATCTACAAGGGGAGCAGAGAATCTGTGCAGCCACCTCGGCAGACTCTCACCCACAACACTTGCTGTAGCCACTGAAGCCCCAGGAACTAAGTCCTCAACTGCTGACCACAACTGGTGTGGAGCAGCGCCCCCCCCCGGAAAGCCAGTCAGCCAGCTGAGTGACTTGTTCTATCAGTGAGCCTTCATCAGCTATGTAACTATCTTTGAGACATACTGTACATACTGTACATATTCTCAATAGTATGTGCTGCAAGGTATGCAGTCACTTATGACATTGATGGTGCAAATAATCCACTGGTATTGGGCTTTTCTTCCCAATAAAGCAGCCATCTGAAATATCCAGAGAGAGACAGTGTTTTCAAATGCCCAACTGTTACAATGCTGACAACAGTCTTATTACTGCCCATTGTGGCCCCTTCAATTTTGTACAGTACAGTACCTGAAGTTAGACTGATTATATTTTCCCCCTTTCTTCACATACTACTAAAAGTCTGTCCCGGCCTGCCCCCAACTCTCTTTTGTCTCACTCTGCCTGAAATCTACTTTAATGTGCTTTGATTCATGAGAAAACTGAAATGAATTAAAGCAACTCGGAAAACAATTCAGGACAAATCTGTGGTTGTCTTTCTCAATGCAGTCTACTAGGGATTAACTAAAGAAACCAAACAGATGTGGACTAAAGAACCAAATTGGCATGCCTCAGGAATGCAGTGCGTTGGGATTGATTCAATCAGAGGAGCCAGGCAGTATTTCACAAAGAGAAAGAGCTGTAGGAGCACCGCTGATACTGAACGCAAATCCTCACTTTGAAATAGTGCTTGCTTGGACAGGTTTTTTTTTTTTGTGGTTGGGGTACCCTTGCATTATAGAAATGAGCTGAGACATTTGGTGGTTTCATTGGCAGACTAGATCATTAAGGCATCAAGAGCCATCAGGAAGACAAAACATATACAGTAAATAGATATGAAGTCTCTTTTGGGAGAGGGGAGAGAAAATGGCTATTCAAGCTGTGCTACTGAGATGTTGAGATAGCAAGGATGACAAGGCCATGCACAAGCAAAATTGTTGAAAAAAGAAAAGAAAAATAGAAGAAGAAAAAAGGATACATCCACAGATCAGGAATGCCTCAGAATGTTGCTTAAGTTCCACAACTCTTCCACATTAATTTTAATATATTGCTTTCATTTTATTTAGACTCATTATTATTCAAGATAACGCCTTAAGATATACAAATGTATTTATTTATTTATTTCAAAAGTTTCAACAGGAAAGACATGCTAAACTGAGTAACAAATCATTTTCAGATGCATCCTGGGGGTAAGGGGCAAGGGAGAAAATGCACAGAATATTTACAGAACAGTATTTATGACATTAACAAAATGGTTACAGTATTTACAACAGGACTGTAACTGACCATATCAGCAAAATATGCAGTAAGAGGTGCTCAGCAATAAGACAACTTATCTAGGTTAAGGCTGGAAAACACAGAGGAATAGTGTTGTCAGAGCTATCCAGGAGAGGGGATGCAATGGATGATTTTACAATGGTGAGGCATTAGGTAGCAGAGGGGCTAGGGCAGAGTTATTGGGGGAAGGAGAAGGCAGTGCAGAAGAACTGAGGGGGACTAGGTAGAGTGGAGGAGAGAAGTGAAGACTCAGGTGCATTAGGTAGCAGAGATAGGGCATTAGGTAGCAGAGGGGCTAGGGCAGAGTTGTAGGGGGAAGGAGAAGGCAGGGGAAAAGAAAGGAAGGGAAATGGGTAGCGTAGAGGAAAGGGGTGGAGACTCAGGTGCAATTGCATGAGGGAGAGGTGAAGTTGTGGAAGAGAGAAGAGAAGGAGTGAGGAGAAATGGTAGAGTGGAGGATAAGGGGAGGGAATACAAGAGTTTAGGTAGGCGGAAGAAGAAAGCAGCCTGACCTGCTGAGGATGACCTAGGCAGGATTACAAGGAAGTGATAGCCAGAACTGTGAAGTGAGTAAGAGGAGGGGGTGAGAGGAGAGTTAAGAGTGGAGAGAGCTGAGCCAGAGTTTGTAATAAAGGAGGAGCAATGTGCATGGAGTCTGACTTTAAGGGATAGGGGAGAGAGAGGGAGGTGTAGAGGGCACAGTGGTGAGTGCAGGGTGGGGAGTCATGAACAAAATTGCAGAAGGAGTGATAGAGAGGATCCAGTATGGCCAGTATGGACTTTGGAGCAGTGCTGTAAACAGTGTCTCCACAGTTGAAAATAGAGAGTGTCATTCTCTGTAGAATGGCACAGTGAGACAGCAAGAGGATGCATCCACAGTTTTGGTACAAAGCAGATAGTTTTGGGTGTGGCTTTTTGTGGATAGCATCCACATGCCCAGAGAAGTTGAGGTGCTGGTCAAGCCATACCACAAGGTACTTGAAGGAGGGGATGTTTTCAAGCTCATATGCCCTTCCTTTAGTCACATGCTCTTGCTATTGTCAGCACAAACATAGACATCTACAACTAAAAAAGTATAGACTTTTATTGTTCCTTTAAACTTTGAAAAAATGTTATCACCATATAAAGTCTGCAGCAATACTGTAAATGTAAATATTTTCATAATAATAGTAATTCCCATCATCAATCACAATATTTTGCAGCAGTACCGGTTCTTACCAAAGCTTATCATTAATAATGTTAGGCTGAGGTGAACATGTGTGTGTGACAGCCAGCCTTGCTAATCGTCAGTAAGGAATTTCCCAACCATTTTATAATACAAAGTGCCTAATTCATTTTTTAAGTTTATTTTGCATTTCCTAATGCACTTACATATAGAAATGGGAGAGTTGTTTCTTAAAAACAAAATTTGCAATGGTCTCTTTTTGTTGCATTTATAGAATGTAAATATAAACTATGGTATACTTGTTGGTATTTTTAAGTGATAATACAAAGAAACTTCCCCTCACAGCCTGATGAAGAGAGTAGGAAGAACCTGAGGGGAGAGGAAACCCCTAGTGTGCAAATTAGTAAAGGATGCGACTTAGAAAACCGGTCTCAGAGAGTAAAAATTGTGGACGCTCTTTCTGACACCCTGCCTATTCGCTCGGGTGTCCCACAGGGATCCATACTGGGCCTCCACCTTTTTAGCCTTTTCTTAAACTCCCTCCCTTACCACTGCTCTGAGCAGATCATACTGTATGCCAATGATGCTGTTGTATTCTCCACTCACAAAGATCCTGCAACTCTTCAACACAACCTTCAACTTGGTTTCAGTTCTATAGAGACATGGTTTCTTAATCATAAACTGGTCCTCAATGACAAGAAAACCAAATCTATGCTCTTCTGCAGCTCTCATAACCCACACAAGCTACACCACTTGGCTATCTCCACCACCCAGGGGAACACTCTAGATCAGATGGGGTCCTTCAAATACTTAAGGGTACAGCTTGACCCTAATCTATCCTATGGACTTCATGTAGATAATGTAGCTAGAGCTGCTAATACACAACTTGGTCTCCTCTACAAACACAGACCACACCTCACGCCAAAAGCTTTGAAGGTTGCAGTCCTGAGCTCTGTGATCTCTGTAACAGACTATGGTCTCATCATTTATGGCTCGGCCACAACCACAACCCTTAGACGCCTCTCAACTGCCTTAAATAAGGCATGTCGGCTCATCACTGGTGCTCACTGTCTCACCCACACATGTGACCTGTACACTAAGACCGGCTGGCTCCTACTATCAAACCGCATAAAATTTCTCACCTGCTCCATGGTGAAAAAATCTACCTCGGCCTTGCACCTTCTGGGGTCTCAACTCTGTTACAATACCGAATTAACAAATGGCGCCTTAGGAGATCCACGCTACAGCTACTGAAAGTCCTCCACTGTCACACTTCACAGGGACAACGCCCTTTTGCTTATCAAGTGCCACTCTGGTTCACTGGCCTCAGCCCCACCATCTCCCCTGCCCCAACAATTGGCATGTTTAAAACTAGGCTCCAGGACTATCTCACTACCAACAGCTCCTGTGACTGCCCAACTTAACCTTGTTTCTCCACTTCCCTTCCTGCTCTAGTGGTCCCCCCCTCCCCTCCTCACTGGATTCTACCCTCACATCTTGGTATACCCAATGCTGCACTTTTCACCCTCTCCCCACCCTTCCTACATTCCATCTCTCCCCCTCCTCTCTTCCCTCTCCATATGACTCTGGCACTTCTTATCTGTTGCTATTTTCTCTGACGCATGCCACTGGCTGCCTTGTTACAATGCTACCCTTGAATTGTATTAATCTGTACTCTGTTTGCAATGTCCACATTGTTGTAATGTCTGTCTTGATGTTTCACATAATTTGTATTTCTCTGACATGGAACCTTCATAAAAGAGCCAAGGCTCAAAGGTATTTGTAATCCTAGACTCGATAAATTATTAAATAAAATAAAAATGTAGAGTGATAGAAACAAAGGGGATTATGAACAGGATAATTTAAAAAGACAGGGGGATAGGAGGGTGCAAAAATGAAAAAGGTGGATAACAAGCAGAGTATTAACAAAATCTGGAAGGCTGTGTGTGAATACTAGAAATCTAGGAAATAAGATTTCAGACCTAGAGGCTATCATGGTGGAGGCCAACAATGATAATGTGGCTATTACCGTATTATGGTTCACTGAAAACCATAACTGGGAAATGGCCATACCAGTTATACTCTGTTCAGGAAGGACAGGATGAGAAGGAAAGGAGGGGGTGTGGTGCTTTATGTGAGGAAACACATGCAAGCAACAGATATACAAGAAATACATGGGGCAGAGGTACCGTGAGTAACCCTGAAGACGGGAATGGAGACACTTTTCACACTGGCATGATCTGTCAACATATAACACAGGGAGAGGAGTAACATAAGGTACTAGGTGGAAGCTATTAGCAACATGGCAAAAAAGTGGAAGGTGCTGCTGATGGGAGATTTCAATCCACCAGATGTAGATTACAGCCTCCCAGCTGCTGCTTCAGCTAGAAGCAGGGGCATCCTAGACTCACTGCGTGGGGTGTTCCTCAGGTAATTAGTCTGTGAACACACTCATGATGGGGTAATATTGGACCTGGTAGTCACTAACAAGGACAATGTTGCAAATGTCAAGATGGGAAGCCACTTGGGGATGAGTGATCATTGCACAGTGTGGTTCAATATGAGGATGGCTGCAGAATCAACCCACACAAGGATGAGAGTTCCAGTCTTCAGGAAGGCAGAATTTATAAAGGTGGGTGAATGCCTATGGGATGACCTGGCAGAGGATGATGGCCTGGATGGGGTGGAGGAACAGTGGGAAAGGTTGAAAGGGGGCATAGTTAAGTTAACAATACTATGTGTCAAGCAAGGAGAAAATTCAAGAGAAAAATGAGACTACTATGGATCATGAATAAGGTGGCAGAAATGGTGAATGCCAACAGGGTAGCATTCAGAAGTAGACTGAGGAAGATAGTGAGGTGTATCAGAGAAAAAAGAGGCAAGAAGACAAAAACAGAAGAGAGAATAGCCCAGGTGGTAACAAAAGGGGACAAAACATTTTTTTAGGTATGTAAGTGAAAAGAGGAAGACTAGGGGAGGGATAGCAAGGTTAAAAAGGAAAGGAAGGACTGTGCAGAGGGGGATCAGGAAAATGCAGGCATCATGAACAAGTATTTCTGCTCAGTGTTTACAGAGAAAGGAAGGGGGGGGCACAACAAATAACAGGAGCTTTAGAGGGGAGAGGTAGACACTAGTCCTTTTTCAGATAAGACAGTCCTGAAGGGATTAGCTAATCTGAAAGTGGACAAAGCCATGGAGCCAGAAGGGATGCTTCCTAGGATACTGAGGGAACTCTGGGAGGTACTGGCTGCACCTCTGACAGTCCTGTTTAACAGCTCAGTGGAAACAGGAGTGGTTCCAGGGGACTGGAGGAAGAAAGATGTAGTTCCACTTCACAAATGTGGTACAGTAACAGAGAGAAGACACCATTCTAGGCTAGCCAGCCTGACCTCATTGGTGAGAAAGTTAACTGAAACACTGCTGAAAGAAAGGATTGTAGAATATCTTGAATACAGTGGGTTACAAGACCTGAGGCAGCAGGATTCATAGGGGAGGGGAGGTTATGTCAAATAAATACAATGGACTTCGCTGACTGGGTGATCAAAGAATTGGATCAGGGTGGAGCAGTGGATGTGGCCTACCTAGATTTCAGTATGGCCTTTGACATGGTTCCACATAGAAGACTAGTAAGTAAGCTGGGTAGCTTAGGAGTGGGTCCAAATGTGGTACTCTGTGAATGAAACCAGTTTAGGAATAGGTGGCAAAAGGTGGTAATAAATGGAGTTCATGCCAAGGAAGGGAGGGTAACCTGCAGGATGTCTCAGGGATCAGTGCTGGGACTGGTACTCTTTAATATCTTTATAAGGGACATCACAGAGGAGGTTGATGTGGAGCTCTGCACCTTTGCAGATGGTACCAAAATCTGCAACAGGGTGGATACTCTTGGGGGGGGGGAGGTGATGATCAGTGACCTAAGAAAACTAGAGGAATGGACAAGGGTATGGAAACTAGGTTTCAATGTGAAAAAGTGCAAATAATGCACTTACGGCACAAAAATCTGGGAGTGGAGTACAAAATGGGTGAAGCAGTATTGATGTCACCAAGCAGGAAAGAGAGCTGGGGTAATCATATTAGATGGCATAAAGGTGGCCAGGTAGTGTGACAAAGCAGTTGGGAGGGCTTGTGGGATGCTGGGGTGGATAGGGAGAGGTATCACCAGCAGAAAGAGGGAGGTAGTGTTGCTCCAATGTAGACTGCTGGTAAGACTCCATGTTGAGTACTGTGCCCAGTTCTGGAGACTGCATCTCTGGTAGGACATAGACATGGTGGAGGCTGTCAAGAGGAGGGCAGCAAAAATGGTGCAGGTTCTGCAACAAAAACCCAAGGATGAGATACTGAAGGACCTCATTACAGCAGTATGTACACCTTATAAGAGGGGAGGGGGGGATATGATAGATACCTTTCAATTTTTCTTCCGGGTACATAAGGTACAGGAGGGAAGTATCAGGAGTAAAGTTATGCAGCTTGCGCAGCCCCGAGCAAAGAAACGTCTGCGGACTGTTGAGGGCAAAGTGTGGCCCCACCGACACTCTGCATCATCTCCCCACTGCCCCCGCCACCACCCTTGACGAACACACCCTTTTATAGGGACTCGGCTGCTGGCTGAACCGATCTGTCTATTTCTCCATTTGCAGCTTATAGAAGTTCGCCACTAGAGGCTGCTCAGCTTCCTGTCACGTACAGATAGTTCTGCTATGAGCAAGAACATCAGGTCTCTGCTCACACCATACTGTTGAACATAAGCTTTTCATCCCTCATTCCTGTGTGCAAATAAAATCTGCCCTTCCACCCCATCTCCCCTAGACTTATTCCTTTGTTTAACCAATAATTACTGTCTCAGTGTTCCCTGGCTGATATCCCTTCAGAATCTCTCCCCCTCTCCTAAGGGTCTTCCAAATACTGACACCATGTTTAAAATTGTGCTTATAGAATATTATTCTCCTTGGCACACTTATCTTCTGGCCTTACTCATCCTCCCCCCCCCCAGGCAGAATTACTAATGGCAAACACACTGAACCCAAGCCTAGCTCCTTGCATTCTCTAATTAGCATTGTAGCTAACAAATATGGTACATTGGAGCACCAGGATCCCACATCCAGCAGCCCCTGGAGATTCACTTTCCAAGAAAGAATGAACCAGTCACCCCCCCCTTAACTCTGGAGGTTGCCTTGGCCCTGATGTGCACATATACCACTAAACAGCAGATTCCAAACCAGGACAATACAAGGCGCAGAAAGTCCCGGATCATTAAAACTTGGTGGAAGCGCTGCCTCTCCAGGGTGATCATTATACTGTTACTGATTTTTGGGAATATTCACCCCAACCCTGGACCTCCTGGCACTGAGTTCCCCACAACCAATGTATACCTAAAAATTGCATCAATTAATATTGGGAATAACCTACCCAAACTACCCAAATTAAAGGCATGGGTTGCTGTCCACAAACCGGACATTATCTTGCTCACTGAAATGTGGCTGTCTCAGAAAATAACTGATTACTATATCTCACCTGTTGGATACACCTCTTTCTGCCTAGATAGACAAGCCAAGCATGGAGGTGGGTGTTTGGGCTATCTGAGTAACAAAATAAGTGGCCAGGTTATGCTACTCAGTGTAAACACTATTGAAGCCCAGCTCCTCTCCATTAAGCTAGCTATAGGACGACAAGGCAAAGCAATGTCTCTGACCACTGTCTACATACCCCCCGGCAAGCAAGTCCATGGACTTGACCTATTCTTTAACCACTAACATACTATTTGCCAGCAGATTAGGCCTTATGGTCTATCAAGTCTGCTCGAACCTAGATCCTTAGTTGGGTGCCGAGACCCTCCCATCCCTTGTGCTCCAGAAACCCCTATCATCCATCCCCACCCCCCCGGGACAGGCCATCATCTGATACATCCACTTTCTGTGTCTGTCCCACCCTCTCTTAAAGCTCTCCACTGTGGATCTCTGAACCAGCTCACCAGGCAGAGCATTCCAAGGGTCCACCACCCTCTCAGTGAAAAACCTCCCCTTCACCCTTCCACCTTCCAACTTCAAACTATGCCCTCTGGTGATGCCTCCCTGCTTTAGTCTAAAGATCCCTCCATGTTTACTCTTATTTATTCCCTTGAGGTACTTGAAGACCTCAATCATGTCCCCTGTCTCTCCTCTCCTCCAATGAAAACAGGCAGACCTCCTCAAGTCTGTCCTCGTAAGTCAAATCCCCTAGCCCTCGTATCATCTTTGTTGCCCTCCTCTGTACCCTCTCCAGGAGCTGTATGTCCCTCTTCAAGTGTGGTCTCCAGTACTGTACACAGTACTCAGGTGTGGTCTAACCAGTCCATTGTACAGTGGCAGAATCACTTCCTTGCTCCTAGAGGTGATCCCTCATGTGTGCATCCCAACATCCTGTTTGCCTTGCTAGCTGCTCTCCTGCACCGCTCAGTGTTATTCATACATGTATCCACCATGACCCCTAGGTCTTTTTCCCTGTTGAGGCTTCCAGCACCTCCCTCCCAGGGTGTACCTGTGTTTAGGGTTTCCGACCAAGATGCAACACCTTGCACTTGGTGATATTGAAATTTAATTTCCATGTGTGAGCCCAGCTTTCCAGGGTGTCCAGGTCCCCTTGCAGGGCCAACCTCCCTCTTCTCCCTCAACTACTGCTCCCATCTTGGAGTCATCCTGAAGAGACTCATTTCACACTCTATACCATCCCTGATGTCTGATATGTATGCATTAAACAGGATTGGACCTAGGACCGAGCCCTGTGGTACTCTACTCACCAACCTCTGTAGGGTTCGAGAGCTCCCCACAGACCACTACTCTCTGAGTGCGTCCAGCTATCCAGCTTTCAATCCATCTGACCATCAAAGGGCCTACTCCTAACCCCATCAGTTTCTCCACTAGACCATTGTGGGGGACAGAGTCAAACGCCTTGCTGAAGTCCAAGAATAATACATCCACAGGCTTACCCCTGTCCAGTTCTGATGTTACCCATTCATAGAACTCCACAAGGTTGGTTTGACATGATCTACCTGGCACAAACACATGCTGCCGACTATCCAGACCTCCCACCTCCTCCAAGTAAACCCCCAATCGTTCCTTTAGTATACTCTCCATTAATTTTCCCACCACCGAGGTTAAACTGATGGGTCTATAGCTTCCTGGTACTTCCTTCGACCCCCCTTTATGGATTGGTACCACATGTGCCTCTCGCCAATCCCTAGGTACCCTCCCTGTCTCAAGTGACCTGTCAACCACCTTAGCAAGTTCAATAAAGAATGCAAGCAGGATATCCTAGGGGACTTCAACACAAACTGGCTTGCCCAGGATTCTGTCACCATGAGGGACTGAATCCATGGCCAATATCTCACTTAGATGGTAACGCAAGCAATAAGGTTGAACTACCGCACTGGCACATGCACACTCATAGACTGGCTTCTTGCCACCAACCCTAAGCATATCAAAAATGTTATTGTCCTGCCTGACACCTTAAGTGACCACTCACTGGTACTATGCTCCTGGACTAATAAAGGCCCTAAAGACACCCCCTCCAGGTCTCCAAAAACCGCTACCTCAAAAAGGGGCTTGAGGGCAATTTTAAGAGGTATTTGAAGGAAGCAGACTGGTCTCCCCTAGCTAGCTGCAGCAATGTTAATAAAGTCCTTGACTACCTCATATCAACCTTTAACAAGGCTTGTGACATACCTGCCCCCGTCAGAACTGTCAAAATAAAAGGAGCCTTTAACCCCTGGCTCACTGGCCCTCTAACTGCCCAGATGAAACAACAAGACAACCTTTGGCATATTGTCAGGGGGACATGCAGGCAATCTAACATTGCTGCTTACAAAGAGGCTAGGAATAAGTGCACTAGGCAAGTAAGAAATGCCAAACCTACCTACTATAGAGAACAACTTAAGAGAAACTGGGGCAATGGCAGGGAATTCTGGAATAGCATTAAGTCACTCACTGGCAAAGAATCCAGAGCTCCACCTGATCTCATATTAACCACATCTAGTCCATTACAGCAACCTATTGACATGGCCAATGACTTCAATAATGCCTTCACAGACTTCTGTTCCAACCTTCCCCCCTGATTTTCTCCATACCCCGCCAGCAATGGATTCCATCGACCCAAGCCCTCCTCTCACCATTAAACCAGGCCAACCACTGTTCTACTTTAGGCAAATAACTAGGGCCCAGACCATTAAACATGTCAAAACAATCCTAAACCAAAACCAGTGTTGGGAGTGACTCACTAGACATGAAGTTGCTAGCTCTAGCATTGGACAAACTTGCCTCTCCACTAACCATACTTTTCAACATCTCCTTGCACAGTGAAATCTTCCCAGATAGGTGGAAGACCTCCTTGGTCACCCCAGTGTTTAAAATTGGGGACAGAACTAACCTGGGAAACTACTGCCCAACCTCAGTACTACCACCTCTATCTAAAGCATTAGAAAGGGTTGTTTCAGACCAGCTAATTGAATACGTAAACAAGTACAATCTGCTCTGCCCGCAGCAGAAGCACAGGTTTCATATCGGACACAGCACCATCACAGCTTTAATTGACTATACCTCTCACATCTATGAAGCCCTTGACACGGGAAAAATGGTGGGGTCTATATTTATAGACCTCACCTAAGCATTTGACACAGTCAACCACCAAATCCTGCTCAGACACCTGAGCACCCTGGGACTGTCAGTTGATTCCATCTTCTAGCTTAACAGCTACCTTTCACACAGGACACAGTGTGTGAGGATAGGGGGTGTAACCTCCGAACTTAAAAAGGTAACCCTTAGGTTTCCCCAAGGCTTGCTCTAAGGACCACCTCTCTTCGGCCTCTTTATTAACTCCTTTCCCAAAGCATGTCCTGCTAAAATGCTGCTGTATGAAGACGATGCAGTTATCTCAGTACCTGGCAGCAACACATCAGCAATAGCACAAAACCTACAGCATTGCTTTGCTATGCTTGAGAACTGGTTCACCCATAACAGACTCCTTCTAAACTATAAAAAAAAAAAAAATATGCACCTAAATTTGCCATATACCAAAAGGAATGCTGAACACCTGACTATCTATAGCCAGCAAGGGGATGGCATTGAACAAGTCTCCACCTTTAAATATCTTGGGGTACATATTGATAACACCATCTCCTTCATGCACCATATATACCATGTAGTCAAATCCGCTAATATTAAGTTAGGAATTCTCTATAGGCACAGGCAATCCATGAGCCCTGAGGCTCTTAGCCTAGTCACTCGAAGCTCCATTCTGTCGGTCATTGACTATGCCCTCATCATCTACAGTGCTGCCACAGACTCAGCCCTAAATCGAGCAAAAGTACTACCCAACAAGGCTTGCCGCCTGGTCCTGGGGGCTAAACACCGAACCCATACCTGTGCCCTCTACTCCTCTACTGGTTGGCTCCCCTTATATCTAAGAGCAATGTACCAGGCTTGTTTAATAGGCAAAAAAGCCCTCCTTGGACTCATTCCCAACTCCACTGCAGCTCTGTTCCAGCGCTCCAACTCCTCAAAAGTCACTAGGAGCTTGGCTAAGGGTGTGCTCCAAGTCCCTTTCAAAAGAACCAGCCTTGCACAACATTCTCTCTCAGGGGCGTAGCCAGGATTTGATGTGGGGGGGTTTCCCAAACATTTCTAGGGGGGTCCAGGGGCATGCCCCCCCAGAGAAAATTTTGGAAATTTAGGAATTAAATGGTGCAGTTTCATGCATTTTAGGCAATAACTCTGAGTTACAAAATGCATCAAAAAATTCGAGTTGTCAGTCTCATCCATCCCCATTCCCACATATTTCAGTTGAACTCAGGATTCTTTTCTCCCTTTTTAAATTTCCACCTTTCTCTTCTATTTCTCTATATTCTGTTAGCAATCTTATACAATCTTTAATGAATAAGGCGGTGCAGGCATTGCGACAGAAGACTTATGAGAGAAGGCTAAGGGACTTGAACATGCATATGCTAGAGGACAGAAGGGAGTGGGGAAATATGATAGAAACCTTCAAGTACCTTAGGGGCTTAATAAGGTCCCAGTGGAGGACATCTTCCAGAATAAGAGAGATGCAAGAACAAGATGGCATGATATGAGACAAGGGCGGGCAATTAAGGGGGAACATGAAGAAGCACTTCTTCACTGAGCAGATGGTGGACAATTGGAAAAGTCTGCCACAGGAGGTGGGGGGGGGTTCAGACATGCCTGGGACAAGCATACCGGTACCCTAGAGTTAGTAAAGAGAGGCTAAACTGATAACTAAGTAGGGTCCAGCCGCCAATAAAGGTAGAAAAAAGGGAAGACTGAATGGGCTTTAATCTGCCAGCAACTTTCTGTGTTAGTCTGCATGCTGATAAACATGTAACAAACTCAGTACAATCTTCCAGGACTCTTCTGCTAGGAAGTCCACCATGTATGTATTAAATTAAAAAAAAAAAGGTCCTTGGTCCATAAAGAAGTCACAATGCCAATGTGTCTGAGACATTGATAATAAAAACAATTGACTGGCATTGTTTTATTCATAAATTGAGAGCACAGCCCCCCCCCCTTTTTTTTCAGGAGCATCTTTGATCTATATAATTCATATAGTTTGTAGTTCACATGAATCAAGGGCCTGCTATGCCTGGTGCAGAGTAGGGCTTTTGGAGCAGTGGCCATAAAACATAACTAAGTCCAGATTTTTAAGACCTTCTACACAATCTATGACACCATAGTTTTGCTGCATTGCATTAACCAAGAATTTATTACTAAATGTGGTGAAATTAATAAGCTTTATAGATAATGCTGTTGTATTTCAGCTTTCATTGTTTACCATGTGGCACAGCTAAGGGTTTTGTTGACAAACCACATCCAGGTCATTTTTATGAAATAAAATAACTATGTAAAAAAAACAGCTGCTGTAAAGCTTCTCTGGTGGCTTCCCTCATGCACAAATACACACACTGTGGTCTTAGTCAGCACGGACTGAGGAAGACTGATATTTCATGGTAATCTGCAGTCTTAGAGTCTGTGTAAACATACAATACCAGAGGCATATCCATGGCCCTATGTGAAAACATTCCACATAGAATTCCCTTTTTCCCCCATTCCATATTAATTGTGGCTAATTTATTTTACTGCTTGACTGATTTTATTTTTTTGTGACAAACTCCCTTTCCATTCCTTTTTTATTATTAATTCCCGTGACGGCCTCATTAACTGGCAGCTGACTCACGTGGCTAATGTTTTTACTGCATTAATCATTTTTTTTTTGTGACAAAGTCCCTTTTCCTTTTATGCCCTTAAACATCCTGTGTGAGCTCACTACCTTTGCCACCGAATTGTGTTACTGTGCCTACAGGTTAAAATGGAATGCTTCCGCGGCCTACACAGAATAGAGGGTCCAACCACACTAAACCAAAGGCTGGTAATTCAGCTTAAATTCTACAGTGGCTTTCACAGTAGATTTCACTCCAAAGACTTATTCAACAAAATAAACAGGCAACGGTGGTTTACCT
This sequence comes from Neoceratodus forsteri, assembly GCA_016271365.2. Lineage (NCBI taxonomy): Eukaryota > Metazoa > Chordata > Ceratodontiformes > Ceratodontidae > Neoceratodus > Neoceratodus forsteri. The sequence goes on from CM028135.1 coordinate 279,324,044, forward strand.
GTTCAGAATAGTGAGAGCGTTTGTCAGAGCCCTACTTTCATCTCTCACAGACTCAGTGACAGAGGAACCTCGGTCTAAGTTTTGAATTCAGCTCCGGGCTTCTGAGCTTATTCAGTCAGCTGCTGTACCAGTGACTGAAGCGCTGCTCACCATCGAGACCCTAGCAAGCATGGCAGGAGGAATGATGACTGTTCAGCTGGTCCGTTGATTTATTTATTTTTTTATTTTATCAGCGAGCGCTGCAATTACAATATCTGACCAAGCACTATACAAACTGACCTTTATTTTCTCACACTGAGACGCCAAACTGCTGGAATTGTCATGAGTCCGCGCCACTAGTCTCTGCTGCTGAATCACATGACCACCCCAGTTTACAGTCATGTGACTCAGAATCCAAGGCTCCTCATCTGTTCCTGGCAGGTCAGAGGCAGGGCTTGCTTGCATATTCATAAACCAACGTCTGCCTCCTGACTCGCTTGCTACCGGCAATTTAAAGATCAGGATTTACCGGCACTGTGGCTGCTAGCTTATCATGAGTAAAATAAAAGCCTTTGACTTGACAGGGGGGTTACGTGCACCCAGGAAACCCCCCCTGGCTACACCCTTGTCTCTCCTACCATGGGCCCACCTGGTTTAATAAACTCCTTGCTACCACTCTGGAACACACAAACATTGGACCCTTTAAAAGAGAACTGCTAACCCTTCTGTTCCAAAAGAACCTATGTGAATGCAATTAATAAATACCTGTGACTAATCACCATCATAACTTATCACCCCTCTGCTTACCTCCCCCTTTCCTTCCTCGCCACTCCTTTCTCTCCACCCCCCCCGTCAAAGCCTCTTGTGGGCTGCCCCCTACCCCCCCTGCTCTTCCCCTCACCCCCACTTTCCTTATACTGTGACAAAGCCCCCTCAGGCTGCTCCCACCTTGCTATGTGGTTTTAATCTGATTGACTCCTTTTCCTGTTTTTTAATATGACCAGTTTAGAATGTCAATTTGTACTCCATTGTCTTGTAACACTACTGACTCTGTTATCTGCATATTTGCTTGCTACCAGTACAGCCTGTAACCAATTGCGTACTCTGAATATTCTGTAGCCTGTTTATGTAAATTTTGCTTCTCGCCCACTTGACATGGAACCTTTGTAAAAGAGCCTTCCTGGCTCAAAGGTATTAATCTGCAATTGAAATAAATAAAAGTAAATAAATAAAATAACATTTTTCAGAAAAGAGGAGCCTAAGAAAAGGGTGACATGCTAAGAAGCTGAAGAGGGTAGATTCAGGAGAGATCAGAGGAAGTACTTTAGAGAAAGAGTGGTGGATTCCTAAAACAGCCTTCCAGCAGAGGCGGTTGGGAGTGAAAACATTGGTGGGGTTCAAGAATGCATGGGATAGGCATACAGAAATTTTAATGGAAAGGAAGTGGGGGAGGGGAAAGCACTGGAGATCATTTAGGTTCTGCAGTGATACTGGAGGTAAGGAAAAAGGGGCAGACTGGGCGAGCCAAGCAGTCCACATCTGCTGGCAAATTCTCTGTTTCAATGTTTCATAGTGGGGCGTTAGTTGTGCTAGGTTTACCACATGCCAAGGGGCACAGTAAGGCATGAGTCCACAGGCCCTATTTAAGTTGTAACAAGGGGCATTAATGAGCTTTTTGATACTGAATGCTGACATTGTTTAGACATTTTGGAGGAAGACACACTTATCACCAGAGTACGTGATGCAGGCTTATCTTGCAGAGTCACTGACTAGCAGAAATATTGATCCAGTCAAAATTCAGGCAAGAAATGGAAGTCATTAGCTCTGCACTGGCTAAAGTGGCTTTGAATTATTTTGGATGTCCCCAACATTGATCACTTTAGAAAAATGTTTCAGTACATCTGGGAATATGGCCTTCTAGAGATGTTGTGAAGTTTTACTTTGCTGGCAAAGTTCCAGCAAAGTCAGAAAATGCAATTTCGCAAATCTCTTTACACAGTTCCCACTTTGCCCAAATTTCTCACTTTGCCACTTTGTGATGAGTTTTTCAGTTGAACTGGCACTTCTTCTGGTGAAGTCATCATGAAGTGACAACTTTGCAGGTGAATATGCATGTCTTTGCTTGAAAAAGTGCCATTTTACCTGCCAAAAATATTATGAGGCTGGCACTTCATACTTTGATAAGTTGGCAAACTTTGAAAATTAATTCATAAGCAGAGTTTGCCAGCTTCACACATCTCTATAACCTAATCACATCACACAAGGTTAGATGATGAGAATCTGGAAATCTTAGCCTTTCTCAGACATATCTTACCAAGGATCACCTTTATTAATTTGATTATTCACATGTCCAGCAAGTGAGATCTACTAATATTCTCACTCCAACGCCTCCTTCTGGCAATTCTTTCTGGACTTCTATTGACACTGGCACCCCAGTCCAGCCCACCACTCCAAGCAGCAGCAGCACAACTCCAGCTCCTCATGACACTTCAACTGTCACATTGTCATCACCAATAAACTCAGGCGTGCTACTGTGAGCACAGAGTCAGTATCAGTTAAAACAGGAGTGCTACAAAAATATTTTTTCACAAAAAGCAAGTTTCAGCTACAAATAATAAAAATATTAGCATACCTGTCAAATTTACTTCTTTAGGTACCTCCTATGCTGGCCACTATGCATGTTTTAATTTTCTCAGTGCTAACCCTTACCAGTCTTCCAATGCTGTTTCTAAGCCAAATCTGGTGGTCATTTTATTTTTATTTTTTTTTATATTTATGAAATACTCAGACTTTGGAGGACATAGAAACCTTTGCCACCAAATTAAACTGGAATGTTCTAGTCCCTCTGTCTGTGGGACCCCTGTGAGCACAAATTGTCAATATTGCCCTGCAGGATGGTATTAAACCATTCCCAGTCTTGGCCTAAGACTACTGACCAGGGTAAGGTTCTGGAAATTCCCACCTTAATTATTCCTGCACAGTTGCCTACTTTTAGTCATACTTGGGCCAGAGGTATTTACAGGCAGCCCCATGTATGCAGGGAATATTTATGGAATCTCCACACTGACACAGGTTGGGCTCTACCACAGATTCTTTAACCAAGGTCTGCCACAGCCTAAATTCACCAGAACTGAACTGTATGGTTTTATTTATCTATTTATTGAAAAGTTTCAACAGGAAGGCACACTGAGCAATTGGGATTGCTCGTCTCCTGATGCATCCTGTGGAAGGGGGTACAAAAGGACAGAGCAAGTGCACATGTTGATACAAAAATTCATATAAAACATACAATCCAAGTACAGTTTCAAATTATAATGACAGAAACATATATGTACCGTACATACAATAAATGTACAGTTTCAATTAAAGACAAAATGCATACAATACAAAATTAGTATTAGAGGGAAGGGTGAAAAGAACTGAGTGTAAGGGACAAACAAGATACTATTGCCTAGAAGGGCAATTTAAATGACAGAGCTAGAGCAACCTGGGTTGGGGAGAGGGCAATAAGCCTTGGATTGACTGAAGGTAGTAAGTACATTGTCGGTGTTAGGATCAGTTACAGTTAGGGGAGAAGAAACTGAGGAGGGCTGAGGATAAGGATGAGGTGGATGAGGAGTGGTGGATTTGTGGAGGCAGTGAGTCCCAGAGTTTGAGGAATATCAGTAAGTCACAAAGCTTACTAATATGCCCCACTTTACCACAATGATACCATACAATGTTACTATTAGATCTATGACCTGTGACCCCCTCATTTGGGCACTGGAGAGTGGGGTATTGGGACTGGGGGAATTACACAAGGAACAGGGATTATAACTTTTTGAAGTGGAGTGGTGTACAATATTTCACTACTTGACACCCACCATTTACCAGCACATTTGTTCCCATCCACCAAAGTCCTTTCTCCCCTCTTCTGCAGGGATCTTCTCCTCAGGTTGCCACCTGAGGTTCATCATGGGTTATGCTCTTCTTAGCATTCTCTTGTCTTGCAACTTCCAGGTAATGTTCCATGATGTTTACTGATACAGCCAGAGTGGTCTGTTCATGTTGGCTTACCCAATCACAAACTCGATCTGGTAAAATGTTCTGGTAATGCTCCAGTACAATCAAATCCATAATATCCTCTTTAGTACATACTTCTAATTTTAACCACTGAGTGGCCAAGTCTTGCAGTTTTTGTGCCAGCACTCTAGGTTGTGTTCCAACCTTGAAAGCCAAGGTGCAAAAGTTCCATTGATAATTCTCTTTATTTAGTCTGACCTGGTGTAAGATAGCTGCCTTTACCTGATCATGGTCTCTGGCAGTGGTGTCAGTTTGCCTTCTCCATGCAGCTTGGGTATCTCCAATCAGGTACACTGCAATGTGAGTAGCCCACCTTTCTCGTGACCAGGCAGTGGTACTGACAACTCTCTCAAATGTAATAAGATAGGCCTTGGGGTCATCCTCAGGAACCATTTTTGTGAGCATGTGGTGTGGTCCTACAGTGATTGGATTCCCTGTGACCTGGAGCTGGGACATAGTTTCTTTCTGTATTTGCAGCACCTGCTTGATAAATTCCTGCTGCTGCTTGTCTCTCTGTACCATCCACTCCCTTTGCATCTGGACCTGTTTTACCAGTTGTTGGTCTCTCTGAGCCTGTTGTTGTGCCAGGTGTTGGTCTCTCTGCACCAGCTGTCAGCCAGCCAGTCTGACCCAAAGCTGAGCTACAGATAAGCCAAGTATGCCATGGTGTACCTAGCTAAGAGAAAGGAGGCAATAACTTTAAATGACTGCACTGCAACAGAAGAAATCAATTCAGCCAGCTTGCAGATGCATGACATTTTTTTCTGTTTGTTCCTGAGGCTCATTTGTTTGCTTGCCTCGAACGGGGTGGAGAGGAGGGGTGGGAAATAGCAATAGAGCAAAGCTTGGAGTTCAATTAGTCTGCACATTCACCCACTGGCTGCATTGTAGGAATGGTGTGTGGCTAGCTCAACTGTGTCATGTTTAAATTCTGCCTTGAGGTCTGGTGCAATCAATTGAAGAGTGCAGAAGATCTCGAGAGGAAAAAAACTGAAGAAGAAATTGGTTCTGTGGTGGCCCTTTTCCTTTTTGAGCAGCGATTTGCTGTCAGTCAGTGGTGGTTTACAGCCTCAGTGTGATTGGTGACATTGGTTTGTCAGCAACATGAGCAACTAGAAAGAAGTAGCAGAGTTGGCAGAGAGCTGTGAGGTTCTCTGCATCATTTTTGGTAACACCATCAGCAAACAGCTGATGTGGAATTGGGAAAAAAGTGAACATCACCAGCGTAGATATTGCTGAGTTGATTTCAGCTGTAGGTCCCAGCACAGCAGTATCCATCTCTGTTTGTGGACATTGGCAGTCTGTTCATCTTCTGATAGGTATGTATCAGGGTGGGCCAGCAAACTGTGTGTAGGTGTGTTGTATTGCCAGAGTTGGGGGTAGGGGAGCTGGATGGCCACAACTGGAAAAGGGGTTTTGTCGTCAAAGTCATCAAAGTTGGATGAGTGTCAGATCACCAATTGTGTAGTGTCTAGATCTAGTGTGATGGGATCTTATTTTGAGAAATAAAGTCATGGTTTATCACTCGATCAAGGTCTACTCTGGCCTCCCTCTCTCTGTCCCACATCCTACCTGCACATTTGAGTTTGACTTGGTATTGTTATATTGCATAGTTAGAGTATGTTGTTGCACTTCAGTTTCTGCATACCTTTTGCTGACTTCAATCTAATCAATCCCCCAGCTTCTGACATAACAGATCTGTAGCTCTCTAAGTTTTGCAAAATGCTTTTTTGTTAAAGAGAATCAAGAGAGCTGATTTAAAAGTAGTTCTGGAAACACTTTGTCTGGGATTATGGTTACATATTTGTTTTGTCAGCTCTTATTGTTGACATCACTCATATGTTCCCCACAGCTTCTCAGAATAAAGTTTTATTTTGTATTACTGTCACTGCTAAACATAAATGGTTCAGTATAATTTTGCTGCTGCAGTCCGGTCAGAACTGATGTCTAAAAATGGCATTTTATTTCTACTGGCAACTCTGGACTAGTCAATATTTCCGATTCCAGTGATGTAAAATGAAGTCCCAGTTTTCATATTTTACATTGCTTCCACACAGACTAGATACCTAGATATGCAGTGAGGTTGGGGTTTAGGACATGTGTAAATACTAATGTGCTTTTGAGCTATTTATTTACTGCATCATCCTGAAAAAAAATTTCTGAGATGTTGATTGTGTCCATGTCTTTCCTCTGCAAAATTGTTTCATGGATATAAATGTGTAACTGGAAAGTAGCTCATCTTAAAGCTTTCCATAATAGTAGAATGAAGTAAGATTGCATAATCTGCCATGGGGGCAAAGGGGTGGATGGAAAGCATTTCATAACAGTTCAGTATCTCTATTATACATCACAGCATTATCTCTGACCAATCACAGCACTTTCTTCAGTTGTATGTGAGGGTTCCATGTCATAATGGCGACCGCTAAACAGAGACTGCCATTACAGTGAGTGTACTTTGACAAAACTCACAAACAGCCGGTGTACACTCCACCAAATACAGCTATGTGCCACCCTAAATTTAGATTACTATCTCCAGGGGGGCACATGTCAGGAAGGGGGAGAAACTTGAGGAGAAACACAACTTGGGAAGGGTGATACAAACCGCAAGGGGGCAACATGGGGGGGACAACCTGAAGGGGCGGGAAAAAAACAGGACTTCAGACACAACAATAAAAAAAATACACTCCCAACAAACTGCAAAAAATAAACCTGTGCCTAGAACTGAACCCAGGTCCACCTGCATCGTAGACCAGAACACTCACCACCACACCATACAAGCAGTTGTGTACTGTCTGCTCCAACAAATGCTCATGACTGAATCCACCTAATGCTACATAATGCTGCATCACTATTTCTTTATTGTACTGATGCTCCATCCTTGCTATTCCCTACAATCGCTATGCTGTAACAATCAGTCTCCTGACAGGTGCTCAAATTGAGTCACTCAATTTTAGTTGCCCACATCACTGGATACCCATGTGAGGTACTCTCATTAATATAACAGTATTTCACATACTGAACCACTGTAATGGGATTTTTGCTGAGCGTTTATGCTGTCAGCATTTTACTATTATTATTCTTTGGTAACTGGGTAAGGCACACAAGGCAAAAGTGCCTGTTTTCAGGTGCAACCTGGGAGCACTGGAGAGGTTAAGGGACTTGCTCAGAGTTTCACAGTATGCAAGTGGAGGTTGTGGGAATCAAACCCAGGTCTGCTGGATGTACCAAACACATTCACAGCTCATTACACTAACCTGTAGGTTTATTTAACCCTGTTAAATAAAAAAAAGTTTCCTTTGTTTATTTAATAATGTTAGTGATCTATAAAAATGTTATGGTTCCATTTGGATTGCCACTTATGGATCTAGGAGTGTTGTCTCTTGCATCCTTAGGACAACAGAACTGCTCAACTTTGGTTTGCAGTCCTCTGGTCCTAAGAACACATGAAGCAACACTCATATCCGTAACAGACCCTCCAACCAGACCCATAAACTTACAGCTCATTGCTGAGTGTCTGCCTGGAGGGGAGAAAATGGACAGCAATGCAGAACAGTTCTGTTTCTGAGTAAGTCAGGAGTGCCCTGCAGCTGTGGCACTGACATTAATTGGGGGAAATGCTAGATAGATGAGTATGAACTTGTTTATAAAATGGGGTATAAAAACTGATCAAATCAAACAGCTCAGAGCTCACAGTATAGCCTGGAGGTTAAAGAAATGAGCTGTAAATGAGTTTTGTACATCCAGCAGACCTGTTTTTGATTCCCACAACCTTCCTTTGCATACTGTGTGACTTTAAGCAAGGCAGTTAACTGCTCCAGTGCTCCCAGATTGCCCTTAAAAACAGTCACTTGTGAGATGTGGGCCTTACCCTGTTACCAAAGACTTAAAAAACAACTTCATTGGTTAAATCACAGCACCTGACTGTTGATTATTTACATACAAACCACACAGTTCATAACTAACCAACTCTAAGCTACCCAGCAAACATATAACTAAATGAAAATGAAAGCTTTTTCCTTTAAAATAAAATTGTTTCCATTTTTTAACACAAAAACCCATAACAGGGCATAGGTTTATACAAAATAAATGCAGTTACCAGGTTAATTCAAAAGCATAGGGCCTTTGATACCAAACTCATCTATTCTATCTAGCAATAACCTAACTAACAGAAAATATAAGAAATAGTGTCGGAGCAACCATACACAACAAGGCTATATTTCCATCGAAGGATTGAGATGACATCATAGGGACTGCAAGAGCAAAGCTCGAGAGGTCCCAACGTCATCTCAACCCCGAGGCAAAGTCTGATATAATGACGGCTCTGATTGTTTTTTGCTTTTTTTTTTTGTTTTATCTGTGTCATGTGTTTGTTACATTGTTGTATTTAGCTAATTATTATCATTTCTTTTGGATGTGAAACCTTTGTAAATGAGTCTCTGACTCAAAGGTATGTCCAATTCTGAAACTGTAATAAATAATAAATAATAAAATAATATCTTACAGTATATGGTTCCCCAAAATTTAGAAAAAAGGTAAATGTTTAATGGTTAATTAAAGTTTCACAAGGTTTCATGTCTTCTGTTTTGCTGTCCCATTTCCTGTCGGCAGCTCACTCAGTTGTGAAGTCTGTTGGTGCAGCCCCGATTTACTCCTGACCATTGAAAGATTTTTGGTAGCAGTTGATTTTAAAAATAATAAAAAAAAAAAACTGCCAAGTCATTATGGTTTGGAAACACAAAGCCAACTACAGCAGTCCATGTCCAAACCATCTCTGCGAGCTGCCTAGTAAACCATACCACCATGTTTGTTTAGATTTTTCTGTGAACAGGAGTATTTTGACCATTCAGATGGCAAATAGGGCTGGGCTTAAATAATATTAATTATGGAATGTTCATAATAAATTTGAGAACATGCGCAACAACTTTTCAGCAGCTACTGATTTCCATCCATAATAAGGACAAACCATATACTATAAAACTTTTTTCCATTTTATAAGTAGAATAACCCACTCCAGAGCATAGATTTGTTTGAGAATTAATGCATTTCCCATGTATGTTGGGTCACTCAGCTGTTGGTCTTGTGCCTTCCAATTCATCTGGGGCATGCATTAATTTTCCAGAAATGCATGCCCTGTTTTGAGTTATTGCATATCTACTATTTGCTGCTACTGCTGTGTCTCACACTTTCTTAGTAAGTTATTTGATTGGAGAGCACCATACAAAATGGACTGCTGTGTGATATAAATGTTGGAAAAAGAAACTTACATATTACAGTACCTGGTATCATGATTTTGTTGTTGCACAGGTGGTGGTGGTGGTGGTGATGGTGGTGGGGATGCCAGTGGAAAATGTGTATTATAAGTTATACATTTACTAGTACCCAGTAAAGGGTAGGGTGATTTTCAAGCCTCAGCAGCAGGAGTTGAGATGATGTGCTGTGGAGTTTAACCCTTCAATTAGAAACAAAGTGTTGCCTTGGTGTGCTGTAATCAAACAAATTTGTGTGGGGAAAAAGGTTATCTTTTGACCGTGCTTAAAAGGTTTTATAAAATGGGCATTTAAAGTCATTTAATCTAATTGGCTAATAGACTTTCAGATCCGTGTCCTTATCACAGTGTATCATACCCAACCTGCACTAATCTCCCCATTCCCACAGCATAACATCACCTTATCACTGACCCATAGCCACTGTAAAGAAAATTGGACTGCGATCTCAAAAGTCCACAGTGCTATCCCAACCTGACCGCAAAACCAGAAGTTGGTCCTCACCGCTTGACTCACTCAGTGACAGATTTACATCTTAAAAAGCTATTGTGCATCCCTTTTCACTCAGAAGAACACAGTACACAACATAGAAAAATTACTCAGCTCGGCAAATCTGACCACAGTACCAACTGCGATCTCAACAGGTCACCACAGAACCAGAAGTCACTTTCAGTGGTCGGCTCAGTTACCAAACTGTGGTCAGCAAATCTTCCAAATAAAATTATAACCTATCCCCTTTTCAAAAAACAAAATGCTAAAATGGAAAAACAATACCAGACACACAAAAAACAAACAACAGAAATAAAATATCATGGGGGGGTTAAAACTTACTTCAGCGGCCAGTTCAGTCAACATTGTTATGAAATCTCCTTCACAGACTATCGTCTGTGTCAAACCAGCCAGTCACTGTGCCAGTGCGGTATGTGGAGAGGAGAAGACAGTGCTGCATTGTGTGGGATGGGGGGATAGGACACCATGCAGTGGACATCACATAAAACAGAAAGTTCAGAAATACAGGGACTATTTTACAATTTCACTTATTAAAACCTAAATTTTAAAATATTTTGCCATGTTATTTACTCTTTTTTTTTCTTAAAGGGTACCTAAACAAGCAGTTTTTTAAAACTGCAAACTCCAAAATCTGGCTTCATAACAAGGTAAAGTAGAGGCTGCTGTTTACATTTATGCTAAAATTGCATTTATGTAAATAATATAAATGCAGTTTCATAGCTTTTGAAAAATGTAAACATCAGCCTTTCACTTTCAAAAAACAGCCTTGGTTTCTCCCTAAGATGGCTGCCAAGTCTGTTAAGTGATGAGTCATGATGACATCATCTGAGCCAAAGACAGAGTTCCACATATATTTCTATAGTGCTTACTAGTTCTTCTTTCCCTCTTTGTTTTGAATTGTTGTACCAGAATGATCAACACCATGTATTAACTCATGGATTATTTAGATCAGTACACATGTTAGGCTTTGGTTTTGTTCATTTAGTTTACTTTAACTTGTGGAAAATGTTTTGCAATCCAGCTGACTGTTTCCTTGGCAAACTGCATTACAGAACAACACTTCAATTGCCTGATGATCTAGTGGTTATGTGGTGCACTGAATTTTGTTTTTTGATAGCCAGGAGAGACACACTAAGCTGAAAGCTTGTTTACAGGTGTGGCCTGGGAGCACAAGGAAGTGTAATGACTTGCTCAGGGTCACAGAGCAAAGTACTGGTCTGGTTCAGTTCCAAAGCCCATGCTGTCTTGTTAATCCACAAATAAGGCTTTCTTTTTCCATGTGAACCTCCTGCATCTAGCCTGCCTTCTGTTGAACACCCCACCATCCATACCCTGTCCTTAGTATTGCCTGGTGCCGCATATGTGCTTACGGTCTCATGAAGAGAATTATCATACCTCAGATTGTAATCTTGTACCTCAGAGACTTGTGCACACCTATACCAATATGTATCATCAGCTGGCACTGTTAAAAAATGCCTCCTAAATTACTCTCCAGTCCATATTCTCAGTGTTTGACTTCTGCTCCCACAGTAAACATTGAGTGGATCATCACCCTTCTGCACAGTGATGGTAGCATGTACAGTTCTCCTGCTGTGTTTTTTCCCACCTCATAAACCAACAACTAGGTCTTCCTGGAGGGACAAGCAATAAGCATCATGACCCATCAGAAAAACTGCTGTTCATGCCCTGATAAGGGCTGCATTTACAATGGGTAACAATATTATTAGCAGGAGAGGCATACTAATACCTTGAGCAAATCCACCCGACTTCTATTGTCAGTCTACTCCTTTACCTGTGATCTGCAGAACCCTGCAGGACAGTTCCCAACAATTCTTCTCCAGTACTTTTCTGTGCTTTACTCTACAATTCAAGCTGGCTGGCTACCACCCTTCCAAATCTTGAATGAGCTATACACAACTCCCTCAATACTGTCCTAACAAACGTCAACAACTCCCCCCCCACCTGAGGGTAATCTCCCTACACTGAATTCAAGTAACAATTTAGGTGCAGCCCTACCACTCTAAGTATGCGTCATCGCTGGCTACTCTCATCCACAGTCAGGTAGTGATCACGATGTTGGCAGCCCCACATTTCAGATCCCACAGTGATCTGCTCAACGTCCTCTTTCATGTCTTCAACTAACCTGAATATAGCTATACCCTGCTGGAATGGCCTCTTCAGTCCCTCTCTGGCATTCATTCTTCTCACCTGCACCCCACACCAAAAACTGGTGAGTTCACTACCCTTCTGCATCATGAATGTGGTTAGTACAGTCTCCATGTTATTTTACAAATTAATAATAACAGAATTTGTCAATGCCGAACGTTAACTTGCAGGTATTTGCAGTGGTGTTTGGCATGTATGGTGCTTTACCCTAATGCCCTGTGCGATTGCTGGTATTTGCACAATAAATTGTCAGCATGACCTTTTTGTTACCCCCATTGTGCGCTACATAGGTGGAAACACGTTTTGGGCAGGATGTGAAAAATGACAGCAGTACTGCTCATAAGGAAGTGTGGTAAAATGGCAATGTTGAAAATCTGTCGTGGAAATATTGAAAATTCGCAAACCTAGGAGTGTGCGTGGGAACTGTGCAATGCATGCTCGTAAAACAGTCATTGTTAGGAATTTTTTCACCAAATTGTCAACACTGGCATTTTAAAACCTCTGCTAATGAACAGTGTCACTGTGATTGTCTTACTGTGTGCCATACATTGATTTTGCACACCGACTGCACCATTGTGCACTACATGGGGGGAAACACGTTTTGGGCAGGATGTGAAAAATGACAGCTGTACTGCTCATAAGGAGGTGTGGTAAAATGGCAATGTTGAAAATCTGGAGTGAAAATATTGAAAATTCTCAAACTTACGAGCGCATGTAGGAACTGCACAATGCACGCTCGTAAAACAGTTATTTTTAGGAATTTGTTCACCAAATTTTCAACATAGCCATTTTAAGATCTCTGCTCATGAACAGTGACACTGTGATTTTCTTAATGTGTCCCATACACTGAGTTCACTCAGCGACTGTGCCATTGTGCGCTACATGGTCGGAAACATGTTTTGGGCAAGATGTGAAAAATGACAGTTGCAGTGCTCATAAGGAGGTGTGGTAAAATGGCAATGTTGAAAATGTGGAGTGAAAATATTGAAAATTCACAAACTTACGAGCGTGCATAGGAACTGCACAATGAACACCCGTAAAACAGTCATTTCTAGGAATTTTGTCACCAAATTTTCAACATAGCCATTTAAAGACCTCTGCTTGTAAACAGTGTCACTGTGATTTTCTTAATGTGTCCCATACATTAAGTTCACACACGGACTGCGCCATTGTGCGCTACATGGGCGGAAACACATTTTGGGCAGGATGTGAAAAATGACAGCTATACTGCTCATGAGGAGGTATAGTAAAATAGCAATGGTGAAAATCTGGAGTGAAAATATTGAAAATTTGCAAACTTACGAGCATGCATAGGAACTGCGCAACGCACACTCGTAAAACAGTCATTTTTAGGAATTTATTCACCAAATTTTCAACACAGCCATTTTAAGAATTCTGCTCATGATCAGTGTCACTGTGATTTTCTTAATGTGTCCCATACATTGATTTCGCACACTGACTGCGCCATTGTGCACTACATGGGCGGAAACACGTTTTAAGCAGGATGTGAAAAATGACAGCTGTACTGCTCATGAGGAGGTGTGGTAAAATGCCAATGTTGAAAATCTGGAGTGGAAATATTGACAATTCGCAAACCGACGAGCGTGTGTGGGAACTGTGCAACGCACGCTCATAAAACAGTCACTTTAAGGAATTTTTTCACCAAATTTTCAACATTGCCATTTTAAAACCTCGGCTAATGAACAGTGTCACTGTGATTTTCTTACTGTGTCCCATACATTGATTTCGCACACTGACTGCGCCATTGTGCACTACATGGGCGGAAAGACGTTTTGGGCAGGATGTGAAAATGACAGCTGTACTGCTCATAAGGAGGTGTGGTAAAATGGCAATGTTGAAATCTGGAGTGCAAATATTGAAAATTTGCAAACGCATTTAACGCAGTAGGAACCGCGCAACGACGTCAGAAACAGTCATTTTTAGGAATTTTTCACCAAATTTTCAACATAGCCATTTTAAGACCTCTGCTCATGAACAGTGTCACTGTGATTTTCTTAATGTGTTCCATACATTGATTTCGCACACCGACTGCGCCATTGTGCATGACATGGGCGGAAACACGTTTTGGGTGAGATGTGAAAAATGACAGCTATACAACTCATAAGAAGGTGTGATAAAATGGCAATGTTGAAAATCTGGAGTGAAAATATTGAATATTCATGAACTTATGAGCCTGCATAGGAACTGCGCAATGCACGCTTGTAAAACAGTAATTTTTTTCGAATCTTTGCACCAAATTTTCAACATGAGGTTTTTGGGACCCCTTCTCATGAATGATGTCACTGTCATGGCATTATTCGAGCCCAAAGGGTGATTTCGCACAGTGACTGCACAGTGCCTGCGAAATCACCCTTCGGGCCCGAATAACGCCATGACAGTGACATCATTCATGAGAAGAGGTCCCAAAATCCCCATGTTGAAAATTTGGTGCAAAAATTCCAAAAAATGACTGAGATATGCAATAAAGTTGAAACCCCCCTATCTAGCCCATTATACAGCTTACCGGCATTTCCTCAGTTCGCGGTCACCTTTGAAGAGTGCAGCGTGTTCCGAGTCCACGAAGATCGTTGCCGAGTCCGGTAAGTATGGGGTAGGGGTGTGGGAGGCTGGTGCGCAGTGGTTGGGTGCGAGTTGTGGGAGGGGCTGGGAGTTGTGCCGTGAGACCGTTTTATTTTACAGGTGTTAAAACAAAAAGCGATGGCGTGGGACATTTGCCACGCATGGGTGGGCTCCCAGCATGGCACAAGATGGCTGGGGTGAGGTTGGGCACCCCATCGGCAAACTCACGCGGGGGCCGAGGCCAATGGGATTGGGCACCCCGCCGGCAAAACAAAGGAACGCTTTGCCACGCCGGGGTGGGCCCCAGCATGGCAGCAGGATGGTTTGGGGGCATGGAGCCGATGGGGATTAGGCACCCATCGGCAAACAACATTTGCCAGGCTGGGGTGGGCTCAGCGTAGCACCAAAAGCTTTAATTGAGGCGGCGTAAGTACCTTGAGGCGCGTGACACGAGGGGACGGCGTGGCGGTGCTCAGTATGGCAATGGTGCTTTCCTTTGAAGCAGAGGAACACCGCTGTCAGACAGAGCTCCTGCACCCATTGGTGCAGGACCGCCACACCTGCTCAAGGGAGCAGTGCATTGGATGGGAGAGGCACACCTCCAAAGTGTGCCACTCTCCCAAAAAGTTCCTTGCACATGCACGCAAGCGAACATAAAAATGATCTTCTGGTAAGCCAGGCTGATAGCTACATTGCACACGTGGAAAAATAGGCTCTCCTACCCATGTACGATCTAAGCCACCTATGATTAAGCACTATTAAATGATGTGCATAATGATGTGCACAGCCATCATTTAGCAGTGCCTAATCAAAGGTAGCATAGATCTTTTAAGGTTAGGAAAGTCCATTATTCCCCTTGTTCCCTGCTGCTATCAGCCTGACTTACTGGAAAGATATATTCATATTTGATATGTCAAAATAAAACAGGGACTCTGCTACTTGCATTCATGATGCAGAAGGGTGATGAGCTCACCAGTTTTCGGAGTGAGGAGGAATAGTGAAGAATGAATACCAGAGGGGGACTGAGAAGGCCACTCTTGCAAGGTACTGCTGTATTCAGCGAAGGGGGAAGACAGAGGAGAGAATTATGAGCAGATTACTGTGAGAAATAAGATGTAGGCTGCCAGCACCTTGATCACTACCTGATCCCGTTATCCTGGGCAACATTCCCCTTCCCATAAAACTAGTTCATGCAATTGTCCAAAGCTGTATGTGGATATTAATATATGAAATGGCTGCCACTACATGTTCAGTCACTTCACTACCAGTCTAGTATTGCTTGTAAAGCACTCTGAGATACAATGTGTATGAAAACCACTATATAAAAGCTGATTCCTCTTATTATTACTATTTCCCATGGAAAAAGAAGGCAAGACAAGCATATATTTGAGTTTCGAGAAAGTATGAACTCTAACATTGGACTGAACAAGAACTTTGCTACAAAAAAGTGGTGGCTCTAGGGGGTGGTGAAGGGTGTGGCTGCACTCCCCCCCCCACACACACATAGTAATGTACTTGCGTACTGCTGTGGCATTTCACTTTGTTGAAAAAGTCTGATTTATTGATTGTACAAATGTTTACATTAAAACTATGGATTACATTTGTAGGTTCTGTCAAAAATGTACTAGAAAAGAATAGCAGAAAATATAAAGGTATAATAAAAATGTTAAAAAGTGCATATTAAGCATGTGCAGCACCCCAGCACCCCCACTGTAGCATCTTGGATCCACATAACCCCTAGACCACCAGGTTATTCAAGATTTGTACTGCATTGTGGTTTGCAACAGAGAAAGTCAGTTGGATTAAAACACAATTTCAGCATGTTAAAGTAAACAAAATGAACAGAACCGTAGCCTAACATGTGTATTATACAAAATAATGCACATGATTTGACAATTTGGGTGAAACAATTCTATACAAAGGGAAAAAATAACTAGTTAGCACTATAGAGAACCATATATCTTTCTGACTTTGGCTCAAATGATGTCATCACATAACACATTTGGCAGCCATTTTAAGAAGCACGTAAGACAGTTTTTTTGAAATTAGAAGGCTGATTTTACAATATTCAAATGCTTTGGAACCACATTTAGATAAATTATATAAATGTAGTTTTAGCCTTAATGAATACAGCAGCCTTTCCTTTAGTCACCTACGAAGTCAGATTTTTGAATAGTTTGTTGTCAAAATGTTGTTTAGATATCCTTTAAATAGTTACTTGGGCCCCATTTTATAAGCACAGTAACACACTCCAAAGTGTGGGTTATCTCCTGATAAGAGCACGCCAAGTGCATAAGGCACTCAGCACAAGCACCTTGTGCCTTATAACACACCTGGGCGTGCTCTTATCAGGTGATAACCCATACCTCATCATGTGTTATTGCTTGTATATGACAATACTTGTTGCCTAGTGGGGTCTGGAAGAGGATGAACACGGAGCACATGTGGGGTTTACTGTACTTGCTGATGATGAACTCCTAATTTAAAATTGTACCTATGTATAGTATTTAAGCAACACGACATGAAGGGCTGTGCATTACACAGTTCTTACTGCATTTCCAGGGATGTAGAAAGGCACAAGGCCACAAGCAGCTGGAAGCATGTTTAGAACCTTGTAATGCATTCTACATCATGTCTTATTGTGCTTTTAAAATGGATATGACTTTTTTGGGGGAGGGCAACAAATTGGCCAAATGGTGTACAATTTACAAAAAGCTAGCTACACTCTTCCTCCTCCTCCTCCTCTGAGCCTGCTGTTGAGCTTGCTGAACCATCCAGTCCCTTTGCATCTGGGTCTGTTGTGCTTGCTGCTCTGACAACCATTTTAATACTTGTCCGAGTCCATCATATGGAGTTTAGACAAGGTGGAGTTTGATCCCACTTCTAAAGCAAACATGTGTGACAGGATAGTGAACTAGGCAACTTCTGGGGAGAGAACACCCCAGACACCAGTTTAACTTAAATGAAATCTGTTTTACTTTCAGTAACAGAATAAAACAAAAAACAAACAGCTTGTATTCAGCTTAATAAACGTGCAGTTCAGTCTCTTTCTGTCTCCACCTACATCTAACTGCAACAGAAACCTCCTTCTGCTTGCTCACCTCCCCCCTTTATTGGGCTTGAGCAAGGCTGGCATCCATTTTTGTGGGCCCCCCTCAGACCCATCCATTTTTCCCTGCAGGGTCCTCATGTGCAAAGCTCGATGCTGGGGCCCCTACCAGACAGTGCTGCCAGCAGGGGGGATGGAATGGAGTATCGGCTCCAAAAGATACTCCGCTGATCAAATCCTGACAGTAAAGTACAGTACAAGTTGAATTAAAAATCTTGCAACCACCCCTCCCCAACAATGCGCCACTCAGCTGCTGATGTAGTAGTACCTGGGAAAGAAGAGCAGCAGATACTGACGCCTGCAAGCACCATTGCACCCCATCTGGCTTCTCCTCACAGCAGCTAGCAAACTTCTACATAACACGTTCCACACCAACCCTGAGCCACTCAATGCTTGGACCACAACCAACCACCTAAATGTTCAACATAAAGTCTTGCAGCCTCCCTCCAGGGCTTGACCTACCTGGTGTGGTGCTGGTGCAGATCATACAAAGAGCTTCATCCATCCTCCATCGCTGTCAGTGCTGTTTTAGAACCCCCCCCTTGCACAATTGATTCGCTCTCCTCTCGCTCACTCTACTCAGCCCCAGTGCAATGCCACCACTCCACCAGACTCCCTTCACAACAACACAGCTAAAGCTGCTTGGCTAGGCTGTTCAGGCCTGCACCTCTGCCACCATCTCCACTCTAGCCATTGCCCTGCACATCCACACCCCACCCAACAAAATGTTTACTAGTCTCACAAATAGATCAGGGCCCTGCCAGTCAAGCAGGGCTCACCTCGTAGTCTTTGCTTTGTTCGGGGGGATCCTGGGTTCCGTAGTTTCCACTCGGCTTGGCATGCACTGATTTAAATTGTCATCAGTGGTTGGAGGCAGAGAAGCAGCACCCGAGAAGCATCCTGTAATGTTGTGGCCTGTAGTCTGACTGAAAGCAGCACCAGGTGGTTCTATGTCATAACGGTGACCACCAAAAGGTGATCACTGTTACAGGGAAGTCATATAGCTGAAAATTAATTTTGGCGATGTGGCTCCCCGGCACACAGCAAAATGGTGCCGGGGACTTACAATTACAATGTTTTATGTGGGGGGCTGTACCCTCCCCCACACCCCCTACTTAAGGATTCTCATATCCAGGGGGGTGCATGTTGGGGGGGTGCAAAATATTAAAAAGAATATTTGGGCCGGAAGCAACAAAAATGTACCTGTGCCCAGACCCAAACCCATCACCCTGTCCACTCAAGCCACGAACCCACCCACCAAGACACATGGCCAGCTCGGCATCCCACTGTGGCACCACCCCTCAAAAACCCTCCTGCTACTCGCTGAGCATGTTCGCTCCCAATCCCCATGCACACATACGTGAAGCAACATCCTGTCGCTATATGCACCAACCCACCCCCATCCGGTTGCAATACCTCATCGGTAGCCCCCATGACATGCACTGTGATTGAGTCGCCATTTTTCAGTTTGCTCAACTGCAGTCGTGCACGTCACAGTCTACCCACCAGGCTATGACAAAGTTGAAAACACTTGTTTTTTTTGTTGTTGTTTGAGACCCAGGTGGGCATCCCTCTGGTGTCGAGGCCCTGAGAAGTTGCCCAGGTCACTCAGGTGCTGACACCGACCGTGGGCTTGAGTGTTGCCTTTTCAACATTCCCTCTCCCCCTGAGAGACAGCCAGCAAATAGAACACCCAGTGCAGTGAGATTTTAAAGGGCCATCTTTAAAACAAAAGGTTTGATACAAAACCCACCACAGCCCCCATCAAAACTTGTGTTGCCTGTTTTGCAGGATTGTGAAGTGGTTTACTGGTGAAAGGAATGTGATGGACATACACTCTGTCACATGATCCCAATGTGTTTTATAGACTCAGTCACAACACCACACATAGTAGTCCACAGTAAAAGCATGCCAATACCACCTACCACAAGTATGCCACAATAATATTCATTGCTGACCTCAAAACTACATTCCATTTAGTATACTGAGGGCCAAAGTGGTTTGGCCAAATTCTTGAAGAATGACCAAATTTGTGGCCCCCAACTCAAAGCCTAATCAAAATAGCCACTGGACCACTTATATCACCCTGAAAAGATGGCTTCTGCCTTTCTGTCTTTAAGCTTCATTCCAGTTTTCACGAAGTGTTCTTGGATTTGTTCATTCTTTTTGCCCCTGATGTTATTTTAACATTATGTATCACTGTTAGTGGTTGGTCATCAAGGGACTCCAACACTCTGTCCATTCTTTCAATGGTATTCTTAATTTTGGCACTCGGCATGTGAGAACATCCACTTTTTTCTGTGCTTCTTCAGCATAGTTGCACATTTGTAAACAATATGATTGAGTTACCCATGACCATACTGCATCATTTATTAGTATTTGTTTTTTGTGGTCTGGTACGGCACATTGTATGTTTCTTCATTACCCTCCTCTGTCAGTATGTTTCAGTAAACCTATTCATGAGTGTTAGTGTCAAGCTTTCTTTTCTGTTTCTAATACTCTTCTCAGCTCATTTCCTCCTGTGTAATGTTTCCTATTTTGATCCATCTTTCTGTTTGCTGGTTCATTGTTCTGTTTACTTATTATCCTTTTCTTTACATCCCAGTTCCTTTTTGTGTTTGTCTCTTTCTGTGATGATACAGAATTTCTAATGTCTTTTGGCATGATTCTAGTAGGAACATTCTCCTTCACCTGTCCACATCAGCTTTTCTTCCAGGACAACCACTCTATAAGCTTTTCAATGATGATGAATCTGCAACACATTTTACCCTCATTTAGTTTATCTGTGTCCTTGTATGTGTATATCTGCTAATTTGCATTGTAGTTTGGTTTCTCCATTGTAGATATAACCTGGTTAGTGCTATGATTGTCTGACTGTATTGACGTGGTAGATTCCTTTCTTTAAATTATTATTGTGTTTGAAAGATAAATCACAACTATGCCTTTAAATTTGCTTCATTATATTTATATCTATATTTCCTAGACGCCCTTTTATTTGGTGCTACCATCAGAGAACATAGGATAATAGTGATTTGCAGGTAACTGATAAAAAGCAATGCCCTGCATGTTAATAGTAGTCCAGGGCTTGATATACTGTATTTGCTATTTCACACACTGTGGACCTAATGCTCAAAGCCCAGAGAGTGACACAAGGTGCCTACACCAAACAGAAATGGTGCAAGTGGCACAGTGTGTCATATATTGCCCTCAGAGCTATTCTCAAAGGCAGCCTGCGCCAAACAGGGCATGTGTGTCACCCATGCACCCACAAATAGGCTGTGACATGGTGCAAGGGGGAATGTGGCAGATGCAAGATGCCACATCCCTGATATTGGGATTCTAAGAACTCACCCAGAGGGAGAAATCCTAAGTACCCTTATACCAGTTATGGCTGGTCTAAGAGTACTTAGAAAATCTCCCTCTGGGAGAGCTGACCCATGTGGGGCATTGTGCCCCCCAAGTCCCCGATTGTGCCATTGACAGTAATGTTTGAACATTTTCATACCCCCTCCCTGACTGTGCCATTAACGGTAATGTTTAATCATTATTATACCATGGTACCAATAAAAGCAAGCCTCTGATTGGTTAGCTGGCACCAACACAGCATTGTAAAATCTGATATTACCAATGCAAGACGTGCCAGCCAAACTCACCCACGATTCCCCAATACTGTATCACTCCGACCCCCATTTTGAAAATGAACCGATGTCATATTTCACTCACCGCTTTAAAAACCGAGCCTAAACTAACACATTATACAAACAATGAATACCATCTTCAACCTCACACGTAATCAGCTGGATCCTAACGTCCCCAAAATTCATCATCAAGTCATCTAAAACTATAAATACCTCCTGATATACTAGCTAGCACCACAGTCTAGTATATGTACTGCACTGCATCTTCGCTCCTCAAGTCACTCTCGTACCGCAAGCATAGCCTTCAACCTCTGCCCACTCAAGCTTAAATTCACCACTGACAAGCTGACCTGTGATACTGGGCACATGCATGTTCAGTATCACATTTCAACTTTTTTCTACCATCATTTTTCAAACATTTAGCCCTCGTTTTTTAAAAAGAAACAGTTCCCCACCTTCAGTTCCCTATAACAAGTCAAATAATACATTACTTCAGCAGTGATGCTCACCAACAACAAGTCTCACAGAGCTTCACCGCTGTGCCGACCAGCGACGCCATCAGCCTACAGTCTTGCTGCTAATTTTATTCTGTTAAATTACTTATCTTCTTTTATTCCTTTTTTTACTAATTCATCTTAATTCCACTTCTACAAACTGAGCTGCAGCTTCCCAGCTGACTTATTAACAGACCATCTTGTTTAATGTGTGAATCATACTATTTTTTTCTGGTGTAAGAATACATAAACAAAAAAACATTTTAAATACCACAAAAAATGCCCTTTTCTTTATTATTTTCTTACAAAAAAGTATAGGAACCCATAGTATAATCACAATAAACCACTCCAGGGCATTGGTGATGCTGGAATTTACCCTCGCCTGGATGGATTGGTCACTTGGCCTGCAGCATTGTGACCGAACCATGCCAGGCATGGGTAAACCCAGCATCACCAACACCCTGTCGTGGTTTATTGCTTAATCATGCCTTCCCTTCCCAGATGCCTCCATTGTCATTTTAGGACTGATTACCCCCTTAACCTGGTGATCTATTGGTCCCCCACCCCTCCACTCCAGGTGGTGCTCACCACCTTCCTCCATCCGTATGGGCCAGCTGGTGGCCCTCCTCTACCACCATGGCGGGCACCGACTGAACTGTCATTCTGATTGCTGTACTATATAGTGTATGCATATTGCATGCACTATACAGTACAGCAATTGAAATTACAGTTCACTCAGCACCGGCCATGGAGGTGAGGGGAGGTCTATGCCAGTGCCAGTGCCAGTGCCAGCTCTATTATAGGATGGGGGGAGCTAGGTGGTAGGCACTTCCTGCTGTGATGGGGGGCACGGGGGCCACTGGATCATCAGGTTAAAGGGGTCATCTGAACTAAAGTGACAACAGTGGCATCAAGGTTGGGGGGCATGATAATGATTAATCTTTACTGTTAATGGCACAATCGAGGAGGGGGCATGATAATGTTTAAACATTACCATTAATGGTATGATCAGGGAGGTGGCAGATAATGTTTACACATTACTGTTAATGGCACAATCGGGGAGGGGCATGATATTGTTTAAACAATACTGTCAATGGCAAGATTGGAGAGGGGGAGTGTGGTACTGTTGAAACAATACTGTTAATGGCACAATCAGGATTCATGGAGGAAGCTGCTAGCTCAACATGGACTAGAACGGTGCACAATCACCCCGTGGCTTTCAATACACACTGCTGGTGAATTGTATGTTGGGCACCTGGCCCCGGTTGCCACAATCCATGGGATTTAGCTGCTGGGACCCTGCCCAACTGAGATTAGAGTGCAGCATCCCTGGCACAGGGGCTTCAGCACAAGCTGCTTTAGTGCAGTAGCTGGTGCCGCTCCAAGCCTCATTTGAGAATCAGACCCTTTGAGTTTAAACCTCCCTGTTGTTTACATACGATAGATGTATTAGCCAGCAGAAGAAGGCATTTTGGTCTGTCGAATTAGTTCAATTGCAGTGCCCCTGCTCTAGAGATAGCAGTGGGTTTTGCAGCCCCTCTCTGTCAGCTCTGACCCTCTCCCTTACCCTATACCATCCCTCTAGAACCCCCACCGTCTTTTGATCAATGACCACAGATGGGAGCTCATTCTACCCCAATATTTCCCCTTATGTAAGGAAGTATCTCATGATTTCCTTCTAGAACCTTCCCCCTACAAGTTTATAACAGTTCTCCCTTGTAGTCTTGTTTTCACTGAGATAAAAATGGTCCCCAATATCTACCTTGTTTATACCTTTCAGGTACTTGAAGGCTTCAATCATGTCCCCCCTTCTCCCTCCATTCCGCAAGTGATTATACATTGAGTTCTCTCAGTCTTTCATCATCATCTTTGTTGCCCTCCTCTGCATTGCCTTAAGTTGGTTGACAACCTTCTTCAGGCTACTCCTCCAGTACTGCATGCTATACCCCAGGCACAGTCTCACCCAGGATCTATATAGCAACAGAAAAACACCTTCCCTTTTCCTTCTGAACCCTCTAGCAATACAGCCCAACATTCTTTTTTGCCTTCGCATGTGCCTTTCTATACTGTGTATCCTGCTTTAGGTCACTGGTACTGGCTATGCCCAAGTCCTTTTCCTCTTCTGATTTAGTGACCTTGACCCCCCAGATTGTACTCTGCCCTCCTGGTCCAATGGGTATGATGTTTCACTTCTTGGCATTGAACCCTAGCTGCCATATGCCAGACCACCCCTACAGCTTCATGAGGTCATCATTTAGGTCCTGCTCCCCTTCATCTGTGTCTACCCTTCTCATAGAGTTTGGTGTTATCTGCAAAAAGGAAGATTTTGCCTTTAATGCTGTTCCTACAAGAGATGGGCAAAGTTGGGAAAATTCACTCCTCCAATTAAGCTGTGAATTTAGCAAAATTCACAGAGTTTGGAGTGATCTCATGAAGCGTGAAGTTCTGCCCACAAAGAGTGGAATTTCACCCATGAACAGCAGAATTTCACCCATAGATTGTGGAATTTTCCCTGTCTATGACAGAATTTCACAATTTGCAAGCAAAATTCTGCCATTCGTGGGTGAAATTCTGCCATTCACAGGTGAAATTCCACATTTTCTGGGCAAAATTCCACACTTCACAGTTAGACAAACTTTTAAGCTAATAGGAAAATGTTGTGGATTGCTCCACAGGGGCAGATTGGGAAAATTTGATGGAACTTTGCAGGCAAATAAAAACTTTGCAAAATCTCTAGTCCCTACTGTCATTAATGAACACATTAAGCAGCACTGGGCACCCAGATTATTAATGCATTCCCCACCCTGCGTCCTCCAACTTCCTCAATAACCTACTGTGGGACACCAAGTTGAAGGCCTTGTGAAATCCAAGTATAGCATGTCAACCACGTGGACCTTGTCTGCCACCTTCAATACCCAGTCAATGAAGCTGATCAGATTGGTTTTACAGGATATCCCTGACATGAGCCCATGTTGTTTCTCATCCTGGAGCCAGATTGCTTCAAGGAACGATATTAGCCTTTCCTTTAGCATGATCTCCATTAGTTTACTTGCAATAATGGTCAAACTGACAGGCCTGAAGTTTCCAGAGTTATCCCTGGGCCCACTCTTATGCAGCAGTACCACATATACAGTTCTACCACCACCATATATAATGCACTGCTGAAAAGCTTCACCAGCAGACCCACCATTTCTGCCACCAGTTCCATCAATAGCCCTCATTGCATACCATCCCACTACCTCAGATACCTCGGTTAAGAAGGGGGATAAAACCTTTTATAGGTACATTAGGGAGTGTAGAAAGACAAAGGGAGGGATAGTGAGGCTGAATAGAATGGACAGAGGGTGGGCAGAGAGGGACAGTGAAAAAGCAGGGATACTGAATGAATACTTCTGCTAAGTATTCACAAAACAGGAGGAGGGGGAGGTACCTAATCCAATTGACAGAAGCACTCTGGATGGAGGGGGGTCAATCCCAGTCCTTTCACAGAAGAAAGGGTTCTTAAAGAACTCCTAAAACTGAAGGTGGACAAAGCAATGGGGCTGATGGGATTCACCTCAGAATTCTAAATGAACTAATGGGAGAACTAGTGACACCACTGACTACCCTTTTTAACAAATCATGGGAGGATGGTGTGGTACCTGAGGACTGGAGGAGGACAGATGTGATTCCCCTTCACAAAAGTGGGAGCAAGACAGAGGTAGGACACTACAGACCTGTCAGTTTGACCTCTGTGGTAGGGAAAATGATGGAATCACTTCTGAAGGAAAGAATTGTTGAGTACCTAGAGGTCAGTGGGGTGCAGGACCCAAGGCAGCATGGATTCACAGTGGGAAGGTCATGTCTGATGAATCTAATTGATTTATTTGACTGGGTGACCAAAGTAGTAGAACAGGGAGGAGCTGTGGACATGGTCTATCTAGACTTTAGCAAGGCATTTGACACAGTCCCACACAAAAGATTAATAAACCAACTAGCCAGCCTGGGAGTGGGTCCCAAGGTGGTAGCCTGGGTAAAACACTGATTGGACAACAGGACACAAAAGGTAATAGTAAATGGAGTCCACGCTGAAGAAAGCAGGGTTACTAGTGGGGTACCGCAGTGTTTAGTACTGAGTCCAGTCCTTTTTAATGTCTTTATAAGTGACATTGCAGAGGGACTGGAAGGAAAAGGATGCCTCTTTGAAGATGACACAAAGATCTGCAACAGGGTTGATACACAAGGGGGGTGGAAAGGATGAGAAGGGACTTGGCAAGGTTGGAGGAAGGGTCAGAAGTATGGCAACTTTGAGTCAATGCAAGGAAGTGCAAAATGATGCACCTGGGAAACAAAACCCCAGGAGAAGAGTACACAATTGGAGGGGGAGTAGTAACAACAACAAGCATTTGTCAATGCCGAATGTTGATTGCTTATATGTGCTGTTTAGGTATTTGGAAGTAAAAGTACCATGCCTCAGAACTGTCATGTGCCCCCCAAGACATCCACAGTGTCTTTCTGCTCAATATTCACAGAAGAGGGGGAGGGGCAAGGTCCACAGCAGTACAGCAGTTGTAAAGGCATGAAGAGGTAGACAATAGTCCATTCACAGGGAGAAGAATTTTGCAGAAGGTGAGTAAATTGAAGGTGGGCAAAGTGATGGGACCAGAAGGCATACACCCAAAGATATTAAAAGAACTGTGAAGGGAAGTAGCAGTACCTCTGGCAGCCATGTAGACTGAGTCATGCAACACAGGGGTGGTACCAAAGAATTGAAGGAGGGCACATGTGGTCCCTCTATACAAATCCAGCAGTAGGGAGGAGGCGGGGAACTATAGGCCAGTCAGTCTCACTTCAGTAGTGGGAAAGATCATGGAGACATTGGTTAAAGAAAGGATAGTGCGGCATCTAGAAGCCATCAGAGGCCAGAGCCATAGGCAACATGGATTCACAGTGGGGAGGTCATGTCAGACAAATCTGGTTGATCTGTTTGACTGGGTGACAAAAGAAGTAAATTAGGGTGGGGCAGTGGACAACGCTTACCTTGATGTAAGGAAAGCCTTTGACACCATCCAACATAGGAGGCTGATAAACTAGCTGAGTAGGCTGGGCATAGAGGAAAGTGTGGTAAACTGGGTTACAAACTGGTTCCAGACAGGAGGCAGAGAGTGGTGATAAATTGGGTGCAGTCTGGGGAGAGAGGGTGACCAGTGGGGTGCTGCAGGAAGTGGTTCTGGGGCCAATACTGTCCGATGTCTTCATTAGTGACGTAGCAGAAGGGCTGAAGGGAAAGGTCTGCCTGTTTGCAGATGATACCAAGATGTATAATACAGTGGATACCCAAGATAGGGTGGAGAAAATGAGGAAGGACCTGGGGAAGCTTGAGAAATAGTCTGAGTACTGGCAACTGAAGTTCAATTCAAAAAAGTGCAAATTATGCACCTCGGACACAGAAACCCTGGGGAAAGGTACCAGATTGGGGGGGGGGGTGAGGGAGTTGCTGACAGTCACAAAGAAGGAAAGGGACCTGGGGGTTCTTATTTCAAATGACCTGAAAATGTCAAAGTGGTAAGGCAGCTGGGAGGGCCAGTGACATGCTGGGGTGCATAGGTAGGTGTATCACCAGCATAAGGAGGGAGGTAATGATGCCATTATGCCATTATATAAAACCATGATCAGGCTTCACATGGAA
The DNA here is from genome assembly GCA_016271365.2 of Neoceratodus forsteri. Classification (NCBI taxonomy): domain Eukaryota; kingdom Metazoa; phylum Chordata; order Ceratodontiformes; family Ceratodontidae; genus Neoceratodus; species Neoceratodus forsteri. The sequence goes on from CM028135.1 coordinate 279,351,514, forward strand.
TGCTGTGTGCTGTTCTGGAGGCTGCACCTTTGTAAGGATATTAACAGGCTGGATATGGTCCAGAGAAGGGTGAATGAGATGGTACCGAGCTTGCAACACAAGACTAATGAGGAGAAATTAAGGGACCTCAATATGTACTCACTGGAAGAGAGGAGGGAAAGAGGGGATATGATAGAAACATTCAAGTACCTTAAGGGTATAAATATAACTACTGAGAAGCAGGAGACAGCTGCTATTGGCATATGTGCCAGCTTCTGTGTGATATTCTTTTGTTCTTATAAATCTGTAATTGCCAGTATTTCAGTAACCACATCACCACACAGCCTTCTTTAGGCAATTTTATGCTGGTTGATGCCTCATGTCGTGTGGCAGACAGAGGGCTCACCAGATTGTGTTGCCATTTGAAAAACTTCATAGAGTGTTCTTTTACTGGAAAGTATTTTGGAAAGCTAGTGAAGGTCTCACAATTTGTATTATGATTTTATCTCCTTATGTCTGTCCCCTTTGGTCCCCCCATCCCCACAGCCTAACAGTCATCAGTGGTCACAGCTGCAGCCCTTCTTCTTGGTAAGATGGTGGGTGAGAAACAGAAACATAGAATTTGAGGGCAGACAAGGACTGCTTGGCCCACCTAGTCTGCCCATTTCCTTACCTGGTGGATAAGTTGCAGATTCTAGGTAATCAACAGCTTACTTCCTCCTACCCCCAGTAGAATTGCCTTATGTCTGTCCGTGAGCAGATGCCTTCACAGTCTGTGAAGTCTGACGTCTTTCAGTGATATATCTAATCTGTAGACATTTACTTCCAAATCTACTGTTTAATTAGAAACAATATACATCACATATAATGAGTTCATAAGTTCATAAATGTTGTTTATATCATTCACATTTTTCTTGCCATTTTGTTCCAACAAGCTATACCTAGGACTGCAAGAGTTAGTACTTTAAATACAGACATCTAAATGAAACAATTGTTCTGTTTTTTATTTCAGCTTTGGTTTATTGAAAGTCTGACGTAGTAAAAATATCAGTTACAGACCTAGTGATATGAAATATTTTCATTTTAGAACACAAATAAATTATCTTATACATTTTACAGTCAATGACCTGAGCTCTGTTTCTTATGTGCATACAGGTGTGTAGTCTGGACAGGAGATGACCGAGTTTTCTTCTTCAATCCTACAATGCAACTGTCAGTATGGGAGAAACCAGTAGACTTAAAAGGCCGTGGTGACATTAATAAAATTATTGAAGACCCGCCTCACAAGCGCAAAATGGAAACGTCATCAAGTAACTAATGTTGTGATTATTTGAATTTATTTTGGCTCATGTAATCAATGCAACTTTTAGCTGTTCAAGGTAACTTTTTGTTAGAATATATGCCACACCCGATGGCTCAATAAATATGAGGTCTAGGCTTTTTAATCTCATGTACTGCACCTCTTAATCTGGTACTTGACATACAGTATTTAATATGGTTGAGAAATATATATTTTTACAAACTCTTTATGTGAAAATGGTATACCATCACTACAGCATCACCAGCACATCAAAACCCCCACAGTGAACCCTCCACTGTGCCTATATCGGCAACAATAAAGATTTCACTTTGATCGACTGTTCGGCAATGGGGCGTAAATATCTAACTTCACTGCCTGTGTGAGATGGAGTTAGATATCTATAGTAGGGGTTGCAGGAGGGCACAGCCCTGCATGAAGCGGTGGGGGAAACAGCCCCCATCAAGCATTCTTGGTGCTGGTCATTTTGGGATGCATCTGGGTTGGGGTGTACGATGGGTTACCGGCACGGTCGTGGACCTCGGTGAATTTGTTGTTGCGTTCTCATCATGGATACTGTGAAAACAAGGAATGGGCACATTTGTTAAATTCCTGGTTTACAAATTCAGCAACAGTAGCAGACATCTGTGGCTTTTGTGCTAGATGAATTCAGAGTGTGTTGGTATATATAGGCAATAAGGAATGTCAGGTGTGCATTATTGTGGAATAATAGCAAACTATGGGAAGTGAGGCATGTAGTCAAGTGAAGTGACATGCACACATGTGAAGTGCCAATATATAACACAATTTTGAATGCCCTTAAGTGTCATATTGCTGTATTAAAAAGGCACCACGGATTTTTAGTTCCAAACACAGAGTACCGAGGATGAGAAAATTAAGTGGTTTTGATCTATCCTGTTGTACTGGAATAACATATGGTCATAATTGCTTCTTCTAAGAAATGGTATCCTGTGAAGATAGTGACTGAGGAACAGCAAAGCGACATAACAGTGACTGCACCACAGCACTGGCACCTTTTTAGCAATCCTGGTTCCCCACCCCCATCCCTGAGGTTTGACTCCTCCTGAAGTAGGGATATATAGTAAGGAGGGTGAGGGTGAAGCCAGCTGCAGAAAACAATATTGTCAAGAGTGGTCACGATGTGGGTTAGGCACTGTTATCATATGTCACCATTCCTCAATCGCTATTTTGACATGGAACCCTAAGAAATACTGGTGCACTATTGACATGGATAGTTGCTGTAGAACTTGCAGTGATAGAGGAGATGGCAGGTTATCTTGCACTGGAAGCAGTAGGGGCAGCATTTTGGACAGTTGTAGAAGTGGCAGATGTGGTATCGATGACAGTAATAGAATGAACACTGCAGGAGTAGGTACAGGCACATTTGGAATTGATGGAAATGGCCATTTTGATATTGGTGGTAGGCAGGTCTGACATTCATGGAGGCAGTGAATCCACCAGATCGTAATGGACTATTGACTGGAAATGACCTTAATATATAGTCCATTTAGTTAATCCAATCAAAATTTAAGTTTGGGCAACATTTTCTGTGTTTGTTTTTTCGGACTTATGATTAGCCATTGCAGTTGAGATGCTATAGGTCAGTGTAATTGGCTGAGATTTGTTGAACCCTGAATTGGTTAAAATACATATACAGTAAAACAGAAAACACATTCCTTCTTTTCTATCTCAGTAAGATAAAAGTCTAATATGAGGCTGTTCATAGTCAAATAATTTCTAGAGGGAACATGATTCTTGCAAATGGAATTACTGTGCATTTTTGCTCCCCTAGCAAAATGAGAAAAGATAAATAGGTGCCTGTTCTCAATTAAGAAAAAACAAACTGCAGTAATGCAATTACTGCACAAAGGTTCTAACAATTTTAGACTGAAGAACAATCCCATAGTTTCTCATGGTTCATTAAAAGGAAAAAAAGATTTCCAGGTGTGCCCTTTTTTCTGTAAATGTGCCTGTCCAGGAAAAATGATTAAAACAATAGAATGTAAATTATCAAATAATTTGATTATTCCTTTCAACAAAATTATGTTAAGAGAATGTTCAGTCCCTGGACAAATCATGACATTAGGAAACTCAGAGTCAATAAAAAATGGTCCTCATTCTGCAAATTCTCTGTTTGTGATATGGTTGACAGAACAAAGGACTAGAATTTCAGCTTTATAACTGCTTTTAATTAAGTTTTAAAATCAAAGTATACTCTTTGCATTTTGTACTAATGACTCAGGATTTTCCATCAGTTTATTATTCAGTAGTCAAATTATTTCACAAATGAACATTTCATGCTGTGCTAAGAAGAGGTAACAATTGATATTTTTAATATAAATCACTGAAAACTATAAAACAAAATTGTGCATTAAATAATTACATTTTAAAAGGGCATCTATATTTATAAATATATATATTTCTGAGACAGAGAACAATATATTAAATCCATTACAAAAGATAAAAATGCAACATATGTCTGCTTAAATGTCATGTTTTGAAAGAAAACAGAACAAAACAATTTAAACTGCTGAACATTTTCCATATTTAAAGTTTTGTATACCCACATTTCTATGAAAGTTATAGACCTAGGAATTAAAAAAAAATAATTTATTCCCTTACATACCCAACACCATACTATCAAACATAAATACTGTACTTGAAGTTACTTAGTTCTGTTGTTGACAGCATGCTGCGGCTCCTGAGTCCCAGGTCTTTTTAAAAAAATAATGGTGAGCTTTTAAAATTAGTTATTTTACTTAAAATCAGCTTCTTTTCTTGAAAAAAAATGTCCTTGCAAAAGTCTTTTAAACTGGTCAAGAAATGTCATTTTTATGTATTTTTGATGTCTTTTCTTCAGTGGAATGCCTGAAGCATTTTTATTTTCTTCTCGGACCACATTTTTTTATCTGGGAATCAACATGTCTACTGAGCATTCAGAGCTTTGATGGTTTAGCTTTCTTCCAAAATAATTATACAGGCAATGATGTTACAATTGTGTAGCACCACAGCTACTGAACTGGTTGATGCTGATTGAACAACTTTGAATTTCCAACTTACATTCCAAAGTGAAGTGGTCTGCATAGGAATTTTCCTTTGTTGCAGTTTGAATCCAGATTATTAATTAGTGAGTAACATTTTTATACTATATAATACTGATACATCAAAACAAACCATATCAGTACAATGTTTGTAGAAGTCTTGTTTCTGTGTCATTTTTAAATTATGCGACCCAGATTCCATAAATAAGACAAATAGTGAACATGGTAGAAGTTTAAAATCCCATCATTTCATTCCAATTTTATTAATCTATCTGACAACATTCTTAAGGTCATGATATTCATAAAGGTCTCTTCATAGTACAGTGTGAATCTAAAATTTGTATTTAGAACTTTGGTGACCAAAACTTTGCAGTCTTGAATGGAATGCAGTCTCATCATAGATTTTCAGCTGTCATGAGTTTACTTTCATTGTCTACTGTTAAAATTTCTCAGTCTTGAAACATGTACACCGTTCCTTTATGATATAAACTTTCTTCATTAAAATCCCCATTTTTGGTGGTTCAAGAGGCCCATTTATAACAAGTTAAAATATGGTGAGTAAAATTATAACACTTCATCTGTTTGTTTTATTTTTTAATACTCGTAAACAGAAGAGCAATTTGCCTGTTTACACTTGTGAGAAGTACTCAGATAACCAAAAAAACAGTTTACAAAAAATATTTTAAATAGGGATTATTAAGAAACCATATAATTCACAAACAGTTGCAGACATTCTTTTGAACAAGCCATTTTTTTAATTAGTTTTAATATCTAATCAAGGACAATTAACAATGTCAGTCAGCAGTCAGTCAGTCAGTCAGACCAACAGTCTTTTGAGGCAAATAAAACACACTTTTGTTAATCACTCTGAACAATGCCTTATTCCATTGTATAGGGCATACATTAGACCGTATGTAGACTATGGCTCCCCTTTATGGAATCCAAACCAAAAAAAAGACATAGCAATTCTTGAACAGGTTCAAAGGAGAATAACTAGAATGATTCCAAGATTAACAAACTTGGATTATCAGAACAGATTAAAAGCTACTGGTCTCTTCTCTCTTCAAACTAGAAGATTAAGAGGTGATATGCTTATGGTTTTTAATTTAATGAATTCACCAGAGCTAACGGAAAAATGTGGTCTAACACTCTCCAAAAGGAGACATGTTCCGAGACTGCATAATAAACAGCTTGAAGTAAAAACTTATAAAACCAACAAAAGGGGAAACTTTTTTCCAATAACAGCATCCATTGTACGGAACACCTTGCCACAAGAACTGGCAGAGGCAACTAGTGCCACTGTCTTTAAAAACAAATTAGATGTTTGGTTGAGGGATAATAGATAAATAATGTCCCACATAGTGTGGGGAACAGTCTCAATGGGCTCTGGCCTTCTTCTGTTCTTTCATATCAAGTAAGTAATACCAAGTAAGAATTATAAAAAGTGGGGATCCTAAAAAGAAAGGATAGCTGTCTTTGAGACATACAAAAAAGGGGATTTTAAAGAGACTTTTTACTCTGGGATCTAGTACCTTGTGAACCACAAACCATTGAGAAAAGGGCAGCAATTGAGGTGGGAAGTTTTTCCAGCACCACCTTATGGAGCTGGATCCCCATAGAGAGATTAATTCTATTTTCTAGGGACAGGAACCCAGCAGTCTGGTAAAAGAGATGATGATGCATTATCCTGAGTAACATAGTAAGAAAAAAACATGTTATAATAAGTAACTCTCAATTTAGCTAATACCCTCTCCCTAGCACCTGCATATGTGGGAAGCCCATGATGTTTGGGGTAAGGGGTTCGGATGTGTGTGTATGATTGAATGTGTGAGTGTGGTAATTGGTATTGTATTTGTTATAAGTGGAACACCCTGCCAGAGGAAGTGGTGGGGGCTGAAACAATCACGGGATTTAAGAATGCATGGGATAAACATAAAGGAATTCTAGAGGTCAGGGGTAAGGGGCAACAGACTTCTAGGAAACAAACTGAACTTACAAGCTCAAATGGGCAGACTGGGTGGGCCATAGGCCCTTATCTGCCGACACTGTCTATGTATCTATGTATCTATGTAATTGTTGCTTTATTAATTACTGGTTAGGTTAGCTATTATTTTGAAGTTAACTAGGCTGATATACAATCTAGACAGTATAGTTGGAGAAGGAGTTTTAGTATGTGTTGGTCAGTGACTCCCCAGAGAAGGTATTATTTCCCCTCTAGATTCTGCGACCTCCATCCCATTGACTGTCCCTCATTACCAGCAGATGTCTACAGACAATGTAGGGTATTGGGGATTGTTCGTAATGGAAGAAGACAGAGGATGGCATGGTCTAATGTGGGGAATCTGGCTGGAGGGGTGAATTGGGGTGGTGGGATCTAGGAGGTGCCCTGGGATGAAATGGGTCCAGAAAAGAGGTCCTCCTGGCCTTGTGCCCATACCCAAGGGCTCTACTGTTTAGTGGTCAGGTATCCAATGGACCAGCCTCATCTGTGTTTCTTTCTCAGGCAGTGTTATGTAATGCCAGATCTATTAAAAACAATATGGCAATTATCACTGAGCTTGTTTCAACATCTAATATGGCTTGCATCACTGAGACCTGGCTGAATGAGAATGCCAGCCCAGTATTGGAATCAACAGTTTCAGCTGGGTTCTCAGTGGTTCACTGCCCGAGAAAGGATCATAGGGGTAGGGGTGTAGCGATTTGTTTTAAGTCAGAGTTGAACATCACAGCCCTCCCAGTGGGAACTACACAGTCCTTTGAATGTTTGGCCATTCAGGGGGTTGCAGGTGCAGGTTGCAGGATCCTTTCTAATTTAAAATCAGCCAGGGAATGAGAAGGAATTCCTACAGGAAGTTGCGGACTTCATTGTCGAACTGGTGTTGGAGTCGCCCAGATGGATTATTCTGGACAACTTCAATGCCTGGGTTGATGACAAACTCTCAAGGTTTGGACAAGACTTCCTCCAATTAATTTAGTCATTTGGCTTGACACAGGTTGTTACCTCTGCAAACCACATACATGGTCACTCTCTGGACATCATCTTCTCACTGGGATTGGAGGTCATGGACCTCATGGTGGAATCAGACATTTGGTTGGACCACCATACTGTTAAGTACTTGTTTGAAGCCCCCCCCCAATATACCTTCACCTATGGAGATGGTCCAGTATCGCCCTTTAAGGGGGTTGACCACACAGTGTCTGATGGAGATGCTTGACCTATCAAGTATGATGAGTGCTTGCAATGAGCCAGGGAAGTTGGTTCTCACCCATAATAGGGTTATTACTGAAGCCCTCGACTGTATTGCACCGGTCCGTGTTTTACCTCTCACTTCATACTGGAGACCACCTTGATTTTATGGGACTCTCCAGGAGTTGAAGATGAGGGTTAGAAGGTTGGAGAGGCATTGGTGGAGGTCCCCGGTCTGGAGAGTATAAGCTTATATTGATGTCTCATTACAGAGACTATCAATTAGCAATCTCCTGTAAGAAGGCAGAGCTCCTGTCCAAGGAGATTGCTGCAGCAACTAACAGATCACCTCAGCTCTTCTGGACTATCGATAGGCTATGCAATCCTGCCTGTCTTCAGTCCATGGGAGCCTTTTTGCAATGTAGGTATGATGAATTTGCTCAGTATTTTGCTGATAAGATTGCCTCCATCAGATCAGGGATCTGTTCGATGCCCTCTATTGGAGCATGCAGTGATGGGTCAGAGGTGGTGGGCATTCAGTCTGTCTGGTTCAACTTTGACCAGATGGTGGTCATGGATGTTGTGAAGATCATCCAGGAGTTGAGGCCCAACTACTGTAGTTTGGATCCGGGTCCAACATGCGCCTCTTAGTAGGGTGTGTTGACATCATCAGTCTTGTTCTGGCTGGAATAGTCCAGTGTTCTTTAGTGACAGGGGACTTCCCTTGGCCCCTGAAGGAGGCAGTGGTAAAACCACTCCTGAAGAAAGCTTTACTGGACATGGACTGCCTAGCTAACTATATACTATCTCTAACCTTTCCTTTGTGGGAAAGGTTATTGAGAAGGTAGTGGCCCTTCATCTAGAGGCCTATTTATCAACTCACAACATCTATGACCCTCTCCAGTCAGACTTTTGGAAAAGGCTCAGCACTGAAACTGCCCTCAATTGGGTGCATAATGATTTTCTGGTGGCAAGGGCCGAGGAAGACATTCCATCCTTATTTTCCTCGATCTCCTCAGGTGCATTTAACACTGTAGACCATGGGGTGCTTTTGGAGTGCCTGCAGGTTCATTGTGGACTGGCTGGCACAGTCCTCCACTGGTTTCAATCTTTCCTCACTGGCAGGATGCAGCGGGTGATGTCAGGGATTTTTTCCTCAGCACCACTGCCCCTGCCACGTGGGATCCCCCAGGACTACATTTTTCCCCCATGTTGTTCACAGTGTATATACTTCCCTTGGGGACATTATAAGATGGTATGGGCTGAGTTTCTACTGCTATGCAGATGATACTCAGCTATACCTGTCTTTTGTGCCTGAACAGCAGGAGGCGGTCTCAGTGTTCAGTCAGTGCCTTTCTGAGATCCAGGACTGGATGAGGGCCAATTGGTTGAGGCTGAATCTAGATAAGACTGTAGTACCAGTGGTGGAACCTGGTAGCAAAGGGTGAGTGCGCAATCTGGTCGAGTCTCTGGGCATAGGCTTGGGGACTTACAGTTGCTCACCTCTGTCAGGGTGAGGAATCTTGGCATTGTACTGGACTCTGGCCTAACACTTACATCTCAGTTGTCAGTTGTGGTCCAGAGTGCTTTTTGCCATCTTAGAAACATCAGCAGGATTAAACACCTGATACCCCTAGGTGATCTGTCATCACTGGTCAATGCCTTTGTGACATCATGGCTCAATTACTGCAATGCACTTTACCTGAGGCAACTGGGGTTGATCTCCACTGCTTGCAGCTGGTGCAGAATGCAGCAGCTAGGTTGTTGACTGGTCTGTCGAGATCATGTCACATTACAACTGTGCTATGTTCTTTACACTGGCTGCATGTTAGGTGATGGATCACCTTCAAGGTCAGGTTGCTGACCTATAAGACCCTACATGGACTGGGGCCCAACTACCTACAAGACCTCCTATGGCCCTACCACCCATCCATTCCCCTCCCGTTCAGCAGATATGGGATTTTTTGAAATTCCTGGGGTGTGTTTAAAATCATCAGGTGCCCGTGTCTTCTCTTTTATGGCACCACTCCTGTGGAACTCCTTCCCTCATTCTTTGAGAGAAATTTCTTCATTGGATGCCTTTAAAAGGGAGCTGAAGACATTTTTATTTAGACAGGCTTCTGCTTCTAATCAAGTGAGCTGACCAAAGCATTATTTTAATTAGAATTGTATTTTATTGCATGCCATGTATTTTGTCAGAATTCTGCTTACTTATACAGCACCTTGAGTCAAAATGAAAAAGAGTACTATATTAAATAAAACAATGAGAATGATGATGATGAAGAATAGAAACTAGTAGGCTTGCGCTAATAAGATCTGAGATTCTGGTAATACTTTTCACTAGAGAAGAATGGACCAGTGCCACAAGGGAGCAGGAGGATGGGGGCAGGGAAGGAGGACTCACTGAGGGAATAATAGAGATAGGCAGGGTGCAAATGGGATCTGGCACAGCTGCTAATGAGCCCCTGGCACAACTGTTTAACTCCTCTCTGGAGTCCTGAAGTTTACTCTGGGACTGGAGAACTGCACAGGGAATTACAGGCCAGTCAGTCTGACTTCAATAGTGGGGAATCCTACTGAGACTATCCTGAAGGAGAGACTGGTGGATGTTCTCAAGGAAAATAAGTTACAAGACAAGATGTAGCATGTGTGTGTCAGGGAGGTCCTGTCAGACTAATTTGTTTGACTTTAGTGACTGGGTGTCTAATACAGTGGACAGGGTTCAAGTTGTTGATGCCCTGTATCTGGACTTCAGCAAGCCTTTGACTCTGTATGGCATAGGAGATTGGCCAGACAGTTGGAGTATGTGGGGGTGGAGGCCAAGCTCACTAGATGGGTCAAAAACTAGTTGAAAGACAGAACCCAAAAGGTGGTGGTTGGGGCAGAGGATTCTCAGAAGCTAGGTTGATGACCAGTGGTGTCCCACAAGGCTTGGTGCTCAGTCCGGTATTGTTATAACATCTTCCTCATTGACATAATGGATGGGATCAAGGGTAAAATCTGGCTGTTTGTTGACAACACAAAGCTGTTTGGGAGGGTGGACATGGGGGGGGCAGAGACTAAGGTAAGACCCAGCTAGGTTGGAAAATTGGTCTGCCATTTGGCAAGTGGGTTCAATGCAAAATAGTCTAAAGTTAGCACTAAGGTGCGAGAAACCCAGAGATCAAATACTGGTTGTGTGGTGTGCAGTCCCCCAAGTCTGAAGAAGAAAAGGACTTGGAGGTTACCATCAAGAGTGACCTGAAGCACTCGGCACACTGCAGGACTGCAGCAGCAAAAGAAAATCAAATTGGCTGCCAGTATAGCCTAGAGATTATAGTAATCAGCTGTGAATGAGCTTGGTACATCCAGCAGACCTGGGTTTGATTCCCACAACATCCACTTGAATACTGCAGGACTCTGAGCAAGTCACTTAACCAGCCCAAAGCTCCCGGGTCACCCCTGAAAACAGGCACTTTTACTTAGTGTACCTTACCCAGCTAACAAAGAATAAATCAATATATTAATCAATAAATAAATAAAATAGCCAGGTGGATTACCAGAGGGATGGTGGAGGTCATACCATCGCTGTGGACCGCACCTAGAGTACAGTAGTTAGTACTGGTGCCTTCATCTTAAGAAAGATGTCAGCTTGCTGCAGACAGTCCAGAGATGGGTGACCAAGATGATCCATGGCAAGCAGGGCAACACCTATGAGGAGAGGCCCAATGGGCTCAATGTGTACCCCTCTGAGGGCAGAAGGAAGGGGTGGATATGATCAAAACCATCAAATACCATAAAGATATAGCTGCCATGGAGCCTTGATTTACTCCACCCCTATGGGTGATCTTCTTGTTTGGGGCCTGGCTTGCCTCTCCATGCAGCTGTGCTGCTCAGGGTGGTGCCATGAGGTGCAGAAATTTATTTATTTTATATTAAATAAAAAACAAAGTCACTCTGTCATTACCCATCACCTAGTGTTAACACTGAAACCACTAACCTTGCTGCCCACTTCACTTTCTGGACTGGGGTAGAATAACAGGCACTGCATGAAGAAAGAAGGCCTTGAAGCTGCCTCCTCACACAGGTCTCTGCTTAGGCTGTTGGTGCTGCAGTAGATGGGGGGATGGGCTGTCATTGCTACCCCTCCAGACAAACTTGCCTGCCTCACCACTGGGGACCACCAGACCGCACTGCCACCGAAGAAACTCAGGAAAGGAGAGAGAGCCACTAAAACTCCAGACCATTTGGGACATAAGGAGGGACAAAGGAACAACATGTATGTCCCTCCCTACTTGCTTTGTCCCAGCTGGCTGGTCGGTTGCTCTCCTTCTCCCATTGCTGCTGCCTCCCATTTCTCAGGCACTGACTGACTAAGGGAATGGCAAATTGCCATTAAAAAAGGCAGTGGATTCCAAATGGAATCCTCATGAGCACTGGGCTACCTGTCCTATCCTGCTATCTGGTATAGGTCAATCTGCTGTATGAATAATGCCACAGGCAAAACCACATGGCATTAACAGCGTGTGGTACAAAAGCTACAGGATACACAACAGTGCATGATAGAAATGGTATGGAGCAGTAACAGTACCCCTTTAGCTCTTGGTTGGCAGGCAGTGTTGCAGAGGATAAAACCTCTGCAGGATGACAGTCCTCTTGCAGCTGCCATGGCTCAGAGGGTAGAGCCGAGTGTCTGTGGACCAGGGTTCTTTTCCCAGTCTCAGATCAGTTGTGTGTGTTTTTTCTTTCTATGTTCAGTGTCGTACTTTAGAAATTTGCCCCCCACCCAAGTTTCTCCCCATCCCAGAGTTGCCTTGCTCCCAGTGGTTGTTCTTTTAATTTGGAGGTGGTCAGGTGGTGCAACTTCCCTGTAAAAAGCAATATTTTTACTGTGGTTGGTCAGCATAATTGGTGCTTGGTGTTGTTACCGAGTGCTGTATTGATAGTGCAGTATTTTGCCACACTGTTATTGTTTGCGACATACTAACCCCATGCTCCACTGTCAATGTGCTTGGGAACCACCAGAGCAAGTTCAGAATGTCTGGCATCTGGGTGTGTGTGTGCCCGGGGGAGGGCAGCAGTCTGGCAGGCAGAAAGGGAAGGAAAGACAAAGAGGGGCAAACAACATTTTTAAAACAAGCCCTGCTGGGGCTTTATAGGAGGTCTGGACTGGGGCTCTTAACCATGGCAAGGACCCTATTAAAAAACATGATGTTTCTGTCCCAAGATTATGATGCTGGGGACCCTGGGGCACCCATACTGGGACAGCATTACTGTAACTCCCCTTGAACCAGCTATACCTAGAGGTCTTGGCACACTGAGATGCCTCTTTCTTGAGGGCACCAGAGACTTTGGGGCACTACACTGATCTCTCACCCACCAGTCATGGAGCCAACAAACATTCTGAGTCCCACATACCTTCTTCCCTTTCTTAATGTGGACCCCACATAGTAGGATGGGTATTCAGTTCCCAGCTGAACTGGGGGAACAGGAGTAAGTCACAGGGCTTTGAGGTATGAGCCATCTGGATTAGTGGCACCAGAGCATGAGTTGCACTGGAGGGGATACCAGATTAGAAGTCTGCAGCAAAGTGCAGGAGCAAGAACAGAGGGAGGTGGTAGGGTGGTGGATGAAATAGAATGATAAAAAACTGTATCAAAATAATTCATGTCACATGATTCTAGCATTAGCACATGGTCAACAGTCATCTGCTTTTCACATGTAATTGCACAAGGAAAGTTGATACTTTCTTCAAAATAATGAAGCAAGCATTATCTTTTTGATGTAAGATGCCACAAAATCCTAACCTGGCAGAAAGGCAAGGTGCCCTTTGCAAATAGGGTGCCCACTCTTATGTTCATTTGAACTGATGCAGACACAGGCAGATCATGCTCCCACATCATCATGAAAATCTTCAGAAAAATCCAGCCCTTACCTTTTGAGCACTCTAATTTGGGAGCCATTAGGATTAGAATCTCAGTTGGAAGTTTTGAATGAAAGCCAGGTCAGGACAGCATGATACCAGGTGAATATAGCACTGCACAAACAGCGTATGAATGATCACACTGCCAAAAGTGCAAAAGTTTCTATAGCCACAGGGGGTAGCTCAGCGTAAGGTAATAACCGCTACCCCTGTCACTGTAAGCTAACCTGAAGGAGTGTCAAGGAGGCTGCAGTGGAATACTTGGTTGAGCTTCTCCCATGGTGGAGTGGCTAGGGCACCAGTACCTGGCAGTGTGGGGGACCTGAGATTGTGGTTTGGTTCCCACTAGGTCCAATATTGCTGCAGAATTTTTTTTAATAACAAAAAAATACCCCTCCAGAGTTTCACCCTATCCCCTAAGTCCACACCCCCTCAGAGTTAGATATATTCAGTCGGGGGGGTGTTGGAGGTAAAGTCCCCACGTGTGGGGGTGCGGGGGCTGAAGCCCCCCACAAAAAAGAAAAATACTGTGTTTGTTTTTATCTTGTGCACTGTTACTTCTATGGTCAGTGTTCCCCCCCACGACCTTTTTTTGCCATACATTGATTTGTATGTGGCATTGTTGTTTTGTGTGGTTTCAGCCACGACATTCTGACCCCATGCCAGAGAGCATTATGTCACAGTTATATTGATAAATATGTAATTATTAATAACGTATCTTATTGATAATTTCACAAGTTTATCAATATCTGTATTTCTATTCTTAAGAGTTCCAAAGTTAGTCTTCATAGAAATTATGTTTAGAAATTTCCAAAGTTAGCGTTTTCAAATGTTTAACTTTGAAACCATTTGGGCTGTTGTTTTTAAATGAAACTTTGTGTCTTGGAAAATAATAAAAAGAGTAATATAAATACACTTTCAGTTACTGGTAATTAAAATTATCAATAACTACATGTTTTTAATGTAGCAATATATTTCTCTAAATTTTAAAATATGTGGCTTACATTCAGACCAAATAAAAATTTCCTGCATATTTTTATGGTCATAATCCACTGACAATGTACTAGAATCACATCACAAAGATTGTAAAACTTCTTCATGTTCAGTAATCAAACTGTCTTACTAAATTTCATAAGCTTCTTCAAAAGCTGCAGAAAATATTATACAGTACCTACACAGACCTTATTTTATGGCTTTGGAGTGAGACTTGCTCCCAGTCCACAGCAAACGTCAGAAATTGCTTTAATTTCCATCCAACTAGATCAAGTGCAGTATGACCTTTCACTTTTGGGGGATAGAGGGGTGTTATTTCACAGATAGTTTTTGTTATTAGGGGTGAGAGTAATGGATAAGAGCTCTAATGAATCTACTTATCTGTACAGTATCAGTTTCCATCAGGTAGGATAAGATACATTTTGTTGTATTCAAAAGTATCTAATTTTACCCAAGCTTTTGGATGGGGATATTATCTGAATATGTTGAAACCAGGCAGATACTGTCCACAGACCCACACTCCAAGTGCAGAAGGAAGGCATGCAAATTGCTAGCACAAACTGTCTCATTTTCATTTGCTTACTAGAGAGGCAGCCAGGGTATAAAAGATCTTCCACCATCAGTAAGTGAGCTACTGGCCTGCTTCCCATGATGTAATTACTGCAGAGACAATATAGTAATAAAAGCTGAGTGGGCACTTTAATGGTAAAGTGTGGTACTTGGACATTGACAAATTTACTGTCTTTTGAGCTAGGGACCTGAAAATTGGTATGCATATCTTTTTGACAGGATTTCATAATCCAGCCAATTGGTAACACTTGGTCAAAAAGTTTGAAAGTTAGATGTGGTGTCCGAAACAGCAAACAATTACTTTTTAAGTGACTTTTTTGTTGGGAAAGGGAAATACAGTAAGTTTAAAATTTCAAATCTGAAACAATAAGGATGTACTGAACCTGACACAAAGTGGTTATTTTATGATTTTGTTAAACATAAAGGAAAACAGAAGAGTTAGCATTTGAAAATGTTCAGGCTGTGTATGTATGTTAGCTCAATGGGTCAGAGAAGTTGGTCATTGGCAAATTATTTGGGGTTCCATTCACCCCACCTCCACCCCGGTGATGCTTTATCTTTGATACTTTTGCATATTTTTTGCCCATATTTTCAAAATGCCTTTTTTGGGACCCGTCCTCATTAACAATTACTCTGTCATTAGGCGAATCTGTCCCAAAAGGTGATTTTCTGGTCCCTGTGTGAAATCACCTTTTAGACAGGAGTTGAAAATCTTCTCTGCCCTTGTTCACGAGGTGGGGTCATAAGAAGGCTACGATGACATGCTGGTGTAAAAAAAAAAAAAGGTATGAGCCTACATTGAATTTTGCGACTGAAAGCTCATAACTTAGGTAATGTTAAATATTTTTAACCCAAATTTACAACATAGCCATATCTTTACAGCACCTGAATGTGACATCTGTCATTTTTAAAATCTTGACCAAAATGTTTTTTTTCACATTCTGAAAGGTGATTTCATGGTCCCTGTGTCAAATCACCTTTCGGGCTGGAGCTGGACATGTTCCCTGCCTTTGTTCATAAGGTCAGGTGATAAGAAGGCTATGTTTAAAATGTGCTGTAAAATTTGAAAAAACAAATTTATAAGCCTACATTGCATTTTGCAAACACAGGTTCATAACTATGGTAATTTTCAATATCTGTATGCCAAATTCCTTAACTGCAGTCCTAACAGCTCTAGCCAGAGTTTGTTCCTTTTTGCCCTCCATCTTTTCTCCCTCTCATTTTACTGTTCCCATCCCCATCCCCCTTCATTTCTACAACTCTGCGTTTGAAAGGCTTATGCCTGTGATTCAATGGCTGAAGCAGCAGCCATGTCCCCCCGCCCTTGCCTGACCTACAGATAAGTCAGCCAGGATGAAATGCAGTGTCACAGGTTTACTGCATGACAAAATGGATTAACTCCCATTGAAATTCCATTGTTTACTTCAGTAATTCTATTGCAGACTTCTGCAGCACTTCATTTCATCCTGGGTGATTTCACTGTATTTAAACTCTTCCTTCCTGCTTCATTCAGAAGTATTTTGTTCTTTGCTGCTGGAGGCTCTGTTGGACTCCACTCTCATCTTACATTTTGGAATGTCTGCTTAGTTGGTGCTGCCGTTCTTCTGGTTTGTGTTTCTCCTCCCTTTCTCGGTCTGTATTTTGCTTTTGTCTCTGGCTGTTGCTTGCTTCTCTCTGTTGTTTGTGTCTTCTCTACTGTTCTGGTGTGCTTGTGTTTCTTGAGTTTTCTTTCTTTTTTTAAGGGGGGGGAGGTCTAGTTTTGCTAGCATCCTGCTGCTTCCCTTTGCTTGCATTGTGAGGCCTTTCTAGTTTTCCTAGTGTTTTGTGTCCTTTTGTTTGCTGTGTGTGTTCAGGCACCCATTAACTTAATCATACCTTTAGCAAATCTCTCTGTTCAACTGCAGTTGTTCTCTTTGTGCTGTTCAGCTCTTATGTTCTTTTACCTCACCCAGTGTGCACATCCACCTTAATTGTTTGCAACTGGACTGGCTTTACTCAGTGTTGGCTCCATCTAGGCTGCTGTAACTCCCAACTCTACAATTCTCCTGTGCTGCTTCTACTCCTTTTGGGGCTTTCTTCTACAGCCTTTCAGGCAAAACTCCTTTGATTCGTACCTTACTGCACTATGAATTAGAGCAGTCAAACTGAGTGGGAAACAGGGAGTACCTCTACAGTGTTTGGGGTTTCCTGACTACCATCTGAATTACACTCTATCATAAATTCACTGTTGTTCTAGTCCTACATGCAGGACTCTCATATGCATTTGTAATCATAACACAGACTCTCATTACTTTTGCCTATGTATTCAATCTAAGGTATGTCAGTCAGCTACAGTTTTGGCATTTAAAACAGTACATTTCTAGTTTTAATCTATACCGAAACCTTCAGTCATTAAATTGGATGTTTGGTCTCATGATGCTCAGCTTGTGGCTTCCCTGTAATTCCCACAGCGGGGACTGTGATGTCACAGTGGAGCATTATGGCTCCAAGTAGCAGGAGCATGCTTTATGTAACTTAAACACTGGTCATAGTACCACCACAGTGCTATTACAATTCACAAATGATGTTTCTCTGGCCATGGATAACGGCAGGTTCACTGGGACCATTTTCATTGACCTCACAAAGGCGTTCAACTTGGATGACCATCACCTACTACTATCCAAACTGTCCTCTCTCGCTTTCTCCAAATCTGCCACCTCCTGGTTTGATAGCTACCTCAGGCTAGAAAACAATTTGTGCAAATAGGTACCATCATCTCTGATATTACCCTTACCCTTGTCAGTGTACCCCAAGGATCTATCCTTTGTCCCCTCCTTTTCTCCCTGTTTATAAATAGTCTACCCTCTCTGTCTGGATCCTCCTCTAGAATCCTCTATGCGGGCAACATGGTCATCTACTCTACTGCAAAAGATGTAGCTTCTATAAACTGCTCCCTTCAAGCAGATTTTGACTGTCTGTATGCTTGGCTATTACATAACAAACACCCTACCCAATCTCAAAGCCTGTCCAGTACCCTTTCCATCTATGGCCTTGATGGCTCCAATCTAGACATTGTTTACTCTTTTCGGTACCTCAGGGTGACCATTGACCCATCACTGTACTTCAATCTACATGTTGCAGCCATTTGTAAGGCACTAAAAATTAAACAGGGGTTGGGATATATGGTCAGGTCCTCTCTTAATGCTGCTGCCAGGTTGGCCATAGCTCAGGGAATTCTATGACCCTGCCCTACTTATGGCCTAATGGCCTTTTTTGATGCCTACAAGGGAGTTCTCCAAAAATGGAATACTTTCTATAATAGCATTTGTCGCTTTGCTCTCTCTGCCCCCCAGACTTACCCATTGTTGTCATTTGTACTCTAGTCTTAACTGGCTGCCCCCCCATCCTCCTATTGGCTTTACATGGCTGGTTGCACAGTCAATAATATACTCAGAACTGGTACTCCTGCTCTCCTTGTAGCTAGGTTAAAACCTGCTCTGCCCTACCCCCTAAGATCTTCTGAGCTATCCCCACTTGATATCCCTAGATAATCAACCAAGAAGGGTGAACTTGCCTTTTTAATATCTGCCCCCAAAGTTTGGAACTCCCTGCCATTATACATCAGACAATCCATTTCCCACTGTGCCTTTAAAAAGAGTATTCAATCCTTCCTTAGTGACTCTGACCACTGCTCTTGTCCTGCCTTTCAAACACCCCCTCCCTAGATAACTTAACTGCCAGATATCGTAGCACTTATATACCTCTCTACTATCACTGCACTTATCTTACGGTACTAATGAATCTGAAAATTGTATTTATCTGCCTATATATTGCATCCAATATATTGTTTGCTCACTGTTCTTTTGCCTACTGTTAACGCCATAACAATGTATTCTTCTATTTGCCTAAATATAATGTATGTTATGCTTATGCTTGTAAATTGCTTTACCTCTGTCTGTAAACCTCCTGGATGTGCCTGAAAATAGGCAAAATTCTTGTCTAGTGCATCTACCCAGTAAACAAAAAATAAATAAATAATTAAATAAATGACTTTTGCCCTGCTTCTTTGTCATATTCCTGCATACTCCTCATCAATTTAATTACCAGCTCTCCTACTACTGCTCCTGTGCAGCCTAAATGGCATTTAAGGCAATAATGCATAAACCATATCAAATCAATTACTTAACCCTCATCGATTCAATTTCTGGCATTCACAGCTAACCAACAGTCATTGGCTTCACCTGGCCTCCTACCACATACCCACATCAGTATTACCTACCACATTGAGTAATTTTAATGTAATTAATATTAGGCTTCCATAAAGAAATTGGTTGGCTTGCTTTCTGCTGGTTTTGCTCATATCGGTCAATCTCATCTGCCAATCATCTCAATCAGTCATATCACCCAGTATACTGACATTGACTGTATATTCTCTATCATAAATCAGAGGCATGCTAACTGTCAGGAAGTCTAAACCTCACTCTCAGGTTCTTGGCAATATTGGGAATGCAAGTAATCACAGACATGTTGCATAAGAGTATTAAACTCATTTATTACTACCAAAAGGATAAATCACAGTTGCCCTAAGCAATTCTTACTAATATGAATTGGGAGCCAATGCTAAGCATTCCCTATACCTTGAGGTCTCTTCGTGTCTCTTGAGGTCTCTGAGGTATAAGACTCAGTGTCTCACATTATATACCTATGATAATTACTATGGTTACTGTAAGATAGAAACATTTCTAGTTACAGAGATGAGCCCTATTGGCTAAAATAGAGGTGGCTCCACAGTCCAATATAACATAATACAATTCTGTAGTAGTCATCAGTTTGTGAAACTAAAGAGTACATTATACAGAGTCTTACATAACTCAGTGTAGTAGTACAAATCACCAAAAGGTGGCAATGCTGACTTATATATCATAATTATTACAAGGACACAGATGTCCTAGCATCTTATGAGCAAGAAATACACAGAAAATGCATAGAAAAATATATGTGTATTAGCAAGCAATGTGTATAATGATAATATGCATATCCTGACATCTACTCTTATACGGTAGATGCCCTTAGCCCTATATGTTAGTATAACATATGCCTAAGCACTAGCTGTCTACAGTGTACCTCTGGGGGTACCAATCAGGGTGCAGAGACCTCATATAACACAACCATGACCATTACTTTCTGTAGCTCAGGGCCTGCCATGCAGCCAACTGTCTCTCTCTGCACTCATGAAGTCCTCATCTTGAGCATGTGAAACTAGGGGTGGGGTCCTTCTCATCTGGCCCATAGTGGGAATGTCCTCACTCTGGGCAGAGCTTTAGCTGTGCAGCCATATTGAAGGCACCTCTTGATGTTGAATTTAAGACTTCAGCTATGAAGGATGGGGTCCTCATGACCAAGAGCGCTCCTTTAGCTAGCCGAATAGAGTTCAGTTATATGATCTGATCATTGCATGGTGAAATTTAGAGTCAGGGCCCCCCCTGAGAGTCCCTCCCATGTTGAGATGGTCAGCTGATTACCACATGTATACTAAGAAAATGACAACTGGAACCCCTGACAGAATACTTAAAACAGCTAGCTTGGGCCACAGTCTATTTGGCAACTGACATTGACGCTACGTTAGACTTCTTCATCAAAACATTCAATGCTGCCTGTGATCTCTTTTCCCCAACCACTAGTAAGAAGGTAAGGGGTTCACACAAATCCTGGGCAAGTCTCCCCTTAAAGCCCAATTACAAGAAAGGGATAATCTTTGGTACAAGGCAAGAAGCTCCATCTCCCTTGCAGACCTTCAAAACTATAAGGCTGCCATAATAAGCATACCAAAGCCATCCGGCTAGCAAAATCCAACTATTTCAAGTCAGAACTGGAAAACTCCTGAGCTGATAGTAGCAATTTTTGGTCTAATATAAAGACCTTAACTGGAAAACCAATCGAAATGGTTCCCACAATGCTGAACCTAAATGGTACAACAACCCAAGACCCTGCAACCATTGCAAACATCTTCAATATGGCATTCATAGACCTCAGCTGTGTGCTCTCTCCTAACTACCTTAACCCAATTAATGGGGCCTAAGGAAGTCCATCCGGCTCCTGACCCACTAACCTAACTCCCCAGTTCTACCTCAAGACTGTTTCTAGATCCTAGGCAAAAAAAATACATACAGCAAGTACTAGGCAAAACCAGACATAGAGATGATAGCCTTGACCTGAAGCTAATCTACCTCACTCTAGATGTTACCCTGGGCCCTCTCACAAGAATATTAAACCTCTACCTCACTAGCCGGCAATTCTCAAAACTCTGGAAAGCCACGGTCATCACCCCGGTCCACAAAAGTGGTGACAGGATGATACAAACAAACTATCGGCCTATTTCCATACTATCACCCATCTCTAAAGCCCTAGAGCACATCATGTATGACCAGCTAGACGATCATCTGAATAAATGTTAATTGCAATGCAAAGAGCAGCATGGCTTTAGGAAACTGCATAACACTACTACAGCTCTGGTTGAGTTCATGGGGCACATACATGACTCCTTGATCGAGGGCACTTAGTGGGGGCTACTTTCATTGACCTCACTTAGGCCTTTGGTACGGTCAACCACAAACTCCTTCTTACCAGGCTTGGGGACTCAACCATGTCCTTGACCTCGCTATGTTGATTTCTTAGTTACCTCTCCGGTCAGGTGCAACAGGTAAAAATCAGCAACACAGCTCAAGTGACAACTCAGGAGTCCCCCAAGGATCCATTCTGGGCCCTCTATTGTTCAGTCTCTTTTTGAACAAACTCCCACAAGTCTGTCAAGATGGCATCCTTCTCTATGCTGATGATGCTGTTTTATTCACAAGTCATCTGGACATCAAAGCCTTGGAACATAGTATGTAGGGTAACTTCAAGCTCGTTGAAGACTGGTTCATCAATGCATGGTTGCTGCTAAACTATAAGAAAACTAAAACCATGCTGTTTTCATCCCCTCATAGCAGATACCAATCATCCACACTAGTCATTCGTGGTGCACCCCTTCAGGTCGACACCCCGACAGCGAAACACGAAAAAAGACCAGAACGGCGACAATCACTGTAATGGTCCTTTTTCTGTGTTTTGCTTTCCCTGCAGTGTTCTGGCCCCTTCCCGGACCAACTCTGACCTGGAGTTGATAATCCTAAAGTCCGGAGGGGTGCAGGGAGCAGAGCCCCCCGCATGGGGGGTGTGGGGGCACAGCCCCCCACAGAAAACACTTAGTGAATGGGCAGCACAATACCTGCTTAGGCATTGAGCCGTCACTGTGCGGGAGGTCAGCATTTTTACTGTTGACCTCCCTTGGTGCTTCCAGTAATTTGTAATAGTCAAAACAAAATACTTGCGATGATCCAAACATTCAAATATCTAGGGGTAACCTTAGACAGCTCCCTGTCATACTCACAACATATTGACCAGGTCACCAAATCAGCCAATAGGAAACTGGGTCAACTGTATTGACACAGGCATCACCTTGTAGAACATGCCCTAAAACTCACCATTAATAGCTCTGTCCACTCAGTAATAGATTACGGTCTGGTAGTAAACAGTGCAACCTCCGACACATCGCTAAAAAGGATTTCCTTAACACTCAATAAAGCCTGCAGGCTAGTTCTGAACACTCCATGCCTTACTCACACCTGCAACCTTTCCTCGCTCATGGGTTGGCTAGACCTGGAACACAGTATTCGGTACCAACTCTATCTCTCTTGGCCAAGAAGGCTACCCTTGGCCAGGCACCTCCTGGTGTGCAAACCTTGGTTAGCCCAGCTACTCCTACTAGGCTGACTAGAGGGACCGTAAATAAGTCCTACAAGATACCCTTTCACAGAACCTTCCTAGGGCAGCGATCTTTTGGATACAGAGCCCCCTGCTGGCTCAACTCCATCCCATTAGACCTACTAACTGAAACTAAACAAGGACCCTTTAAAGCTAAACTCCGGTTACACTTCACAAGCCAAATAAAGTGTAGCTGCTCCAAATAATCCAATGTAAGATAGTTGCACCTAGCCCGACACTTACTGCACTTAATAGCCTAAGCCTAGGCACAGTCTGCTCCCTGCCCTTGTTCCCCACCTGCCCTTCCTACCTCCTCTTCCCCATGTCAACCTCAGGCCTGACCTATTTCTGTAATCCCTCCTGGCAACCAACTTTTTTTCTCTCCTCACCCTGCACTCCCCTGCACAACATATCTTTTTCCTCTCGTCCCCATTCCCCATCTCCTATCTCCTCTGCCCCTTGCCCCAATTCCCCCTTCCCCTCCCCTTCAATAAAGGCAATCAGGACTCCTGGTTCCCTGCACAGAATCCACCTAAACCCCCTACCTTCTAACTGGGTCCCTCCTGCATTCCACAACTCCTCTTTCTATAACTCAAGATGCTGCCGCTTGCATTAGCAGCTAGTATTTTTTGTTCTCTTTTCCTTATAATTATGAAGGTGTAATTTGTCCTTTTGTAATCTTTTATGTTATCTGTTTTAATCACTGCTGTTCATTATTGTTTATTTCTTCAAGATGTGGAACCTTTGTAAATGAGCTCTTAGCTCAATGGTCGAAATCCAAAAATGTAATAAATAAATAAATAAATAAGCTACTGCCCTTTAAGGGGATTCTCCCCAGAGGGACTATTAGCAGTAGCTGATCTATCTAGTGTAGACACTGCATGTGTGGTGGGTATGGGTGAGGTGGTGGCTGTGTACAATAGGACAGTTCCTGGGGCACTTGACACCATTGCCCCACCCTTGTACAACCCATATCCTCTCACTTGAGAGCTCCATGGCTTGTTGGGGCTCTCAAGGCAATGAAGATGTGGGGTCAGAAGTTGGAGCATTGTTGGCGGAGGACCCAGTTGGATGTGAACAGGATGATCTTGCGTGCTCACTATTCTGAGTACTGGGGGCAATCAACCGTAAGATGGCAGAGTTCCTGTTCATTGAGATTACTGCTGAGAAGAACCAACCAGCTCAGCTTTTTTGGACTGTCAACAAACTTCTTCATCCAGTCTGTATGCAGCTGAAAAAAGTCTTTTCAATCACATTATGTGATGATTTTGCTCAGTTCTTCTGACAGGGGATCCCGTTAGCAGCTTGACTCAGAGCGATCAGATTGGGTGGAACTGAGGCGATCCGCCTATCTGGGATGAGTTTAAACCAGTGGAGGTGGCCAAGGTCATTGAGGTCATCTTGAAGCTGAAGCACATGTATTGTGAACTGGACCCAGCTCCAAATTGTTTCTTGATGAGTTGCATTTGTTCCGTTGGCCCGGTGTTCACCAGGATTGTCTGGTGTTCACTGTTGGAGGGGATCTTTCTGAAAGCCTTGAAATAGGCTCTGGTGAGGCCCCTTCTGAAGAAGTCATCTTTTGACCCTGATATCCTGGCATATTACTGTCCAATCTCCAACCTTCCCTTTTTGGGTAAGGTTGTTGAGAAAATTGTGGTGAAGCAGCTCGAGGAGCACCTCGTGTAATTTGACATCTATGATTCATTCCAATCAGGTTCCAGAGCCAGGCATAGCACCGAAACGGCGTTAGTCAGGGTGTATAATGACCTCCTCAGGGCTAGAGATAGAGGAGACAGGTCAATTTTTGTCCTCCTGGATCTCTCTTCAGCTTTTGACATTGTAGATCACATTGTGCATCTTGATCACCTTAGCGAGTACTGTGGACTCACTGGCACTGTCATCAACCAGTTTGAGTCCTATGTCTATGGCAGGAAGCAACGGGTGGTGATGGGAAATTTCTCCTGCTCCCTGAGGCTCCTGCCATGTGGAGGGCCTTGGGGTGGATTTTGTCGTAGATGTTATTTGCAGTGTACATGCTGCCCCTGAGAGATGCAGATGATACCCAACTGTACCTGTCCTTTGCCCTGGAACACTAGACACTATGGAAGTGCTTAGCAGCTGCCTGGTCAAGATCAATGATTGGATGTCCTCCAGCTGGTTGTGACTGAACCCGGACAATATGGAGGTCCTAGTGATTGAGCTGGGATGAGGGGGTGATGGGAGTACCTCTGATGTGGTCACTGGTTTATTTCTGGGATCTGTGCTGTTCATGGCCTCCTCTAGGGTGTGAGATCTTGGTGTGATCCTGAATGACAGACTGACACATGAAACTCAGGTGTCAGTTGTTGTCAAATATGTTTTTTACCACTTGAGGAACATCACCAGGATCAAACCCCTAGTTCCACCTGAGGATCTGTACACACTGGTGCATGCCTTTGTGACATCCAGACTCGATCACTGTATTGATCTCTACTACGGGGTCTCTGAAGGTACACTTCACCAACTGCAGTTGGTGTAGAATGCAGCTGCCAGGTTGCTGACAGGCCTTTCTAGGTCAAGCCATGCGTCCCCAGTGCTGTGAGCTCTGTACTGGCTGCCAGTTAGGTGGAGGATTATCTTCAAGGTGAGTTTAGTCACTTATAAGGCCCTACACGGAATAGGCCCTGGCTACCTGGCTGATCTTAAGGTAGAAGACTTGGTTTGCTGGCCAAGGCACCTAGCTTCACCTGAGCTCTTTCCTTCTAAGATTGCTTGAAAGGCAGAGTAGAGAACCTTAGCAGAGCAAGGGAAAAGGATTAAGACTTCTTTTAGCTAAGAAGATTTACTGTGTGTTGTTGTTTTTTATTTTGTACTCACAGGGATTGCTACTGTTTGTTGCTAACATTTCATTGCTTTATTTTCTCTGATTCAAATTGTTGTTGCTGGTATACCTTCTTCTGCATTATTACAAGGTGTGCCTACAGGTGTGTGCTAACAGATTACTGTTGTAATCTTCTGATTCCAATTGTCTTTTGCAAGGTGTATCTTCTGTTACTGCTTTATTTTTCTCTGTAGCAAAGTGTTTCTTACAGGGTATATCTTATCTGAAATTATTACAGGTGGTGCTCTACAGGTTTTAAGGTTTTATCTAACATTAGGATGAGCTTTCAGGGTTACTGCATTTGTTGTTGACTGATTGTTTCTGCTCTTACCTCCTTGTTCTTTCATCTGTGGTTGTTCTTTATCGGCTGGGGAAGGGCCCAGCCACCCACCTCCATCCCCAACCACCCCACACTACACTCCTTTTATAGGGTACCACAGTTGTCATTTCCTGTGGCAGAGCAGGAAGGGGCAGATCAGTGGGGCATCCACAAGGTGAGCTCATTTACAGGGGCACTAGTAATTTAACTTGGTATAACAAGTTATAGAAAAACAAAACACAAAATCAAACCATTACTTGCATTTTCTTCCTTCTAACTAGGTTATAAACCCAGCAGCTTATCTGGAATGGATATCATTAACTGCAGATACTGTGGAACAATTTTCAGAAGGACAGTCTTACAGGATTTAGGACACTGTCCTACATGCTGGGCCATTGGAGATCTTAGGGCTCAGCTCCGGGCAGCATGGGCAGAGATTGCGCACCTCAAATTTCATATTCAGAGGAAATACATTATAAGAACCACCTGCCATTTCCCCAACATCCAACAGAAAAACCTCGACTGCAGAGGTAGTTGGTCCAGGAGGTTGGCAGGTGGTTAGGAGAAACATCTGAATTGCCCAACACTCTCTGCTCTCAACATATTACCTCAAAAACCATATAAACAGTACAAACAGGTATCTGCCTCTATCTCTGAAATCAAACAAAAGGGCAGAGGACACTGCAGAGCAGGACACTGCAGCACAGGAGCTAGCACAACAAAACTCACCCAAATCAGGAACCAAAACAAAAAAAGCAAAAAGGAAATCAAAAAAACTTCCGATCATAGGAGACTCCATGATTGGGAGTTGATACCCATCTCCAGCCAGGGGTAATGGTCAGATGTCTCCCAGGTACATCAGCGTGGAGAGACACTGACTGCATTGCTAAAATT
The DNA here is from genome assembly GCA_016271365.2 of Neoceratodus forsteri. NCBI lineage: Eukaryota > Metazoa > Chordata > Ceratodontiformes > Ceratodontidae > Neoceratodus > Neoceratodus forsteri. The sequence goes on from CM028135.1 coordinate 279,378,359, forward strand.
GTTCACAAAGCAGGAGAAAACATTGACGTCCTGGTACACATAGGGACTAATGATCTCGCCAACTGGTCAGTTGTGGATACCAAGGAACACATGACCAGGCTGGGTGACAAACTATCATCCATTTCATCCGGCATCTCCTTCTCTGAGATCCTGCCAGTCTGGGAGAGGGGGACAGATGGACAGAAGGTCAGAGAAGGGGAGATAGGGGAGCTAAACATGTGGCTCAAGGGCTGGTGCCAGGAAAAAGGACACAGATTTGTAGGGAACTGGCAACAGTTCTGGGAGCGAAAGTTCTTTAAATTTGATGGACTGCATCTGACTAAGGAGGAGTCAGTGCATTGGGGCAGTTTGATGTCTTTGCAGAATATTTAAACTAGCAAATGGGAGAGGTGCAGCACCCCATATGTCGAATAGGAACACCTCCTCCCTCAGCTAGTGGTCAAACAGGGATTCAGCATGTTTGCAGTTCATTTGCATCACCAGGTAAGAAAAAAGGTCCGTCTCCCCATACGACACACAGGGGAAATGCCAAACCTCACCCAACAACTAACACACCAAAATCTGGCCAATGGAAAATCATGTACACAAATGCTCACAGCCTAGGAAATAAGATCCCAGACCTGCAGGCAATAATGTCAGAGGCTAAACTGGACATAGTAGCAATTATTGACACGTGGTTTACCAGTAACCACACTTGGGAGACTTCAGTACCTGGCTATGTATTGTTCAGAAGAGACCGAGGTGCAAAAAGGGGGGGTGGAGTGGCCCTGTATGTCAATGAAAATATCAAAGCTACAGAAATTCAGAATACACATAAGGAGCCAGAAGAACTGTGGGTCACACTGTAAACAGGAAATGGTACAGCCATAAGAACCGGGGTTGTCTACAGACCCCCAGACCAGGGGGAGGACATAGATGCATTACTGTTAGAAGATATACAAAACATGACAGCTAAATGGGAGGTTCTGATAATGGGAGACTTTAACATGCCGGATACAGATTGGTCAATACCAGCAGGAACATCTGCCAGAACTAGACACATGGTGGATTCCCTGCAGGGCGAGGGCCTCAAACAACTGGTACAACAACCCACAAGAGACAGGGCTATCCTAGATCTAGTACTGACTAACAGGGAAGGAATCACAGATATCCAGGTAGAAGGACACCTGGGGGCCAGTGACCATCACATGGTATGGTTCAATTTGGCTACTACATCTAAATCATTCCATTCCAAGGCAAAAATATGGGACTTCAGAGGAGCTGACTTTGATAAGATGGCCAACAGAGTTAAGCTAGCCTGGCAAAAGAAACACAGGTGAGGATACAGGCAAAGTGGGCAAGCATTAAGGATGTAATACTTGAAGCAACATCCCATTGTGTTAGACAGAAAGGAAGTGCAAAGAAGAAGGAAACCACTTTGGTTCTCAAATACAGTAACAGAAAGGTCAGAGCCAAAAGCTGGCCTTCAGGAAATATAAGGAACACAGCGGGATGAAGATAGGGAGGCATACAAACTGCCCTAAGGGAAGCAGGGAAGGCAGTAAGGCTGGCAAAGTCCCAAACTGAGGAAACACTAGCACGAACAGTAAAGAAGGTGACAAGACTTTCTATAGATACATTAGTGAAAGGAGAAAGTCCAGAGGGGGTATTGCTAAGCTTAATGGAGAAAAGGGGACATGTGAGGAGGAGGACTCTGTAAAAGCATCTGTCTTAAATAGATACTTTTGCTCAGTATTTACTGAAGAGAAGGTAGGGCAGGGCCCACAGCTCAGCACCATGGACACAGGCGGGAGGGAGGTGAGCACTACTCCCTTCACAAAAGAAAGGGTCCTACAAGAGTTCGCTAAGCTCAGGGTGGATAAGGCAATGGGACCTGATGGCATACATCCCAGGGTACTTAAGGAGCTAAGGGTGGAACTAGCAGAGCAATTAGCAGAATTGTTTAGTGAGTCTCTGAGCACAGAAGAGGTCCCAGAAGACTGAAGAAGGGCTCATGTGATCCCGCTCCACAAAAGTGGTAGCAGGGAGGAGGCAGGGAACTACAGACCAGTCATTCTTACCTCAGTAGTGGGCAAGATTATGGAGGCACTCCTTAAGGAAAGGATAGTGCAACACCTGGAATCCATAGGGGCACAGGATCCAAGACAGCATGGGTTTACAAAAGGAAGGTCCTGTCAAACTAATCTCATAGATTTCTTTGACTGGGTAACCCGAGTGGTGGACCAAGAGGGAGCAGTGGATGTCGCCTACCTTGACTTCAGCAAAGCTTTTGACACTGTTCCACATAGAAGATTGATAAATAAGCTAGGTAGGCTCGGGGTGGGTTAGAAGTTAGTCAACTGGGTGGCAAACTGGTTGTCGGGCAGAAAACAGAGATTGGTGGTAAATGGTATACAGTCAGAAGAGATGCAAGTCACAAGTGGGGTACCTCAGGGATCAGTCCTGGGGCCAGTCCTCTTCAATATCTTCATTAGTGACCTTGCAGATGGACTAGAGGGTAAGGCTTGTCTGTTTGCAGATGACACCAAGATCTGCAACAGAGTAGATGATCCAGATGGGGTGGCAGAATGAGAAGAGATCTGGATAAACTAGCAAAATGGTCAGAAAAGTGGCAACTGGGATTTAATGCGAAGAAGTGCAAGATCATGCATATAGGAAGAAACCCTGAAGCAACCTATAGGCTGGGAGGGGAGTTGCTGGCATTCACAAAGGAAGAAAGAGACTTGGGCATCATCATCACTGATGACCTGAAATCATCTAAGCAGACCTCTAAAGCAGTAGGTAAGGCTAGGGGGTGTTAGGGTGTATAAGTAGGGGTATCACAAGTCGTAGAGAGGTAATAATCCCTCTTTACAAGACACTGGTTAGGCTCCATCTGGAGTACTGCATACAGTACTGGAGGCCACACCTTCACAAGGACATTAACCAAATTGAGGCAGTCCAGAGAAGGGCAACCAAAATTGTGCAGGGACTGCATCAGAAGACATATGAGGACAGATTAACTGAGCTAAATATGTATACCCTTGAGCAAAGGAGGGAGAGAGGTGATATGATCGAGACATTCAAACACCTTAAGGGCATTAACAAAGGTGAAAGAGTCTAACATGTTTAAATATAAGAAAAATAGCAGGACAAGAGGACACAGCATGAGATTAGAGGGAGGCCGATTAAGGGGGAATGTAAGGAAATAATTTTTCACAGATAGGGTGGTGGATGCATGGAAAGGCCTATCTCAGGAAGTGGTAGCTGTGAATACAGTGCAGGGCTTCAAACAGGCATGGGATAGGCATAAAGGACCAATACAGATGAGTATGAATAGATAGACCACTGACAGAGCAAAGGCCGATGGCACATTTATAAGGTACAAAAAGAAATGGGCAGACTGGATGGGCCTTGCGGTCCTTATCTGCCGTCAACTTCTATGTTTCTATGTTTCTATGATCTTCTGACACCCACCACCTCAGTCCACTCACTCTGCTCCTTGACCACGGGCCTCTTTGAAGTTCCCAGGACCAGATTAAGAACTTCCGGCAACTGGGCTTTTAGTGTCGTGGACCAGTCCTGTGGAACTCTCTTCTAGCTGTTGTCAGGGAGGCCCCATGGGTTGAGAGATTCAAGAGCGGTCTGAAAGCTTATTTATTTTCCCTGATTTTCCCTGATGTAATGATCTTACCAGCCCAAAAACTGCTAGTCTTAATGTTGCACCTGATGTTTTATTGTTTTATCTATTTTAATGATGAAATGAGATGTTTTACCTAATACCCTGCCTGTTTTTATGAAAGGCCCCCAAAACTTTATAAAGGCACCATATAAATAAACTTTGCCTTGCCTTGCTTCTATGCTGTTCTCCAAACAGCTGACTCTGATTCACCTGGTCTGTTTTTATTCGGTAGGCCGGCTGAGTACCTCTGCATTCATTGCTGTCCTCCTCCCACCTTGGGGGTCTCATTCTTGCTGCAGAGTATCCAATGTTGCAGAGTGCGTTCGCAACCCTTCACAGCGTTCCTGTTAGAGGGACCGTGAGAGCTTTACACCAAAATGGAATATTTTCCTTCTCTTGCATTGGGTTTCTAAATTGCAGCAGCAGAGCTATCACTAAATAAAACATCCCATGCCTGGAGGAAGGAAACCTAGGACTTGGATCCCAGGAGGTTTCCTCCACAAAGGATGGTTTTCCTCTTCTCAGTGCCAAAAGTCTTAATATCTAGTTACTTTAGTTGTAATTCCCTAGATTACTTAGGTAGGTTTCCACAGTTATTTAGGTAGATTTCTGCTGTTGGATGGAGATGGATGGTGGCTCTCCTCTGCCATTCCTTCTCTCCTTGGGAAGTCATGCCCTCTCATTACAATTAATTCTACTTACATTAAAGTCATTAAACATTTCAGTTATCTGCTGTCCATTACCGTTATCTCTGCTGACCTATGTGAAGATACAAATCTCAATACCAGCTCGTTACCTCTGCAATGCTTTCTGATCAACTCCCTTTTTGGTCTTTTCCTAAGTTGTCTTTAGCCTAATGGAATCCTCCCTGTGGCACCTCTTAAGGTGGAACCCTTCTCCAGAGATTCTGCCTTCGGCATCTCTACAGGGTGGTAGTCCCGAGGCACAAAGAGGTTAATGGCTACATCAAAGTTTATTCAGCAAGTTGCATAAGCACAACACCACACCAAGTTGTGTAAGCACACTGAATTGAAAAGCTTAAGCCTGTGGTTCAATGGCTGAAGCAACAGCCATGCCCCCTTGCCAGACCTATATAAAATCTTCCTTCCTATTTCATTCAGAAGCATTTTTTCAGTGCCCCACCATCCTTCCCTCCTCCTTCAGCAGCTAACCTCTCTCCTAGGGGGGCTTTTCCTAAGCTACCTTTAACCTATGGGAATCCTCCTTCAGCATTCTTTGCCATTGGCATCCCTACAGGGTAGTAGTCCCGAGGCACAGAGAGGTGAATTGCCACAACAAAGTTTATTCAGCAAATTGCATAAGCACAACACCACACCAAGTTGCATAAGCACATTGAACCTTTGCTAATATACACCCTGGGGGAATCCTTTCCTCTCTGGTTCTCTCTACTTTCTACATTAGCCTGTGGGGGAGCAGTTTCTGCCTCCTAAATTTATTCTGCCACCCTTCTTGGCTAATTTAAATGTTTATCGATGTAAAATTTACACCATCCACTGAGGACTGTGGTTCTCCTCCTGGATGGATGCAGGCGATCTCCCCGTAAAAGCCCTTATCCCTACAAGTAGAACCCCAGTCCACAATATAGCTGAACCCCTTCTCTCTGCACCATTCCTTCAACAATGAGTTGAAGGTCCTGGTATAGAGATCCCTCTCCTCCCCCATGTTGTAGGCAGACAGCACCTCAGTGAAAACCACTGAGTGTACTATTTAAGACTCCTTCCCACTCCTAAAACTATCACTACACTATTACAGCCCCATTCCTAGACAGGTCATTAGTCCCCAGGTGGACAATGATACCCAGCTCTCCCTTCTGTCCTGCTGCCCTAGTGATCCTCAGGATCCACTTCCTATCCCTCTGGACCATGGCACCACACAGGCACATAACCTCCCCCATCATTCCTATTCCCGAACATGTCCCCTTACAATGTAGTCCCCTACCAAAAGTTGCTTATTCCTCCACTGGGGTCCTGAACTGTCATGCTTAGGGTCTCCAATACAGAGGACCCCAACATTCTCCCTGGTCACTGCCATAGGTGCCTCCTCCTGGCATTCTCACCCCAGTGTCTAGTGGTCCCTCCACCGTGAATGTTGTTAAGTTGCCCCAAACTGTGATTTACACATATCATTGGTGACTAGTGGTTTCCACCCTGAAGCACTACTCAGATTCCTTCAGCCTGCAATTTATATATATCCCTTATATATATCCTAGATATATATATATATATTTAGATCACATGCTCCTGACCAGTAATTTATACATACAATTTCATTTATTTTTTTATATACTGGAAAGCACAGAAACCAAGAAACATAGACTTTGATTGCAGATCAGGATCGCTTAGCCCATCCACTATGCTCATTTCCTTATATTTTGATATGCTGCAGATACTAGTTAACCAAAAGCCTATTTCTTCCTAGCCCCACCAGAATTGCCTTATGTCTGTCCCATACATTCTTGAATTCCCCCACTGTTTTTGATCCCACAACCTCCTCCAGAAGGCTGTTCCATGCGTCCACCACTCTCTCATTGAAACAATACTTTCTCACATTGCCTCTGAGCCATCCACTATCTTCAAATTGTGCTCCCTTGGTCTTGCACATCTCTTTTTCTGAAAGATGCTACCTTCTTGGACTTTGTTGATTCCCTTGAGGTACTTGAAAGTTTCTATCATGCCCCCCCTCCTCCTTTCCTCGAGGGTATACATATTAAGCTCCTTTAGTCTCTCTCTTCATATGGCCTCTGGTGCAAGCCCTGCACCATTTTAGTTGCCCACTTCTGGACTGCCTCCATCCTGTCCATGTCCTTGAGGAGATGGGATCTCCAGAACTGCATGTAGTACTCCAGATGGGGTCTCAGCAACTGTCTGAACAGAGGGATAACAACTTCCTGTTTTCTACTGGTGGTGCCTCTCCCTGTGCATCCCAGTAGCCCCCCAGCCCTCCTTACTGCCTTCTCGCATTGCTTGCCTACCTTTAGGTCATCCAGTATGACTATCTCCAGGTCCCTTTCCATTTTTGTTATTGTTAGTACCCCCCCCAAATTGTGTACTCTTCCCCTAGATTTTTGTTTCCCATGTGCATTACTTTGCTCTTCTTTGCATTGAATCTAAGCTGCCATACTTTTAACCATTCCTCCAACCTTGCCAAGTCCCTTCTTATCCTTTCCAACCACCCCTTGTGTACCAACCCTGTTGCAGATCTTTGTGTCATCTGAAAAGAGGTATGCTTTTCCTTCTAGTCTCTCTGCAATGTAACTCATAAAGACCTTAAAAAGGACTGGTCCCAGTACTGAACCCTGCAGTACCCCGCTAGTAACCCCCTTTCTTTGGAGTGGACTATATTTACTATTACCCTCTGTGTCCTGTTTTCCAGCCAATTTTTACCCAGGCTACCACCCTGGGACCTACTGCCAGACTGGCTAACTTGTTTATTAATATGTTGTGTGGGACTGTGTCAAATGCCTTGCTAAAGTCTAGGTAGGCCATATCCATAGCCTTTCCCTGGTCTACTACTTTATTCACCCAGTCAAATAAATCTATTAGATTTGTCTGACATGACCTTCACACTGTGAATCCATGCTGTCTTGGGTCCTGTGCCCCACTGGCCTTTAGGTACTCAACAATTCTTTCTTTCAGAAGTAGTTCCATCATTTTCCCTACCACTGTGGTCAACTAACAGGTCTGTAGTTTCCTGCCTCTGTCTTACTGCCACTTTTGTGAATGGGGAATCATTCCACCCTCCTCCAGTCCTCAGGTACCACACCGTCCTCCCATGATTTGTTAAAAAGGGCAGTCAATGGTGTCACTAGTTCTCCTCTTAGTTCTTTTAGAATTCTGGGGTGAATCCCATCAGGCCCCATTGCTTTGTCCACCTTCAGTTTTAGGAGTTCTGTCAGGACCCTTTCTTCTGTGAATGGAATGGTATTAACCCCCCCAATCCAGAGTGCTTCTATTTATTGGTTTATGTACCTCCCCTCCTCTTCTTTTGTGAATACTGAGCAGAAGTATCTGCTCAGTATTCTGTCTTTACTGTCACCCTCTGCCCACCCACCCTCCACTTTATTATACCTCACTATCCCTCCCTTGGTCTTTCTCCTCTCCATAATGTACCTATAAAAGGTTTTATCCCCCTCCTTAATGGAGCTGGCTGAATTTTCCTCAGTTTGGGCATTTTCTATACTGATTGACGTCCCCGCTTCCTTCTGCTTTAACTGGTACAGTTCTCTGTCCTGCTCCTTCTGTGTTTTCTTATACTTGCTGAATGCTATCTTTTTTTCTCTTAACTTCCTCGCCACCTCTTTTGAGAACCATACTGTTTTTTTCCTTTGTTTGGATTTATTTATTTGCTTCACACAAAGGCTTGTTGCTTCTGTGATGGCAGTTTTGATTTTTCCCCATTGCTCCTTCACCCCTCCTTCTTGTCCATTTGGTAGTGCCTTTCTGAGGCACCCTCTCATTTTGACAAAGTCAGCCCTCCTAAAGTTCAGTACCCTCGCTTTTGCATGGCTTGACTTTACAGCTGTGTTTATCGTGAACCACACTGTTTAGTTGTCACTTGTTTCCAGATGGCTATCCACTTCAAGATCTGAGATCCTCTCTCCATCCCTGTTTGAGAGCAACAGGTCTAAGATTGCTCCCTCCTGAGTGGGTTCCAACACTAGCTGTCTGAGGCATGCCCCCTGTAGGACATTGAGATGTGCTTCATAACCCTTTTTGACAATCTACAAGTTGTACAGAATTAATAGAGCATGCAGAACAGACTTTGAATCCAGAATAAATATTGAGTACAAAAGCAGACTTAGAATCATTAGGATATGACACAATTAAGACAAATTAGAAACAATCATAGTGCACGTTATCAGCCAAAAATTTGGGAGAGCCTGGAGCCGAAGGTTGGTACATGACTTCTTCTCTGAGTACAGAGTGTAAGAGGTTGTAGTGGCTAATTGCCCAGTAGGACAAAGCCCTCTGTCTGGTGGATGTGTTCCTAAAGAGAAGCTTAAATGTCAGTTTAGAATGGGAACGTGTCCCCAGCCAGTTTGATGAGTTGTGGAAAAGCTCAGTTATACATGAGTCAACTTTCTTTAACATCACCTTCTGGAAGAATACCACTGACCTACTGTATGTATCAGCGATCCTCCAGGGATGGACAAGAAGCAGCTATATACAAATAGCCCTGGCATCTGGCATCCCCCATCATGATCACTGATCAGATACCCCCACTCTGTACAGTAAACAAATCCCTGGCATCTAGTGGCCTTATGCTCCAGATCACAGATCCTATACCCATGACCTATGATTTACACATATTCCTTGCATCTAGTGGTCCCCCACACATCTTGATTGCTGATCAGATATCCTCAACCTGTGATATACTGCACAAATATCACTTGCATCTAATGGTTCTTTACCCCTCTTCACTGACCAAATTCCACAACCTGTAATTTATACATATCACTTGTATCTGCCACCTCCTGATTGAAAGTCAGAGCCCCCTCTCCATCCTGACCACTCAGGTCCTTCCACCTCTCCCACAAGGTGCCCCACTTAATTCATATGGCAGCCTTCACACTGCAATAGTGACCAGCACATCTCTTCTGCTCACCAATATGAGCAGTCATCACCATCTGAGAGACAGGAAGCAAGCACACTTCTACTGCAGAAACAGATGTTTCTACAGTAGGCATGCACTTGCTACCTGTCTCAGAAATGGTGTCCAGATGAGGTATTGAGCAGATGAACTGTGCTAGTCACCATGCCAGGGTTGGGGCTGTCATATGAAGTAAGTGTGGGCCTGGAGAGGGTAGCACTCTACAGTATATGAATGCTTATTATTGAGTGACTCAATATGAGCAACTCAATAATAGCACTTGAATCTAGAGTCAGTGGTAAAACAAGGTATTATATCCTGTAGAGTGAGTGTAGCAGGGAGCTACACTTGCTGAAGCAGGATATAACTTGATGGTTGGGCTGGCACTGCTGAGCTGACCATGTAGCATGACGGTATGCACTACTGTCCTTGAAGCCAGCTACCCAGGTTCAGATTCACCGCCTGGAGAGGACATTTTAAAAAAAAATATCTTTGTGACTTCCCCTAAGTCTGCGCCCCCCCATGGAGTTGATAATCTTTATTTTGTGGAGTGCTGGGGGGCTTTCCCCCTGCAGAGGGGGGTACTGGGGGTGTAGCCCCCCACATAAAAATACATATATTGTCTGATTTTGTATGGATTCAGTGACCGTCGCTATTTGTGACGGATGCTCTAATATCCATTGCCCTTTCTCAGTTGGCCAGTTTTTGACTCACTCTTAGTGGTTGGCACTCATTAGGAGTCGCCTTTATCATATAAAACCCATGGAGAGGAGTGGGGAGTGACTGGAGGTTGTGGGGCAGTCAGAGGGTTCTAACGTTCAATTGTTGGCATGGGTAACAACAAGGTAGCAGGGATATGCGTACAACACAGGTCAGGGTCATCTGATTGACAATCAAATGGGGGGTCTCTAGACACCAGGAACATTTTTAAATCCCAGGTCAAGTGTATCTGATCAGCAACATGAGGTGGGGAGATCAGTAGACACCAGGGATTTGTTTACAACACAGGTCAAGGGTATCTGATCATCCATCACGGGGTTGGAGCATGCTAGCAGGGACTGACAGGTTTTACTGTCAAACTGCTTCAAGGCACCTGGCTGGGGTAGATTGGAAGGGGTTTGGTGCACAACAGTGTGCTGTATTAAGAGTCAGATTTTGAAAACATTAAACAGCCCTTTGATGGAGTCTGTTTGGCATTTTCAAAACCTCTGAATATTCCACTGTGCTGTGTATTAAAATGGGCACATAGGTGCAGCAACATATTCTGCATATACACACTATTGAGTTAGTGCTGCCACTGGTGGCCACTTATTATGGCCTCAGCCTCGTCCTACTCTGCTATTCCTGGTTAGCATGGTGCAAACATGCTTACCCACTGGCTAACTGGCAACTGCAGTATAGCCTGGAGGTTACAGTAAAGAGCTGTGAATGAGGCTGGTACATACAGAAGACCTGTATTTGGTTTCCACACCTCCACTTGTATGCTGTGTGACCCTGAGCAAGTCACTTAACCTTCCCAGTGCTCCCAGGTCACCCCAGACAAAATGTCTTGTGCCTAGTGGATCTTAACCTGTTACCAAAGAATTAAAAAAAAAAGTCTGACATCTAAGGACTATGGTTGCCATATTCAAAGTGTAAGTGTTAAAAAAACATAGCCTTCATGTGATGCAAATAAACAAATCAAAATGAAAGAAAAAGCCACTATGGTTCTCAAAAGAGGTGGCGGTGAAGGTTAGGGAGAAAAAGATAGCATTTAGGAAGTATAAGAAAACACAGAAGGAGCAGGACAGAGAACTGTACCAGTTAAGGCAGAAGGAAGCAGGGAGGGTAGTCAGAATAGTAAAGGCCCAAACTTAGGAAAAGATAGCCAACTCAGTTAAGAAGGGGATAAAACCTTTTATAGGTATATCAGGGAGCGTAGAAAGACAAAGGGAGGGATAGCGAGGCTGAATAGAATGGACGGTAGGTGGGCAGGTTGGGACAGTGAAAAAGTAGGGATACTGAATGAATACTTCTGTTCAGTATTCACAAAAGAGAAGGTGGGGGAGGTGCCTAATCCAATTAACAGAAGCACTCTGGAGAGGGGTGTCGATCCCAGTCCTTTCACAGAAGAAAAGGTTCTGAAAGAACTCCTAAAACTGAAGGTGGACAGATCAGTGGGGCCAGATGGAATTCACCCCAGCATTCTAAAAGAATTAAGCAGAGAACTAGTGACACCACTGACTACCCTTTTTAACAAATCATGGGAGGATGGTGTGGTACCTGAGGACTGAAGGGAGGCAGATGTGATTCCCCTTCACAAAAGTGGGACCAAGATAGAGACAGGAAACTGCAGACCTGTCAGTTTGACCTCTGTGGTAGGGAACGTGATGGAATCCCTTCTGAATGAAATGACCTGGGGGTAATCATATCAGATGACCTAAAGGTGGGCAAGCAATGTGAGAAGGTGGTAGGGAGGGCTGGAGGGATACTGGGATGTATAGGGAGAGGCATCACCAGCAGAAAACAGGAAGTTGTTATCCCCTGTACAGACAGTTGGTGAGACCCCATCTGGAGTACTGTGTCCAGTTCTGGAGACCCCATCTCCACAAGGACATAGACAGGATGGAGGCAGTTTAGAGGAGAGCAATTAAAATGGTGCACGGTCTGCAAGAGAAGCCGTATGAGGAGAGTCTAAAGGAGCTTAATATGTATACCCCTGAGGAAAGGAGGGATGGGGGGACATGATAGAAATGTTTAAGTATTTCAGTGGAATTAACAAAGTCCAAGAGGGTAGCATCTTTCAGAAAAAGAGATGTGCAAGAACAAGGGGACACAATTTAAAGATAGAGGGGGAATGGCTCCGGGGCAATGTGAGGAAGTATTTTTTTCACAGAGAGGGTGGTGTACACATGGAACAGCCTTCCTGAGGAGGTTGTGGGGTCTAAAACTGTGGGAGAATTCAAGAATGCATGGGTACAGTAGATATAAGGCAATTTTTGTGAGGAGTAGGAAGAAATAGGCTTTTGGTTAAATAGGATCTGCAGCTTATCCTCTAGGTAGAGAAATGGGCAGACTAGGTGGGCCAAGTGGTCCTTATCTGCCGCCAAAGTCTATGTTTCTATGTTTCTATACTTGGTCTAACTTTTTTTCAGGCTTGCTAACTTTATTTGCAACCACAAACTAGAGCATCGTTTCTCTCAAATGTATCTACTAGGAGACCTTTAGTATTTTGCTTATTTGTTATTTTTTTTTATCTTTCTAGTCTACTTTCCAAGTAATGTATGACATTTAATGTTGTAAAAAAAATATTTATTTATTTATTTATTAAATTTTGATTATCGGGTAGGCCCACTGAGCCCTGAAGGTCCCTTTTTCAGGGGCGACCCGGGTACAGTACAGAGACAGTTTGTCAGGTACAACATTTTACAGAGAGAGAGAATACATTTACTAACAAGGTTACAGAAAAAGCAATAAGACAGTTACAACAGTGAGTCAGTAAGTCAGAACCTTATTCGACATATGAGAAGTGACTGTTTGAGACAAGGACAAGCCTTGTTGCCTGTTTGTATGACTAAGAGAGGATGGTAGGCATTGTTTATTGGACTGGGGGAAGGCTCATTTATGTCCACAGTTGCAGTCTACTCATACTGCAAGGATTGATGATCCATATACAGGGTTTCCGTCATTTACCCGCACCTCTCCCATTTATCTGCCACTTTCACTAAATGCTTACAAACCTCTGAGTTCTATTTTCCCTTACATAAATCCCCACATTCCATCACCACCTTCATGATCCCCCTGACACATGCTCCATTGGGAGAAGGGTAATTTCTTAGCTACCAACCTGGCAGTGGCATTTATTGGCAGTGTTTGCTGGGTGGGCAGTTACCTAGTTAAAGGTGCTGTACACACATAATTACTGTGTCAAGTAGCCTGCTTTCCCAGGACATGGAGACACTTGTTTGCATTTCATAGGACTTTCAATAAATAAATAAATCAATTAAACATAAACATACTATAGTTAATTTTTTGTAGACTCTTTCTGACAATAGCATTTGCTGGGAGAAATTGTTGCCAAGTTATGGGTACCACCTGCTCCTAATTATCAGTTCAGTAGGTGCTTTAAATGTTGCAATGACTGTGATTTAAATCTATCATCCCCTGCCCTCATGCTGACTCTCATTTACCTTGGCAGCTGTCGACTGCTGTCATCCTGTTGATGTACCATAGTCTGCTTCTTGGCGGCACCTTCTGTCATGCTGCTTCTCCGTACTCTGCTGTCAAAGGATGAAAGAATTATTAGTACTTGTAGTTATGCTGGTGCTTTTATGGTCAGCTTGTTGCTCTGTACTCGGTGGTTGTTAAATGCTATCATCCAGAACAAGACAGGCCTTTTTTTTTTAAATGCTCCATAACTTGACTACTGCACTGTGCAAGAAGGGGATCAAGCATTCCAAAGACAGAATCACTGTTGTCCTCTGTTGTAACATAGATGACACTGAGAAACTGCACCCTTAGTTACTGTCAAATCAAAAAATCCCCACTTTTTCAGATATTTCCACCAAAAACTTCATGTGAAATACACAGATAACTGTAAAGCTTGGATTGATTCAAACGTTTGAGCTGCGTGGTTGAAAAACCTGAATACAGTATCAGCATGAAATGACAGAGGCATATTATTTTACTTATGTTGGATAATGCCACACCCACATTATTCCAACCGCAATGTCAAATGTAAAAATCTATTTTATAACTCCCACAAGTCAGAGTCCCTGAATGCAGGAGTCATGCAATGCTTCAAAGCACATTACTGCAGGCAAATAATGCAATATGCTTTATCAGAACTGCTTGGGACAGTATCTCTGATGAGACCATCAGCAATTATTGGACCCACAACTCTATAATCCAGATAGAAAAGGCTGCTACCATCCAACATGGCAAAGAGCTGACAGAACTAATAACTAGTGTTGTAGTAGGTCATGGGATCGACTGCAATTTCATTAACTGCACAAACTACTGTATGTAGCAACTGCAAGTGAATGTGAGCTGTTCAAAAATATCACTGATGCAGGTGTCATACAAGCAGTGATGAGTGAAACACTGCACAGGCACCCTGCACCTTAGACACAGAAGGCACTTTGGAATCAGAAGACTCTGAGCCTGTAGCTCTACATTTCAGAGATTTATAAGAAGGGAACACATTAAGAGATAATGGAAGCTATACAATCTTTCCCAGTAGACAAGGCCCCTGGATTGGATGGTTTTCCTCCTAGTTTCTACAAAGTTTTTGATTGGGAGTTAGCCCATTGTTGCACAGTCTTTATGTTTATCCTTGTACTAAAGGAATTACAAACACTTCATTGTTTGAAGTCTTGATTGTTGTGCCACTAAAGCCAGGTGAATCACCAGACAGGGTTACTAACTAGCGACCTATATCGTGAATGACTTATGACATCAAAATGCTGGCTAAAATCTTGGTGACTAGAGTTATGTGAGTCTTTGAGGCTTTAATCAGTCTGGAACAGGAGAGCTTTATGCAAATGCGATCTTCATCCGATCATTTGCATAAGCTGACTGATATATACTCCGCGTACCAGGAGGTAGGGCCTTCTGCTGCCCTAGTCTCCCTGGATGTGGAGAAGGCATCTGATAGGGTGAATTTTACATTTTTATTTTCCATGCTATGCAGATTTGGTTTTCCCGACACTTTTGTCAACTGGATTAAAATTTTTTACTCATCCCATGGCAAAAGTGTACTGCAACAGGGTTTTGTCTACAACCTTCCTGTTGCATTCTAGGAACCACCAGGAATGTCCCATATCTCCCTTGCTTTTAATTTATACCTGAAGCCTTTATTGCTTCGCCCTCAGCAGTCCCCCTGATATCAAGTGTGCAAGTTGGACAGCATGAGTTGAAGATTTCTGTGCATGCAGATAACATCTTATTGCATGTGGTCCATCCTACTGCATCTAGCCATGCTTCCCTAGCATTTATACAGGAGCTTGAAACATTATCTAATTACAAATTAAATATTGATAAGACCCAGGTGATGCCTCTTACCCCTGGAGTATTTCAAGCAGATAAGGAAGATATGGGGCTCTCCTGGTTCTCTAGTATTAAATGTCTAGGTATTTGGCTTTCCTGTAATGTTCCCCAGTTGAACAAATGGAATTTGCATGATCTAGTAATGGTTATTCAGCAGGATTTGGCCCAGTGGGACTCTCTTCTGTTTTCTTTACACACAAGGTAGTATTAGTATTATTAAAATGAATATTTTGCACAGGTTGTTTTATCACCTTCACTCATTAAATCTTTCTTTCCCTTGAGGTGGTTCCAAAAAGTACATACACTTGTTTCTGATTTTATCTAGGAAAAGATGCCTCTGAGACTGGCGTATCTCTGGTTCTCGACTTCTAAAGATTAGGAGGGCCTCAGATTGCCTAACTTCTTATTATACTATTGGGCTAGCCATATGGCAAAATACACTAGATGGCCAGATTCCTCTCAGTCTGATATTGATCCCACATGCACCTCTCTTTGGCTGCGAATTGAGTGACATCTAATTCAGGAAGTTGGACTTTCTGCCCACAGTTTGTTGTACATTTCTCCAAAACACTTCTGAAACAGCTCCGGGATACGGTATTCTACAGCTCCATGGGGATACATGCACAATTTTGTAAATATATGTGTCTTACTCCAGTTACAGACATTTCACAACTGGTGTGCAGTAACCACAATGTTAGAATAGGGGGTAAGATGTCAAGGGACTGGCTGTCCCATTTAAATGGTTTGGTGGTAGGAGATTTTTATAAGCAGGATAGACGACAATCATACCAGGAAATTTTGCAGCAACTCAGGCTATCTAATATTTATCTCTTTAAAGTGTATCCATTGTGGCATCTTATACTTCTAAGTATTAAGGATGATGTGTGGGTCTCCAGATAAGGGGGAGCTCTTGAGGTTTGTCATTGCTGTCGCAACACAATCTCATTCGGTCTCTCAACAGTATTCCCTTTTATTGGTTAAGGGTTTTCCAAGAATTTTAGGTATCTCAGAGTATTGGTCCCTGGCCTTTTCAAGTGTTACGCTAAATTGGTGAAACATATGGAGAGATATTTATAAATATGTTAAAAATGACAGGTTTTGACTTACACAGTTCTACATCCCCCCACATTTACTATACTCCAGTGAAGCTGGCCCATATTGGTAAGTTGGCCTCCTCTGCTTGCACTAAATGTGGTATGGCCAAAGGAACACTCCTTCATATACTGTGGGAGTGTCCCAGGGTGGTCCCTTTATGGGATCATATTTAGGACAGATCTGACCCTCTCTTACGTCTCAATGATCTGTTTACCCCTGAAATTTGTATTATTGGTGATTATTCCAGTATTTCAGTTATGGAGAGGAGGTACCATATTACAATGATTTCTCTATCAGTGAAAAAGGTTGCATTGCGGCACTGGAAAGACCAGAGTTGTGTCTCATAGAAACATAGAAACATAGAAGTTGACGGCAGATAAGGACCACAAGGCCCATCCAGTCTGCCCATTTCTTTTTCTACCTTATAAATGTGCCATCGGCCTTTGCTCTGTCAGTGGCCTATCTATTCATAGTCATTTGTATTGCTCCCTTATGCCTATCCCATGCCTGTTTGAAGCCCTGCACTGTATTCATAGCCACCACTTCTTGTGGTAAGCCATTCCATGCATCCACCACCCTTTCTGTGAAAAAGAATTTCAACACATTCCCCCTTAATCGGCCTCCCTCTAATCTCATGCTGTGTTCTCTTGTCCTGCTATTTTTCTTATATTTAAACATGTTAGACTCTTTCACCTTGTTTATGCCCTTAAGGTGTTTGAATGCCTCGATCATATCACCTCTCTCCCTCCTTTGCTCAAGGGTATACATATTGAGGCTCCATTAATCTGTCCTCATATGTCTTCTGATGCAGTCCCTGCACCATTTTGGTTGCCCTTCTCTGGACTGCCTCAATTTGGTTAATGTCCTTGTGAAGGTGTGGCCTCCAATACTGCACTGCAGTACTCCAGATGGGGCCTAACCAGTGTCTTGTACAGAGGGATTAATTCTCCCTCTTACGACTTGTGATACCCCTACTAATACACCCTAACACCCCTAGCCTTACCTACTGCTTTAGAGGTCTGCTTGATGATTTTAGGTCATCAGTGGTGATGATGATGCCCAAGTCTCTTTCTTCCTTTGTGACTGCTAGCAACTCCCCTCCCAGCCTATAGGTGGCTTCAGGGTTTCTCTTCCCTATGTGCATGATTTTGCACTTCTTTGCATTAAATCCCAGTTGCCACTCTTCTGACCATTCTGCTAGTTTATCCAGATCTCTTCTCATTCTGCCCACCCCATCTGGATCATCTACTCTGTTGCAGATCTTGGTGTCATCTGCAAACAGACAAGCCTCACCCTCTAGTCCATCTGCAAGGTCACTAATGAAGATGTTGAAGAAGACTGGCCCCAGGACTGATCCCTGAGGTACCCCACTTGTGACTTGCATCTCTTCTGACTGTATACCATTTACCACCACTCTCTGTTTTCTGCCCGTCAACCAGTTTGCCACCCAGTTGACCAACTTCTGACCCACCCCGAGCCTACCTAGCTTATTTATCAATCTTCTATGTGGAACAGTGTCAAAAGCTTTGCTAGTCAAGGTAGGCAACATCAACTGCTCCCCTTGGTCCACCACTCTGGTTACCCAGTCAAAGAAATCTATGAGATTAGTTTGACAGGACCTTCCTTTGTAAACCCATGCTGTCTTGGATCCTGTGCCCCTATGGATTCCAGGTGTTGCACTATCCTTTCCTTAAGGAGTGCCTCCATAATCTTGCCCACTACTGAGGTAAGACTGACTGGTCTGTAGTTTCCGTCTCCTCCTGCTACCACTTTTGTGAGCAGGATCACATGAGCCCTTCTCCAGTCTTCTGGGACCTCTCCTGTGCTCAGAGACTCACTAAACAATTCTGCTAATGGCTCTGCTAGTTCCTCCTTTAGCTCCTTAAGTACCCTGGGATGTATGCCATCAGGTCCCATTGCCTTATCCACCCTGAGCTTAGCAAGCTCTTGTAGGACCCTTTCTTTTGTGAAGGAGTAGTGCTCACCTCCCTCCCCTGTGTCCATGATGCTGAGCTGTGGGCCCTGCCTACCTTCTCTTCAGTAAATACTGAGCAAAAGTATCTATTTAGGATAGATGCCTTTACAGGGTCCTCCTCCTCACATGCTCCTTTTCTCCTTTAAGCTTTAATACCCCTCTGGACTTTCTCCTTTCACTAATGTATCTATAGAAGTCTTGTCACCTTCTTTACTGTTCTGCTAGTGTTTCCTCAGTTTGGGACTTTGCCCTTACTGCCTTACCTGCTTCCCTTAGGGCAGTTTGGTATGCCTCCCTATCTTCATCCCGCTGTGTTCCCTTTATATTTCTGGAAGGCCAGCCTTTTGGCTCTGACCTTTCTGCTACTGTATTTGAGAACCAAAGTGGTTCCTTCTTCTTTTGCACTTCCTTTTCTGTCTAACACAATGGGATGTTGCTTCAAGTATTGCATCCTGAATGCTTGCCCACTTTGCCTGTACCCCTCACCTGTGTTTCCTTTTGCCAGGGCTAGCTTAACTCTGTTGGCCATCTTATCAAAGTCAGCTCCTTTGAAGTCCCATATTTTTGCCTTGGAATGGGATAATTTAGATGTAGTAGCCAAATTGAACCATACCATGTGATGGTCACTGGCTCCCAGGTGACCTTCTACCTGGAGATCTATGATCCCTTCTTTGTTGGTCAGTACTAGATCTAGGATAGCCCTGTCTCCTATCATGAATCATTACAGGAGCTCCTCCATAATGTGAGGATAGAAAAGATGATAGCCAGCCTCCAGCACAGGTTGTCTAACATTACCAGCTGGTGGGGTAGGCTTCATACTTTATATTCTCTCGGGAATGGATAGAGGCACCCAATCAGTGTAATTAACCTTAATTGTCTTTTGGTTATTTCTAAAATACTAGTGCTTTTCTCAGTTTTATATATCTCTTTTCTAGAATTGGATTATTCTTTTTTTTTATTATGTGATTCTGAAACCCCAGGTTTTATCTTCCTTATTTTGTTTCCTATCTTAGTTTTTGTTACAGTATTGTGTACTTTACTATTAGACGTGTGAGTCTACCACATGGTTTCCCCACTGGGGGAGGTAAGGAAGGGAGGGTGATGATGTTATTATTATGTTTGGGTATCGTGGGGATTCATTTGTATTTTGTTGCTATGTTGTTGTGTAATTGTTGTTGTGTCCTTTTCTTCCTGATAACTTTAATAAAGTTTATTCAATTTCAAAAAAGAAGGGAACACATTAACTGAATAAAATGATATTAAATATGTATGCAACTGAAACAGAAAATAAAAAAGATCCTCAATGCAACAGCAATATAAAAGAATATTACAGACACTTTAAAAAAAAAAGCTATACAAGATTTTATGGGTTTTATTAACCTATTTAGTACTGTACAGAACTGAGCAATATTAAAGTGCAACATATAAGTCCGTATATTTGATTAATTTTAGTAATCTGAAAATTCAGTACTGTGTCCTGACTTATTAACATAGTACATATGCAAGGATATCCAACCATCTATCATCTGCCACCCTCAACATCACATCAAAACTTAGCTGCGCTAAAGTTGGTGGAAAAAAGAAGGAAAACTATATAACTGATCCTCATAAATGTAAAAGATGTGCGTGTAATCCCTCATGAAGGAATGAAAAAGGATGCTGACTAAAACATATGGGGTGGGATATTCAGAGCAGATGTGCCATGTGCAATAGGGATGCGCCCATGCAAGAGTGGATATGCACCAATGTGCAACATTCAGCGGGAGCAGCTGCACAGTACAACACCCAATACACTGCAGTGCAACAGAAATGAATGCATGTGCATGTGCAGGGGGAGTAACCAGGAATAATGTGTGCAGTGTGATAATCAACAGTAGGCGATGTGCGCAATAGTGGAGCGAACGGAAGTTGCGCGGAAGTGGAAATGAGCCAATACAAAAGGGAGCAAGTGAGGGGGAGGATGAATGCACCACAGAGGAGCCATAGTGGTGGAGCATGGAGACAGTGTGGCAGGGAGGCAATCCAAGAAGCAGGGGGCAGGTGTGGCAAGGAGGTGGATGGGGGGGCCACTGGAGGTGTGTGCAAGTGAGTGAAGGTGGGTGTGTGTGTGCGAGAGGGCCTGAGCATGCCACAGAGGATGGAGGGCAGTGGTTAAGTGGCAGGGCACACAGTGGTGAAGAGCCAGGGGTGTACCCGATGTAGGGGCAGCACCAACAGCACACAGCCGGGGGGGGACCAGGTAGACAGCCGCCCAGGGGGGGAACACCAACCAGAGATATTGCCAGTGCCACCTTCCAGATGGAGGTGGTAATGAGGGGTGTGAGAAGGCAGGCAGCATGGAGGAGTGGCCATGGAAGGGCCTGGCAGCAGTATGCCCAGAACAGGCTGTACCATGCCCACGTCAGCTTCGAGTTGTATAGTGACATCGAGATCATGGGCCGGTACCACCTGAACTGATCAATATCTGCTGTTCAGTGAGGAGGTACATGCACCCACACGATGGAGTCATGCGCTGTCTGTGAAGACTAAGATCACAGCTGTCATGTGCCTGCTCACCACGGGCACCTTCCAGAGACCAACAGCGGACATGACAGGCATAACCCAGTCAGCCGCGTCACGCCTACTCACACAATTCCTCAGCGCACTGCTGCCACATGCTGCAGAGCACATCCATTCCCCCAGCACACAGGTGGAGTGCACAGCAAACATGCTGGAGTTCCACAGGGTAGCACTGTTGCCTGGCATGCTCGGGGCCATAGACTTCACCCATGTAGGCATCCGCATGCCATCTGGCCGAGAGAGGGTGGCATACATCAACTGCAAAGGTTACCTGAGTGTCAACTGCCAGATGGTGTGCGATGCCAGGGGGTGCATAATCAATGTCTGGACCATGCACCCTGGGGGGGCACACAATGCCTTCATCTGGCACCAGTCCCCACTTTGCCATAGGTTTGAGAGTGGGGATATCCCCACTGGCCATCTGGTAGGTGAGTATGCATAGCACGCTGGATGATGGGTGCAGATGGGGGTGTGTGTGTGGGGTATGGGCAGGGGTGCCATGGGGGAATGGTCATGAAGACCCATGGCACAGTGTCGCAGACCACCATGCTAATGAAACCCCTCTACACACAGGTGACAGTGGTTACCCGCTACGGCCCTGGCTGCTCACACCATACCAGCACCCCTCAACCCCAGTGCAGCAACAGTACAAAGAGGCACACCCCACAACATGGAATTTCATCGAGCGGGTGCTCGGGCTGCTGAAGGCACGGTTCCGTTGTCTGCACATGTCAGGCGCTGCCCTACAGCACAGCCCCTCAAAGGCATGCGGGCTATTCCTGGCCTGCTGTATCCTGCACAACATGGCCACCGACTGTGGGATAGCCATTGAGGTTGAGGAGGGGGACAGTTGTGCGGAAGATGAGCATGCCGGTCCAGCTGGTGTTGGGCAGCCACCCCCCTGGGTGAAGGGATCCCCAGCTGGCCCAGATGGCCTAGCAGCACCAGGACACCATTGCAGAGGAGCACTTTGGACAACTCAGGTAGGTCAACAGAGCCACGTGCACCACCAAGGGCAAGGGCTCAGCTCACAAACAGGCAGGGGAGGACACCAGGGGAGGACGGCGTCAGGGACATGGGAATGGGCAGGGGACCACACACAAAGGCAGAGAACAGCAGGGCTGCATGTGGCACACACACACAGGCAACACACCCCTACTCATGCCCACAGGGCCACATGCATGCCCACCCCAACAGGCCCCCCCACAGGACCCAACACAACCACACCCAGTGGCTGTCACTGTGCATGCCTCAGACGCTGAGCGCCATTGCACAGTGGCAGACAGCACTATGTCGGCATCATCATGCACACGCCACAATGGCCAGCAGCCAGGAGGGTGTGCACAGGGACCATGTATGTGCAGGGGCAGGACATCACACCCATGTAATGCACACAGAACACCACAGTGCACACAGGGCAGTGGCAAGACAGTGACTGTGGAGGGGGAAGGGTCAGTCATGCAGCACAGTAGCGCGGCCACCATGGATTCTTGGGCGGCCCCACCGAGACCTTCTAGCCATACCAGGCTGACCAGTGGCCTCATGGGATGGCACCGAAGGGCCCCCAGGGGTGACACTGTGTGAACGCGACCGTGTCTGCACAGAGGTCTGCAGGCCACCAAACATGCCTGCACCAGACGTGCTAGGTATGCTCACAGCTGAATCTGGCATTGACATGGCAGGGGGTCACCAGACGCCGAGAATGGGGGGCTGGACATAGCACTCCATGGAATGTATGGTGGCTGGGCACAAAGCCGGTTGGCCAGTGTAACCATGACATTTGCCATTGCAGTGGTCTGCCTGTCAATGGCTGCGGTCACATCCGCCCGCTGTTGAGCCAACTCTGCCAGGAGCAGGGCATGGTCCCTGCTTCACTGCTCCTCTGCCTGGCATAGCTCTGCACAGAGTGCATCCACCGCCACCACAAGCCACACCTGCTGATCCATAGAGGCCTGGAGAAGATGGTTGTGGTCATCCAAGGGGTCATCTGCATGGCCAGCATGCTGTCCCCGGTGATGTTCCTGGCCTTGCTGCACAGCGCTCCTTGACGGTGGGTGCCACATGATGCTGCCTTCCTGGGGTATGTCCACACATGGTGCACTTCTGTTGCCCCTGTCCCCACATCGACACTGTCCAGCTGCTGACACTGCCCCTCTGGTTGCTGATCACCAGGCACCACTGGTGCGGCCACAGCTGCTACAACAGCCCCACTACCATGGCCACACGCAAGTGCTGCCCCTCTGGAACCCACTGACGCAGCCTGGACAAGGGCTGTTGTACAGACAACCATGCCAGTGCTACCTGCAGATCTGCCTGGGCGGATGCCATCCGTGGGATCTCCCTGTGTCCCACATACAGCACTGTCCGGGACGTGTGTCACATCATCATCGGTGCTGGAGTCGGCCTCAATCTGTGTCTCAGCATACAGGACACCATGAGCGGTGTCATGCTGGAACACAGCCAGGGCCATATCCGCACCCACACCACTGGCATCAGCCCGGACAGATGTGCAGGGCTGCAGATGGTCGGTCCCTCGGACACCTGTGGAGGTGGATGGGTGCTCCACTGGGTCCAGGGCCACCCCCTTGGTGGACACACCCACCACTGCTGCCACATGCAGATGCTCAGGAGCTATAAAGGAACACAGTACCGCTAGTGGTTCTGCCTGACCCTGGTGCCTGCCCCCCCTGCCACCCACACACTGCCAGCACTGGTCCTACCATGTAGTGATGAGCTGCCACTTGTCTGGAAGCCTCCACCGGGAACACCCTCAGTAGCACTACACCTCATGCTGCCGGCCACCTACTCCTCCAGTGGCATCAGGAAGGGAACGTCCTACTGGTCCCCACTAATGGCAGCACGCGCCGCCCTGATGGCAGCACCTTACCCTTAATCCACCTCCTGTCCATGCCAACCTTTTTCTTGCACTCCTGCATGGAACGCTGGTGGCTGCCTACTGGTTGATAGCATGTGCCACCTCACACCACGCCACCACACGGGTCTGTGGTGTGCCCCCTGTCTACTGAGCAGTGGCTCCCTGTCGAGGTAGGCCTTGAACAGGGCATCTGATCCTCCTGGTGAAGTTGGGCCTCCTCTTCCGCACCCTTCCCTGCTCCTCTTCATCCTCTCGTTTGGTCATGCTTGTGCCTGGGGGGATGGACAGGTGTTACCATGGACTGTGCAGACCCATACAGCCCTCCCAGACCACTGTCCCCATGTCTCCACAGCATGTCACCTACCTCAAAAGACTGCAACATCGATCCATGGCCTATGCATTCCCAGGTCGCTTTTATAGTGCATCGCATGCAAATGAGGGCAGGCACAACTGTAATGGTATGCAAATGCAGTGGATGCGCCGTGGAATGGCTCATGAGCTGATTAGCATAATCTGGCTGAATATCATGCTGTTCCACTGTGCGCAATGGTGTTGAGCATGCTCAGGCTGTGGCACACCACTGTGACATACGCAATCAGCACCACACCATGCATGCCCACGGTGCTGACACCTATGCTAGCAGCGCGGCTAATGCACTGTGCATGGGAGCCAGTACACGGCACTGCCACTACTGTGCCTGTGGTGCTCATGCGCTATATGTCCGAAGGGGTGCACGTGCCACGGTGTGCCATGGCACCATGGCACCTCAGCGTGGTAGGCCACTGCTTGGTGTCACACACATACACTCTACCGTGCTCCACGCAGGGGCCTCCTAATAGCACTGTGGGGCTCTGTGCATGGAAAGACCCTTAACCCTGCAGCTGCCCTTTGCCCTCTAGGCTCCATGCATTCACATGGCTTCCCCCCATTGCACAGTCCGGTTCCAGCGCGATTGCGACTGGCAGCGCAGTACAGTGCTGCCTCCGCACATGGGGCACGTGCGCTACCGGGTGCCATTTTGAGCTTGACATTGTCTGCAATATGCCATGCACCAGAGCACCAGTATGGACCTTGATGGAACTGGTGAACCTGGTTGCTCTTGTGGAGCCCCATGCAGGTCCCTGTTTGGGCAGGTTCCCCTCCTGAGGCCATGCACAGCAGTTTGGCAGGAGGTGGCAGAGGGCCCTGAGGAGGCCACAGGGAGCAGCAGAACCTCGGAGCAGTGTCACCACCGCTATGGGGACCTCCAGCGGCATGACCCCGACTGCCTAGGGAGACTGTAGTTACGTGCCCGGCAGGGAGCCATGCCACGGCCAGGTAGGTGCTCCTTCACCACATTAGTATTATCTGTCTGTCCTGGTGGCACGGTGATCGGCAGGCCATGCCACCGGGGGGATAGGGGCCAGTACCTGTGTTGCCAGTTGTGGGGGTGCATCAAGTACACCCTGCACCACCATGGCACAGACGGGCTCTGTGGGTATGCACACTGTTGGGGGGCTATGGTTTAGATGTGTACTGATGGGACTCTCTCCATGTTTCCACACTAGGCCCAGAGGATTGCCATAGGTCCCGGATGACCCAAGAGCACGGAGGGCAGGATGTCTCTGGTGGTGTGGCCCTGCAGGCAGGGCACAGTGGTGGTGCTGGGGGTCAGCAGTGCCCTGCTGACCAGGATGCAGGTGAATGCCATGTTTCCCTTTGCAACTGTGCATGGTGGGTTGTAGGGGAGGTGGTGAGGCATAGCCCTCTGCACATGGCTCCTACTGCCGTGCACATCCCTCGGTGCCCTCCTCACCATCCTGGGGGTCTGCACTTGTGGGTGGGTGTCACAGGTGGGCTGTGTGTGCACTGGGCACCTGGCTGTGCCACTGCCATCCAACTGCATTGCCATGATGCCAGATGGCCACGATGGTGCTGTGCAGTGCATAGGCAGTGGGGGTGTGCAGCAGTTTGCATGGCTGCAGGTGCCCGGATAGGTGGATCATGAGGGCGCATCCACTGTGGGTGGTCACATGCCATCCCAGGGGTGCAGGCCCCTGATGTACGCCATGCACATTGGGTGGGCTGCGTTGGTCTGGCCAGTCACTCATACTGATTCTGCTCCCTTGTCCTAGGTGGACCATGCTGGACAGCCTAGAAAGAAACATCCAGGAGATCCTGCAGGTCACCCGGGCCATGCTGGAGCTGCTGTAGGGGATGGATAGGAGTGACCATCGGGGGCACAGAAGGCACCAAAGGGAGGTCAGGGATGACAGGGGCCACCAGTAGGGCCTGCAGCACCTGCACTGTACCATTCCATCTCTGAACTGTACCCCACACCCCTATGTCCCCCACCTTTGCCTTTCCCATTGTCCCTTGCCCTTTCCCCCCATTGTGGCCTTGCACATCCCCTCCCCCACTGTATGTATGTATATATATATATATATATATATATATATATATATCTTTGTACATAGTTTTTGTTGATGTTTATTGGTACTTAATACATGCTTTTCCAACTATATCTGTGTCAGTCTCTGTTTTGCAGTGGGCGCATGGTGCCTTGCTGCAGTGGTGTGCATGGCAACTGTGGGGGTGGTGCTGATCTGGCCATGGGTATGTCTGCCAGGGATCCTCTACTGGTGTGGGTGGGGGTCATGGGCTCTGTCCGGGGTATGTGTGGTGTGCCCACACATTTGTTATTTTTTATATTTTTATATCAGTCTTTCAAAATGTTTTTACGGGGACCTCACTTCATAAACAAGGTAGGTGAAGTTTTTCAAATACTTCCTGATAGATGATTTTGCACTCAGTCAGGCAAATCACCTTTCAGGTGGGATTTGAAAAGTTTCACCTACTGGATTCATGAGCTGGGGTCATAAGAAGACAATGTTAAAGATTTGGTGGAAAAATGTGGTAAAATGTGCTATGAGTGAACACTGAAATATTTCAATGCTCACTTATAACTTTGCTGATTTTCAATATTTTTTCAACAAACATCGAAACATAGACTTTGATGGCAGATAAGGACCGCTCAGCCCACCTAGTCTGCCCATTTCCCTACATATTGGATAAGAGGCAGATTCTAGTTAACCAACAGCCTACTTCTTCCTACACCCCTCTAGGATTGCCTTATGTCTGTCCCATGCATTCTTGAATTCCCCCACTGTTGTTGACCCCATGACTTCCTCAGGAAGGTGGTTCCATGTGCCCACCACCCTCTCTGTGAAAAAATACTTCCTCACATTGCCCCTGAGCCGTCCCCCTCTATCTTCAGATTGTGTCCCCTTGTTCTTGCACATCTCTTTTTCTGAAAGATGCTACCCTCTTGGACTTTGTTTCGTTCCCCTGAGGTACTTGAAAGTTTCTATCATGTACCCCCTCTCCCTCCTTTCCTCAAGAGCATACATATTAAGCTGCTTTAGTTTCTCTTTGTATGGCTTCTGTTGCAGACCCTGCACCAGTTTAGTTGCCCTCCTCTGGTCTGCCTCCATCCTGTCTATGTCCTTGCGGACATGGGGTCTCCAGAACTGCACACAGTACTCCAGATGGGGTCTCACCAACTGTCTGTACAGAGGGATAACAACTTCCTGTTTTCTACTGGTGTTGCCTCTTCCTATACATGCCAGTATCCCCCCAGCCATCCTTACTGCCTTCTCACATTGTTTGCTTACCTTTAGGTCATCTGATATGATTTCCCTAGGTCCTTTTCCATTTTTTTTGTTGTTAATACCTCACCCCATTGTGTACTTTTCTCCTGGGTTTTTGTTTTCCAGGTGTATTACTTTGCACTTTGCATTGAATCTAAGCTGCCATACTTTTGACCATTCGTCCAACCTTGCCAAGTCCCTTCTTATTCTTTCCACCCCCCATTGTGTATCAGCCCTGTTACAGATCTTTGTGTCATCTGCAATGAGGCATACTTTTCCTACCAGTCCCTCTGCAATGTCACTTATAAAGACATTAAAAAGGACCAAAGCAAATACTGAACTCTGCGGTACCCTGCTAGTAACCCCCCTTTCTTCAGAGAGAACTCTGTTTACTATTACCTCCTGTGTCCTGCTCACTAGCTAATTCTTTACCCAGTCTACCACCCTGGGACCCATTCCAAGGCTGGCCAATTTGTGTATTAATCTTTTGTCTGAGGCTGTGTCAAATGACTTGCTAAAGTCTAGGTAGGCTATGTCCATACCCCCTACCTGGTCTACTACTTTGGTCACCCAGTCTAAGATAGCTGCTAGATTCATCAGACATGACCTTCCCACTGTGAATCCATGCTGCCTTGGGTCCTATGCCCTGCTGGCCTCTAGGTACTCAACAATTCTTTCTTTGAGCAGTGATTCCATCATCTTCCCTACTACTGAGGTCAAGCTAACAGGTCTGTAGTTTCCTGCCTCTGCTTTGCTCCCACTTTTGTGAAGGGGAATCACATCTGCCCTCCTCCATTCCTTAGGTACAACACCATCCTCCCATAATTTGCTAAAAAAGGTAGTCAAGTGGTGTCACTAGTTCTCCTCTTAGTTCTGTTACAATTCTGGGGTGAATCCCATCATGCTCCATTGCTTTGTCCACCTTCAGTTTTAGGAGTTCTTTCAGAACCCTTTCTTCTGTGAATGGACTGATATCGACCTCCCCCCCCCCCCATCCAGAGTGCTTCTCTTGATTGGATTAGGTAACTCCCCTCCTCTTTTTTGTGAATACTGAGCAGTAGTATTCATTCAGTATCCCCGCTTTTTCACTGTCCCTCTCTGGCCACCCACCTTCCCCTTTATTAAGCCTCATTATCCCTCCATTGGTCTTTCTTTGCTCCCTAATATACCTATAAAAGGTTTTATCCCTCTTCTTAACTGACCTGGCTATCTTTTCCTCAGTTTGGGCTTTTGCTATTCTGACTGCCGTCTCCGCTTCCTTCTGCTTTAACTGGTACAGTTCTCTCTCCTGCTCCTTCTGTGTTTCCTTATACTTCCTGAATGCTATCTTTTTCTTCCTAACCTTCCCCACCACCTCTTTTGAGAACCATACTGTTTTTTTCTTTTGTTCTGATTTGTTTATTTGCTTCACGCAAAGGCTTGTTGCCTTTATGATGGCAGTTTTGATGTTTTCCCATTGTTTTTCCACCCCTCCTTCTTGCCTGTTTGCTAATGCTTTTCTGAAGCGCTCTCCCATTTTGGCAAAGTCAGCCCTACTAAAATCCATTACCCTCACGTTTGTATGGCTTGACTCTGCAGCTGTGTTTATCATGATCCGCACTGTTTGGTGGTCACTTGTTCCCAGATGCCTACCCATTTCTAGATCTGAGATCCTCTCTCCGTCCCCATTTGAGAGTACCAGGTCTAAGACTGCTTCCTCCGGAGTGGGTTCCAACACTAGCTGTCTGAGGCATGCCACCTATAGGGCATCAAGAATGACCCTGCTCTTGGATATGGCTACAGAAAAGATGCTCCAGTTAACATCTGGTATATTCAGGTCCATCATCAACAATATCTCCCCTTTTTCTGCCATCCTAATGATTCCTTCTATCATTTCCTTATCCATTTCCTCCCTCTGAGCTGGGGGTCAGTATACAATCTCTGTGCAGACTGTGATGCCATTTCCTGTCTCCAGAGTGACCCACAGTGCTGCCTCTCCTCCCAATTTACCCTTTAGTTCCATTGCTTTGATCCCTTCCCTTATGTAGAGAGCTACTCTTCCTCCTCCTCATCTACCCTCCCTGTCCCTCCTGTAGATTGTGTACCCAGGTATGTTGACATCCCAGTCATGGTTCTCTGTGTATCATGTTTCTGTGACTGCCATGATACCCAGGTGCCCTCTTCCATCAAGGCCACCAGTTCAGGGATCTTGTTACCTAGACTACGAGCATTGGTACTCATGTCCTTCCATGTTTTGATGGCCTTACCACTTTTTGCCCATCCCTGTCTTTGCTGCCTTTGCTTTTTTCTCCATTTACCCCTGTCCTTCTCCCTATCAACTTCTCTAGCTTGGTGTTTACCTCATTAACTACCCTGATTTTTTTGGTTTGGGGGGGGCTAGAATTTCCCTGCTCCTTTTCAGTGCCTCCCCCCTTGGCTAGTTTAAATGCTTGCCAGTGAATCATTTAAACCTATCACCTAGGATCCAGGTTCCCGTCCTGGACAGATGCAGACCATCATGCCAGTATAGGCCTGTGTCCCTCCAGGTGGACCCCAAGTCCCAATCAAGCTAAAACCCTGAACTCTGCACCAGTTTTTCCACCATTGATTGAATCCCATGTTGTGGAGCACCCTAGCCTCACCTATGCCATAAACAGGCAGCATCTCCAAGAAGGTCACCATGTGCGCTGCTTGTCTAAGGCCTCTCCACAACTCCACAAACTCCTCCTGCACCGCTTTGATCCCTTTCCCAGCCAGGTCATTTGTCCCTAGGTGGACAATGACATTCAGCTCCCTCCCCCATGCAGCTACTCCCATGATCTTGAGGATTCACTCCCTGTCCCACCAAGCCATGGTGCCAGGCAGGCACCTTACCACCCTCACCCCCTCCCACATTTCTACCCTCCTAACAATGGAGTCCCCTGCTAGGAGTTGTTTCCTTCCCCTATGGGGTCCCATGCCACCCTCCTGTGGGTCTCCTTTGTGGAGGTCCCCAGCATCCTCCATGGTCACCACTGTGGGTGCCTTCATAGAGGAAACTCACTCCACCAGAATGGCATACAAATTGTGGAGAGGTACAACTGAAGGGTTGTGCCTCTGTTCCACCACCCTCACCCTCCATGAGCCCACTGTGGTCCAACTTCTCCTCTTTCTTGGCAACCTCTGAGGCAGCAGTGGCTACCCTGGTGGTCTCTAGGTGGGAGAGGAGGTCCCCCAATTCCTGGCCAACTCAGCCTGGAGCTGAGCAACCTCATCCCTCAGCCCAGAGGGCTGCCTGCAGATGGGACAACACCACATCCTCCAGAATGTCTCCCGGAAGACAACTGCTCCACAGCCACTGCACTGCACCACTCCCTTCATGTCTTATTTGAGGCCCCTCAACTGTTGTATGCTTACTCTTTCATCTCTCAATTTATTTATTTTTTTTACTTTTTAATTTTTTTCTCCCTACTTTCCTACTGCCCTCATGCCCTTAAAGCTTCTGCTCTTCCTGTTCTGGGGCAGGACGTTCCAGTATTCTTCAGCAATCTCCTTCTTACTTGCTCAGAGTCAAACCTCTAGCAACTGGGGTGGTGGAGATCTATTCTTTTCCTTGCCTCTGTGATCACTACCTTCCTGCTCCCAAATGGAAGTTCCTGTTGTCAGTCAAATCCTGTGCCTATAAAAGTGGGGCAGTTTTAAATACAAACACCTGGCTTCCTGCTGCCTAAGCCACTCCCTCTAATTTATAGTTCCCTTCTTCACCTAGCTAACTGCACAGCTAACAGTTCCCTTCACCCAACTCTGACAAAAACACTGACTCTTGTTTTTTTTTGGTTTGTTTGTTTTACCCTAAATTGAAGGTCCCAGTAGTAGAGTTCTAGTTAAGTCCCACTAGAGTAATAAAGTTCTAACAGCATCTCCTTCCTCTTGCTGTTCTCTACCAAAAGCTATCTAGGGCATTTTTAAATCCAAACACCTGACTTCCTGCTGCCTAAGCCATGTTCCCTAATTCACAGTTCACTTCTTAACATAGAAACATAGAAACATAGAAGTTGACAGCAGATAAGGACTGCAAGACCCATCCAGTCAGCCCATTTTTTCTACCTTATGAATGTGCAATAGGCCTTTACTCTGTCAAGGGCCTATCTATTCATACTCATATGTATTGTTCCCTTATGCCTATCCCATAGCTGTTTGAAGCTCTGTACTGTATTCATATCCACCACTTCCTGAGGTAGGCCATTCCATGCATCCACCACCATTTATGTGAAAAAGAACTTCCTCACTTTACCCCGTTATCGGCCTCCCTCTAATATCATGCTGTGTCCTCTTGTCCTGCTATTTTTCTTTTATTGAAACATGTTAGACTCTTTCACCTGGTTAATGCCTTAAGATATTTGAATGATTCGATCATATCACTTCTCTTCCTCCTTTGCTCTAGGGTATACATGTTGAGCTCCATTAATGTGTCCTCCTATGTTTTCTGATGCAGTCCCTGCACCATTTTGGTTGCTCTTCTCTGGACTGCCTCCATTTTGTTAATGTCCTTATGCAGGTGCAGCCTCCAGTACTGCACAAAGTACTCCAGATGGGACCTAACCAATGTCTTGTACAGAGGGATTATTACCTCCCTCTTACAACTTGTGATACCCCTACTAATACACCCCAACATCCCCCTAACCTTACCTACTGCTTTAGTGGTCTGCTTGGATGATTTCAGGTCATCTGTGATGATGATGCCCTAGTCTCTTTCTTCCTTTGTGATTGCCAATAACTCCCCTCCCAACTTATAGGTAGCTTCAGGGTTTCTCTTTCCTATGTGCATGCTCTTGCACTTCTTTGCATTAAACCTCAGTTGCCACACTTCCAACCATTTTGCCAGTTTATCCAGATCTCTTTTCATTGTGCCCATCCCATCTGGATCATCAACTCTGCTGCAGATTTTGGTGTCATCCGCAAACAGACAAACCTTACCCTCCAGTCCATCTGCAATGTCACTGATGAAGATATTGAAGAGGACTGGCCCCAGGACTGATCCCTGAGGTACCCCACTTGTGACTTGCATCTCTTCTGACTGTATACCATTTACCACCACTTTCTATTTCCTGTCCTCCAAGCAGTTTGACACCCAGTTGACCAATCTCTGACCCACCCCAAGACTACCCAGCTTATTAATCAATCTTCTATGTGGAACAGTATCGAAAGCTTTGCTGAAGTCAAGGTAGTCAACATTAACTGCACCCTTTTGGTCCACCACTCTGGTTACCCAGTCAAAAAAATCTATGAGATTAGTTTGACAGGACCTTCCTGTTGTAAACCCATACTGTCTTGGATCCTGTGCTTCTATGGATTCCAGGTGTTGCTCTATCCTTTCCTTAAGGAGTGCCTCCATAATCTTGCCCACTACTGAGGTAAGACTGACTGGTATATAGTTCCCTGCCTCCTCTCTGCTGCTACTCTTGTGGAGCTGGATTACATGAGCCCTTCTCCAGTCTTCTGGGATCTCTCCTGTGCTCAGAGACTCACTAACAGTTCTGCTAATGACTCTGCTAGTTCTTCTCTTAGCTCCTTTAGTACCCTGGGATGTATGCCATCAGGTCCTATCACTTTGTCCACCCTGAGCTTAGTGAACTCATGTAGGACCCTTTCTTTTGTGAAGGGACTTGTGCACACCTCCCTCACCCCTGTGTCCATGGTGCTGAACTGTGGGCTCTGCCCTACCTTCTCCTCAGTAAATACTGAGCAGAAGTACTGTGTCTATTTAGGGTAGATGTTTTTCCTTGGTCCTCTCCACACACTCCCCCTTATCCCCTTTGATCTTAGCAATAACCCCTCTGGACTTTCTCCTTTCACTAATGTATCTATAGAAAGTCTTGTCACCTTCTTTTACTGTTCATGCTAGTGTTTCCTCAGTTTGGGCCTTTACCTGCCTTACTGCCTTCCCTGCTTCCCTTAGGGAAGTTTGGTATACCTTCCTATCTTTGCCCGTTGCATTGCCTTACATTTCCAGAAAGCTAGCCTTTTGGCTCTGATCTTTTCTGCTACTGTTTTTGAGAACCAAAGTGGTTTCCTCCTTCTTTTGCTCTTGCTTTTTTCCTAATACAATGGGATTTTGCTTCAAGCATTGCATCCTTAATGCTTACCCACTTTGCCTGTACCCCCTCACCTGTATTTCTTCTTGCCAGGGCTAGCTTAACTTTGTTGGCCATCTTATCAAAGTCAGCTCCTCTAAAGTCCTATATTTTTGCCTTGGAATGAGATGATTTAGTTCTAGTGGCCAAATTGAACCACACCATGTGATGGTCACTGGTCCCCAGGTGACCTTCTACCTAGAGATCTATGATTCTTTTCACATTAGTCAGTACTTGATCCAGGATAGCCCTGTCTCTTGTGGATTGTTGTACCAGTTGTTTGAGGTCTTCCCCCTGCAGGGAATCCATTATGTGTCTAGTTCTTGCAGATGTTCCTGCTGGTATTTACCAATCTGTATCTGGCATGTTGAAGTCTCCCATTATCAGAACCCCTACTTTTGCTGTCATGTTTTGTATAACTTCTAACAGTAATATGTATA
The DNA here is from genome assembly GCA_016271365.2 of Neoceratodus forsteri. Lineage (NCBI taxonomy): Eukaryota > Metazoa > Chordata > Ceratodontiformes > Ceratodontidae > Neoceratodus > Neoceratodus forsteri. The sequence goes on from CM028135.1 coordinate 279,412,322, forward strand.
TGTCCTTCTCCTGGTCTGGTTCTTCACCTAGCTAACTGCACAGATAACAGTTCCCTTCACCCAACTCTGACAGCCATACTAACTCTTGTTTTTTCTGTTTATGTTTGTTTGCTTTTACCCTAAAATGAAGGTCCCAGTAATAGAGTTCTAGTTCTTAAGTCTCAGTAGAGTAGTAAAGTTCTAACATCACCTCCTTCCTCTTGCTGTTCCTTTTAGCATGGCTTTTTTGATACTCCACCTCATAAACATTGCATGTGAAATTTGTGAAATCCACCCTGAAAGGTGATTTCACAGTCACTCTGTGAAATCTTGTTTTGAGTGGAATTTGAAAATTTTCACCTGCTGGATTCTTGAGATGAGATCATAAGAAGATTACATAGGAAAGTTGATATAAAAATATGGCTAATGACCAATCTAAGAGTGAATGTTGAAATATTTCAACATTCATGCAGGAATTAATTTTTCATTATTTTGACTTGAATCTTTCAATATAGTCATCTCCTCATGAAATGTGTCATGTGTCATTTTTCAAATTCTGAACAAGAATGTGTTTTCATACTTGTGGTGTGAAATGACATTTCAGCCACTATACAATAAATGTCACATATCATGTTTGTAAGGAGGTGTCATGACATGACTATCTGGAAAATCGGAGGTCAAAACTTAAAATACATAATGGGTGGGATATTCAAAAGGGTTGCGCCATGCGCAACAGGGTTGCGCATGCTCAAGTCCTACATTGCACCATTCTGCGATATTCAGCAGGAGGCAGTTGCGCAACTGAAAACAGTCTGAGCAACAGCGCAATGCAAATGAATGCATGCTCAGCAGGAGGGGGAGGAACCATGCATAAACTGCACAGCCCGATATTCAGTCGGGCTGTGCAGAGTTGTGCAGGCGCAACCCCCAACCTGCGCCTGCACAACTTTGAGCCAAAAAAAAAGGCTTAAGTTGAGGGCCACCCACAGGTGAGCTGCTGCATTGCAGGGCACAACACAGCAGCTGCCACCTGTGGCTGGCCTCAACCCAGTCCTGTGCCCCCAGCCTGATCGCGGGCATCAATGTGGCTCCCCATTCACATCCCTGGTGGTCCAGTGGACGAAATGCGATCGCGGGCAGAAAGAATACAGGACCCCCAATATCCCATGTGCCTGATCGCGGGCAGAAAGTATGCAGAACCCCCACATCCCATGTGCCCGATCCGGGCAGAAAGAATACTAGGACCCCCATCCCATGTGCCGATCGTGGGCAGAAAGTATACAGAATCCCCATCCCATATGCCCAGATCGTGGGCAGTAAGTAAATGCACCCCCAAAACATCTCCCTGGTGTCTAGTATTATTTACCCACCACCCACGTCCACCACCTCGCTCCCACCCCGGCGGCGGCAGCATCACACCTGCCTGCGCCCGCCTCCCGCGACTGACTGGCGGTGGCGCTGACCGCACATTGGTGCAGAGCTAGAGCCAATGGGCATGCAGCCCTACCGGCCAGTCACTCGGCGGCGGCGGTGGCAAGGCGGTGAATGCTACCACCAACTGCCGGGGCGGGTGGTGAGGGCTAAATGTGAGTGGTGGGGACCACACTAGACACCAGGAGATGTTTTGGGGGCACTTACTAATGCCCGTGATCGGGCACATGGGATGTGGGGGTTTCTGTATTCTTTCTGCCCGCCGATAGGGCATTTTGGTCAACTGACCACCAGGGATGTGAATGGAAGGGGAGCCACATTGCTGCCCAAGATCGGGCTGCAGTGCGTCGGTCCCGGCGGCTGCTGCCTGGCAGGGTGCCAGGTGCAATCCCGCGGGATCGGCGCACCATGCTAATAGCATGCAAATGGGGCTATAATGACATGCAAATGGTCCCCCTGCGTCTTGCATGTATTATGGCCCCATTGCATATCTGCCCCGAATATCGTGATTTTGCGCATGGCGCAATGGTACTTGCGCCACCGCAAGTTGACTGCTCCACTCTGTCAACTTGCGCTTGCGCAAGTTCCACTGCACCATGCACAGTGGCTATGGCTGGGGAGCGATATTCAAAGGAGTTGCTCAATAGTGCAACTCCTTTGAATATCGCATGGGACACAACCCTGCGCATCTATTTTGCGCAGCGCAAGGACTTGCGCCTTTGAATGGCGCAGTTTGAATATCCAGGCCAATAATTCTTAGGAAACATTTTGTACCCTAGCAGATAGTGCTTTGTAATCCTGTGCCAGTGAGCTGAGTACGGGGGCAAGCTCAGAGAGAGATCTAAATGGGCCAAGACTTCAGAGATGGTGCTGTCAAGAGGCATCATTCCTTAGCCTGTGAAGGAATTGCACAGGGTTGCCCACTTGGGCACAAGTTACCTAAAATTAAATTGTCTCTTGGATAACACTGTACAAATCTGCAACTGAGGGTGCCACAGGGCCCTGCACTTCAACTGACAGATGGACTGTTTGCCCTGTGTGTCTGTAGCAATAGCCATATGGAAGCAAGGGGCCCAGATGGCCCTGTGCTTCCACAACTTGCTAGACAGCCACATGAATTCTTGACTTCCATAGGCAGATGGAGTGTTCTCTTGGTGAGTGTACATCTGTTCCTGTGGGTTACAAAGTGACCAGCATGAATAAGGATATGATTCCACTATCTAAAACAGAAAGGCAATTCTTTGCAAAAACATGTGTTAATTCACCAGTTAGGGTTCAAATGAATGTCACAAAAGTAGGGAAATATGGCATTAGATTTCCAACCCTAGATCCCCCCACACCCACATAGCAAAAAAGGGACAAGACCACACTAGCAAACACAAACAGTTTTCATCAGGCATGACAAAAAAACATACATATGTTTCCAGATGACACACATTTAGTACCACTGATCTGCTACCTTTGTGGGTTTGTATCTGCAGCTACATAAGCACAAGCCTTGTACACTTGTGTAGGTATTTTGTGCAGCATGCATCAGTACTTGTGTCTACAGAAACACAGACCCCATGGGGAGGGGCTGCACTTCTGCAGACAGAAGTAATGTTGCAATGTAGGTATCATAGTTTTAGCAGTGGATGTAGACATTTTTCAAGAAGAGTGGCAGTTTTGTTTTTCAGAAGCGCTGTCCCCCAGAAAGTAGAATGTTACCTTTGAAAGTTCAGATTTGGTGTAAACAACTATTTGTTACATACCTGGAGGATAGCATGTGCGGAAAGAATTGCATGTTGCTTGTTGTTTGTCTTACCTGATGGTGAGCTATCTGTGGTTGCTTGTGTGGTGGGGAGTTAGGGTTGGAAACCATAATTCCATATTTCCCTACTTTTGAGATATTAAGTTGAACTCTAACTGCTGTATTAATGCATTTTTAGAGAAATATATATATATATATATATATATTGCAAAAAAAAAACTGCATTAATGCACCAGTTAGGGTTCAAGTTAACATCCCAAAAGTAGGGAATGTGGTGTTAGTGTTCCAACCCTAAATCTGCACCACCACCAAGCAGCAAAATGATAAGCCCACACAAGCAAGTGCAGACAGCCATCATCAGGTAAGACAAACAATTTACAACTGTTTCCAGATGACACAAATGCAGTAGCACTGATGTGCTACCTTCGTGGATTTGTATCTGCTGCATATATACTGAAAGATGGACACACTCATTTATCAGTGCAGACAGAAATCCAGGATACTCAAATCACTACATTGCTTCTGTGTGCAGCAGTGCAGGCCCCTAATGCCACAGATATAAATCCATGATACCCAAATTACAAGACTTCTTTTGTCCACAGAAGTGCAGGCCTGCAATGGACCAGCACTTCTGTACCCTCAGGTGCTCATTCATACTGTAAGACATGCACACAGTTGATGGGCCTGTGCTTCTGCAGCCATAGCTGTAAGATACACACACACACACTGATCTCTGGCTGCGGAAGCATGGGAGCCTCAAAATCCATGACACCAAAATTGCAAAAGTTTTTCTGTCTGCAGAAGTGCAAGCACCTCAGGGCCTGCATGTCTTCAGTCACAGATGTAAGACATACACACCAACTTCTGGCTTCAGATGGGTAGGACCCTGTTACAGAGATGGAAGTACTGTTGCAATGTGGGTATCATGGTTTTGGCAGTGCATCTAGAAAATGTTCAAGGGGTAGCAGGTTTTCAGAGATAAAAATTGCAAATGTACGTCTGTGTGTAGAAGTGTAGGCCCCCAAGGGGGTGCCTTAGTAAGACATGCACACCGACTTCTGGCTGCAGAAGCGACGCATGTGAGTGGCCTGCTGAAACACAGATGGTAATACTATTGCAATGTGTGTATCAAGGTTTCAGGAGCAGATGTAGAAATTCTTTGAGGGGGTAGCAGGTTTTCAGTTATGCAGCTGCATATAGAACACCATGCAGTAGCAGATCATGCTATCTAGTGAGATACCTCATGCATGAGTGCCTATGTATGCAGAGGTGCAGGCCACATGGAGTATTCTGTCTGCCAACACACTGTACAACACAGAGACACAGGTGTAGCTGCAGAGACAAATCCAGGAAGGCAGCACATCAGTGCTCCTGCATTTGTGTCATACAGAAACAGTTGTATGTTGTTTGTCTGACCTGAAGATGGATGTCTGTGGTTGCTTGTATGGGCTTGTCCTTTTGCTGCATGGGGGGGTGGGAGTTAGGGTTGGAAACCCTAATGCCACATTTCCCTACTTTTATGGTGTTAACTTGAACCCTAATTGGTGCATTAACACAGCTTTTGCAATTACTTTCTTTTTGAGATAGTGGAATCGTGCAGCTCATATGCATAACAGTTCAAGACAATAACAATTGGTAAACTAGAGCAAGAAACACTACTCATAGCATACAACCAGAACATCCTCCACACTTCCACTGACATCACCATACCAGATGCATTTCACGCAACTGCAGTTTTTCAAAAGCTGGTGGATATCAGTTTTAATGCTTTTTTTAACTGTACAGTCCTAAAGGCATATGCACCCCAATAACCAAAGTGCACTGACTGCGTCAGCAGTCATAAAATATAAACATATATATAAAACTTAAATATATGGGTTACAGAAAGAAGACATCAATATATATTAAGTAACCCCATAAATACAAGAATCATCACTGAATAAATCTCAAACATTACAATTAAAATACCTGAATCACAACTACCAAGATAGGCTGTACAAACTTACATGACAACACAGATTTTAAAAACAATCTGGCAGTGCCAACCCACCAGCGCAGTGCAAGGGCATCTGCTTGTGGTGTAGACATCCTGGGTTCAGTGACAGTCTCGGGAGTCAGACGGCCTGCCAGAACAGAGGCAGATTGAGTGTCCTGGGGACCACCCTCCTCTGGGGGAAGGGGGAGAAGAGTGTCCAGTGCTTTATGAACCCCTGGTGGAGGCTGGAGGTACTGTTGCTGCTGGCAACATCATCAAAGGGGGGCTGGGTGGATGTTGGACACCACTGCATGTCCTGCCCCCCAGGATCTACATCTAAAATATTGGTGTCACCTCCCTCTATGATGCTCCATGCTCCTCACCGACTGCTCCACGATCCTGCCAGTGATGTGTAGATGTGCATCCGCCAGAGCATCCCAGTCCCATGGTCCCACCTTGGGGCAAGCCAGGAGGCTCCTCCAATGGTGGATTCCTGCCAGAGTCCTGACTTAAGGTCCGCAGGTTCCAGGATAACCAATGGCCCCTCCCAGTGGGGGCAAGCCTGGGATTAATCACCGCAGGTAAGTCTGGGGACAGTTGGTATTCTGTGTGGCCAGGGCTAAGCTTAGGAGGTGCTGCACTTGGAAAAAAGCATACTAAATTGCAAAAAAAAACAACATCTGGCAATAGTTTTTAAATGTGTCACCATCAAAACTGATATGGGCACCACAGAAGTGTAAACCATAGTTTCTACAGATTTAGCACAAAAAAACCAAATTGCCAAGGACAAACTGCATTTCACGCACCTTTACAATAAATTCACCACCACATTTATTATCATATATACAAACAAATTCATGATTTTACATTCCGTAGTAGTATTGAAAGTTTTCAAAGGGGGTGGGGTTGAGTGGTTTCTGAAAACGTGAATAATTTCCTGTCATGTTACACATCTTAATTTTGGTGAGGGAGGAGCAACGAGTGGAAAAAACTAATGGGCGGATACAATACTCTTTTTATTTCACACAGATATTCAGAAAGAATCATTTTTGTTATGTTAAATTATTAGGTACTATGCAATTCTTATTCTTCTGAGAATTCAGAAACACCTCACTCTGACACCCGGTTGTGAACATCTTCATGCAACATATCTGATAGCTAAGTTTTTAAAAAGAAATAAAAAAAAAATTGGTTTAGAGTCCATCCTGTTTTGGTAGTCACGACCAAGGCAACTGAGTACACATGTCCAAAGCAACATTGCGTCTAATGCAAAAGCAGAATCAGCTCAGAAAAGTGGGTTCACAGGGACCCACACAGGCAAAGAGATCCCACAAGACAGCATACTTTGTGTGTAAAAAAACAACTTTTTTTCAACATGGGACATACATACAAATGAATATCAGCAGTATAAAAGTTGCAGTATTGGCATAATCAGAGGCTGAACATGCTTATGTTTTGGTGAGTGATACCCCACCTTCTTTAGAGTGTAAGCTCATAAGGACTTTCCCTTGATTTAAATAGCATAGGTGAGAGGAGTGGTGCAGTGTAGTTACAGTGAAACTGAATAACAAGTGTCTAAGTACATATAAACATATGGATGCTTGATGACCGCTAATGGTTTCCCTTGTCTGTAGATTAATCTTTTGATTTCTATAACATTTAGAGAGTTTAAAACACGTATTAGTTTTCACCTTTACATAGCTGATTCTGGTTTTGTGGCTGTATCAGTACACTATGGGTGGGATATTCAGAAATGCGCCAGAGGCAGGCGCAGTAGCGACGCAGCACAAGTACACTGTGCCATGGTGCACTGAACACAATATTCAAAGGTTGCGCATGACAGCAAGTGCCAGCACAACACAGCTGAATATCGCAGGGATGCACCATAGCACAACCAGGGCTGCGCCAGGGAGCAAACCAACATGCGCCATAGTGCAACCAAGGCAGTGCAAGGGGCAGAGCTGCATGTGCCAGGACACAGGACAACAGGAACAGCAAGGAGCATGCCACCAGGGCAGGATGGACCACCACCAGGGTGCAGAGGATGCCAGGAAGGAGGCATGGCAGGCACACAGCAGCAGGCCCCCATCCATGTGCACCACAGTGGTGCACGGAGGCAGGGTGGCACCAATGTCCTCTGGCACACAGCCACCGGCAACACCCACAGAAAGGCATGTGATGTGCCACCTGGACCACAGCTGGCAAAACACAGGCCAACAGCACACAATGCACACACCACACAACATGAACAGAGAGCACATGGCTGCTCCAGGGCACAGCCACCAGCCACTGGGCAGAGACCACCAGGCACAATCCTCAGTCCACCCCAGGCATACCACTCAGCCACCTGCACACCACTGCAGCATGGTTCCACACACCATCTGCAAAGCAGACACAGACACAGATGGCTAGCCAAAGGAAATGTGTATTAAAACAAGCATAAAACAACTATATACAGATTAACAATTAAAAGGTACTGGGAGCAAGGAATGGTGAGGCCACATACAAACTGGAAGGCCGGGGAAGGGAGGCAGGGGGACAGGGGACATGGCTAGAGAAGGGTACAAGAGAGGGCAAGGGAGGAGGGGCAGGGAAGGGGAAACAGTTGCAGGCCAATGGGCCCTATCGGCATCCATGCCCCACCAGTGCCTGATGCCGACATCTGCACTGTGGCCTGTACAGTGCCTGTTGTATCAGCCGTGCCACCTGGAGCATGGCAGTGGTGACTCAAAGGATCTGTCTCAGGAGCCTGATGTTCACATCAGGGCAACGGACACCTAGGACAAAGGAGTGGACATGGTATGAGTGCATGGCCGTATGACTGTAGCCCACCTGCTGTGCACAGCAGACAGCAGAGACATGTGCCCCTGAGATGGCACACAGCCTCCCGCAGCGTGTGCACCCACACGAGCCACCAACCTGACTATCCACAGCCATGCAGAACACTGCACACCAACACTACCCATGTGCCGCACACCACAACCATGGCAGCCAGGCAACAGGGCTAAGCATTGGGATGGCAGTTGCACAGCTGGAATCCGGGTGCACCCACAGCCTACCTGCAGCAGCCACATACATGTGCAATAGCCACGGCATGGTGCAATGGACACTGCCAGCAGTGCACAGCTGGAATGGCTATGTGCACGGGGGCTGTGGCCCACCCCCGCCCTGCACAACATCATACCTTGGAACAGTGCCTACCTGCTTGCTGCAGCACACCCTGCACCTGTCCAGTGGCACCACCCATGCGGCCTGCATCCTGCACCCCTGCCCCTGTGGTGGCCTGCCCTGGCCCACCCACAGCACCAGCCAGCTGTGCTCTCCTTCTATCCTCAGGGCCTAGTAGGGAGACATGGAGAAAGACACATCAGTATCTGGTAGCACCACATGCCCCCCCAGCACATCATGCCCCCTGGCCCAGTGCAGTGGCAGTGCGGTGGCACAGCACACCCATGGTGCGCTGCCACGGCCAACAGAAAACACAGCCACAATCCCCCACAGCATGGTGTGCCACCCTGCTGGCCCCCAAAGAACACTGGATTGGCATGGACATGGGTGTAGTACGCTTACCTGGATGTGGCACGGCACCCCTCCAGACATGTGCCAGTAGTGCCCATAGCCTCTGAGGGTCCCTCCACCATAGGTCCCCATAGCGGTGGTGGCACTGCTCACTGCTGCACAGTGCCCCTATGGCCTCCTCCAGCCCCTCAGCCACCTCCTGCCACACCTCCATCCATGGCCGATCCAGGGCCACCTGGCTGAACAGACTGCCTGCATGTGGCTCCACAAGGGCCACAAGGTTCACCAGCTCCACCTGTGACCAGTTAGGTGTCCTTGTACTGCTGCAGCATGGCATGGTCATTTCTGCAGTTGCACAACCAAAATGGCACCCAGTAGCGCACGAGCCACATGTGCTGTGGGTGCGCGACTCGCTTGGTGATGTGCTGCCATCTCCAACTGTGCAGCCACGGTACTGCACAACACAGCTGGTGCAGCACTGGCATGTGCCGCAGGTCACCTGGAGGGTCAAAGGGCAATTATGAGGTCAAGGTTCAGCAAACGCACCGTGCGCGACAGCGCGATTGGGCCCGCCATGCATGGGGCGCAATAGGGGCATGTGGGCCCCACAGTCCATGGACCAATAGCACCCGGATACCATAAGGCATAAAGCGCACGAGTGCCACATGCCCAATAGTGGCAGAGCGCTGTACCGTGTATAGCGCAGTGTGTGTAGGCTGCGCCACTGATATACCGGCACTGTGTGCATGCACGTGCTGGGCATATTTCACATGTCACACTGTTGCGCCATGGCTTGTACATGCGCAACACTAATGCGCCATGTGCAAATTTGCGATATTCAGCGAGCATATGCAGATTAGCTGATCAACATATCTACAGCACATTGGAGGCATGTGCATCTCATTTCAGTTGCGCATCCCCTCATTTGCATGTGATGCACTATAATGGCACCACGGGACTGCACAGGCTCTAGACTGGTATTGCATCCTTCACAGGTAAGCCACCAGGCTGTGGACCTGTCGGGACAGTGGAATAGGAGGGTGGTGTGGGTTGTAGCCATCACTGACCACATGTTCATTCCCACAGGACTAAGCATGATGGATCATGAGGAGGTTGAGGAGCATGGGCCTGCATGGAAGCGCAGGCCCAACTTCATGAGGGCAGAGAGCGATGCCCTATTCGATGCCTACCTGGACCAGGATCCTCTCCTGAGTGGCTCAACAGGCATCCCACAGGCCCGGACAACAGCATGGGAGGGTGTGGCCAGGGCGGTGAACCAGCAGGGCATCCATCAAAGGACTGCACAGGAGTGCAAGAAGAAGATCGGCACAGACCGGAGGTGAATTAAGGAGAAGGTGGCTACCATCTGGGCTGCACATGCTGCCATGGGTGGTGGACAGCCTGATGTGCCACAGCTGTCACCACTGGAGGAGTTGGTGGCAGTGTCCATGCGGTGTAACACCGTCGAGGGGGTACCCAGCGGCAGGTTCCAGATGGGGGGCAGCCCATCAATGCATGTTAGGTACGGCAGAACCTGGGGTAGGAGGGCAGGGGGCAGGGGTGTGTGCCAGTGGTACTAATGTGACTGAGTTCCTTTCAGCTCCTGAGCGCCTGCATGCAGCAGCAGGGTTGGGGGTGTCCACCATGGGGGCAGTCCTGGACCTGGAGGACCATCAGTCCACCTCCACCGGTGTCCAGGGGCTGGACCACGGGCAGCCCAACCACACTGTCGATCCGGATGCCTGTGGCATGGTTGAGGATGAGGCCCTGGCTGTGTTTCAAAAGGACACCACCCATGGCATCTAGTATGCCAAGACACAGATCGGGGCAGGGTCCAGGACCGATGATGATGTGGCCACGATCCTGGATAGTGGTGTTGACGTTCAGGGGGAGGCACCCATACCACACACCTACCACGGCAGCACAGACAGTGCCCTGGTGGCTGCCGTCCACCCACTGGCTACCACACCCGGCGTTGCTGTGGGTGCCATTGGTGTGGCGCAGGCTGAAGGGGATGGCAGTAGTGGTGCAGCCGCACCAGTGCTGATCTCTAAACAGTGGCCTGAGGGGCAGCAGCAGCAGCCTGATGGGGTCAAAGGGGGGCCGGGAGCAGTTGCCACCGATGGGATACTGCAGAATGAGCAGACTCAAGGGGGCCCCACTGTGCAGCCCCCACCAGTGCAGGGAGCTGGGCTACAAGGTCAAGCACCACCCCTAGGTCGGCGCAATGCCCATGCCCCCAGGGTGCCGACCCCTTGACGAAGCACACCCGTCTTCTATGGGCCTCCCGTGGAGCAACAGGTGCTTGTCGTGGCAGGAGTGCGTGCAGTCTGCACAGAGCTGCACCAGTCCGCAGGGAGGCATGACACGGACTATGAACAACTCCTGGCCAAGACCACAGATATGCAGGAGGACACGACCACAGCCCTGGATCGGTTTACCGCTGGGGTTTATGGCCAGCCTAGCACCACTGTCCACTCTGGTGCATGGCCATCCACCGCAGACCCCACGGAGTGCTTTCTCCACCCCTCGGTCAAGGCGTCGTGCAACTCCCTCAGTGTCGATGCCAGGATACACTGTGGGCATTCCGAGCACACATGGAGGGGGCATGATCCAGAGCCTGCAGACACCTGTGATGGACCGATCGCATTCCTGCACTGACACACCTGGGGGACCATCAGAGACACCCCCTGTGACCATCACACAGCGTGTGTCTGCCATCCTCCCTGTCCGCTGTCTGCCGCTGCCCTGTATGCACATTGGTGTGGTGTGTACATGTGTGTTCCAGGGACGTGTCATCCATGGTCAATGCCACACACAGGCCTTGTGCATTCCCACCCGGCCGCTGGCCACTGTGGCATGTGCATAATGATGCCAGCACAACACTGGCCGCTACTGTGTACCAGTGTTCAGCGGCTGACACATGTCTGTTGGAGGCCTCTGGGCATGTGCGTGTGGCTACCTGTGTGCATGTGCATATGTGTGCGGGTGTGTGTGGGAGTGTGCCGGTGGGCTGTGCAGTGCTGTACATGGTGCTTCCACGGGGTCCAGTCCCATGCCAGTCCACGCTACCCTCCAGCCATTACTGTCATGGGGCCCACCCTTGAATGCCTGAATACTGTGCCATGGTCCCTGGGACGTGCATGTGGTCATGTTCACCTACCTGCATGCACCGTAGTGCTCCTCTGCAATTGTGTCCCAGTGCTGATGGGCCATCCTGTTCAGTTGGGGTTCCCTTCACCCGGGAGGGCTGCCCACCACCATCTGACCCAGCGTCCACATCATCCCCACTGTAGTTCCCCTCTTCAACCTCGACAGCTATCCCACAGTCAGTGGCCATGTTGTGTAGCATACAGCAGGCCAAGAATAGGCTGCAGGCCTTTGAGGGGCTGTATTGCAGGGCGCCGCCAAACCTGTCCAGGCAATGGAACCAGGCCTTCAGCAGCCCAAACACATGCTAGATGATGTTCCCTGTGCTGGCATATGCCTCATTGTATCGCTCCTGCGTGGGGGTCGACGTGTTCCGGTGTGGGGTGAGCAGCCAGAGCCAGAGTGGATATCCACCGTCACCTGTGTGTTGACATATGTGGTTAACATGGTGGTCTGTGTAGCTGCACCCCCCCTGCCTTCTCGGCCACACCCTCTGATGCCCCTGGCCTAGCATCCCCCACACCCTGCCCTATTGTGCCAAGCTGCCCATACCAACAGCATACTCACCCACTAGGTGGCCTGTGGGGATGTCCCCCACTATCAAACCTGTGGCACAGTGCTGACTGGTGTCAGATGAAAGCATTGTGTGCTCCACCCCGGTGTGTGGCACAGGCATTGATTATGCGCCCCCTGTCATTGCACTCCACCTGGCAGTTGACACTGGGTAGCCCTTCCTGTTGATGTAGGCTACCCCCTCCAGGCCAGGTGGCATGCGGATGCCTACGTGGGTGTAATCGATGGCCCCTAGCATGTCAGGCATATGTGCCACCCTGTGGAACTCCTGCATGTTTGCTGTACACTCTGCCCGTGTGCTGGGGAAATGGATGTATTCTGCAGCATATGGCAGCAGTGTGTTGAGGAATTGTGTGAGTAGCTGTGTTGTGGCCGACTGGGTTGTGCCTGTGGTGTCCCCTGTTGGTCTCTGGAAGGTACCCGTGGTGAACAAGCACATGACAGCCATGACCTTGGTCTCAACCGACAGGGCGTGCTCTGTCTTGTCGGTGCCTGCATGTCATCACTGCACAGCTCACAGAGCTGCCTCAGAATTGTCCAGTTCAGGTGGTACCGGTCCACAATCTCTGTGTCACTGTACTGTTCAAAGGTGGTGCAGGCACGGTACCACCTGTTCCAGACATACCGCCAACGGGCCCTTCCACAGCCACGCTGCTCTGCCTCCTGCCTCCTCACACCCCTCATTACTGCCTTCATCTGGAAGATGGCGCTGGCCATAGCCTAGGCTATTCTGCCCCCCTGGGTGGCTGTCTCCCCAGGTACCCCCTGGCTCTGTGCCACTACATGTGCCCCTGCACTGGCACACACTTGTGTTCAGGGTTCCCAGCTGTGGCCTGTTGGCTGTAGCCTCTGCCTCCCACCCGTCCGGGCACTTTCACTGCCACTCCTATGCCTGGTATTGCAGACTCACACTGATGTTGTTGCCCCCACACCTGTCTCTCACACACACACACACACACACACACACACACACACACACACAAGCACACACAGTTGCTCACACACGAAGGCACAAACAGTGTCACTTGCCCAGTCCCACTCTCTGTTGCACTTCCTGCCCACCTCTGTCTCTGTCTTGCACCCCTCCTGCTGTCCTGCCTGCCCACTCACTCTCCCTCTCTATTGCTACCCTGTGGCACAAGCCTCCATCCCTTGCTTACTCCCTCTTTTTATGGGCTCAAGTTTGCTCCATGCATGTCCCTGTTGGTCCGCGCTTGCGCCGTTTGCTTGCTGTTGAATATTGCACTGCGCTGCTTATTCATGGCTACACCCCCTGCACTTGTGCATACATTCATTAGGGTTGCGCATTGGCACACTGTGATTTATGCAGCACATTGGCTCCCACTGAATATTGCTCTTTGGTGCATTTCCGCACTTGCGCAGGTCATCTCAGTTGTGCCATGCGCAACTGCTTTGAATATCCCACCCCATGTAAATTAAAGCCCTACATGTAAACTAAGGTCTTGTATGTGGCTGTTATGCAGTGCATTCTACAAAGAGTTTAATGCATCTTTCTCAATAGAAACCATTGCCACGTCTCCTGTATGACCATATCAGTTTTCACCTTTACGTGACCAGTCCAGTTTGTTGACTGTATTAGGACGCTGTGTAAGTTAAGGTCATGCATGTAAACTAAGGTCCTGTTTGAGGCTGTTAAGAAATGCATTCTAAAGGGATTTAAAAAGCTTGTATCTATTTAAGACATGCTGCCTTTCTATTAAAGGTTCCTCTTATAAACTCTATACATGTTGTGTCTTTATTTCATAAATTTTAGTGCTTTATTATTATTATTACCATCTTCCTAAAGCTTTTCTGATGACTACTGATTTAGTCTCATAGAAAAACAGTTTTGGTCATCAAACTGGAAGTGAGGTACAAAGGGATAATATTAATATCAAGAATTAAGTACAGTCCTTTGACCACCAGAGTGCTGTGACGGGAAATGAGTTGAGCTAAATCAATGTAATTTGCTTATGTAAAGCACCATTCACTGTCATATACTTCAGTTTGCACCGCTTCTTATTTTAGCATAACTAAGCAGAGAGGGTTTGTCTTGACAAAATATAACCACATAAGCAAAAGGAAAAGGCAATGCTTTTAGGTGGTACAGCCGATGTCACTCAGGTTGTATGATGGCTATTGTTTTACCTGTGGATGATACCCCCCCCAAAAAAAAAATTGAAAGAAAGTTTTCTGCTCATTCTCTTGTGTGATTTTCAAAGACATTAATTTATTATATCTTAATCTCATTTACATATACAATATATAGTACATTTACTGAAGACCTGGCTCCTCATTGCTGCAAAATGTCATTGTTCTGTACCGCAACGCTATGGTCTACAACTTGAATATGCTCTAATAGCACTCAGACTTTCACCTGATGCCCTACAGCACTTATATCCCCCTCCTGCCACCACTAGCCTGACCCTTTTTCCCACCTCTCTTCTTCCTGCCCTCACCCCTAAGTCTATTCCTGCCCCCCTTTGCTCTGTGTCCTTCCCCTTTGATGTAATGAACTGTGAATGTTTTCCTGTTTGAGACAGGCTCATCATTGCAGTGACAGATCTGACACTCCTCCCCTTCGTGCCTTGCTGGTGAAACATTTCAATAAACATGGCCGTGGCTCTCACCATCTGACTCTCACAATCCCTAGGAAGCCAACTTTGGGGGTGCCCAATCCTCCTGTCAGCATGCCCCCTTCCCAGTTCAATTTGTTTGCTGATGGGGGTGTCCAATCCCCATCAGCATAATGTCCCTCTAGTTTAATTTGTCTGCTGAGGGGGAGACCAGTCCACCTCAGCATCATGCCTCCCTAAACACAGACACACTTTCTTTGCCAATGGGGTGCCCAATTCCAGTTGGCTCCAGTCCCGCCCAAAAAAACAGGTGGCATACTGGGAGCCCACCCCCGCATGCCCAAAGTACTACTTGAAAAAAACAGAAAACCTTCCTGTGAAGTGTTTTTTTTTTTTACCTGTAAATAAGAAAACTGTCCCTCACTGTCTGTGGCACCCCCTCCCCCAACCCGCACCAACCTTCTGTGAACCCCACCTCCGCACACACCCCTCACCCCATACTTAACTCCAGAGGTTGGCGTGGTGATCTTCAGTGGAGCAGGAACACATCTGCACTCTTCAAAGCCAACCATGAACTGAAGAAATGCCAGTAAGCTGTATAATGGCATAAATGGGTGGTTTTCAACTTAGGTGGATATCTCAGCTATTTTTTTGACTTTTAGCTCCAAATTTTCAACATGGGGTTCTTGGGACCCCTCCTCATGAAATCAGTCACTATTATTTCATTATTAGGTCCTGAAAAGTGATTTCATGGTCACTGCATGGAATCACCTTTCCAGACTGATTAATGAAATGACAGTGCCACTGTTCATAAGGTGGGCTCCCAAAAAGTCTATGTTGCAAATTTGGTGCAAAAATTCCAAAAAATATGACTGCATTAAGCGTGTGCATTGCACAGTTTCTCACAACACTTGTAAGTTTGCAAATTTTCATGTTTTCTTTCCAGACTTTCAACTTTGCCATTTTTTACACCTCCTCATGAACAGTGCATCTGTCATCTGTCATTTTTCGCATCCTGCCTGAAATGTGATTCCGCACCTGTGGCTCCCAATGGTGCTGTTGCTGTGCAAAATCACCTTTCAGGATTGAGTAACAAAATGCTAGCACCACTGTTCATGAGGTGGGGTCCCAAAAAGCCACTGTTGTAAATTTGGAGTAAAAATACCAACAAACACCTTGGGCATTAAGGTTTCCAACCATACACCCACCCTGTAGAGACTGACAGGTGTCGGGTATGTAACTTGGGTTTGTCAGCCATAATGTTCGCAGAATTGTACCCCACTCACCTCCCCCACCCTACAGCCACTGACAGGCATTGAGGTGTGCTTTGGGTTCTGTCACCCTAACGTTCACTCCATTCTCCTATATTGCACCCATCTCAGCTTATTTCCTTATGGAATGGGGTGAGCATAAGGGCCGAAGACCCCAATGCACTCCCCAACACCTGTCACTCTCTGTAGGGTGGGGTGAGGTGGAATGGTGTAAGCGTTATGGCTGACCCAAAGCCACACTCCCATCTCCTTTCAGTCTCTGCGGTGGGGGGGGGGGGGTGTGTTACTTCAGTACTTCACTGCATTCCTATTTTGCATTTCTAACTCCAGTACCACCAATGCCAGTGCCAGCAAGCAAACATTCAGCATTGACAAATGCTTGTTGACAGCTGTGATGGCAACTCTCTTACATATATGAAATAGTTTGAGGGTGTAATCATGTCCAAATGTGAAGTGTACATTCTGTCTCTTCATATTTTTTTCAATATTGTGTATATGTATGTTGGAACAGAAATAGTGTATACAGAAACAGATACTGGACCTGATTCCAAGAAGCATGGCACAACTCGCTGGTGACTATGTCCTGCAACTTGCGGCACCTCCAGTGTTGCACCACCGGAAGGCCACACCTGACTTGGGTGCCGCATGCCACCAACATGCCCAACAGCAGGGTGTAGCCACCCCCCAGCCCCAAGCCCCTGAACATGCCCACAAGCCCTGGTGTGCCATGGGGGGTGGTGGCAGCAGCACACTGGCACCAGGGGAGATGGCATTGTGTGGGTCAGGTCCATGTGGGGGGGCATCTGTCTGTGAGGCTTGCAAGCACATAGCTGGTCTTACTCAGCATCCTGGAATGGTGTTTTGGGGTTACAGCAGCTGCTCCTTCAGAATAGGGTGCAGATGCTGTCATAATCCTCTCTTCTGCCATACGGTAGGGGCCTTGGTGGCATATGAAACATAGAAACATAGAATTTGATGGCAGATAAGGACCGCTTGGCCCACCTAGTCTTCCCATTTTCCTACCGAACAGATAAGCTGCAGATCCTAGTTACCCACAGCTTACTTCCTCCTATCCCCTACTAGGACTGCCTTATGTCTGTCCCATGCATTCTTGAATTCCTCCACTGTTCTTGACTCCATGACCTCCTCAGGGAGGCTGTTCCATGCATCCACAACCCTCTCTGTGAAAAAATACTTTCTCACGTTACCTCTGAGCCATCCCCCCTCTATCTTCAAATTGTGCCCCCTTGTTCTTGCACATTTCTTTTTCTGAAAGATGCTACCCTCTTGGACTTTGTTGATTCCCTTGGGGTACTTGAAAGTTTCTATCATGTCCCTCTCTTCCTTCTTTCCTCAAGGGTATACATATTAAGCTCCTTTAGTCTTTTTCTGTATGTCTTCTGGTGCAGACCCTGCACCATTTTGGTTGCCCTCCTCTGGACAGCCTCCATCCTGTCTATGTCTTTGCGGAGATGGGGTCTCCAGAACTGCACACAGTACTCAGATGGGGTCTCACCAACTGTCTGTACAGAGGATAACAACTTCCTGTTTTCTACTATTGATGCCTCTTCCTATGCAACCAGTATCCCCCAGCCTTCCTTACTGCCTTCTCACATTGCTTACCCACCTTTATGTCATCTGATATAGTACCCCAGGTCCCTTTCCATTTTACTGTTGTCAGTATCTCACCCCCCATTGTGTATGCTTCCCTGGGTTTTGTTTCCCATGTGCATTACCTTGCACTTCTTTGCATTGAATCTGAGCTGCCATACATTTGACCATTCCTCCAACCTTGCCAAATGCCTTCTCATCCTTTCCACTCCATCTTGTGTATCAACCCTGTTGCAGATCTTTGTGTCGTCTGCAAAGAGACATACTTTTCCTTCCAGTTCCTCTGCAATGTCACTTATAAAGACATTAAAAGGACCGGTCCCAGTACTGAACCCTGCTAGTAACCCTCCTTTCTTCACTGTGTACTCCATTTACTACTACCCTTTGCGTCCTGTTGTCTAGCCAATTTTTTATCCAGGCCATATCCATATGTCCACTTAGGAACAGGCAGCCTGTACCATGGTGCAGACCACCTCTTGGAATCCCAGCTGGCAGAACTCATGGTGCAAAGTGCAAGTTACGCCATATGTGATGGAGCAAGTTGTACTGCGCCACTGTGTAAGCGTCTTAGAATTGGGCCCACTATATCTTATTCAATGCAGCCATGTTCTGTATTCTAATGTCAGATTTAAAAAAGATGTGTTACATAGGTTTTACCAGTAACTATGCAATTAAAAGCATGTTTCAGCTTTTCTAATTTTTTAATATTCAATTTTAATTCCCATCACTTGATATTTTTATAACTATGTTTATGTTAGTGGTATTTAGTTGGTTTCTATTACTAGTGTCAGAGGTTTAAATCTTGATCAAGGAGAGCTGAGGCACACAATTAAAATGTGCCTTCTAGAAAATAATTCATACATTTATATGACCAGAACACTGAATTGAGCATGAAATATATTAGTCAAGCATTGTTTGATGAGTATTTCATGCGGGTGATTCTCGGTAATTTCTACATTTTGGTTTTTTGTATTTTTTTTCTACTGTGGTAACCAAGCTCTTTACAGATTTTGAAGCCAATTTTGAATTTCTATGTAATTATGTGGCAAGCTGAATATGGTGTTAGTATTACATTTTCAAAAATGAATTATTCATTAGTGTTAATCTAATTACTTGTATTCTTAGAATGTTTAGATGGACGGAGTTATATAGAAACACAGAAAGTGATGGCAGAAAAATGCTGAGTGATCCATCCAATCAGTTCACTCTACATGCAGTAACTACACTGCAAAGACCCTAGTGGCCATTCCTCCTACTTACCTCTGCCCCACTCCCATTTACTATGGCATGTGCCTGTTCCACCACACCTTGAAAGTCCCCTTCCCACAGATTTAGTCTGTACCACCCCAGCTCTCTATTCCACTTATCCACCACTCTTTCAGTGAAAAAGTGCCTTCTGCCATCCTCAATGAATTCACCCTCATCCTATGTTATTGCTTAAAATACAAATGCCATTAAGATCTACCTTCTTTATCTTATACTTGTAAATTTCTCTCGTGTCCCATCTCTCCCCCTGGTCTGTAGCACCCCACAAAATCCAGGTCTGGTTACCTGTAAAAGAAGAATATCCTACACAGTGCAATGTTATGTAACAGTGCATAGTGCCTTTTCCTAAGCTCAGAAGATCAGTTAGAAGTTACAATTACATTCTGGAACTCTACGTTTTCAGGGCTTGTTACTACTGCGCATGTATCACCTGTGCTACCACCGTAAATCTCCCGCTGCATACTAATTTATTTTTCTCCTACCTCTTTACAGATGGGCTCACCCCCCCCAAACAGCTCATTTCACTGCCGACCGCGGCAACAGGCAGATCACCTTGCTCCTACCTGGAGCGTTCTCAGCATCGGGAGCTGCTGCTCAGGTAAAGCCATCTCCTGGAAGTGTTTTCTGCCATCAGGATTCCGACGGACTCGTGGCTTCTCTGCTCCCCAGCCGCTGATTGTTTCCCGCTGACTCGGCTGTTAGGGTGCTAGCCCGATGACACTTCGCGTCGTCTGCCCCACCTGCCCCAACCACCCACCCACCCAGGGACGGCTGTGTGTTTCTTGGCTCGGGCTGTTTGCGTCACTTCCTGTGACATCACGTCCTGTGTGCCTGCACCTAAGTCCCCACTTTCCCATTTGCAGATTATAACTGCTGGCCACCAGTGGGCACTGTTCCCCAAAGTCCAATTCCTGCTTTGCTTCCACTGGCTCTAATTCCTATCTCAGGGATTCCCACTCTACCGCTACAGTTCTACCTCGTTCTTTCCTCCAAAAACTTCTCTCCCTTGCTATCCATGTCCATCACTCTCCGTCTGCTCTCTCCTATCCTTCTCCTCTCTTAATATTCCTTACCTCCCCAGAGGCGCTAGATGCCCAATGGCGGGCTGTTCTTATGCTCCCATTTATCTGCCTGCAAACCGTCCCTCTTCTCCCCTGCCCCTCCTCCCCTCCGCTTTCACTCATATTCTGCAACACTATCTATCACAGTTTGTATGGACATCCTCTCACTCCCCCCTGCCCCCTCGTGCATCCTACCATGCTTGCTTTCCTTGCCTGTGCCACCCTCCCTATCCCCTGTACCACTACACCCCACCATCCCCCTAACCCCAGCCGTCAGAAACTCTCTTTCTGCCACTTACTCCCAAGAGCAGCTCTCCTCCTCCTGCTCCTGTCTGGCAACATCCACCCCAATCCGGGGCCTGGCTACACTGACCCCCCCTTGAAATCCGCTGGACTCCGTATCACATCTGTGAACATTTGTAGCCTCCTTAAAAAACTGGACGCACTACAATGCTGGGTGATGGATCACAAACCAGATGTGGTTGCCTTGGTTGAAACCTGGCTGTCTGACTCAACCACTAACTCCCAGGTCTCTCTCCCTGGCTACACTCTCCACTGGCTGGACAGGTCCAGTAGGAGAGGTGGGGGATGTGCCTTCTATGTAAAGGACTCACTCATTGGACTAGCCCTTCCTCCCCCTGACCTTGACCATAATGCCCAGGCCCTTACACTAAAGCTATCCCCTGACCCCGCTAGGGGTCCTATCTATCTGACTACAGCCTACATACCTCCAAAGAACCAATTGCAGGGGCTGGGCCCATTAATTGACTATCTCACCACCTTACCCAACCCCTCTGACCAAATCCTGGTGGGTGACTTAAACATTAATTGGCTCTTCCCCTCATCCTCTTCCTCCTGCGAGGCTTTTGCTGCTATTGATCTAAGCCAACTAGTCTCCCAGCCCACAAGAATTAACCCCAGAAGGGGCTCCAGCACACTCCTAGATGTAGTCCTCACTAACAGACCAAGCCGCATCCACAATATCCAAATACTCCCTGACTGCCTTAGTGACCATTCCCCTGTTCTCTTTTAACTGGGTTTCCTCTCTGCCCAAGCCCACAGTTCTAACTACCTTTCAGAGGCGACTTAGACCCTATGGGCAGAAAGACCTAAAGCTTTACCTCACACATACAGACTGGTCTCCATTGCTAAACACACCAAACATTGACACACTGCGCTGGCCTTCTTTGTCAACACCTTCAACTCTGCCTGTGACATCTTCGCACCTATGACTGCCCGTAGGGCCAGAGTAAGACATGCCCCATGGTTCACCCTGCCCTGTGACTCTTTTAGCCAACGGGACAACCTGTGGCACCTTGCTGTTGCAACTGGCCGCCTTGCTGATAGACAGACTTATGCTGCAGCTCAGAACAGGTGCACCTGGGCTATCCGCAAAGCAAAGGTGGAGTACTATCAAGCCTCCCTTACCTCCTCTTGGGGGAACCCCAGGTCCTTCTGGGACAACGTCAAGCAACTGAATGGTCATTCACGGTCCCCCCTCCTGCACTTCTCAACGTCAATGGTTCTGTCTACTTTGATCCTGCCCTCATTGCCAGTCATCTCAATAACTCCTTTACTGATCTTAGCCCAGTGCTCCCTGGCAACTTCTTCAGTCCCCAACCCCCCAGGTCTGCACCCTCCATCACTCACCCCTTGTTCCACCTGAGCTGTGTCACTACTCAAGAGGTCAGGCCATACCTGCTTAAAGCCTTAAAGGGTAACACCATCGGGAACGACTCCCTTGACCCCTTTCTCCTACATCAGGTCCTGGACCAGGTCATCTCACCTATCACCTGCATCTTCAACAAATCCCTCTGCCTTGGACAATTCCCTACTGTCTGGAGGGTCGCCACAGTTACCCCTATTCATAAAGGTGGTGACAGAACTCTTCCAGGTAACTACCGGCCTATCTCAATCCTACCCCCTCCCCCAAGGCCTTGGAGAAAATCGTGGCCACTCAAATCTCTGGCTACCTCTCTAAGTACAATGTTCTCTGCCCGGAACAACATGGGTTCAGAGCTGGCCATAGTACCAATACAGCTCTCCTGGAGTTCACCAACTTCCTCCATGCAGCACTGGATGCTGGCTCCATGGCTGGTGCGGTCTTCATTGACCTGTCTAAAGCCTTTGATACCATATCGCATCCTCTCCTGTTAACCACCCTTGACCACCTAGGCTTTGCAACTGGGCCAATCACCTGGTGTACCAGTTATCTCTCAGCCCGCTCTCAATGTGTGAAAGTTAGTGGAACTCTCTCCAGCACCTGCCCGATCCGCTCTGGAGTCCCCCAGGGGTCTATTCTTGGACCCCTTCTCTTCTCCCTCTTCCTCAACTCGCCACCCAGCAAATGCGCAGGTAAAATCCTGCTCTATGCTGATGATGCAGTCCTCATCGCTTCTGACAGTAACCCCTTGTCACTTCAGAATCCTCTCCAGCTTGCCTACGATTCTGCTGAAATCTGGTTCACTGAGCACAGGTTCATAATCAACCTAGAGAAAACCAAATCCATGCTCTTCTGCCATCCCCAAAATAAATCCAGCAATTTCCCCCTTGCTATTCACTCCTCCCTCAATATCCCCATTGAACGTGTACAGTCCTATAAATCTCTTGGCTTAATCTTTGACCCAGCCCTCTCCTTCCATGGCCACATCGCTGCCTTGAACACCTCCGCCAACACACGGCTGGGCATTCTCTACCAGCACAAAAAATGCCTCACCCCTGACGCCCTCTGCTTGGCTGTCACCTCCTCTGTCATATCTCTTATCGACTATGGCCTTCCGTCTATGTGGGGCTGACCTGACGGCCCTGTGCAAGGTTCGCCTTATACTTAACAAAGCCTGCAGACTTATAACCGGTGCCCCTAGACTTACCCACACCTGTCAGCTGTACTCATTGGCTACCCTACTCAGCCTGGACGAATGGCTCATGTATCAAACTTGCCAACTCACCTATAAAGCCCTCCATGGCCTGTCCCCCCCTGGCTTATCTGACTCAACACGCCGGGCCAATCCTACTGTGAACACCCGCAGCTCATCCCAATCGACACTGATCATTCCAAGAGCCAGGACCTCACAAGGCCAAAGGTCATTCCCCTACAGAGCACCCTCCTGGTTTAACTCACTCCCTGCCGTTATCTCTGAATAGCCGTCGCTCACTTGCTTTAAACACAGTCTTAGAGATCACCTGCTACTCTCACATGGATGCCACTGCCAATAATATAAAAAAAAAAAATTCCCCCGACAACGCTCTCTGAGCTGCAGTTCCCCCACCCTCCTTCCACCCTGGCTCTCCTCCTGTCTGCTCCCTAGTCCCCACCCCTCTTTTACCCCTCTCCTTTACATCTCCCCCACTAACCTCCATCCTGTCTATTTACTCTGCACTTGCATTGGAACCAACTGTACCTGTTTTGATACTTGCTTGAACTTGTATTATCTGATGTCTTCTGTGCCACTGTCTGTCCTTCATGTGACGAGGTACCTTTGTAAATGAGCCTCTGGCTCAAAGGTTGTTAAACTGATGTTCAAATAAATAAATAAATAAATAAGTATGATTGGTTGAGGCAAAGTGCATGTGCAAGGATGAAGTGTGCATCTTTTTTTGTCTCGCCATGTACTCGCAGCCCAGTAACAAGATATGCTTTGGTCTTTGTGGTAATGTTATGAACTACTAGGAGTTTAGTCACTGTCCATACTGAAATGTGTTGATTTGTTTAACACAACTGCAAAATAAAATACATGGAAGGTAAGAATGCCTGCCTTTTTGTACTAAGTGCTGCAGGACTGGGATACACACACAACATTTATAGTTTTCCTGCCTGCTGGCATCAGTAAAAATGAAACATTTATACAGTATGGCATGTACTGTACCCCTCTGTGAGCAGATGATACACAGGGTACTAATAAGAGCATCAGTCGTAACTTTGTTCATATAGGGTCCTGCATTCCTTGTACAAGTGAAATCATTCAATACTTTCTGAGAGCCCTGCAGAAAGTAGGAAATCAAGATCATTTGTAATTTTCTTCATGCAGAGCAATTTGGGGACTGTGTAAACAGAAGATCATTCATAACTTTCTTTACACAGTGACTGCTAGAGGTAGTCGAATTTAGAAAATTCTGAATTTGCAGAATTTTCACAAAATGGGGAATTTTCCAACATTTTTTAACTGGCTGTAACTTTGCCCATGTTAGCACTAGGCATCTGATGTTGGCATGCATATTGTTTTTAAATGTCCTAATAGTTTGCCAGATGTCATGACATTTGGATTAAGGGTTGGGAAGTTACAGGGGCACAAACTCTAGTAATTTAATATGCATGTGAACATTTCTGAAAATGATTCTATGCTTACAGTATAGGCTTGCAGTATAGCCTAGAGGTTAGAGGAACAAGGTGTGAACAAGCTTAGTACATCCAGTAGACCAGACCTGCGTTTGATTCTCACAACCTCCACTTGCATACTGTGTGACTCTGAGCAAGTCACTTAACCACCCAGTGCTCTCAGGTTGCCCTTGAAACAGGCACTTGTGCCTAGTGGGCCTAACCCAGTTACCAAAGACTAAAATAAAAAAATAAAAATAAAATAAAAAAGAAATAAAAAATACAACTTAGACAACTTTGAAGCTACACAATTGCAAACTTAGATGCATACTTTCTTGTAAGATTCATAGAAATTGCTAAAAGGATGCTGTAAGGTTTGGCTATGACCTGCCTCCTGACATGACTTCCAGGGGCTTGCTTGCGAACCTGGGTCATCAGCATGGCAGCATGATGTTCTGATGCTGGACCATGATGGTTGACTAAAAGTCTAATATTTAGAGGTGATAAACCTAGCAACATTGGTGATATTCTGTTCTCTAGCTTTAAACTTATAGGGGCTTAAAATTCAGCAGTTTACATAACTGCAAAATGTAATTTTAAAGTTTATGAAAGTTTGGAGGCTTATAACTCAGTCATATTTAAAGTTAGAGATCTGAAACATGGCACACATACATCTGGAAATGGGTAATGTCACCATACCAAATTTGATATAATTTGCACAAATGCTTTTAGTTTACTTAGCTGTTAACTGTAATTTTAAAATTTCTAAATGTTTGGAGGCTTGTACCATTAGGGCTGCATATTGGGACAGGACCACACCCTTTCATGAATCCTGTGTGGTCTGGATGAAAAACATTGGGGGGGCTACCTCCAGTCTGGTTACAGTACCAGAATTTTCACCAGTATGTTGTAATCTGTTGTTAGTAATGATATTACTTTATAGGAGACTCAAAAATTAGGGCCTTTCCTGGCTTAGAGAACACTAAAGTAGTTGTGGACCACATGGAGTGGTAGAATTCACCTCTGGCCATTCTTTCATGGAGCATCCCCATTAAGATATCTTTAATCTCCTTCCATAAGTCTTATAAAAATCAATAGGGAGTTCATCTATTCAAGGTTCCTTCCCCCTGCTAATTCTTTAATAGCTGTTTTTATCTCCTCCAAGGTGATGGGTACCCCCAAATCACCTTGTTACAAGTCCTCTACTTGTGTCACCGGGGCTTTGAGGAAGAAGGAGACCTGCTCCTCCAACCCAGGGTTGCATTCTGAGGCATATAGACAACTGTAGCACTCAGAGAAGGCTGTTTCAATGCCACTATTCTCATAAGACCCCTTCCACTTTCCGACTGTATTTTAGTGACCACAGATCTTCTCACTCTCACCGTCAGTTGCCAGAAAAGCCAATTGCCAGCTTTATCTCCTTCAGATTATGTTCCTGCCCTGGCTAGCAAAATTTGACTCTCCAAAAGTTGTGTGTTTATAGTGTTGTACTCACACTTTGCTTTCTGTAGCTGTCTCAGAATGAGTCCAGCCTGGTTCTGCATATGACTCTTTTCAAGTTCACATATTCTTTCTTGCAGGCTTTTCAGCTGGACCCTAGCTTCCTTTTTTTTGAAGTCAGTGAAGAATATTGTTTCACTTCTTAACATGGCTTTCCATGTCTCCCACTCAGCCCATTCTAGAGTGTCCCATCCCATGCCTTATTAATTGCAGAAATTGTTGCATGGTTTTACTCACATGCAAGCAGTAGTCTGTGTCTTTCAAAAGGAACAAAACATGAAAAATACCACACATGGAGGAGGTGTTCACGATAACATCTGAATGTACACAGTATTCAAAGTTGTGCACTCACTACTTCCAGCAAGGAAATACCACTTCCCTAGACTGTCACCTGACTGATTTTAAAAAAGATTTGCAGAATCTGAAATGCATCATGCAGCTGTCTAGTTTAGTTTTAATTTAGTTACCTTTAATAAAGGATGCACATTCTAAACTGCAGACTGGAGTGGTGTTTCCTTACTGGAGGTGATGAGTGCCCGCTTTTGAAAAGTGTGATCTTTCAGAAGGGTGGGGTCAAGCCTCCAGGGACTGTTCCTTTCTCCTGGTGATAGGTCATTGCTTGCTAATATTATGCAAGCATGATCTTAGTGAAGTTTTGGGCTGTGTGCTAACATGTCCACCCCCTGTAGTGTCCCCTGTGACATGAAAACCATGTTGTTTCTCACTTATGAGCTGTGGGCATGGTACAAAAGTATAATTTCTCCCTGCTTAAACCTTCAGGAGTCAGTGAGTTCATGTTCCCCCATCAGGGTCCTCAGGGCATCTGGACCTTTGGTAACTCTCTTTGGTACCTGAGAGGAATCAATCAATCAATCAATCAATTTATTGGAGAGCAATGATCCATAACTCTATCAAGGACACAGTTTGCATCATCTGCCAGCAGCCAGTCCCTCCCATTCTCTGCTGTCTCCACAGATAGGCTATAAAAGAAGTCTCTATCATCAGAATTGGGATCATAAAGGGAACCCACCCACACAATTTTCCCCGAGCTGAAACACAATTGCATGAGTGAGTACTGACCTCCTGGATCATCAGAAGTCTTACGTAACATGGCCTGTAGGTGTGGCCATATCCAGATTTCCATACTTCTGGCATTGGAGTTAAAGATGACAGCAGTCAACATCTCTACCCAGTTTTCTTTTAAGTGTGACAGTTCCTAAATATTTATTTATTTAGATTTTGGTGACCGGGTAAACCCACTGAGACCAAAGGTCCCTTTTTCAGGGACGACCCGGAATTAGGTACATAACAGCACTTTTACATATAGTAGACAGAAGTTACATACAGTAGGTGCAATACAGCAATTTTACATACAGTAAACAGAAGTACAAGGTTAGAGTATCGACTGGAGAGACAGTGATTACAGGTAGAGAATCCAGTGCATTCAGTTCTAACATTACAGAGTTTATAGGGGTCACAATTTAACATATTCATCAACATGGCATGAGAGGTCACAATTTGTCTGCTAGGGAAAAAGGAGGGCTAGCGAGTGCAACCCCACAGGCTAAGTTCCAGCAGGTATGCTTTAAGGCCAGCCTTGAATCCTTGGAGAGAAGGCCTATCTACCAGAGTAGCTGGGAGTGTATTCCACAAGTGCGGGGCAGCGTATGAGAAGGATCGCTTACCCAGGTTGGTACGTATGCGGGGGATGACTAGGGGCTGGCTGGCAGAGGACCTCATACCTCTGCATTATACTCTGGGGTTAAGCAGTCCATGCAGGTGAGGAGGAGGGCTAACAGTGGTGAATTTATGAGTCAGGCAGAAGGTGGAGTAGGCTAGTTTATGGCATATGTTGGTCCAGTTGAGGTCTGCAAGGACCTCACAGTGGTGTCTCCTGGGGGGGGGAGTTAGTGGCAAAGTTTGTCACTCTATGGTAGAGCACCGTGAGTTTTTTGAGTTCCCCTTCTCATAGGAACTGTAGCGGGGGGCCCCATAAAGGAGGTGGGGGAGATGGGTGCAGTTGGAGATAGCAAGCTATGCCTCGTCAGTAAGGGAGTTTCCAAACTGATAGAGGAGTCCAAGTCTCTGGTGGATGGACTTGGTTAATGAGTTGATGTGGGGTTTGTAGGACAGTTCCTAGTCAAGGAGTATCCCAAGGTATTTGATCCTGTCTAGGACCTCGACCCGTTTCTTCTGGTCCAGTTTGAGCTGGAGAAGTCACTCCTATCTGATCCAAGGCACCTGGGTCCAAACAGAACAGCCTTTGTTTTCTTCTCGTTTAATACTAGAGAGTTGGTGGAGAACCAGGCTTCTAGTGTTGTGAGACTGTGTTGCAATTTAGCAGTGATGACACTGGGTAACAGGTCACTGCAGTAGACAACAGTGTCATCTGCATAGAGGATGAGATTGCTTGGCCCACAAGCCCTCTCTATGTCATTGACAAAGAGAGTGAAGAGCAGCGGGCCCAGAATTAAGCTCTGGGGTACCCCCAAGACAACTGGTCTGGTACTGGACTGTGTTCCCCTCCAGCGGACTAATTGGCTTCAGTTTAGCAGATAGCTCTCAAACCAGGAGAGCCCATCCAGTCTGAGGAGGCAAAGTTTGGTGAGCAGAAGGCTATGGTTGACTAAGTCAAAAGCCTTGGATAGGTCAATAAATAGTGTGCCAATCTGGGAGCCTTAGTTCATGGCGTCAAGGACATCAGATGTGAGCCAGATGAGGGCCGTGTCTGTGCCATGGCCTTTCCTGAAGCCGTGTTGTATGTCAGCTAGGAGAGAGTGAAACTCTAGGTAGTCATGCAGCTGGTTATGGACCAGCCTCTCCTGTACTTTCCCGAGGGGGCACAGAATGGAAATGGGCCTGAAGTTCCCCACTTTGTCCCTAGGCCCTTTTTTATGAACCGGGACTACGATACCTACTTTCCATTTACTCAGAACTGTTCCCTCAAGAAAGGACCTATTAATGAGCCAGGTGACGGGGAGGGAAATGGCAGAAGCAGCAGCCCTCAGCAGCCTTGCTTCAAGCAAATCATGTCCTGGAGAGGAATCAGGATCAATCCTGAGCAGGAGGGGCAGTACTTCTGGAGACTTAATAAGTTTAAGGTGAAACCGGGGCCATGCACTCTCCCATGAGAGGTCACTGGAGAGGGGAACGCTAGGTGGGATAGGGGGACAGGATCTGCCTGGGTTGGAAATGGAGACATTGAGTGCCTCCGCTACTGTGGAGGGGTCATTAGTCAGGGTGTCTTCAATGAGCATAGCTCCATCCTGTGCAGAGGAGGCACCCTCAAGTAACAAGTTAATTTAGCCCCAGTATTTCTTGGGATCCCAGAGGTGATTAGTCTGGAGATCATGTAGGTATTTAGTTTTGGCAAGTTTGGAAGCTTTCTTACAGCGATTCCTTAGTTCTCTGTATTTCTCCCAGTCAGTGTTACTGCCAGAGGATTTATACTGTCCCGAGGCCATGTCATGGAGCAACATACTCCATTTGAGGCCAGGACCTAGCCATTTGTGACACTTACCCCATACCATTAGCTTCTTTCATGGTACATGTGCATTAGTCACAGTCAGAAACGAGCAGGTGAAGAAGTCTAAGGCTTCATCCAGGGTGGGAAGAGTGAGAATGGGATGCCAATCGACGGCACGAAGGTCTGAACAAAAGTTGTCAGTGACAAGTCTGGTGTAGTTCTTGGCCTCGATAACCCTGGCAACCAGCTTGGGGGGCTTATTGGAGCAAGTACAAAAGATTGGAAAGTGGTCACTCAGGGAGTCAGACATGGTCCCGACTGTCAGAATATTTTTGGGCAAGAGACAAGGGCCCAGTTAAGTAGGGAGTGATTGCCAGACTTGGTATTGTGCCTAGTGGGCAGATCTAAGATTTGAGTTAGGCTGGAGTCAAGGACTGGGTTTATATTAGTCGAGGTCCCTAGGGCAAGCCAATTTTGGTTAAAGTCACCAAGGAGGATGAGTTCCCCCAGGGGATGCTCGGCCATGGCATGGGTTAGGGATTCAAGGAAAGTGGCAGCAGACTGGGGATGGAGATAGACACACCCAAAGTACAGGGGTTTGGTGTCTCCAAGTAGCAGCTTAATGAAGATGATCTCATTTACAGAGTCACAGAGGGGAGGGAGGTCCAGTTGCATGGCACTGAGATTCACTTTGGTGTAGATGAGAACCCCACCACCTCTCTTGCTTACACGATCCCTTCTGAAGGTGTTGTAGCCAAGTAGGTCTATTTCGTGTTGGAGTATTTGAAGTTTGAGCCAGGTCTCCATCACTGCTAGTACATCAGGTTTGTACAATGCTGTCCAGGCTTTAAAGGTCACAGACTTTGTGCCTTAGGCTGCCAGTGTTCATGTGGACCAGTCTGAGGCCCCTGGCCACAGACCAGAGTGGGTTTGCAGGGTCACTGAAAGCAAGGTTGGGGGAGTGGGGGCTGGGGTTAGGCTCAACATCTCCCCCTAGAGCAAGCTTGAGCCTGGCAAGGTACTTAATAATTTTAGTGGGAAAGAAGGAGTATCTCTGTTTGTTCCCCAAGTGGATGCCATACAAGAGGTTGTAGCAGTTTCCATTTCGGGTTACCCCATACATAGAAAGAAGCAGTGAGTTTGTCTCCTCCATCAGGGACTCAGGGGGGGCAGTGGGGCTGACCAGAGTGCCCACCTTGATCCGGGGAACTGGGGGCCCAGGAAGAGAGCATGTCAGCTCCCAGGATAAGGGCTATGTAGGCAAGGGCTACCATAGGTCTGATGCCCCACATGATTGCTCAAGATATGACTGGGAAGTGAGTCCACAGCTCCATGGGTAGGAAGCATGAGCTAGGAATGGAGGGGTGGCTACCATTTTACGGAGGGATGAAGAAGTTTTAGGGAAGGGGGACTGCAGTGGAGGGGTAGGTCCAGTGATTAGCAGCAAGCAATAACAACAGGGTTAGCACTGGGCAAGTGCCCTGACTTAGTAGCAGGCAAAAACAACAGGTGAGGGTTACCAGCAGAGACAGCCTTGTTCAGGATTCCTTCCCTTTGACAAAGAAAGAAAAAAGATCAGTTAAATATGCTAGGTAATCAGACTGGCAGAAAAACACTAACAGAAAAGTAGCTTAAGGCAGGCAGGCAGTGTGTTGGGAGATATGCAGTATCAATCAGCTAACAGCAAGTTTGACAGACACAGCTCCAAATCTATGGAAGACAATAGATCAGCAGAAGCCTTAGTGGGGAGAAAAATGAGGTCATTCAGCAGGCAGTGAGTCATATACAATTTAAACTAGTAAACAGCATGGGAAGGCAGAGGTAGGCATTAGGTGTCCAAGGTGCAGATTGTCAAATTTGGGTCCTAGTGGGCAGCACCCACACTATGTGAGGGTGAGTGAGGGAGAGATGGGTCCTCCCAAGGAAGGGAAGGGGCATGGCAATGGTCCATTTAAGGGAAGGAGGGAACGGGATGGGGTGGGCAGAAAAGTATTGCGGTCATCTTGGAAGTCGTGGCAGGGGGAGGGGACCCACAGCAAAAGGGACCCCATCTCAAACCCCTGTGGAATTCTGGCAGAGTGAGTGTGGCCAGCAGGGCTTGGAGCTGTCTTTAAATGCTGCCACCTGAGCGTCACTGAGCTGCAGGACCAATGGGCGTACAGTGTTTTATTTTGAATAATTTGCACTTTCAGGGAGAATCTGGTGAGCGGTGCTCCGGTTGTCGTGTCCAGGTAAGTCTGTAAGGCAGGGCACAAACAGGTGATGCAGTTCTGTCTCCCTCGTCCTACTAGGCAGTGATGTCCAGGGTTTGAGGAAATGCCTCAGGATTGCAGTGTCTGAGGCTGCCGAGGAATCAGCTTGCAGGTTTTTGGTGTTCGAGGGAGGTCCACCTCTGAAAGTGCCTCACCCCGAGGAGAAAAAGTCTTGCCGTCATCTCGGAGGTTGTGGCAGGGGGAGGGGACCCATGGCAAAAGGGACCCCCTCTCAAACCCCTGTGGCATCCAGCAGAGTGAGTGTGGCCAGCGGGGCTCGGAGACGTCTTTTAAATCCTACCGCCTGAGCGTCACTGAGCTGCAGGACAATAGGCGAGCAGTGTTTTCTTTTGAATAGTTTGCACTTTCAGGGAGAATTTGGTGAGTGGTGCTCCAGTTGCCATGGCCAGGTAAGTCTGTAAGGCAGGGCACAAACAGGTGTTGCAGTTCTGTCCCCCTCGTCCGACTAGGCAATGATGTCCAGGATTTGAGGAAATGCCTCAGGATTGCAGTATCCAAGGCTGCCGAAGAATCAGCTTGCAGGTTTTTGGTGTTCGGGGGAGTTCTGCCTGTGAAAGCGCCTCACCCAGAGGAGAAAAAGTCTTCCTGTCATTTCAGAGGTCATGGCAGGGGGAGGGGAGGGACCCATGACAAAGGGGACCCCCTCTCAAACCCCTGTGGCATCCGGCAAGTAGTGGCATGTGTTTCCTGGAAACATGCAACATCAGGCCCTTGTTTTTTAATAATCCCCTGGATTATTCTGTTTTCTTAAGGAGGTAAGATCTGTGACATTCCATGACACCACTTTGATAGACATACATGGAATTTGGTTCAGGTTACCCCAAAGGTTTGAAGGTCAATCTTTATAGTTTTGGGTCATCCAAAAAGTACCAGACCTTGCAAATGTGAAAAACCTAGATGAACTCTAAGATATAGCCAATAAACATTTTTTTTTCTTTTTATTTAGTCACTTCACACATCAATTTCATAGGAGACAGTTTCATGGTGTCTCCACTTCCTCAGGCCCAATATGGTGTTTCTTTCTTTTTCATTAACAGTCTGTTTTTCTTTCAGGTTGCTGGAACTACTCTTGTAATGTCCTTCCTGAGGACACAAAGGAGTTGGTTGACTGGAATGCCTGGATACAATTGAAAAGAAGGCTTTGAAATGCCAAACAACTTGAGAATGAAAAGTCAACAAACAAGGGATAGATACAAAAAGAACAGAACAAGGGCAGTTCCAGCAACTTGAAAGAAAAACAGAGTATGAATGACAAAGAAAGAAACACAGTATGGGCCTGAGGAAGTGACTGCACCATAAAACTGTCGCCCATAAAAATTATATGTGAAATAACTAAATAAAAAAAAAAAAAAACATTTATTGGATATACCTTGGAGTTCATCCAGCTTTTTTCACATTTACCACATTGATACACTCATATGAACTGCTGTAAACATTCTAAAACACATTGTCCCAGACTGAATGAGATAAGCTTAACTACCTTTCTTGCCATTTTGTTGAATGATCCCTAAGAATAAGTAGCATAGCATCTAAGAATAAGTAGTGTAGTGCTGTTTGCTGCTATGACTGGGTGCACCAGTTCCCAGCTTCCCCCAAAAGAATCACCTTCATAATTTATGCCCCTATTGCTCCACCCTTTTCCCTCATTCCCACTGTAGACCTGATCCACTCCCCTCTCAAAGGATCGATCCCAAAAATGACCCCCTGGTTCCATCTTGTAATGGTCAATGATCTTCCTTTGCATGACCAACCCTCCTCTTCTTGACTTAGAGATGGAAGGTGAGGTGTGGGGTGCTTCACAACTACCATATGACCTGAGGGTGCAGGGAGCCAGCCTACCAGCTCTATAGGTGGCCCTAGGAATAATCACCTGGCTTACCTCTCTTTTGCCCTATTAGATAATCAACCATTATCCCAGCACACCATATTGGACTGGCATTTTCTACAACTTCAGCTTAACTGAGGTGGGCTGCTGCCCCCAAGCACCTCATGCAGAGTGGTGCATGAGAATGCCATCAGCCACCCCCTCCCCAACAGTGTCCAAAATCTGTCTGGCATCTTGATTCCCCTTAACACACACAGAATGTAATAACTCACTAACATGAGCAGTCATATCAAAAGTCTTAAAATCTTCAGAACTTCATCAAAGATAGTAAAACAGAACTGAGCCTTGATAACATCAAACTGGAAAATGTTGTTGGCTGCCAGTGAACAGACCACCACATGGCTTGTAAAACACTCAGAACAAGAAACAGTATTGAGTCCTGTCCTCTACTCGCAAGTTTTGTTCTAAAGGTTTAGACAGGTAATGGTCTGTCATCACAGGCTCTCTGTCCCAAATTTATTCCTCCAGTGGCACAATCTCCCCTAGTTGGGCAATGTCATTGGAAAGCCAGAAGAAGTTCAGGTCACCCTCATAGCTGAGGCTACTCTCACTCCATACCTCATAGCCACCGAAAGTTCTCTTGGCCTATCCTAGTTCACTTAATTGCCTTGCAGATAGGAATGTATCCAAATAACAAGGAGCCTGTAATCATGGTCTCAACAGCTGCAATGTACCATTACATTGGTATTTTGCTGTGCCATACTCTACCACTCCATGCCTTTGCATCCCAGACCTCATGGTGTTCCCTGCCTGCCTTGTTGTCCCAAGGGTTATCACTGTTGTTAGGAGGGGAGAAGGTGAAAAGGGGCCTTATCGGAACCTCTGGCAAGCCCACCAGATAGCTGAGTCTATATTTTGCTGTGTTCCTCCTCATGGTGCTGGCACTGTAGTCCTTATCTGTGATCAATCACCTTCTGCAGCCTCCTCCCAGTTCATGTAATCCTCTGCCTCAGACACTGCAGCACACAAATGTGGTAGTTGCCATGGCTTGGAGATCTTTAGCTTGGAGCAGTAAAGATGTTGGTGCTGCCATCCCATTCACCAAAGTTGGGCCTTCACTTCATTGAAATTCTGCAGCCCTCAATGAAGACTCCTGCTGTAGTCTGGGAAGATGAACATCTTCTGATCTTACAGATGAACAGGCCCTTTTTGATGGATGGCCTGGAGAATAGCCTCTTTATCTTGGTATCTTTAGAACTTAGCCAAAAAGTTTTGAGGTCTGTCTACTGGTCTCAGCCTGTCTCCAGGTGTAGAGTGTGCTCTTTCCACTTCAATGGTCTGACTGGTCCTTCCCAGCACCAGTTTGTCTATTCACCACCTTACAATGAATGTCTCTTGCTCCTTCCCCTTTGAGTCCTCCAGCAAGCCAAGCAGCCGAATGTTTAAGTATTAGGTTCTCCTTTATTGTTTGTCCACCAAATCCTCAGCTCCTGCAACATCTTTATCATTTATTCACATTCTGCTTGCCAGCCTGCAGTCAAGTCCTCCACTCCACTTATTCATTTTTTGGCTTCTGTGAGGCAGTTCATATCTGAGGCAGTTTGCAAGTGAAGTGGTGGTTTCACTGAGACCCTGCACAATTCCTTGTATGTGCATCATTTGCACATTTAAATGGGAAAACCCCACTCTCATCTCTGTCCTCATATTGTATAGGAGGCTTTTTCCTGACGTGGATGAGTCCTCCACCTGCTCTACACCCGCCTCCTCCTGCCACTCTGCACCACGCTGTTTGCTTGGGTCCTAGTCTTGGCCAGGGTTCCAGGCTTGCTGACACTGCTAAAGTTGACCTGAGACTCTTTTTATGACTGTGACAGAGCCTACAGCCATCTTACTGTCTGTAGCTGGAAAAACGGAGTATCGTGGAACACATATTTTGGAGTTTTCAATGTATCCTTTCACATCTACAAATCACTATGCCAACCAAAATAAAATACTCCCTTCTTTCTGTTTAGAATGTAGGAGACATAACTTCAAGCTGCTTATCAGATTGCCATTAGGAAACTGAAACAGCTTGTTAAATATTAGTTGCCTATTAAACTGGAGATTTGTTTATCCTCTTTGAAATGCAACAACTTGCACATTTAAATGCTTAGCATTTAAGCATTTTCTTGCTACAAGCTTCAGTTGGGAATGTATTGTCTTTCAAGAAAGATTCATACCTCATAGATGCCGCCCTTTCCTAGCAAATCTAAAAAGATGTACAGTTTTTTAACCTCTTAAGATGCTATCTGATAAGAACTGTCTCAGACATATGCCATGTCTTCTGTGAACTATCCAGGCAAAATATATAGCATTCAGCAGGCATTTTTTATTATGCTTTTTGGGAAAAAATATATTGAGCTAGAGCACACACACACACACACACACACACACACACACACACTGTACACACCATCCTCCTGGCCACAATATTCAAAATAAATACTGCAATCTAAAATGTTATAAAATAATAAAGAAACCTTTGTTTATGTCAGTGAACACAGTGAAGTTCAGTTTACAGTGGATTTCCATTAAATATTTCTTATCCTATATTTTGTATCCTAGATAGCGCAGGGGAGATACTATATCTCATTGTCATAGGGATCTTCATTTACACACTTTTACACTGTATTTACTCAGTATGTCCCAGATTAGATGCAATATCTTGTTTTCAGTGGGGTCATGATTTTATCAGGTATTTATTCAGGGTAGCCTAGTCCAGATGTAAAATATTGTTTTCAGTGTGTTCTCATTTTATGTAATGCAGCATAATATTGTGCAGATGCAGAACCCCACTGAAAATGAGATGCCTTTTCTTCTGTGAACTATCCAGACTAAATATATAGCAATCAGCAGGCATATTCTAGGAAAACACATTGTAAAAATGTGTAAAAGGAAGACTACATTAAAATTGCCTCTCAGCAGTGCTGCATTGTGCAAATTCATTAGAAATAATGGGTAACCTGGAAAACAAAAACCCAGGGGAAGAGTATACAATGGGGGGGGTAGTAACAACAAAAATGGAAAGGGACTGGGAGGTAATCATATCAGATGACCCAATGTGAGAAGGCAGTAGCTAGGGCTAGGGGGATACTGGGATGTATAGGGAGAGGCATCACCAGCAGAAAACAAGAAGTTGTTGTCCATCTGTACAGACAGTTGGTGAGACCCCATCTGGAGTACTGTGTCCAGTTCAGTAGACCCCATCTCCGCAGGGACATAGACAGGATGAAGGCAGTCCAGAGGAGGGCAACTAAAATGGTGCAGGGTCTGCAAGAGAAGCCATACGAGGAGACACTAAAGGAGCTTAATATGTATACCCTTGAGAAAAGGAGGAGAGGCATGATAGAAACTTTTAAGTACCTCAGTGGAATCAACAAAGTCCAAGAGGGTAGCCTCTTTCCAAAAAAGAGATGTCCAAGAACAAGGGGACACAGTTTAAAGATAAAGGAGGGACAGCTCAGGGGCAATGTGAGGAAGTATTTTTTCACAGAGAGGGTGGTGGATGCATGGAACCACCTTCCTGAGGAGGTTGTGGAGTCTAAAACTGTTGAGAATTCAAGAATGCATGGGACAGACATAAGGCAGTTCTTGTGGGTGGTAGGAAGAAATAGGCTGTTGGTTAACTAGGCTCTGCAGCTTATCCTGTAGGTAGGGAAATGAGCAGACTAGGTGGGTCATTCGGTCCTTATCTCCCATCAAAGTCTATGTTTCTATGTTCTATGTTTCTATGTTTCTATGTTAAGTGCACCCCAAAAGCTCTCCACAGCTATTTTGGCTCTGACCAGAATTTATTTTTTGTTGCTTTTGACAAGCTGCTTTTTCCTGTCCACTGTTCTACCATTTACTATGGGTTTTACATTGTGGATGTTGCTAATGGGCACAGAACTGTTGCACTTGTGTTGGTAGATTGGTTCTGGGCATCAGCGATGTTCACCATCCAGGCCATGCCCATGCCAGGCAGCATCTTGAGAATAGAAAAATGGCAGATACAAAAGCACAATATTCAAAAGGATCACAAAACAGAGTTTTCAGATGTATACAGATGTATCAAATGAGTAGTGGAGCACAGGTACAGTGTACATAGTCAGCTGTAAGGACTGTGTGGCACTCATCTCTCAGGCTATGCTCTGGAGAAGAGTACATGATCCCAAATGTAGAAATGTTGAGGAGCTACAGGCACAGATGGTAGCAGCAAGGGAGGAGATAGCTTGGCTGAATCACCAGCTGAACTGGGCGCATCAGACAAAAACAGCACCCCCTCTCACCCAGAGGCCCACTGACCTGGGGGCTGAAGGGTAGTAGCAAGGGGAAGGGGTGGCAGTGGAAGCCACAAGGACACTGTCAAGGCTCAACATATCCCAACAAAGAATTGATTTGCATCACTTGAGGAGATGCAGGTAGCAGATTCCCTCAGTATAATCTCACAGCCAGTCAGGAAGAGTGAACAGGATGACTTGGTGGCACTTAGTGGTTATAGCAGGAGCAAGACAACAAAGAGTATACTAGTGATGGGGGACTCAATAATTACACAGGTGAAGAAGGTGGTGGGAAGTGGGAGCATGGGGAGGAGGTGGACAGATGCCTTCCAGATGCATTAGCCATCCTGGGCATAGACAGAATTGGGGAGGATGGTAGAGGAAGGGGAATAAAGATCAGAGTTCTGTTGCACTTGGATACCAGTGATCTGGCAATCCAGCCAACTGAGATGGTGAAGCACAACTTTTAAAGGCTGGGGGACTGATTGAAGGTGTACTCAGCTTGTCCTGACTTTTCTGAAGGCCTCCTCATATGAGGGAGGGGGAGGAGAAGGAAATAGTGATGAAGGAGGAGATAGAGGAGTTTAATGCTACCTTTCATCATTACACCATCTATTTCATAGATGGTGTAATGATGAAAGGTAGCATTTTGTGGAAGACTGGTGGACTTCTGGGACAGGAAGCTTTTCACCTGACAAAACAGGTGGCTAGTGCTTTGTGACAAAAGTTTGATGTCTATATCAGAGGACATTTAAACTATTAGGGGGAGACTGAGGCTGGGAGGAACCACAACAGAAGAAGGTTATAAGTGGAACCTAGGTATGACTCCACCAGAAATGGGGGCTAGAAACAGAGTGGATGTAGGCATCCAAATGGGTCCATACTAAAGTAAAACAAGGAGCCAAAGGGAAAGAACACAGAGAAAGAGGAAGGGCAGGAAATTAATAGGAGGAAGAGAGGACAAGGTGAAAGGTGCTAACATGAAGGTGAAGGGTATAGGCATGTGCTGGAATGCTGTCGGTCTAAATGCCAGAAGCCCTGAAAACAAACTTTGTGAGCAACAGGTGATGGTGTCTGATGCTGGATTAGGTTTCATAACCATCACAGAAATATGGGTTACTGGCAATAAGTAGGACTTATCAATACCAGGATACACCATGTACAGATGAGATACGGGGAAAAGGACAAGGAGTGGGGTAGCCCCTTACGTCAAGGAAGACATACAGGTGGTTGAGGAGGGATCCATCAGAGGAGGGAAGGGGAGACAGAATTGCTGTGGGTGCAGCTCACCACTATATCAGTTAAGGAGCTGCACATGGGGGTGGTCTACAGACAACCGAGACAAGGGAATAAGGCAGATGGGGAACTAAGGGCAGAGTTTCAGAAGGGGCAGCAATGAGAGGGAGGTTGTGGTGATGAGGGGTCTGAATGTGCCAAACATATTGGGACATTTCAGTAGCTAAGAACACCAGGAGTCAGATTCTGGTAAATTAATTAATAATTTATTCATTTATTTATTGGATTTTGTTAACTGAGTAGGCTTGCTAAAACAAAATGTTCATTTTTCAGAAGTGACTCAGAATTCATTAAATACATTGAACATAGCCATCAGAGAATTTTTGAGTTTACAAGAAAAGAAACATGGGACATCTAATCAAATTACATCAAAACAATGAAAAATTACAACAGTATTATGAGATACAACATAGGATTGCAGCAGGATAATTCTGACTAAAGTGAAGCAGTGATCAATTAAATATGTTCAAGTACTGTCTAATACTGCAGCTGTTCAGAGAACACATATGGCAGACTGCCATTCTCAAGGTGGTGCTCACTAGCTCAGAAATGGTAGGTGGGATGAGGGTTGTGTAGCCTTTAAAATACAGTGACTATAGCAGCATATGGTTTGAACTGTCCCTGGGTCGCAGTATACCCTTGTCAAAGTCAGTGGTTCTGGATTTCAGAAGTGCACACTTTGACCAGCTGAGGGAACTAGCCAAGGGTAAGGTGAGGGTAGTGAATAAAACAGAGGGTAGAGAAGAGTTGGTGAGTAGTTAAAGGAGCTATTCCAGAGGAAACTAAGTCATACCTATGAATGGCTACCAAAATTAAAATACAAGAGGCCGATCTGATTCTCAAAGAAGGTCAGGGAGACAATGAGGGCTAGAAGAGCACCTTCATTAGCTACAGAGAGAAACAGGGAGATGAGGAATGAGGTGTATACCAGATAAGGATGAGGGAGGTCAAGAAGGTGGTCAGAGTCATAAAAGCAGACAAAGAACTGCATATTGAAGAGCTGGTCAGGGAGGAAAAAGAGTTCTTTAGATACATTAATGAAACAAGGAAGATGATAGGAGGAATTTTTAGGCTGATGGAGGTAGCAGGGTAATAGAAAAAGATGAGCAGCAGGCATCCATTCTAAATATCTACTTTTGCTCTGTCTTCACAGAAAAGGATAGCAGGCCTTCATCTGAAGTGTCGTAAAGGCTGCTATAAGAGGGAGCCCAGAAATAGTGCAGGTAATGTTTATGGCAAAGAGGGTTAGAAATGGGCTAGCAACCCTGAAAATAAATAAGGCTGTAGGGCTAGATGCGATGCACTTAATGATGCTCTGATAACTGACATCAGAGCTGACTAAACCCATAGTAGGGCTTTCAATAGCTCCCTATAGTCAGGGGTGCTTCTGAAAGATTGGATGGTAGTAAACATAGTAACAGTACACAAGGGAGGCAACAATGAGCTACCTTGAAACTACAGACCTGTTAGTCTTACCTCCATAGCAGTTGAACTAATGGAGACACTAGTCAAAGAAGACCTAGGGGACTACCTGGAGAGATATGGCTCCAGGATAGCAAGCAGCATGGGTTTTTAGCAAGATAGTCTTGTCAGACTAACCTGATAACATTCTTTGTGTAACTAGGGCTGTAGATATGGAAAAAAGCAGTGCATTTCTTCTACTTTGACTTCAGCAAAGTGTTCAACTCTGTCTCGCACAAAAGGCTGCTGAAGAAGTTAGAGAATCTGAAAACAGTGAATGATCTAGTTAGATGGGTCATGGGAAGCTGGCTGGGGAAAAAGCAGGGGAGGGTGGTTGTAAAGGGGGAGAAGTCAGAGGAGACAGAGGTTCCAAGTGGGGGTACCACAGTGCTTGGTCCTGCACTAGTCATTTTCAATATATTCAGCAGTGACACAGAAGAAGGAATACAAGGAAAGATGTGTCTCTTTGCAGATTGCACCTCTTGAACTCCCCCCCCCCCGATTGTCACAAAATGTACAGGATCTGCATTTACAGCCATTGACACAGATATTTCCAGATATTTTGCAATATTACAAAAGAGGATGTCCCTAAAGTGATACTACAGGCATGCAGAAATTTCTCTAGAGGTACCACAGAAATCTCAGGAAATATTTGACCAAGGCACTGGTTGCAGCTGCAGAGTTTCTGGTAGCAATTCTACGTCTATCAAACTACATGGAAATCAGTTGAGAGGGTGCCAGGTTGTTAAGGTGCAAAAAAAAAAAATCAATTATTAACATAGGAATGTTTACTCAAGTCTAATATATAGATGTGCCATACCTCCTGTATAATATATTATACTGGTGTGGTAGTGCCAGTATAGTTAGAATCGAGTGGAGTGCTCATTGTTAAATCCATAACTTTGCACCTTAATAGCTTTAGTAGTATTCAATAAAACTGCTCCAAATTTGGCATGCAATGTCCAGGATGCAAATTCTAAAGACAAGGAAAGTAGCAGGATAGTAGTTAGTGTGGTTTCTGAGATCCAGCGTGTTGTGTTTACTGTAATGTCTACATTTTTCCCTTTACTTTTTTCACTTGTTTTGCTCTTACCTCTAACTTACAGGGCAGAGACTTTTTTTTTTTTTTAAATGTTTAGGGTAGAAGCAGCCTGTGCCAAGGTAGTGCATTTCAAAGGTTTCGTGAAAAAATATTAATCAGTTCCAGAGTTATAAGGATTAACAAGAAATTATTGAGCATGGTCAGTAGGGTTTTAGGATAACCCTCTGACATGTCACAAAACAATTTGTGTTGCAAGTGTTTTCTTTTTGCACCACTTAGTGCTTTTTGTGTCATGAGAAATAATTTTGAGTAGTGATGGCCACCACCTTGTTTTGTTTTCAAACTAAAATATATGGAAAATACATAAAAATTATGTATTAAACAAGTATTTGTCAATGCTGAATCTTGTCTTCCTGGCATTGGTGTTGGTAGTGCATGAGTTAAAGAGATGCATAATAGGAATGGCAGTGAAGTATGGAACTGTCAACTACACCCCACCCTGCAGAGACTGATGGGCATTGAGGTGTGCCTTTGGGTCATTGGCCATAATGCTTATGCCATTTCACCTCACCCTACCCTGCAGACTCTGACACGTGTTGTGTTGTGACTTAGGGTCGTCGGGCTGTATGCTTACCCATTCCATAAGGAAATACATTGAGATGGGTGCAGTATAGGAGAATGGGGTGAACTTTGGGGTCAAAGAGTCCAAGGCGCACCTTGATGCCTGTCACTAGCCGCAGGGTGGGAGTGGAATGGCGTAAGCATTACAGCTGACAATCCAAAGGCACACCCCTGACCCCTGTCAGTCTCTACAGGGTGGAACATTATGGTTAGAAACCCTAATGCCATGGGTGTTTGTTGGTATTTGCACTCCAAATTTTTAACATGGCCTTTTTGTGACCCCACCTCATGAAAGCCTTTGGAACCTTCACTGATGAACAGTGGCACTGTGATTTTATTACTCTGTCCTGGATGTTGATTTCCCACAGTGACTGCACCATTCTGCACCAGATGTGTGAGAATATTTCAGGCAGGATGTGAAAAATTACAGCTGTACTGTTCATAAGGAGGTGAGCAAAAATGGCAATGTTGAAAATCTGGAGTGAAAATATTAAAAATTCTCAAAGTTACGAGCGTGTGAGGAAACTGTGCAATGCACATTCATCACGTAGTCATTTTGTGGAATTTTGTCACAAATTTTCAACATAAGCATTTTAGGACCTCTGCTCATCAACAGTGACACTGTGATTTTCTTAATCTGTCCTGAACAATGATTTCTCACAGCAACAGCGCCATTGTGCGCCAGATATGCGAAAACACATTTCGGGCAGGATGTGAAAAATGACAGTGGTACTGTTCAAAAGGAGGTGTGAAAAAATGGTATCCCATGACTTTAGCACTGTAAGAATCATAACTCAAAAATCGCAGAGACGGCTGGCCCAGTGGCGCTGAGGGTTGAGGCGCTAGACGCCACACCTCGCACTACACCGGCAACCCGAGTTCGGGAATGGACTCGGGTCGGCGGGGGTCAGTGGGAGGAAGGGAGGATTGAGCATCCCAATGGATGCTCTCCTCCCTTTGGGGAGGGTTACCAGGGGGTGCATCATGCACCTTCTTCCTGAGGAGAGATGGTGGAAGCATGGGCTCTCCCGGGTTCTGATGGCTCTGTTCACCGGAGTCGGGGAGGAGGGACGCTGTCAGGTGCTTGGGAGAAGGCGTGCATCAGCATGTTGCCTCTGGACGACGTCCTCATGCTGGCATCCCAGGGGAGGGCTGGGGGGGACCACAGAAAAATGGAAAAATGCCTCAGTGAGCCTAGATGATGGCCGCTCCTAACAGCCATCCAGGTCCAGAACCCACGGGCAGATCCCCACTGTGCAGGTGCTCCACAAGAAGGAGGAGGAGGTAAGGAGCTACCGGGCACTCTAGGGGACAGATACCATGGTAGTGGAACTAGGAGGGACATGAGCACTGCCTGAAGGAGTGGAGCACTGAGGGGATTACAGGAAGGTATAAATGGGGCAAAAAAGGTGTATCAAAGTAAAAAAAAAAAAAAAATCACAGAGACATTATGGTGAAAGTCTAAAGTGCGACCAATGAACAACAGCGATTGACAATTATTGCAACTTCGCCACCAATAGCAACATGGTAATTGCAGGTAACTATAATAGCTAGAGGAGGCAAGGAAATTATGGCATATACCAGAGCCTGCATTGAGATGCATTGAGAAAAGGGGTAGAAAGAACTGAGCATACAAAAATGTCTGTGCTAGTGGCAAAAAGCAGAATTACAGTGTGTGCCCTGATATAGGAATGAGGACAAGGGGCAACATTGGGAAGCATACTGTGGTTCCCATGTGAATAACCTACCCAGACAGGTTATGAAGGTCAGAATTTAAAGCAAGACTAGATAGGTTCCTGAAGAGAATAGCACAGAGTGTGACACAGCATGAGTGGGGTGACATTCCAGTGATTAAGTCATGCGCCAGAAGGGGTAACAAGATGAATCTTTTGTTTCTTCTGCTTCCAAATACTAAGTTGCTATGATAGGTTTCCTATTTTGAGACCTATGCATGAAGCTTCTGTGTCTTACTATACTTGCACAGTATATAGGCATCCTTGCTATGATGTGCCCAGCAGCATCCATAATCCTGAAAATCCTGACAACCAAGGAAGCAGGGACACAGGACAATGGAAAGTAAACAACGAGTGAAGCTACAGGTGCATGCTCCATCTAACTGCAGGCTCTGGTAGAAGAAATGATTCGAATTAGGTGCCCAAGGTAACCTAGAAGTGTTTATAGAACTGTTTAAACAACTCGTTAATAATACATATTAGCCGAACTTGCAGGTGCCGTTATGTGCTAATGTGATACTGACAGTCGTTATAGTTCCTTTGATTAATTTAACAGTGCTATTAAGTGCTTGTTATTTTCACATGGAACTGAAAAAATTGCAATGTTCAAAATCTGGAGTGAAAATATTAAAAATTCTCAAACTTACAAGTGTGCATGGAAACTGCGCAATGCACACTTGTAACACAGTCATTTTTTGGAATTTTTTCACCAAATTTGCAACATAAGCTTTTGGGAGCCCACTTCATGAACGGTGACACTGTCATTTCATTAATCGGTCCTGAACGGTGATTCTGCACAGTGACCAAAAAATCATCTTTCTGGACTGAATAACAACATGACAGTGACTGAGATCATGAGGTGGGGTCCCAAGAACCCCATGTTGAAAATTTGGAGCCAAAAGTTGCAAACATGGCCGAGATATCCACCTAAGTTGAAACCCCCATTGATGCCATTATACAGCTTAATGGCATTTTGTCAGTTCGTGGTCAGCTTTGTTACTGCTC
This sequence comes from Neoceratodus forsteri, assembly GCA_016271365.2. Classification (NCBI taxonomy): domain Eukaryota; kingdom Metazoa; phylum Chordata; order Ceratodontiformes; family Ceratodontidae; genus Neoceratodus; species Neoceratodus forsteri. The sequence continues at coordinate 279,457,319 of CM028135.1, forward strand.
CACCGAAGATTGTCACACCAGGCTCCAGAGGTAAGTATGGGGTGAGAAGGAGGTGTGTGGAGGTGGGGTGTGAGTTGGGAAGGGGGCATTGGAGACAATGAGGGACTGTTTTGTCTTTTACAGGTTAAAAAAACAAAAAGACATTTCGGGAAGTTTTTTTTTTTTTTTTTACAGGTTTGTCTTGACACGCTGGGGTGAGCTCCCAGTGTGCCACCTGCATTTCTTTGGGAGGGGGACTGAAGCCGATGAGGATTGGGCCTCCCATCAGCACAGAAAACATGTCTGTGTTTGAGGGGAACATGATGCCAAGGGGGATTGAGCACCCCAAATGGCAGGCAATTTAAAATAAGGGGACATTAAGCCAAAGGGGATTGAGCTCCCCCATCGGCAAATGAACTGGGAAGGGGATGCTAACAGGGGGGATTGGGCATGCCCAACATCAGCTTTCAGGCAGGACAGTGAGAGGCAGATGGCAACAGCCGCCATGTTTATTGAAATGATACACCAGGCAAGGCACACCCTGCAATGACAGGTCACTCCCTCATTGCAGCGGCGAAATTGTTTCAAATTGATGGAACACTTTTGCAGCGCTGTCATAGACAGCATACTAGTTCATTGGTGCACAGAGCCCAGCCCGAGAAAGCAGTGGCCCCATAGGCCACAACACGATCGCATCTCCAAAACCTGCTACTCCAAGCTACCACAATATGTTGTTTGTACTTGCGCACAAGACAACATAAAAATGAAACTAACTGCAGGTTCTGATGTATATATATTTTTTAATTAGGCCTAGAAATATGTTTTTTTGGGTACCTCATAATTCCAGGTGCCCAGCTTAGTGGCAGGACACATTTTTTTAGGTCATGACTTGAGAATTCTGCTGTTGCACACAAAGTGATGTGACAGGAGAATTGTTTTTTGGCTTTCACCCAAAAATTTAATTTACATGATCTCTACCCATCCCAGCTCAGCCAGCTATCTGTCATTGTTCCTGATTCTTTTGTTTTTGCATTTCATCATATTTCCTCCCCACAGACAGCTCAGCCAGCCCTCCATTGTCTTTCCTGAATAATTTGTAGAAATTTTGTAAATGAATAAGCAGATCAGGGTGCAACCCTCTGGTACCACTTCATCACCCTGCTCTCCTCCAGATCACCTGCCACCCCCAATACATGAGTGGCCATGACAGGGTGCCCACACGAGGTGCAACCATGTAGAAAATTCCAACACTGGGGTGCCCAACACCCAGTTTTAGTGCCAGTCCCCCTATAAAAAAATAAAACTGTCCCTCAGTGTTGTTTATGAGTTACTCTTTAACCTGGAAAGAAAATAATCCCTCACTGATATTTTTCAAACCTGCAAATAAGAAAATAATCCCTCCAGAATCTCAGCACAGAACAACACTAGAGATTGGACACCCCAATGTTAGCATATAGTGTTCAGAGACCACAGGAGGTGGGCATCCCCGTGTTGCCACCTATATGTTGGTGGGGTGGTCAAACTGCAGGGGAGGGGGGATAGTATGAAGCAGTACCAGAGGTGGCTCCCTGGTCCAGTCAAACATGAAAATAAGTCTGAATAAGAGAGATAGATTTGCAAGGGACAGTTTCTTGATTTTGCAGGGAAATCACACTGACACTGGGGACTGGGCACCCAAGTGTCAGCATAATCTTTGACTGCACATGGGGTGGACACCCCAGAGCTGCCACTTATCTATAAGAGTGGGTTATCTGAAGGGAAGGGGGGGCTGTAATTCAGTGGTACCAAGAACGTGCACCCTGGTCAGCTTGCAAAATGGTAAAAAAAGAAATGAAAATTATTATGGCAGAATCAGGCTTTGGAAAGTAAAGCTGTGAATCCTGGCATGCAAATCAGGGCTGCCATTGATATGCATGCCCAGAATCATGACTTTACTTTTCAAAGCTTGATTTTACCTTATTAAATGCTAGTATCAAATAATAATAAATGTTGACAAGCTCAGGGCACAACTCCCTTTGTAAAAAGCCACAAATCATATTCAAGTTAAAAAATACTAACATTTATTATACCGCACACTTTTCAAACAGCGCCCCTCGCTAAGCTGGGCACCAAGGACTTTGGATCTTGTCCTTTTGCTGCTTGAGGGTGGGGAGTTAGGGTTGGAAACCCTCATTCCACATTTCCCTACTTTTGTGGTGTTGAACACAAACTGGTGTAGAAGCACAGTTTCTTGAAAAGAAGTTATATTATACTTGCAAGAAGCAACTAAAACATTTTGAGCACACACCAACCCCCTTAGAGGGATGCTAAAATGGTGCAAAACAGGAATATCACATAAATAAATGTATTATTCCATACCAAAAAACAGGACCTCGCCTGACATGTTTTGGACCTTCAAACAGTCCTTTCTCAAAAGTTGAGGTAACAAATTACACTTGCATGGCAGAGCAAGTATAGTCAAAGTTCAATGGAGGTCTCAATGTTAAATTCCAATCTGTGCACCTTAATAACTTTGGTATTGTTTCAAAAAATTACATGAAGTTCAGCATGCATAGTCCAGGTGCATGTTTGCAAGCCATGGGAAGATTTATGGTGTGCACTTATCTGGATTCTGAGATCTACAGTAGCTATGTCTCAAATACATAAAACGCATAATTTTGGGCTGTTTTTGGCCATTTAATTGCTCTGACCTCCAGTCTAGATGATATACTTTATTTTCTATAAAACTTAAAGGCCTGAAGTGACTTGTGCCAAGGGTGTGCCTTTCAAAGCTTTTGAGAAAAAATATTAATCGGTTCCAGAGTTATAAGGTTTTGAAATTTAGATCCAGAGCTTGCTCAGTAGGGTTTCAGGCTAACCCTCTAATATAACATATGAATTTACCTTTTAATAGTCATTTGACTTTTATGAAATTAGTGCATTTTGTTACACTTGGTCCCCTGACCTATACTGGAAACCCACAGTACACCCCTGACAGCATTCCTAGTATTGCCTAATCAAAGATCCAATATGAGCCTCAATCATTTCTAACCTATAAGGCACAGATACCTATCATATAAGAGTAAGATATCAGGCACACACCGCAAGATTATTGTTACAAAATACAGATATATATCTATGTGCAATGCACCAATAATGTATTTCTGTGTTCCAACTCTAACACATGTTTTGATCTTCTGAGAAGTTATATGTATGCTTACACTGCCATCATGTGGATTTATGTAATTTCACTCTTGTTTTCTATGATTTGTCAGAATCCTTTGTATTCACAATTTTAGCTGACCTTACAATAATTGCATATCAGGGATACTGAGGAGCCACCTAACCTTTAACCAATAGAGCTTGTTTTGTACAGCTAATGTGCATAAGAAGAATAAGTTACTATGGTAATTATCTCCACTATAAGAACTGTTGTAAGACATTTTCTCCCCAAGTCTCTCTTCATATTCCGGGGTAACAGGAATACTCTGGCTTCCGGTATCTAGGTAAGATTCTGTGTAGGGCATTAGTCTGTTTTTGTGTAATAAACTTGTTTATTACTCACTGATGCCATTTGTCTGTCATCTCTTCTGTTAGCCTCCAACCACCAAGAACCTGAGAGGTAATAGTCCTCCTCATTTTGGTGACCGTGCGGAGGCGGTCAACTGAGTTAATAGAGATTCCATATTCATTGGCATCTGGATGGGTGTTAAGTAGGTTCACCCTTGCCTGTCCATAACTCCATAGCACCCTGCAAAGTCTGGTTGCATACCAGGCAGGTGTGGTTGTCATCCACTTTGCCCCACAGCAGTTTTGAGTTGTAGGATTAAATGAGTTCAGACACTCAACCACCTTTTTGTTTAACTGATGTGGATTGATACACAACTGAGCACCACTGATGGGTCTAGAGTTTCCCTACCATGTCCAAAATCTGTGCAGATTTGAGGCTTGATGTCTCAAGTGTTTTTGTCTCCCATGGAAGTTGGAGTGATCTTGTGCAGGATGTGAAACTTCGAGGCAGACCAGCAGTAGGAATCTCTACCCAGTACTCAAAGATGCACCTAACAGATAAAAAAATATACCCCAAAGGGACTGTTAGTCGTGGCCCTTTTCGCTGCTTTAGAAGCATCTGAAATGAGGTTTCATTCCCTTGAACTGCAAAACACAGCTCTAAAAAAAGAGTTGGGCTTGCCGCCTACTGAAACAATTAGGAGGCAGCAGAAAATGGACAAAGAACTCCAAACTCTGCACTGTAAGAATGAGTTGCTTTTGCATTGTGCTGTACAGGATAATGAGCAAGAGTTATGTATGTTGAGGGTGGATTGTGACAGGTTTAAGCAGGGTAAGAGGTATATATTACAAATGAATAATTTGTTGAGTGAAACAAATGAGAAGTTGTGAGATGAGGATGAGGAGTTGCAAGATGATCTATAAATGATAAGTGATGAATTGGACAGGGAGCTTATTGTGAACTCAGTGCCATGTATAGAGTGTTACAGAACAATGCTAAAGTTAGTCATATGCAATGTACAGCCAAGATGGCAAAGTTGCAACATCAAAAAGAGGTGTTGGCTGGTCACATCAAAGCCATGAACGGAGTCTATTACATGGCCATTTAAACATTGTCATCGGGTGATGATGATATGGATAATGATAGCATCCCAAGATGGCAGCACCCAGCGCAACCCTCAAGATAGTGACCGCTATACCCACCATTCACAGGATGGTGGTCCCCCACTTCATTCCCAATATGGCGACTCCCATGTGCCATGCCAAGATGGCGATCCCCAAGACTGTGGGGGGGGTGGACATGTCCTCCACTCATTGCCATCCTGAAACAGGAAGACAAAATGGGATTGATCTTATGATCAAGACAGCCATCTCCAGGTTCCAAATGACAGAGAAACAGCAAAACTTCTTTTGGGAACACCTGTGAACCACGATGACAGAAGCTGCTACCTGTGAGCTGTTGCTAAGTATTGTGTCCGTTGCCACAGCAGAGGCCAATCTTCATGGCCTACATGGAATTCCAACCCTTCCTGACCCACAGTGAGTGGTTGCAAACCCTCTTCAGGAGGCCCACTCTGTTCAACAAATCACTGACATCATAGGCCGAATGGGTCCAAATGACAACCTTAGCTACCATTTGGAAAAGGTCTATTATATGTGTGAAATGCTTAGTCTCCCCATGGACTACCAAGTACAGATTCTCCAACAAACTGTCGACCCAGGCCTCTGGGAAAAACTCCTGGAGGAAATCCGATGACTCACGAATGCATCATTCGATGAGATCGTTTTGGCTCTCATTTCTGTTTATTCCCCAGGCATGTTTGATGTCATGCTGGCCAACGCTGTAAAACAATACACCAAGGAAAACCCGGCGTCATACCATCAGCGGCTATGGTTGGCCTATTGCAACAGCAATGGTATCTCACAAGAGGGGTCCGATGAGGACCAGATCAAGTACAAATCCATGTTTATCTGGAGCTGGAGTCCAGAAGTCCATGACAAGGTGGAACCTGTGGTATTTCTCAGAACCGACAAGTTTGAGGACATCCTAGCAAGTAAAGAGTGAGTTTTCCAGCTCTACCTGTGAGATCTCAGTTCTGGCTCCAAACCCAAGATGGCTGTGGTACAACATGCCAGCGGGCCCACATAACCCACTATACTGTGGAAGGCAGGGCCCAGGATGGCAAGGCCGCTGCCACCACCAAAAAACAACCCCATCAAGAGTGGGGTGCAATAAAACAGAAACAAGAATAGACAAAATAATTGGAATGATTCCAACCAAAACAATAATCAGGGCAACCAGAATTACCATACAGGCCCTACCTACTTACAGGTAGTGGAAGAAAATAAAAGCCTACGGAAGCTTTTTGGACGAGTTTAGTCTATGGCCGAATCTATTCCAAAACAGCCTGCAGCAGTACTCGCACCTGTGGTTCTTCCTCCACAAGGCTAAGGAGATACCATAACCTCCTATGGCCAGGCAGCATCAGGCCCAAATTCCAATACACTGTTAGTTGCAGCCACTATCATGCAGGAACACCTGTACCCCATCCAGGACCTGGAAGAGGCCCAGCAGGACCCCACAGGCCTACGATTCCAGTAACTACCAGAGGACACAATTGATAAGGATAGTTCAGATTGACTATTGCAGGCTCCAGTCCACATTGTCAATCAGATCACCATTGATACTAACGGATGGCCTTGTACCAATGCCACGGTCAGGGGCTGCCAATTCTTTGTACTTTTGGATACAGTTGTAGCCATGTCTGTATTACATGATGAGGACCTTTCCTCTTCATCTTGGTCCACCGGAAGAAGGACCAATGCACAAGGTGTATACAGCACTACACTGCTTACCTGTCATTCCATTGTGCTTCCTGTGGTATTGGGGACCCTTACCATGGATTTTATTTTTGATCTTATGGTATTATGTCATCATCCCAGTATTCTAGGAATTGACTTCCTAGCACTACACGGCTGTGTGGTTGACCTAGCAAATAGGGTTTTGATACAGATCAAGGGACAATACCATGCTATCATGATTCCTGACTCCCATGTTGTTGCTGCAATCTCAGCTAACAACAAGGAGTATGATGTCATAGCTCTGCTCCAAACCCTTGAGTTCTCTGAGGAATGTTTGCCCATCTTACAGAAACATCTTGCTATTTTTTCCAAAGACAAACATGACTGTGGAAGAATGCAAACCATCATTGAAGTCCCAGGCCCTGAGCCAATCAGACAAAGACAGTATCCTTTCCTTGCAGAAGCCTTACCATCACTCAGAGAAACCATTAAGTCCCTCCTTCAACAAGGTGTCATTAGACCATGCGTCTCAGCCCTTAACTCACCAATATGGCCTATTAAGAAACCCAACAACTCTTAGAGACTCACTATTGATTAGAGGAGACTTAACCAAGTCACCACTAGCTGCACACTTACTGTAGCATCAGCACCTGATGTGCTAAAACTGCTAACACCAGATCGCACATCGCACATGGTTTAGTGCCTTTGACATCTCCAATGCTTTTTGGTCACTTCCTTTGGAAAATGATAGCCAATACAAGTTTGGCTTCACCTTCGAGAGGTGCAGTACACTTGGACATGTCTCCCTCAGGGTGTCCGTAACAGCCCATCACTTTTCCATTTCCATATGAAGGATGTCTTGCAGGATTTCTCCACACCTCTGTGCCTTCTGCAATATGTGGATGACTTACTCCTAGCCACCACTAAGGAGGAGCATGTAGCTTTCCTTGATGAACTACTGATCCTCTTGCAGAGGGCAGGCCTCAAGTGCAACGCTGCTAAAGCACAACTTTGCAAAAAGGAAGTCATCTTCCTTGTCTTGCATATCACTGAGGCAGGCTGAAGCCAGGCTTGGAACAAGATTCAAGGCCTACAAGATCTGCCACTGCCCACACGCTTGGCTACACTCTGACATTTCCTGGGAATTGTTAACTATTTCAGGGATTTTATTTGTGACTTTGCACAAAAGGCCACCCCTCTGTATGAGCTACTCAAGAAAGATGCCCCATGGACATGGGGTCCTGTTCATACCAAGTCAGTGACCCTGTTGAAATTATCTCTGACCTGTGCCCTAGCTCTGGTCAATCCAAATCCAGTACTACCTTTCCATTTGGAAACTGTTACCTCTGACATTGCCACTTCAGCAGCGCCGGCTCAAAAGGTTAATGGGATTTTTAAGCCCATTGCATATGCTTCCCAGATGTTTTCACCAGTAGAACTAAAGTACAACATTTTTGAAAGAAGCCTTTTGGCTTCCTTCTGGGCTGTGGAACATTTTCTATACATCACATGGTATTCATCCATTGTGCTACACCCCAATCATCTTCTTGCTATCAGACAGAGTGAAGGATGGTTCAGTTTCCAACATCAGACTGACCCATTGGTCTTTTCCCTTGCAGGATCAAGATATTCAGATCCACACCACCAAGATTCCTTAGATTCTGGCTCATGGTCTCCTGTAAACAGGAGAACCACATGACTGTGGACTCCAGCATCCTGACTTACCTGATCCAGGCCCTTTGCTTCCAACTATGCCACAACATTTAGCTGACACCTCCCTGTGTCACATTTTTTGCTGATGGTTCTACATCATACATTGAGGGCATCCAAGTGGCCTTTGTGGGTGGGAAGATGATGGGTCCAGCTACCTCCTCACCTCATCCTACTCAGGTTGTGTTATACAATGCCAGGTTGATGAGGAACAAGACTGCCATCATGGCGAACTTGATATCCTCAGTCAACCTGGCTTGCATCACAGAAACATGGCTGGATCAAAATGATGCTCCCATTTTGAAGGTGACAGTTCCAGTGGGGTATTCTGTGATACACACCCTGAGAGAGGATTACAGGGCCAGTGGATGACCATTTGTTTTAAGTCTAGCCTGAATCTCATGGTGCTGAATGTAGGTCTTACATGGTCTTTTGAATGTGTGGCCATCCGGGGAGGTATGGATGTGGGTTTCAGGGTTCTCTTGTTCTATCATCCTCTGGGAGTGGGTGGGGACTTTTTGAGGGAGGTTGAGGAGCTCATTGCTGACCTGGTGTTGGAGTCCCCCAGATGGTTGATCCTGGGGGACTTCAATGTGTGGGTTGATGATGGGCTCTTGAAGTTTGGAAGCAACCTCCTGAAGAGCATGGAGGCCCTGGAGGTGACACAACATGTAACATTGGTAACACACTCGGGCAGACACATTGGACTTAGTTTTTTCAATGGGTCTTAACATTATTGACCTTCATGTTGATCCAGTGGTTTGGTCAAATCACAGCACCATGATGTTCACGTTTAGCAGCCCCCGTGATGGTCCAGTCCCTGTGAAAATGGTTCAATACTGCCCATTAAGAAGAGTTTCCTCTATGCGACTGTTGGTGATACTGGAAGTATCTAGAGTGGGGACAGCTTGTGTGATGGGGCTAGAGGAAGCAGCGGTGGCCTATAATGGGGTGGTGACTGCAGCCTTCGACTTCATTGCACCCTTTCATGTCTGCCCCTTGCCCACTCACCAGAGATCCCTTTAATATGATGAGAAACTCTGGAGTTTAAAGACTAAGGGGCAGAGGTTAGAAAGATGCTGGAGGAGATTTGGCCAGATGGAGGACAAACTGATCCTGAGGTCACATTATGTTGTCTATCAGGGGGCAATCTCCCGAAAGAAGGCAGAGGTTTTTGCCTAGGGAGACTGTTGTGTTGGGGAACAGACCAGATAAGCTCTTTCATACAGTAGACAGACTTTTACATCCTGTCTGTCTCTGAGTGGGAGGAGCCATTTTTAGCACTAGGTGTGAGGAGTTGACTCTGTTCTTTGCTGATAAGGTGTCCTCTATCCAGGATGGGATCTCCTTGAGTATCACTCAAAAGAGTTGTGCTGAAACACTCCTCCTGTCTGGGGTGAGTTTGAGCTAGTTGGAGTGAAAAAGGTGATGGGGATAATCTCAAAATTGTGACCTACACAGTGTGATCTGGACCCAGGTCCAACCTGCCTTGTGGTTGGATGTTTGGACCTGATAGGACATGTGGTTGCTGAGGTTCTCTGGAGTTCATTGAGGAGTGGGATCTTTCCAGTTTCCTTAAAAGAGACTCTGGTTAGACCCTTTTTAAAAAAGCCCTCTTTGGACCCAGATCGCCTCAGCAACTACAGGCTGGTCTCAAACCTCCCATTTTTAGGGAAGGTTATAGAGAAAGTGGTGGTCATTCAGCTTGAGAGACACCTCACATCTTCATCTACCTGTGAGCCTTTCTAGTCTGGGTTCCAGGCATGGCATAGTATGGATACCATCCTGGTAAGGGTGCTTAATGATCTCCTGATGGTGAGGGGCAGGATAGCTTGTACCATCTTTGTTTTCCTGGACCTCTCTCTGGTGTTAGACACTGTGGACCATGAGGTGCTGCTTGACCACCTGCAGTTCTGGTGTGGCCTGTCCGGCAATGTCATCCACCGGTTCAGGTCATACCTGATGGACAGAGTGTGGAGGGTGAAAATGGGAATTGTCTCATCTAGCCCAAAGTCTCTGAGTTGTGGAGTGCTGCTAGGGTCAGTCTTGTCATCCTTATTGTTCACGGTGTACATGCTGCCATTGGGGGACATTATCAGGTGGTACGGACTGGGATTTCACTGCTATGCAGATGATACCCAATTGTACCTGTCCTATGCACCTGATGTTCAGGTGTCAGATCCTGTATTTAACAACTGCCTCGAGAAAGTCCAGGTATGGATGACTCAAAACTGGCTTAGACTCAACCCAGACAAGACTGAGGTACTGGTGGTGGAGCTGGGTCATCATGGAAAAGGGGGGATGGGGTGTTCCCTAATCTAGTATTGGGGGGCATGGTCCATGTCCCTTCTAGACAGGTGAAAGATTTGGGTGTGATCCTTTATGATGGTCTGACACTTGATGCACAGGTGTCAGCTGTGGTCAAAAGTGTTTTTTATCATCTCAGGAACATTTCCCGAAACTGAGCCCTGGTCCCTCCTGAGGACCTGCCCACACTGGTACATGTTTTTGTAACTTCCAGGCTGGATTACTGTAATGCCCTGTACTTTGGGTTATCTGGAGGCAACCTATGCAGACTGCAGCTGATGCAGAATGCAGTGGAAAGACTACTGACTGGGGTAAAGAGGTGTGAGCATATTACCCCTGTCCTTCATGGACTGCACTGGTTGCTGGTCAGGTGGAGGATTGTATTCAATACAGGAATCCTTACCTATAAGACCCTACATGAGGGGGGGTCCCACCTATCTGCAAGATCTCCTTGACCCTTACTGTCTGGACCGGATGCTACGTTCCACCAAGAAATGCCTCCTGGGGGTTCCCAGGGTGAGGTTGTGGCACTTAGGAGATAGAGCATTTGCACTGGCCGCACCAACCCCATGGAACCCATTGCCTGATTATCTAAGGTGGGCCCCACTGGTGGAAGCCTTTAAAAGCGGGTTGAAAACATTCCTATTTGAATTAGCTTTTATAATGTGATTTTATTGATAGAATTCATTTTTCTATTTACATTGATTTTATTATGTATGTTTAGTGATTTTAAAATATTGAATTGTGTTTTTACTGTTCAGCGTCCAGAGTCCCAGGAATTGGGTGCTGTATAAATAAAAATATTCATCCATCCATCTATCTATCTATCTATCTATCTATCTATCTATCTAGCTATCTAGCTATCTATCTATGTGTGCTGATCCAATATCACAATGGTAACACTGTGCAAGTCTCCAAATGCTGCAGCGTTACATATTCCCAGTATGCAGAATTGGTGGCTGTGGCCTATTCTTTTGAACTTGTGCACTGTGGTCCTGCAGATACCATTATTATCACAGACTCTAACTGAGTTTGTTGCTCTTTGTCAGATTTTCTACCTTTCTGGCAAAGAAATTCTTTCACCTCTGCTGATAGTACACCAGTCAAGTACAGAGGTCTTTATGTACATACTGACACTCTGGTTCAACAATTCAAACACAACCAGTACATTCACAGTTAAAGCCCAATTCAGAACCCTAGCATGAGTTCAATGAGTGACCAGATACCCTTGCCAAGGATGGTACTGGGATTTGGAAGATGTCTCATCCCATTGCTAGGGTAGCAATATACATTACAGCCACCAAAAACAACAAAGAGAATTTTGTTCCATCACATCTATTGCTTGCATAAAAATCTGATCCACAGATAGAAGAGGTGTTCAGATTCCTAGACAAAGGAACTGAGCAAGAGTTACCAACCAACAATCCCTACAAGAGACATGCAGAAAAAACGCATATGTCAAAAGATGATAATCTGGTATGATATCAGCCTGAGAAGCTAAACTGCAGGCTGTGGGTGATTCCAACATTGTTGTGATCTGAGTTTCTCCATCAGGTACATGACACCCCAACTGGAGGACACAAGGTGGTTGAAAACACAGTCAAAAGACTGAAAACTGTGGGTTGGTGGCCTGGTATGACCACAGATGTCCAACATTACATTGACAATTGTCTGATCTGTGCACAAAACAATCCAATTCCAACCAAAAGGAATGCTAAAGTACTCACCCAGAGACAATCTGGCCCTTGGCATGCAATCCAAATTGATTTCATTGGACCATTGACAAATACAAGCAGAAACAAAAAGTATGCTCTTGTAATCACTGATTTATTTTCAATATGGGTTGAGGCCTTTCCCAGCTGTGTTTGCATAGCAAAAATAACCACCAAAATCCTGGTAGAACAATTGTTCTACAGGTGGGGTCTACCCCCTAAGGTAGACTCTAGTCAAGGAACCAGCCTTACAGGTGAGTTGATGCAAGAAACACTCAGACTTCTTGGTGTCCACTAGAAGTTTCACATTCCTTACTACCCTCAATCTTCAGGCAAGGTAGAAAGAGCCAACAGATGGATCCATTGAGAACAATCCAAAGGATTTGGATTCCCTATTGTCTTTACTCCTTATGGCAATTAGGGGTACTCCTGCAGCCACTACCCAGTGTACCTCTTTTGAGGTTATAACTGGTTAGAACCATGAGACTACCTGAACACTTGCTGACTGACTTACACACACACACTGCAGACAGAGTGTCTGTAGACACCTATGTTGCAAAGATTAGGAAGAATATTATACAGACTCATCTGTGTGCAGCTCATTACATAGGTAAAGCCCAGCAACACTCTAAAGTTAATTTTGACAAGCAGGCAAAAAAAGTGGACTGGCAAGTTGGAGTCCAGGTAATGGTATTCAGATTTAGACATCCTACATACTCCTTCACCAACAAATGGGAAGGACCCTACCCCATTATCAACAGACTGAGCCCAGCAGTCTATCAAGTTAGAATCACTCACTTGAACAAAACTACGGATAAGTGGCTACACGCCAACCAAATGAAACTGTATAAAGGAGCATAATTACTTTTCCTAACCCCATTGGGCAGAATAGTGCCTACTGACCATTTTCTTTATTCCTTACAGGTATACACACAAGATGGCTATCTTGCTACTATTCCTCGTTACAGAAATACTTCCCATTATCGATTCCAAGGATATGACCCACATTTCCAATGCCAACACACATCTAAGTAGCTCCTTCCACTTCTCCAACCATCAGAAGACCACTACCTACTTTCATGTAATGTACCCACCACCATCCCTGAAGGAGTCAGCATAGGCATTCCCAGCAAATTAATTACTGTTCAGGAGGGTACAGATGCCTACCTGAATGCCATGGTTGTGGCACCTGACAAATCATCACTCCAACTGAATGGCAAACTGATTGCAATGGACAACAAATTCCAGTTGCCCGCCTCTCTCCAAAGGCACTTTCCAAGGTTAGTCCAATACCAAAATTGCACCTAATGGTACCCTGTCTATCCATCAGGCTAACTACAAACACACACGTTTATATAACCTCACTGCTTTGATCAATCCAATATTTTGTGATAATTTTCTAGAAGACTCTGCCAGAGACTTTTGCACATGACATTATATGGTTTTATGTCATAATGGTGAAAACCTAAAGGTGATCACTGTTATGCAGAAGTCAAGAGTGTTGAAAATTTATTTCAGCACTCTGACACCTCAGCGCACAACGAAAGGATGCCGGGGACTTAGTTTTTTAATGTTTTCTGTGGGGGACTGTGACTCCCCCCCATGCCCCCCTACTAAAGGATTCTCAACTCCAGGGGGGGTCGCATGTCGGGGGAGTGAAAACATTAAAAAAAAGGTTCAGGCTGGGCGCAACAAAAACACAGCAGCTCCAAGACCTGATCCCAGTACCCTGGTGACTGATGCTGGCAACCAACCCACCATGCCATGGAACCAGCTCAGCAACCCACTGCAACACCACCCCTCACATTCCTCACTGTGTGTGCCTGCTCCCACCCCTTGCACGCATATGTATAGTGACATCCTGTCATTATAGTCACCCATCCAACCTCCCTACCCTCCCGTAGCCATCCCTGAAATATGCTTGGGAGTGTGTCACCATTATTGTAGGTGCCCATTCCCTAGTGCTCTTATCATGGGATACCCAACTCATTGCTACAGGTGCCATGTTTTTATTAGTAGCTCCCCTGCTGAAGCAGAACTCACCAAGTGCCCCATCCAGGAGCCAGAACCAGCTAGTGCTCTGGCTGTCACATTACTCCTAGGTACACTTGTATACAATGTGCAATTCATGCACATCCCAGTGATTTTAATCTTTCACATGGGAACATGGCCGAATTCGGCATGTGCTTCAGAACAAACACATCAAGGTTTCATAGTACCATGTAGAGGTTTTGCAAAGTTAAACTTCGCCAGCAAAGTTCACACAAATTGCCAATAATTTGCACTTTGCAGAATCCGCAGAGGTTTTGGAACACTCTGAAACTTCGATTTGCGCTATTTACATGAACGTTTCTACAAAATTCATGTTTTTCTAATGCAAAGTGTGAATTTTGCAGGCCAAATTTCACACTCCATGGCAAAATCTATGAAATTCACAGCAGTGAATTTTGTGAAATCAATCTGTGAATTTTGCAAAATGCACAAATTAACTCATGGAGTGAATTTCACTGATTCGCACACCTCTAATACCATGTTACTAGACATTCTTGCAGCATAAGACACGTATGCAAGACCCAGTAGCAGGGCCACATACTACTGAACACCTAGGTGTGTTTCATAAAAGACAAAACCCCAACACCGAGAAGAGCAGTAAATGTACTACTGCTGATATCATTAGTGCCTCAGGCACTATTTCCAGTTTCTTCGGAACCGGCATGCCTATCTGGAACCAGGCACACATAGTGGCCATCAAAAGCCAAACTATAAAATTCTAGACTGGTATGAAGAACTATGTTTTACCCCCATTATTTCATGGTGTAGATGGGCTTAATCAGAAAGAGAGATATATCATGTATAACATGCACGATATAGCCAAACGTTTTAATGACACTAGAAACAAAATCAATGAACTTGTGTTTCAGAATAACAAGGTTTCAGAAAAGCAATATACTGCCTGGGAACTTTTATGTTCTGCCTATGGCTCTTGTGTAATTACTACCATGTATAATCTCTTCCAGGATTTGGAATCAGGTCGCATTCTAGACATCATCCATTACAGGCAACTACCAACTGGTATTGTCCACATTGTAGATCTGTTTCTTGTATCACATTATGAATGCCTAGGTCTGTTTCTATACCTTTGTCAACTGCTAGAAATCTAGGCTATGTAACACAACACCCTGATCAGGGCCCTGCTATACAGCTAAACAATGCAGCATTCATGACACTATGTTCTTTACTTTCACTGTCTCACTTCCATGTTTTGATTCACAAACTGCAATCTTCGACAATCTGGGTACTGTTATCCATGGTCCAGCACCCCTGATTGTACCCCCACCTAACAGACAGCAACACATATGTAGGTATATGTACTAACCTTAGGGCAGAAACACTTATAGTATAAGCATAAGTGTCAGGATCTGTGTTCTACTGTATTTCACTAATGCATATTATGCTTCACTACATTTTTATGATGTATCTTGCTACTGGGAGAGGTTATCCATTAGATGTTATTGTATATTCATAAGTTAGGCAACAGTGCCATCTTTAGTGCTTGTGCACAACTGTAACTGCAAATGACCTTGGTCACTCATAACAGACCTTATTGTTCAGTTATCTTCTGCAAGCTAAGCAATTTCTCATGTTAGGATGGTTACTCTCACCACCTGCTACTGTCCAATTAAATATTTTTTATGTATCTTCTTTAGTAGTAACCATGGCAATTATCAGGGTATACGACCCTTGCAGCACATAGTTTCTCTGAGACTAGAGACTATGTTTATGTAGGTAAGGAATTTGGATACTCTCCCAGTGATTACACTGTTGGTTGTAAGCCTGCATCATTATTATTTTCCAGTAATAAATTACATTTATTATCTGGGCACCACTTGTCATAATTTCTTCTTTCTGTGCAGTTCCAACAAGAACCTGAGAAAGGTAATTTTATTGCCCAGTTACAGTACCATCCATTCTGTAGGACACCTCAAGAATGACATCTTCAGGGAGAGAATCGACCTCCCACCTCAATTGGTTTTCCACGCTACCCTGGATGCTTGGGTTGCTCCTCACATAGACTGTTTAAACAAAAAGAGTTATCACTATCTCTGCAGATGTGACTTATTTTATGTCATCAAGCCTGTCTGTGGATATTCACCAGACATCATTGATTGATCCTTTACCTTGAACTCTGAGCTTTCTTCAAATGAAACTCTTAACCCTAGTGTAACCAACCCTACTTCATCGACTTCATCACCAGTCCGCCAGACTGGGCATCTCTACGAGGACAACACAGAGGACATTCAACGCTTCACCATCAGGATTACAAATTCATCTTTCACATGTCCTATTTGACTTCATAAATGGTGGATCCCACAAGTGAGAGTGTCATACAATTCTGATGGTCAATATTGTATCATCACTAATCATAAATCTTTTGCTTATGGTAATAAACAATGTGAAATTCCTAAGTTTTGCTTTATTCCTAATCCAACTACAGTTATTGGTCATACTGTCATAACCCCTGTTCCCATCCTGGAACCAGATTTCATCTCTGACCAAGAATATGTTCTTGCTCTGTCTCAATATTTACCAATTTTCGGTGTTCACATTGATCCCCTTAACTTAGCACTGAAGACACTTTTAGATAGAAAGGATACCCATCTCATCTAGCAAAAACATCTCCCAAGTCAGAGATGCTATTAATAGCCTTATCCACAATGGTGACCTTAGCAACGCACGTTCCAATACCTGATTAGAATTAACTTTCAAAGGTTCTGTGATTATACAACTATTTTTGATATTTTTTCATGATACTAACCCTTTTCTGTCTCAGGTGTACTCTAAAGTAACACCATGAACAATTACAGTTTCTCTGCAAGGCTCATGCAGCTGGTCTGTAATGATGCTATCACCCACAACTTACCCATTAGTTATTGCCTTTTCAGTAAGGCAACAAGAGGGGGATTGTTACACCTGGTCCCCCTGACCTATATTGGAAACCCAGAGTACATCCCTGACAGCATCCACAGTATTACCTAATCATGGCTCCAATATGAGCCTGATTCATTACTAACCTATAGGGCACAGGTACCTACCATGTAAGAGTAGGGTATCAGGCACAAACCACAAGATTATTATGATTTACACATATATATCTATATGCAATGCACCAATAATGTATTTCTTTGTTCCAACTCTAATACATGTTCTGATCTTCTGAGAAGTCTTATGTATATTTAAAATTGCCATAATGCAGATTTATGTAATACTGCACTTGTTTTCTATGATTTGTGAGAATCCTTTGTATTCACAATTTTATCTGACCTTAAAATAAATGTATATCAGAGATACTGAGGAACCACCTAACTTTTAACCAATAGGGCTTGTTTTGTACTGTTAATGTGCATAAGAAGAATACATTACTAGAGTAATTATCTCCACTATAAGAATTGTTGTTAGACATTTTCTCCCCGAGTGCATCTTCATATGCCAGGGTATACAGAATACTCTGACTCCCAGTATCTAGGTAAGAGTCCGTGTAGGGCATTAGTCTGTTTTTGAGTAATAAACTTGTTTATTACTCACTGATGCCATTTGTCTATTATCTCTTCTGTTAGCCTCTACCCACCAAGAACCTTAGAGGTAATAGTCCTCCACAATTTTATGTTGCAAGAAACCATTTTTG